>JAAGEH010002528.1:5315480-5530840 GCA_011751065.1 Lasiurus cinereus
TGTTACATGCTCCACCTTTTGTTGACTCCTCCATGTTACATGCTCCACCTTTTGGTGACTCCTCCATGTTACATGCTCCACCTTTTGGTGACTCCTCCCTGTAGTCCTCATCTCTGGTTCTTTATAAGCTCTAAGTATTTTTATATACACTCTGTCCCAACACCCCTCTGCCTTTCTCTTAGTAAGATTCAAATCAGCGAAGGGATTTCCCCAATGACACAAGGTCAAGTCCTCTGCTGATGTAAGCCTTTATCTCTTTACCCCTACACCTCAAAGTTGCAACTCCTTTACTTCCTCATTCTCCTGCACTGACTGACAGTAAAGTGGTCATCCTTAATAAAGATTGCAAAGCATGATAGAAGCACAAAACTTCTGAACTGAAAGTCAGTGTCTAGCAAGCTGGTCTGACCGAAACCCAATGAATAAATACACCTCCCAGAATCCATACCCAATCCAGGTTCCTTGGATGCCTCTGATGCCCAGGATTGTACTTCTCCTGGTCCTCTCTTTGGACACTCCTTTTAATAACTTCTTAGTGAGTTACATCTGTTCCAAGAGCATCTACCTGTGGATTATGGCTCTGCATATGGAGCCAACTGATAATATGAACTACCCTAAATATCCTTTACTGTGTCAGAGATGGTTCTAAATACCTGAAGCACATTAACAAATAGCAGTCGGATGGTACTACAAAGCTTTTTTTTTTAAATATATTTTATTGATTTTTCACAGAGAGGAAGGGAGAGGGATAGAAAGTCAGAAATATCGATGAGAGAGTGACATTTATCAGCCGCCTCCTGCACACCCCACACTGGAGATGTGCCCACAAGCAAGGCACATGCCCCCGTCCAGAATCGAACCCGGGACCTTCCAGTCCGCAGGCCGATGCTCTATCCACTGAGCCAAACCGGTCTCGGCTTTTTTTTTTTTTTAAATAAGGAAGCTAAGCTAGAAAGGAGAAGTAATTTCTAAGGAATGACAGAGCTAGATTTAAAGCCAAGCATGTAGCTCCGAAGCCAACCCACTCAGCCACCAATCAGTACTTTGTTGTGGTCACTTTTTTTAATTTAAATTCTTTATTGTTGGGAGTATTATATATGTCTCACCCGCCCCACCCCCATTGACCTCTCCCTAGCTGCTCCCACCCCCCAGCACATGCCCTCACCTTCCTGCTGTCTATGTCCATTGATTAAGCTTATATGCATTCATCCAAGTCCTTTGGTGGATCCCTTGTCCCCTCCCACATCCCCCTGCCTTTCCTCTGAGGTTTGACAGTCTGTTCAATGTTTATATGTCTCTGGATCTGTTTTTGTTCATCAGTTTATGTTGTTCATTATATCCCACAAATGAGTAATATCATGTGATCCTTCCCCTCTCGACTAGCTTATTTTGCTTAGCGTAATGCTCTCCAGCACAATTTGCAATAGTTAAGATTTTGAAACAGTCTAAGTGCCCATCAGCAGAAAATAACAAAAAAAAAAACGACAACAAAAAAACACAAAAATTATGGTACATTTACACAATGGAATACTATGCTGCTATAAAAAAGAAAGAAGTCTTACATTCCCAACATCATGGATGGATTTGTGATCAATTTTAGAATCTAGTTAAACCAGACTTCCCCTTTTAACATATGAAACAACCAAAAAAGTAGCCATAGTTTGGTTTTTTAATAGATACATTGACGTTCATATAAAAGTCAGGGTTGCGGGTGAGAGTAGAATGCTCTTTGTGGAATTCAGGCATAAGGGGTCTATACTTAAAGTAGACTGCTCAGGTTTCTAATCTTGTTTGGCTGTTTATTAGCCATATAACACAGGACAAATAAGTTTGCTCATTTGTACCTCTGTTCCCTCATTTCTTAAAGTGTGTATAATGGCATATGTAGTTCATCGGATTATTTTTTTTTTGTAGCTTAAATCAAACGTTTGGAATATTGCCTGGATCTATTAGCTACTACTCTTAATACTTAATGACTAAATAAATAACATAGTATTTATTTATAAGCATACTATTATTGAACCTGCTCCTTGGAAATCACTCAGTCTATATTGTTTTCCTCCATTTACTATTATTATTTGCTGTTTCTCCACATGAGCTTTAAAACCCAAAGGCAGTGGGAATGTGAATGTGGAATCACACCCAATGGACAGACAGCTTCAGGCACACTGGACAGACTTGTCTTACCCTTTCTGTGAGCACCAACATCTTCTAGCAACTGAGTCTCGGGTCTCACTTTTTATGTTCACTGTGCTCCTCTTTTCTTTCCTTTGTGAAAGGGTCTCTCTCTCTCTCTCTCTCTCCCCACTGAAGTCTATAACAACCCACATTACATTCTTAATATAACTAATCTCTTTTAATTATTATGGCAACACTGCATTATAAATTCTTTCACTCCATTACACACTAGAGAAAAACTGAGAATGTGAAAGGCTAACCAAGTAGCTCAGCAAGTAACTCAGTGGTAATTCATACTGATTAACCTAAAAAAAGAACAAACACAGATTCTTAGCTGCATGCTTCATATTTCCATTTGCCATCAGAAAAGGTGCCCATCTTAGCTAGAACTCAGTAGCTGCTTTTGATCTATCCTCTCACTCCTGTCGGATTTGAAACCAGATGATGGTAGCAACTGCTTGGAGCTCCTATGGTCCAGCAGTATATATTTGGTATGCCCAAGAATAAAAATGCAGCAATATAAAGACACATGATCCTATATAATAAAACCCTAATATGCAAATTGACTGAACAGCAGAATAACCCATCGCCATGACATGCACTGACCACCAGGGGGCAGATGCTCAACACAGGAGCTGGCCCTGGTGATCAGTGTGATCTCACAGGGGGAGCGCTGCTCAGCCAGAAGCCGGGCTCACAGAGCAGCTCCATGGTGGGAGCCTCTTGCGCCTTTGTGACAGTGCTGAAGACTGACCCTCAGGGGAGCAGGCCTAAACTGGCAGGCAGACATCCCCTCAGGGGTCCTGGACTGCGAGAGGGCACAGGCTGGGCAGAGGGACTTCCGGCCCCCTGCAAGTGCATGACTGTCGTGCACTGGGCCTCTAGTATGGAATAAAACTCCAGTGTGTCCTGAAGACTACAGAAGCTGGTATGAACTTGCATTTCCACCAAATGTATGGGCATTTTTATTGCCCATTGATAAGATCAGAATTCAGATCTAGCAGGAGAGATGGGCAGTTGAACCTAGCAAACTACCAAGATGGTGAGGGATGTAAACTCGTCTGTGACCTTCTCCCTGCCTCCTCTGTCATTCTCTAAGTCCCAAGTACTTCCAAGTGAAAATATTCAAGCTTTTAAAGGCACAGATAACAAATTAAATGAAGTTGAAAGGCTTTTTATATAAATTACAAATATGTATTCGAAGGATACTGTAAGTTAATTGGCTGCTTTGCCTAAACAAACAAACAAACACAAACAAAAAACAACAAAACTAGATTTTTCTGTGTGCTGGACAGAGAGGTACTGGATCTTTTTCCATTGCATTTGTACATAGGCATGTGTACACACACACACATACACACACACACACACAAACACACACACACACACACACACACACACACACACATTAAAAAGTATTAAACCTACTGGAAGCATGTTGTTGTCACATCCCTCCAAGAACAGCATTTGAATGCCATCTCACTGGATTCCCTCAGGGATTTGAAAACGACTCCCTTACATTTGATAATGGACCTTTACTTAGACATTCTCCGGTACCCTAAAATCTCAGGTGATACCATTAATGCTGCATAAGACACCACAAAGTACCGGGAGATCAAACCAAGTAGCAATTACTGCAAACATTTCTCTGCTATCTCCCCAGATTTTCCTTCGGGGAGTGCTACCTCGCAAGTGTTCACTGTACACACACAAAGCGCAGGCTTCGAACTCTGCAAAGAACTTGGACTCCTTTCTAAAGTGTTTTGCTTCGTTTGATAAAATTGTCTTTGGGGGAAACTCTAATGGACAAAAGCTAAAGATCCAAAGAAAGGAAACCTGACCCATTTGAAAGTGAATAGGGGGCTGCAGAGCGAAGTAAAAAAAAAAATATGCTGGTGCTTACTCAAAAAAATGCTGACTTCCTCCGGCAGGTCATTCTATAGGTCCACCTCACGCCACACAATAGTGTAATTAAAAAGCGCTGATGTTGGGTACCAGGAAGAATCTGCCCTCTGCAACCCTTGGGAAGCAGCAATGAGCCTTAACTACATCGAATCTGTGATGACAATTTTACCAATCGCCCGGGATACAATCAAATCTCATTAACTCAGACCCCACTAATTCTGAATTTTATAAAATTTGGAAATGACTTAAGAATTGATTCTTGCTGAGCTACAAAGCTCCAGGTAATTTCTTCTTTTGTGAGTATCGGGTCCTATTCACAAGAGCGGTACAGTCAAACTTTGTAGTGGCTACATCAACAAAGAGATTGTTATTCAAAGCTCCACGGCAGTATTTGCATCCTCATTTCCCACAGAAACTTATTACTATGGGAAGTGCAACTGTTAGGCAGGCCTAGTTATTTCGAGCACAAAAAAATGGTGTTACTGAAAGAATAGAGCTGAATGCACCACAAGGTAAATTTAGTGTTTGAGTTCAGATGCTGGAATTATGGATAATTTTAGATCCTATATTTCTTTACTTTTCTTTTTTTTTTTTAAAAAAAAGCAAGTATTGTATAATGTCTAAAAGCATGGAAAAGAATTTTGAGGAGCTGGAAAATAATGGACATGCACAAATATTGCTAATGAATTAATTAATGTTGTCAGCCCCTCCTGCCTAAGTCCAATAATTATACCCATGTCCTATTAGTGCACAGTAAAAAAAAAAAAGAGATACATGCATTTTTATTAGTGGTATTTAAAATATGTCAGAAACTGTTTTATTAAATTTGCTTCTTGCTTTCTAAAAGATGGCCAATGGGATATGATCTGACTCGATGAAGTCGATAATCTTTGGGAGCAAAATAAGTAATGATAAAAGCAGCATCAAATTTTTTTCCAGCAGGTCATTAGCAGATTTTTTTTTTCTTCCAGAATGCTACATTATGCAATTATAACAGTAGCTACTGTTGTCATTGATCCCTTACTCTATTGCCAGTTAGAAATCTAAGTAGTTCCCTTTTCTTTTCCTCTCTGAGTCATCTGTAAGAGCAAGTTGTGATCTTTCCCCCTCAACAGCTGCAGAACTTTTGCATCTGGATTCCCTGGGTAGCGTTCAATGGAACTTCATCATACAGCATTTTATTTGCGGGGATATAGATGTACATTCGTGATTCCAGTAAGAGCAGAGTACAAGCTTACATGCAGCTTGTCCTGTACACACGCCACTCAAAAGAAAGGATGTTTCCTGCTTCTTCAACCCTACCCCCAGCATGGGAAGCTTATTCCTAGATTATTAGAGTTTATATCACTGCTCCTTGCCATGTGATCCGTGGACAGTTGATACACACACTGTTTATTGTTGGTACACAAATGAAAAGTGTCTAGAAACATGTATGGCAATTTGCCATCGCTGCAACATTCAGGCCCAGTCTCAATGGACTTGTGTCATTGCCCCGTTTCCTGACTGGTTTCAGTGTTGTCTGTCTGGTGTGGCGGTTGCATGTAGCATGAGAAATGGATTAGAAAAAAAGCATCTGGTTCTTCAGCCCTGAGAGTTCGAGAAACATTAGCCCACACACAAAGTGGGCAGCATGCATACAAAACGCATTTTCAGGCTGTATCTGAGAAGGCGCCCATAATAACAATGAACATGGACAATAGGCCACAGGCTAGAAGATAGGCGCTGTGAGGGCAGAAGCCTCATCTTATTTATTCACCAAGATATGCCTAGCCAGCTTAGTGTGTTAGGCACTCAATAAATTCTTGTTGAGCAAAGGCATAAATCATGGCAGTACAGCTCATGATGACACAGTTTTGGCTCTCTGAGGTTAGGACACACTCCAGAAAATAGCTAAAGATCAGTGAACCTATGTTTAAAAAGCAAGGCAAAATAAAAGCCAAAATAAAGCAGCAAACCATTTTAGACTCAGTTATCAATGTGGGTCTTGACTTCCTAGGACTTGACAATTTACAAATTAAGCTGGGTTCTTTACATGCTCACCCCACAGTGACTTGTCTAGGAAAGTAATGTGTTAACTTGGTTTATCGGCGAGGAGACTGAGACTTAAGAAGCTTAAATGTTTGCATTATTTTTCAAATGTAATCTGTTCCACTGGAACCTGTATTTCCAACCTTGTTCTCATGCTACTTAATGGTATCCAAAACTTTAGCCCAATAGGGAACCCAATATGTAAGATTAATTTCTTCCCACAAAAGCAGGTAGACACACATAGAAGCAGCTAGTTAAGGAGCTGAGGACTTTAAGATTGACAGAGGCCATTTCTAGAATAATGCAATGAAATAGCTTACACCAACCTGGATGAGAACCACATGGTTTCCAACACAGAGGACCAGTCATGGGCAAAACCAAACCAAACCCTGTCTGACCACAATGTAGAGGAGAAAAATAATAGCGGAACACCACAATATTCAGGTGGTGTTTTGGGCCATTTCGTGGAGTTGCTGTTTTCCTGGGTCTCTCCCATGTAAACAGGAGGCATACCTGTTATTAAACTTCTGTTTGTTTTTCTGTTGCTGCTCTGTCTTTGATTACAGGAACCTAGAGAAGTAGAGGAGATATTACTTTCCTTCCCCTATGATAACAAACAAAGAGAATATCCAGGGAAGTGGGTTTGGAAATAATGATCAGAGTCTTGTTGTGTATCATTTGCTGTATTTAGAATATATTTTCATTTATTCCGACCCACTGAATATCATTTTTAGACTATGTCAACCATTAACCTCTTGGTCATGATAAAGTCCTAAGTTAAAACATCTGTTAGTGTTCTGTATTATATAGCTATAAACAATCTAATGAAAAAATAAAGAACCCTAAGTTAAAACCATTATTTAGTTCTATGCTTTCTTTTCCTGTGGGGGTGGTTGGGGAGGAGGCTGAGTAGCCACTCGGTATATGTAATTATTTACATTTAAATTGATTAACATTAAATAACTTAAAATGTGCTTTCTTAGCCATACTAGACACATTTCAAGGGATCAATAGCCAACTGTGATTAGTGGTTCCACACTTTGAACAGACTCCACATATTGGACATATGTAAAAAGAACATTTCCATTTCTCTAGAACAAGCATGTCAAACTCGTGGACATTGCATCCTCTAGAATGTTCTATTGGATGACACTGTTCTGTTTATTTCTGATTAAAGCCAGTAAGCAGTGCCCTTTGTTTAATGTTGTCTTTCTCAAGCTTATTGCATTCTGATGTGCCAATGATGGGATGTGCCAAGAATAGTCCTTTTTAAGCCTGTTGTCCTGAAATGCCTATTAAAAGCAATTTTTTTTGCAATTATGCTTCAATTTGGTCAATAAATTATGGCTACCTAATTGCCCCACTATATATTACATGTGATATTCATTTCCTTCCTTTCAAACTGTGTAATACATGGTATATTGTTTTACCTTAACAGTCTTCTCTTTGTGACATGAGGATGATAGTAACTACTTGTTCAGTTCTGTCTTGTATTACTCTCTCCTCCTACTCTCTGCAATGATTCCTGTTAAAAAATAAATATCTAAAAGGCATAATATTTTTATCCTTGTGTGTTGCAAAGTGTTTATTCTATAATGTGTTGGATGCCTTTATGAGGCTTCAATAGATTATATATATATATATATATGTACACACACACACACACATACACACACACACACACACATACAGTGGTACCTCGAGATACGAGTTTAATAAAAGAGTAACATGCTAATTGACCATATCTTCACAATGCCTACCAGTCAATCAGGAGTGAGCATGCAAATTAACCCAACAAAGGTGGCAGGTTAATTTGCATACATAGGCACCAAGGGCCAGGGGCCAGGGTGGGACACTTGAGTCATCGCCATGGCGATGACACAGGCATTCCACATCGCCCCAGCCACTCTGAGCCTCTGGGCAGTGTGGGATGGCAGAAACTCAGCTCCAGGCCTGAGCAGAAAGGCAGCTCCAGCCAGAGTGAAGGCGGTGCCAGCAGCCAGGGGAAGGAAGGCCCATTCTTGCATGAATCTTCATACATTGGGCCTCTAGTTGTTATATATTATATAATCTGATTGTATAATAGACACTAAATACCTATTATATAGACTGAAAATGACTATCCTACAATATAACTACGTAGCATGCATTAAAAAGCATATGCTTCTTGAGGAAATTATCAAGAGATAAGGAGGGGTGCACATTAAATTTATCATTAGCCAGTCAGGTGTTCTTTCCTGCTACTTTGAGTGTGTGGTAGACACTGGATAGGAAGTGTGTATTACAGCTGAAATGATGGAGTATTATCTTGGCTGTTCCCGCTGCCTAGCATTACTTGTTTTCCAATCCAATTCTCCCATCCCTCAGGAATCCTGCGAGTCTCTCATATCCTTCCATTAAATTATATTCTTGTTTAAAATAAACAGTATCCCTTTCTGTTTTGTGGGCCCAAGATTTTAAATAGTATATGAGAATTTTTAACTTGGCGGCTATCAGTGGTATTAGCTGTACTAAGCAACTCTACATACACATTTTTGTTGCAATTGACTCAATGCTGAGGCTCACAGCAACATCCCACTAACTGCTCCAGATGTACAAAATAACATTTACGTAATCATATGTTCCTCCACAAATTAAGATGGTAAGGTTGAGATTAGAGAGTTCCCTTTTTGAGAAGATTCTTCTTCAGATATTATCCCAGTTTCCCCAGATGTTTATTAAGCATACATTCCCTTTATAATCTGCCTCCAACTGCAAGGCAGCTCTGTCTTTGCTGATGCTCAGCTGTATTATTATGTGGGTCACAGTCAACTCTCCACATTTTCACTATCTAATTATTGTTTATGGTTTTACTTTGGATCCTGTACTTCAATTACCTACTCTCTATTGAACAAACATACTAAATTTCTCTCTATTTATTATATCGTCCATAAACTGTATTGCCCATCTAGGATAATGGGTATTGCTTGCACATTTATAACATTTCAAATAGCCTAAATTTCTTGATAGCTTAAGTGTAGGGTATGCAACTGTGGGCTTTGAATACTACATATTGGAAAAATGATAGACTTCTCGAGTTCTCCTAGCTGTGTGTTTTCATATTAATGTTAATTTCCCCCCTTGGTAGAGACTGTCACACACAGCCATGACTATATCATTGTAAAGTCAACAAAATAAAGGCCTACGATCCTCTCAACTTCAAACTGTTCAACATTTTCATTTTTTTAAAAAAATCAAACCACAGAGGAAACTAAATTTGCAAACAGAAATTCTATTAGCATCTGGGGGATCACTTCTTCCTTTGAAGAGACAGAGAAACATGGATACAGAGTCAGGGCACCGCCTCATCCTCCCTATTCTTGGGATTTGTAAAGGCAGGTCTCTAACTGGCAGGAAGTCCCTGGGCTGCCCATTATTACTTGTAATCAGTTGTAACTGATTGCTCAACCCTGGTCATTTTCATCTACAAACAAATTCACAAGTTTTCCAGACAAATATGGATGGGCTGCTCAATTTAAATTTCAAATGAAAGAAGTATCTTCCTGTAATGAGTTCACATACCTTTTATTTAGACTTCCAAATGCTAGCATAATGTGATTAGTTTTGATGTTGTTTCTTTCTACCACTTATGAGAAATCACATCATCAATCATATTATCAAAATTAGATGTGGAGAAGACCTCGCATGTCACCAGGACCCTCCCCTGAGCCAGTACAGACTTGTTTTAGCCAGTCTGCTGTACTTTTTAATATTTTCTTCAATCTAATATTAAGCTTCCCCTGTGATCAAGCATCTACTGTTTCCACAGCAATGACATAAATATAAAGAATGAAGGTTGGTTTCTTAAGAGGATGCATCTGTGTTTGGCTTCTCTGGCTTTATAATAAAGAAAGCTCATGGTAAACACCTAGAAAATAAAGATAAACCCAATTTATTATTATTCTGATCCATAATTTCAATTATAATTGATAATGATCTCAAATATTTGCATAGATTTTGCATATTTTATGCACATGATACACATTGTAGTAGTTATTAGTATATTAATAACATTGTTCTTTTAACCAAAATGTGTTGAGTGCCTTCAATATATTATATATTATATATATATATATGTATATATATATATATATGAGTCTTCAATATATATTTTTACACACACACACACACACACACACACAAACACACACACACACTAGGCGTGCACTTCAAAATCACATGGTGCCGCCGCCCACCCTACAGTCGCTAGTCTGGTCCTACCTTGCTCTTCTGGCCCTGCAGCAGCTGCGGTCACTGCTGATCAGGCCCTTCCGAAGGTCAGGCTTTTAGAGGCCCTTGCTGCCCTGCCCCCAACACTGTGTACACAACCTCCTCCTGTCAGGTCGACCCATTACAGCATCCTGGTTAATTAGCATATATCTCTATAATATATATATCCCTTCTTACAGTCTAGGAGCCTACAGGGGCAGGAGGCAACCTGGTGATCAGGGGAAGGCAACATCCCCATCACACCTCTGCTGCTGCCATTGCTGGCAGCACAAGCCTCAAACAGTCCTGGTTACCTAAGCCTCGGGCAGCCCTGGGTGGCTGGGCAGCTAACAGCTGAGGCTTGCCTGAACCTCAGGCCAGCCCTGGGTGACTGAGTAGCTGCCATCCAAAGCTTGTCTGCATCTTGGACTGGCACTGAGTGGCTAGGGGACTGAAGGGTCTGGGGTACTCCACCCTGACAGGGCTGAGGATACTGGGAGCTACCATCTTGTGGCTGTGGGCACCAACATCTTTGAGGGTATAGCAGTAAATTAGCATATTCCCTCCTTATTGGCTGTGAATGCCACCTTTTTTGAGGGTTGGGCAACCAATTAGCATAATCCCTCCTTATTTACTGTGGGCACCACCATCTTTGAGGGTGGGGTATTTATTATCATATTCCTTTCTGATTGGCTGTGGATGCCACCATCTTTGGGATGGTGTGAGGGTCAATTAGCATATTCCTTCTTTGTTAGATAGGATAATGTATGCAATATATCATGTACATTTACTGGCCTTTTAAAAACAGTTTATTGAGAGTTTATCAAGAGAGCTTTGAATCTCAGCACCACCACTGATTAGTTTTGGTTTCTTGAATTAGTTATTCACACTTACATGGGCTCAATTTCCTCAGCAATCAAAAGTAGATGGTAAAATAACCTACATTATATGGCTTTTATGATTTTTCTCTATGTGGAGAGGTGGGGATATTGCCTGGTGTCAAGTGAAAGAAATTGTGTTAGCTATTATTACAATCACTAGCATTGCCATTACTATTATTTTATCACTTTGCTCACAACACACCCATGGCTTAAAGAGATCTAGGGTGTTATGGGTCAGTAATTTCCTTCTTCATTCTTTTACACATGTACCTCCTTTCAAAGACTCATTAGGTATGAAGAACAAGAAGGGAACAGGTGAAGAAAACATTTGCTCAGGCTCTTGGTTGCTAGTATTCCTAATGTCACTCTGTTTTGTTCCATTCTGATAACTGTTGTTTTTTTCAACAGTGGTCAGTCTCTTTGGGGAGACTGTGTATAGTTTTGCTGAGGCAGTGATCAGATATAATATTTAGCCCATTTAGAAAGGGAGTCATAATTCTCTTCAACATTTTTTTTTCATTTCTGTTTTCTTTTTCTTTTGTTGTTAATCCTCATCTGAGGATATTTTTCCATTGATTTCAAGAGATTGGAGCAAAGGAGGAAAGATAGAGAAACATCAATATGAGACACACATTGATTGACTGTCTCTCACAAGTGCCCCAAACAGAGCCAGGGATTGAACCTGCAACTCAGGTATGTGTCCTTGACTGGAACCAATCCTGAGACTCTTTAGTCCGCAGACAGATGATCTATCTACTGAGCCAAACCTGCCAGGCCTGTCTCCAACTCTTAACAGTGATCCACGCCTCCAACATGTTATCTTAGTTTTGAACAGTTGGCCAGCCCAGGGTACCTGCTTCTACTTCAAAGTAAGAGTTCTTTGAAATCAGGGATAACTGTTTTCTTTATTAGATGCATTGTAAAGGCTGTAGGAAACTGGGATAGAGTGGGAAGTTTTCCCACCTTCTTCCTAGACATACTACATTGTGATCCCTTTTTTGTGATCTCCAGACAATAACCAGACCCCAGTCTCTGAGCTCTTATAAGCCCCCAACTTTCAGAAAAATTCACATTATTCTCTCCTAATAATTTATTATGTCCACTTTGATTGATTCTTTCATTCATCAATTATCTAGCAAGGAACAGAGATGCAAGTCTTTCCTCCTTTCAGAAAACACTGGTCTCTAAGAAGAGTTCTCTTCCTAATAGCAGTACAACGTTGCCAAGGAGTGGAGGATCACTTCTTCTTTGACTATAAACACTGCATTTCCTAAGATATTAGCCATTCTCAACTACCATTCTTCTCTTTCCAGTCTTGCTTTTGAAACAGGAAGAGGATTGTGAAGAATTCTGTTTTGCCACTAGTATTAGGTCTGCTTCTGCTACCTTAAAGTAAAGTAAGCTTTCAGGACACAGGTGTCCCAAGTTCTCTTTTGCATGTAGTTCCTCAGAAGCATTTTTTTCTTCAGTTGTGCACCTGAGTCATTAAATGCAGGGCAAAAGGAAAAAAAGTCACTCAATTTTATGTTTTTATTCATGTATGACATATAAATCATAATATGAAATAATTAAATATTATCATATACCAGAGGCCTGGTACACAAAATTCGTGCACTGAAGGAGGTGGCTTTCACCCAGCCTGCACCCTCTCTAATCTGGGATCCCTTGGGGGATGTCTGACTGCTGGTTTAGGTCTGATCCTGGGGATCACAATTCAGAACTGTTGGCTCCCAACAGCTAGCCTGACTGCCTGCCTGATTGCCCCTAACCACTTCTGCCTGCCAATCTGATCACCCCTAACCAATCCCTTACCTGATCAAGGCCTAACTGCTCCCCTGCCAGCTCAATTATCCACAACTGCCCTCTCCTGTCGGCCATCTTGTGGTGGCCATCTTGTGACCACATGGGGGTGACTATCTTGTGTGATGGTGTGATGGTCAATTTGTATAGTGCCTCTTTATTATATAGGATATATACAGATGCATATTAACATTTTAAATACTATTAGGTCTGGTGTTCTAGGAGACTTTCTATATACAGTATATTCCATGGTTACTCATCAAAATAATTTATAAGCTAAATATCAGTAATGCTTTTCATACAGAAGTGAAAGCCAAAGCTCAGGAGGTTTAGAGTTTGTTATCAATGCCATGATCAATAGTTGTGGCACAATGATTTTGACCCAGGGTTTCAAGTTCAAAGTTTAGGTGTATTATAGTATTTCCACATATATGTAAAAATAATAAGAATAATATAGGATGATAATAGTTATTGCCCCATAAGTAATATTTTGAGATTCACATGAAGGAATCAAGTCAATATATCCAATTGGGGTTCATGGATCTGCTGAGTTTCTCAGTGACCTTTAGTAAGCTCAGCAGCAGCAGCCTTTTAGGCCATAAGAGCTAAAAATGAAATATTTGTGTTCTCAGACACCATAATCACTATAAAAACTAACACGAGACCAAATCCCATCCTTCCTCAAAAACATGTAATAGAAAGGACTCTTTTTCTAATCAACCATTTCAAATCAATTGTATTGGGAGAAGAAAAGAGTGAAACATGCTCCATTTGGCAAAGTGGGAATATATCAGAAATACATTGGGTGAGTGAGAGTACAGGGAATTTTTCTCATTATTAGAGAAAGTGACACTTTTTTAATAAATAAATAAATGCGTACATACTTGTGGCCAATGTAAATATCACATATACTTCTCTTGGGAATTCTTTTATTCTGGTTTATTTCTTTTATTTATTTATTTTTATTTATTGTCTAAAGTTTTACATATGTCTCCTTTTCCCCTGCTAACCACCCCCCTCTCCCCTGCAACTAGCCATTCCCACCCCAGGCAAGGCCCCACCACCCCAGTATATGTGTCCATTGGTTATGCGAATATGCATGCATACAATTCCTTTGGTTGCTCCTCACTCAGATGTAAAATATAATGATCAACATAATTTGATGAACAGGAATAGATCCAGAGACAAATGGCAAGGGAGGGGAAGGCGGGTTAGAGAGCAATCTCTTGGGAATTTAACTGAGAAAAATGAAGCTCCAGAGCTTGGCAAACCTGGTGATTTTCAATAAATCATAATTAAATAAGTAAATTAATGAGTGAATTTTAGGTACAAAAATCTAGCATTAAATAGTCTTGGGTACATATAATTGAATGCTCAAAAAGATGATATAATCCTCAAATGTTTGGGAGCTCTCTTGCCAAGCTGAGTTAATTTTATCTCTGTGGACACCCCCTGCTGGAAATGCTGGAATGTTGGCAGAGCGAAATCAAGGTCCATTAGACATGCAATTGCCAGCTTTGCCCAATGTTGCACAGGTACATTTTCTTGAAAACAGAATATTAAGACAGTTTATTCAAATCTCATTGATACCGCTAAAATTCAGTAGAATAAATTAGGCAGATATACAAGACTATGTGAAGGCCAAACCATTAAGTGGATCCCAACATGGGGTGTGGTTAAATATGTAAGGTTAGAAGTAATATATACAGCATACCTTGCATACTTTCTCAAAAAATAATGGCTGCATTATTAGCTTATTAATTATTCTTCCTGAGCTGTAAAACCTACAAGATACAAACATACCTTTTTATTTTAATAGAAATGATTTCAGATGTCCACCTTCTTGCCCTCTTGAGTAATCCAGAGGTCTATTGCGGGATTAGGAACTTGTGAAAGTGATACTGTGTGCTGTATTTTACTGATGATAAAATTAAGTAAGGATCTGTTTTAGTCCATTTGGGCTCCTACAAAGAGGGGATAGCTTGTAAACAATAGAAAATAATTTCTCCCAGTTTTGGAGGCAGGAAGTAGAAGGACAGGATGCCAGCATGGTCAGATCCTAGTGAGGACTCTCTCTTAGGCTGCAGACTTCTGGCTTCTGACTCCATCCTCATTTGAGGAATCTCTGTGTTTTTTCTTTGTTTGTTTTTCTTTTTTCCTTTTTAAAAATAAGCACAGGAATTCCACCCAGTGGCTCCCATTTCTGTGCAGAATTATCACTCTAGGATGATGTAAAGAGCTCTTCATATTCTGGGCTTGCCTTCCTCCTAAAATATTTATCACTCATGTTCTATGCCATAGTTATAACCCTTTGTGTTTCTCATCTAGTCTCTCTGATTGTAGCCAAGTAGCTGGCTGTCCACTTAACATCATGTTGTTACTCCCATAGTCACTAGGATGCGGCTTCTAGAGTCCACTTGCATCAAAGTAGGTAGGTTTTTACCTGTGGAACATAGCAGAAGTGATTGGGTGATTGGTGTCACTTCTTAGCTAAGGCTGTTAGAAGCAGATGCCCCTTCTCCAAGCTCTTTGTCCTTCTCCTTGCTGGATGCAGAATCATCAAAGTCCTAGGGAATGTTGAACTCACCAGTTGGCAGGACAGTTCATCTTAGAAACATCAAGTTAATGAGTTAACTCTTGATCAGAAATATTCACTGTAGATTCTCTGTCAGTGAGAAATTAATTTCTATTCTGTTAAGCTACTAAAATTTAAGATGTACACTTAGTTATAGTAGTTGGTATTGCCTAACTAATATATCATTCCATCTCTCCTATCTGTCTGGCATGTTCTTCCCACTACAGGTAGTCATCCTTCAAAGATGAGCATAAATGCAGCCTCCTTCATGTATCCTCCTGAATCCTTCAGTCACAGTTAATATTTTCCTCCATTACATTTCCCTAGCTATGTCTTATGTTATAATTAATTCTGCCCATGGAAGTATTCACCTCTAAATTATGAGCTTCTATGGGCAGAAGCTCTATCTTAATCACTTTGTACCCTCCAGAGTGTCAAACACAGTATTTCACAAACAGTAGGTGCTCAATAAATGTCTGTTACATTAAATATAATGAAATAGAATTCATACATCTGAGTGATTAATATGTTTCTTTCATTCAAGATCTTGGGGCTAATATGAAAAAAAAAAAGAAATCTATTACTTCAGTCTGACTCTTTAACTTGGCCGATTAGAGAGGAATAAAAATGTGTCCCGGATAAAATGAAAATTCATTGTTTTACATAAGATATAGCAATTTTGAGAAATACATTGATTTAATGGATTTAGGCTGGTGAAAAATTTGTTGGTTTAACCTAACTGTCATTAGTTTCAATTAAAAGGTATTGATTTGGGTAAATGTTGATTAGGATAAATGTTGCTTGACTGTGGGAGAAAAAAACAACAACAAACACCACCAACAAAAGCAAACCATTTGCTTCAGCTTGCCTTGAAGCACAGTCATAGAGGGAAGTGGAACACAGCTGTGGGGGAGTGTGAGAGAGTGTTAACCAGGCAGCCAGGCAGAGTTTTCTCCCTATGCCCTTTTTCCCCGGAAGAGGTCAAAGGGAGGTGATCAATTGGTGGGTCACTGTTCTTTGCCTTTATATCAACGACAATTCATATGTGAGTAAAATAGCATTAAAACAAAATTTTCCTTAATTTAAAATGCTTCCATAGATGATCCAAATAGGTCAGTTTTGTTAGTTCATCTAAAAAATGAGTTCATGCCGAGGCCGGTTTGACTCAGTGGATAGAGCGTCGGCCTGGGGACTGAAGGGTCCCAGGTTCTATTCCGGTCAAAGGCATGTACATTAGTTGCGGGCACATCCTCAGTAGGGGGCGTGCAGGAGGCAGCTGATCGATGTCTCTCTCTCATTGATGTTTCTGGTTTTCTATCCCTTTCCCTTCCTCTCTGTGAAAAATCAATAAAATATATTAAAAAAAATAAAAAATGAGTTCACAATGACAAAACATTGTGATCTAGTTGGGCAACAAGTTTTTATTTTTTGATAGATGGTTTTAATGCTTTTATTAGATTGAACAAATGACAAAGACATCTTTATGGTCAGAAACAGTTGGATATTGGGAATTTCATATGATGCAGCCCAGTGGATACTGCCTGAGAAAAATAAATAAATAGATTATACTTCATTTTCATTGGCATTTTTAATTGTGATTATGTGCCTTCCCTTCTGATCTTTGCGGGTAGGAAACACACACATAAGCACAAGCACACAATACATGCACACACACTCACAGATATATGAACATGCTGTCTTCCTATCATCTGTCTATCATCTCTGCATTTACAACCCCAGGGAGGGAAGAGAGTGAAACTTGAGAAGAAATGTTTGAGAAAAGAGGAGATGTTATACAATGGTAGATAAGACTAGAAAAAAAGAAACAAAAATAACTGACAATTTAAATATTCTTGACCATGTCGATGTTTTTCATTAGGGAAATACATATTTTGTCTTTCTATATGTTTTT
Organism: Lasiurus cinereus; assembly: GCA_011751065.1. Lineage (NCBI taxonomy): Eukaryota > Metazoa > Chordata > Mammalia > Chiroptera > Vespertilionidae > Lasiurus > Lasiurus cinereus. The sequence continues at coordinate 5,333,008 of JAAGEH010002528.1, forward strand.
AATTCCTGGAAGGAACCAGTTGCCTTAGCAATGAATACTGTGTAAAATATGTAAATTAAATAAGTATGTAACATAAAATAATCAATTGCATAATAATTTATAGGCACAGAGAAGATGCTAGGGAAAATTGGGGAAAGTAATGAAACAGTTGGGTGATGTGAACATTGGAAATGAAAGGTAATCATTGCAACAACATATATGTGAAATACCTGAAAGGCAAAGATATTGAAAGGGAGGGTCACAATATACTCACACCATATGCATAAAATCACTAGAAATAAAAAGACAAAATGTTTCAAAATACACATAGAAAAAGAAAAAAATAAAGGAGAATGTGTGAATATATATTATTTATTAGCACTTTATCTTCTGTTTCTGAAATGTGATAGAATTATTATTTCAGTTAATTTGTTTTCACATTATTTAATTACAGAGGCTGTTTTACTTGTGAGTCTTTCAAATCTAGAATAAGGTAATATACCAGGTGACTGTAAATGTCTAAATGGACCAGCAAGCTCAAAGTTAACTTCATAGTTACTGCACATGATTTCTCTCTGTCTTTTAAACCCTGACAGGCCCTAGGTTTGCCAGTTTAAGTTTTGGCCACATATTTCATATTTTATCTAATAAAAGAGAAACATGCAAATTGACCTTACCTTTAGGATGCCCACAGTCACACCTACCAACCAATCAGGAGCAAGTATGCAAATTAACCAAACTGAGATGATGGTTAATTTGCATATCCTGGTCCGGAGTGAAGACTGAAGATAGTGTAGAAGGAATGCAGAAGGGAGGGAAGCTGTGGAGAAGCAAGCAAGCAGGGTGTGGAGAAGGGAGGGAAGCAGGCAGGGCAGTGGAGACCACTGTGGGAAGCCCTATGCTTACAGGAATCTTCCTGCAATGGGCCTCTAGTTAAAGATAATTCTACAGTAGAGTAGGAATCAGGAGAAGTGATTTTTCCCATGGGGTTATCTTGCTAATTCCTTGGGTAACATTATATAAGCCCCTTAATCTCTCTGAAGTTTTTGATCTATAAAATGAAAGTAATGGAAATAATTCTTATGTTGTCTTGTTATTATAAAATAAAATTGTGTTAAGTATTATGCAATAAATACAAAAACGATAGTCATTCAGAGACAACAGTGAAAAGGCGATATGCAGGAAATTTAACCTACTTTAGCTTTTCATTTCATTATAATGGTAGCCATGAAATACAGACATTAACTTCACTTTTAAAGAAATGAGGCTTACCTGTCAGCCATCAAGCAATTTTTCCAAATGTAACATGGGCACTTAGCAAATATTTTATGAATCAATTAATGAATGACTCCTTAGACCTCACTTTTGACATTCCTCATATTTAATTATTTACCTAAAATAGAACCTTGGTGATATAACATCGGGTGTGTAGGGGAAGATCTATGCTAACTTGAAAAAGTTTGAATTATGAAATATTTGATGAATACCAAGTCACCCAAAGTTCCTTCCAACTTTAGAGTTTTTCTTCTTTGACCAACTTTACCATGTGCACAATCATCATAGGAAGTGATATAACATTGAGCTTTTATTATTATTTCAATTATCATGTAATAACTTTGACAGTCATTGAGCCAATCTATACATATTTAAGGATCACTAGGTGCTAAATTTAATGGAGAAAAGACCTAGGTAGTTCCTGCCTTCAGGGAGTTTCTAGAGTAATACAGGGATAGATCACACTCAAAGCGATTCAAAGAACAAGAACTTGCAACCTTGCTACTATAATAAGCATGAGCTCAGCGAGAGAGCCTATAAAATGAGAGTTTGCCTCAGTGAGACAGATAAGAAAAGTTGAACTCAAATATGAGAAGTGATAAGAGAAGGGAAGTGTGCGCAGAACAAAAGGAACGACATAAGCAAAATCTGTAGAAGACAGAAAGCTGGAGTAATGAGAATAAAGACAATTCTGTGGCAGTGTGAGGTGGTCAACATTTAATGCCTGTCTCTCCTTCAGAAGAGCATAGAACCAATCAAAAGAGGCAGAAGCAACAGATGAGGGTAGCATGTTACTCAGTGTGGAGTACCCATCACAGGGAAACAGGTGGATAGGGGATAAGCCATCCTCTCTTTTCCCTCCAAGTCAAGGGAAAATGCTCCCAGGTAGAGGCATAAATGGAAGTAGAGCTAGACACATAAGGTTGATCCTAAAGGTGACTATAAATAAATATATTTGTTTTTTTTAGTAGCAGTAAGTCAGAAATAATTTAAGAGGCATACGTTGAGGATTACATTTTTTAAAGCTATTTCTAACCATTGTGAGGAAACAGGACAGGAAAGAAGAGTTAGGAGATTATTGTGGAAGATAGTAGTTGGACTAAGGTGATGCCAGTGGTAGTGGTGATGGGGAGACATAGACAGGCATGGGAGCTCTTTAGTACACAAAAAGGACAAGATTTGTTAAAAGTTTTAAAATTGGGAGTAATGGAAATATCAACAATGACTTATGTCAGGTAGAATGACAGATGATGGATTGATTTAATGACATCGAGAAAAACTGAAAGAGAACCAGGTTTGACTAGAAAAGATTACAAGTTAGTATTTGAGCCTATTCAGTAGTAGATGACTCTGAACTTGGCCAGTCATTTGTCTCCATGTTACTATTTCAAAATATTTCATGCACAGGAGTGGAGGGTGTCCCTCAGCCCAGCCTGCACCCTCTCCAATCTTAGACCCCTCAAAGGATGTCCGACTGCCCGTTTAGGCCCGATCCTATGGACATCCCTCTCACAATCCAGACTTGCTGGCACTCCACTGCTTGCCTGCTTGCCTTCCTGATTGCCCCTAACCACTTTTGCCTGCTGGCCTGATCACACCCTAACCACTCCCCTACCATCCTGATTGCCCCTAACTACATTTCTCTGCAGGCCTAGTCACCCCTCACTGGCCTCCACTGCATGGGCCCCCCACAGCTACCTTTCCCTGTAGGCCCAGTTGCCCCACCTTCTCTTCTCTTCCAGCCTGGTCACCCTTAACTACCCTCCCCTGCAGGCTCGATAACCCCCAACTGTCCACCTTTGCAGGCCTGGTCCTTCCCAGCTGCCCTCCCTAGCTAGCCATCTTGTAGTGGCCATCATGTGTCCCCACGGGGGCAGCCATCTTTGACCACATAGGGGCAGCCATCTTGTATGTTGAAGTGATGGTCAACTTGCATATTATTCTTTCATTAGATAGAATAGAGGCCTGGTGCAGGCTGGCTGGTTTGCCCTGAAGGGTGTCGCAGATCAGGGTGTGGATTTCCTTGGGACATGGGGTGGCCTGGGTGAAGGGCCTCTCCTCTAGTGGTTTGTAAGCCATCCACACCCCTCCCCTCACTTCCACCCCCCACCCCCGGCCACCAAAGCAGAGTCCCTGGTATCTGGGATTTATTTATCTTCTATAATTGAAACTTTGTAACCCAGAGGCCAGGGCAAGCCAGGGTGGGTGGGAAGCTTGGCTTCCTCCATTGCTGGGGGCAACTGAAGGCTCCTGCTCTCTCCAGCTCCATGGCTGCTGCCATTTTTGTTGGGATTTATTTATCTTCTATAATTAAAACTTTGTAGCCTTGAGCAGGGGCTAGGGCTAGCCAAGGAGGGCTGGAAACTTGTCTTCCTCCATCACTGGGGGGAACCCAAGCCTTCTGCTTGCTCTAGCTCTGTTGCTGCCACCATATTTGTTGGGTTAATTTGCATACTTGCTCCTGATTGGTTTGTAGGCGTGGCTTGTGTGCGTAGCAGAGGTATGGTGAATTTGCATGTTTCTCTTTTATCTTTTTTATTAGATAGGACTCCACTTTGATTGGTTGAATGGATAACCAGACACAGCATATTAGGCTTTTAATATATAGGGTTCATTCATACACTTGATTTGTTCCAGCTATGTGGTGTGCTGTGCCAGCACAGCCAAGGTTTCAGTGAGCCTGAGGGAGGGCCAGTGAAGAATGAAGAAAAGACAGACAAAGAGAATAAGCTGGGTCTAGGTGGATCTTCTGTGACTGGCTGAGGACACAACAGATTCAGATGGCAATCTGAGCCTTTATTTCATAGTCAGAGATAAACATGGTAGTGGTCACCATAGTTACAATGTTCTTGTGTGTTTCACTTGTTTTTGCAGCACTTGCCACACCTCCCACAGCCCATTAGCTACCCAGGAAAGATCTAGGGAATAGTCACAAGATCAAGCTTAATTATGCTAAGAGGGCTGTACTCTCTAAGCTGGGACTTGCTTGCCAACAGGTCAGTCCAAGGCTTAACCCTGTAACTGCTCCCTACAAAGTCATTTATGCTATCTAATTACAAGAAAAACTTTTTCCCCCTGATCTACCTGTCAAGAAATAATTACAATTTCATCACAGTTGAATATAAATCAACGTAGTTTCAGTGTGTTTATACCTTTGTAAACCACCGCTCTATTCTGAGATTATTTTAGAGTTTTGAAAGGTGATTTTTTCCTTTGCCTTTCTTATTTATGTGTGTTGCTGTAATGTAATTGCCATGCCTTTTGAACAGCTCTTATGGAAATCCTGCTTGAAATAGCAGAGTTGGATTTGATGGCAATCTTTCTTGAGTCTAAACAGAAGTGACTTTTTTACACTACCGTGCATAAAAGAATTCATCAGCAATATCATAAAGATTTCAATAAGGCAGGGAATCACGTGCAAGCAACATTTTAAGGAAAAGAGGCTTGAAATTATTTTCACAGGAACATTGAGTTTAGAAGGAGCTACAATTTATTTCATCAAGCTCACCTTGCCTTCCAGTAAGGCCAGAAGAAAAAACAGCTCACTAAGAAGAATGTGCCTTGGTTTAATTAGGCTTGAAATTCCTTTACTTTTTCCCTTTTTTTCCCTCAGAATTTATCCACTATTTGCTACCCCAAAAGTTTTTTACTTTGAATCTTAGCTCTACCTGCCAGTGGTAAATTTTTCTTCTTCTTCTTCTTTTTTTTTCTCTCCTACTTCTATTTTTCTCTCTTGAATGAACAGTTTTCTCAGGGTCATTTTCTAAGTGCAAATTTATCATATGTTTAAGGCAAATGAAACACAAGGCTAAAGAATATTACATTTTAAGTGGAATCTAAAGAAAACCTTCCATGCACAGATAATAGCTTAAAATATTTTATGGCTTTTTAAAAATATTTAAGTGCAAAGAAACATTATAATTCCTGAAGTGGTTTATGGAACTCATACATAGATAACTCCCAATTATACCTACTAATAAAGGAAATATGGAACCTCCAACCAGTAATTTCAACTGTCTTCACTAAAATTTTTTAGGGCAATATCAGAACTGCTATTTACAATTATTCTTTTCTTTAGCTTTGCCCTTCTGGTTAGGAGCTTCTAACAATTACATTGACAAGCTTAACAAGGAAAAATGAAACAAGACAGAGGGAGATTATAGGATGTTTACTGATCAAATTACATACAAAAGTCCTCCAGATTTGTTTAAAATATACTTTAAAATATTGTATACTAGAGGCCTGGTGCATGAAATTCGTGAATGTGGGGTAGGGGGCCTCAGCCCAGCCTTCACCCTCTCTAATCTGGGACCTCTTAGGAGATGTCCAAGTGCCAGTTTAGGCCTGTTCCTACAATCCTGGACTGCTGGCTCCTAATCGCTTACCTGCCTGCCTGCCTGCTTGCCCCCAAGGCCCCACCCACCCTGCCAGCCTGATCACCCCTCACTGCCTCTGTGTGACAGCCTGATCACCCCTAATTGCTCCCCCCCATAAGTCTGGTCACCCCAACTGCCTCCACTGCCGGCCAGGTCACTCCTAACTGCCCCCCTGCTGGCCTGGTTGCCCCACACAGTCTACTTGTTCCTCCCTCTCTAACCCCCCTGCCAGCCTAGTCATAGGCAGCCCTCTTATGAGAGTATGAAGGTTATTTTGCATATTACCTCTTTATTATATAGGATATCAAATTTTGTTTTAAGTACAAAGTTCATTACAACAATACTTTCCTATCATACAGAGTTTGATGTAAATAGGGGTATAGTTAGACCCAGTAATCCCCAACCAATGCCTTCATTGTTGAAAACCACTGAGATTCATTGTAAAAACAACTCTACAGTGACCCCACTGACAATCTTCTGGAGCTGGAAAAGTCATATATCTCCACTATTTTATTGGGGTGCATGCATTTTTAAAACATTTCAATTTTTGTTCTGTTTGTTTTGAAGAACAACAAACAAAAAGTAGAAAGTGTTGAGTGCTTAGGACCTAATGAATCCGTGATATTAGGTCTGAAATGAATGATCAACAGCTATGTGGTGACTAAATGACCACTCAGAGCTTGAATCAGCGGTTCTCAACCTGTGGGTTGTGACCTGTTTTCTGATGGTCTTATGCTCTACAGCAGTGACCCACAGGTGGAGAACCACTAATAGGGTTGCCTAAGACCATCAGAAAACACAGATATTTTACATTACGATTCACCACAACATGAGGAACTGTATTAAATGGTCACAGCATTAGAAAGGTTGAGAACCACTGGCCTGAATGTTTGGGCTGTCTTAACACAAACTTTAAATTTGTAGTGAAAGCCATTACCATGGAAATGTTAATGAAAAAATGCCATTTTATTCTACTTCTACTGACTAATGTGCATCATATATCACCTTTGAGTCCCATCAAGATTTGAAACCCATGAAATCTAAAATTTCAGGCCTTCACCGCACAGAATCATGTAATCTTAGAAACAGAGGAGACTGATCTCTCTCCAGTGCAGCGGTAGTTTGAGAAGCATCCGGGAGAAATCAAGGCTGGGCCTCTATTAGTACTCCTGCAGATGGAGAAGTAGCTTTACCCAGTTGTTTCTCCACAGTATTGCTGTATCTCAAAACTCGACTCCTTACGTGTCCATGTTTATCATAGCTATTGGTTCTATCCTCCAGGGGCATCCCCGAATATGTCCTTATTTTTATATCCACATTTTCAAATATTAGAAGAGGTTTCAATTCTGACTCTGTTGCTTATAACATTGTATATTCTAGGAAAGGTTATTTAAACTTCCTGAATTTCAGCCTCTTTATTGGCAAAGTGGGACTAGTACTATTTGCTCTACTTGCTTATTGAGAAGTTGAAATGTAATTATTTGCAAATAGCATGTATAAAATAGTTCTCTAGCCCAAAGAACATCCTGCTCAAATGTTGTTTTTATTTTTCTACCTCCCTTCCTGGCTTTTCTCTACTCCCTGTATCATCCTTTTGATATTCAATGTATGTATGAGTCTGCATAGTTCATTTTGGGATGTAATGTGGACATATATCTGGGAGATAGATGTGAGTGAGGATTATACATTGCATTCTTTTGGATGAGAACTTGAAGTTGGTTTTCCAGCTGCTGTGATGGATTCTCAGTGATCTATCCACATTGTCTTTCCCAATCTCTGAAATAAATTGTAAGGTGTCAATGAGATGACTAGCCAGGTTAAACTTATCTAACATTTGATCACTTTATTATAGAATTCATTTTGTGGTGCCTATCCTTATTATTCTGAGCCCTGCTATATTTGAATCCTTGGGTTTATTTATCTCCCATACTTCTTAACACCTATTCAAGCTCTCCAGGGAGAAAATTGTTCACAGTCTGGTTCATGGTTTTGGTAACAGAAAGCTTTTGATGATACCTGCCAGAGAAATTTTAATTATGCAAATTCCTCATTATATAATTCCAATGGGAGAAAAGTATATACTTTAAGGAACATCCTGACACTTGGTTTTAAAGTGCATTTTTGTAAAAATAATATGAAGTGGCATAACATATTTTTCCTAAAAAAAGGAACTTTTATGAATTTTTCCTAAGAGCTTTTTCTTTACATTACATAAATAAAGGCATGGACTTGACCTCGTGATGTTGTTATTTCAAATAGAATAATTAAGTTAGGCCTGGATTCTAACTCTGGTTTCACTAGAAACTAGCTGACTGGCTATGAACATGTCATTTTATTACCTTAAGTCTTCCTGGTTCCTTGTTTTTTAACTCATGGATTTGGATACTGTGCTTTTTAAGTTCCTGTCAGTTCTATAGTTCTAGAATTTTTAAAACTTAGTTGCATTTCTACTTATTTATTCCTCTTTATAAAGTTTTATCTATTCATATATTATTATAACTAATTGTCCTCTTTCTTCATTCCCAAGTTTGTATACGTGCTGATTTGTGAACAGGTGTTTCTATTGAATTCTCATCAGCAGTTTTTATATATAAATTTGTGTTGGTTAGAAAGTATAGAGGAAGATAAAGATTTCCAACGAAGAGTGGTTAATTAGGTATCTCTTTTGAACAGCCTTACTTCAAAGAGAATGGAATTTCTCTCTGTTATCAACACCAAGGATACAAACCAGGACATCAGAATCATTTGGCAAATATTTCAGAGCTCAGTCCGAGGAGGAAGTTTTAAGTTGCTTGCTCTGAAGTAGGATGAGTTGGTCACCCGGGGAGGATCATAGGTGTGTTTTAATATGCGAGTGTGAGAAGTTTGCATTTGAACGGTGACATGGTCCAGCAGGAAATATCTGGCTTCTAAATGCTTAAACTACAGACGTTCTTCTGGAATGTCTAGAATATTAACAGACAGGGAAGATGGCCAACATATGTCTATCACTGTTCTCAGCACTGAACACAGTTAAATCTGACAACGCTGCTCTCCAGTCACTCAAGTGTGGCTAAAGAGGGCTCCTTCCTGACCTGCAGTCTGTTCCATGCCGACTGCCAACACCGTGAGTCTTCCCCGGGCCAGCCGGGCCCCCCGTGGAGCCTGTCACTCAGCAATCAACAGAGACACAGGCACTTTGCCTTCCATGTTGCATTGTGACTTTAATCAAATTTATGTTCTCTGCTTCTGGGAAACTCATCGTCTCCCTACCGTTCATTTTTCAAATGTCAGAGTGGGACCTCTGTCTTCTGTTGTTTTTCTGATGGAAGAGCATCAGTGAAATCCTCAATCCCAAGAGCACGGACACCTGTGAGATCACCTTCCACAGCGCTCTCGTCTCTCAGAGCAAAAGAAGAAAGACTCAAGCCAGGGAGGGACTTGCCAACCCCAAGCAGGAAAAGGTGGAGCTGGAATGATCACGCCCCCTTTTTTACTTCCAGGTCCAGAAGCTTTCTCTGAGTCCATGCTCTGGCCCTGCGGGTCCTCGGGTGAGTTGTGGTCTGATCCTTCTTAATATGCATCCAGCTACGATTGGCCCAGTAGGACTTTCATTACTATCATTGGTCTTCATATAATAAATGAACAAGTACAGCAGGCAGATAATTATGCTCAGATATGCTGCATTGTCTTCTCACTGGTTTCGCTCCAAGTGCTAATTCATATAGAAAGAGTCCTTCCTAGATTTAAAACATACACTCACATATTTGACCACTTTGATATTTTTTTTCCATTAAGACAAATCTGTGAGTTCAGCAAAGTGATGAACCCACAGACTGACAATGACTAGGGTAGCGGATTCACTTTATCATATAGAAATACCTACTTATCCAAGTATAGGGGAGAAATGTCTAATCTAAGCACCCTGATTAATAGAGTAATGTCTTAGCTACACTCTATGAACATTCTAACTGCATATTTTTAATTTGTTCAAAGCCCTTTCAAACATAAGATTTTCTTCTTCTTTCCATTCCACTCTATAACCCAGTTATCAAAGGTTCTTTTTAATGCTGCAGTAACTTAATATTTTACATTGAACTGAAATGCCAGGCATTTAACTTAATTTGGTATGCATTTTACTTATTACAGAAATGATTTTAAGGCACTTTGAATATAAATAAAATATAAGTAGAAAATTAAGAACATGTAAACACAAAAATATGGATTATAAAGGTCAGTGTAGATACTAACTGAATTTTACATTCACCTCTCAGCTTCCAAGAAGCTAAAGCAAAATAGGAAAATCACTTTATACAGTATTATACAGTATTTATAAAATATCAAACATAATTAGAGAAAATAAAAACTATCTACACTTCCAAAGACAGGAATAGACAGAAACAGTTCACAGAAATGTATTGAAAAGTATTTACTTTTTCTTTAGCAATTTTAAGGGCATTTGGATTATGGCAAGTGCTTAACATAATTGCATGGAATATCTCCTTTAGAGCTGCAATACGGAGGATGCAATATTATATGCCCAATTGCCCAATGTACTGGCATCTTTGAAAGACTAGAATAGATAATCTCCAATGTCTTTTTAAACTCTAATTTCACTGAGTCTGATTTACAGAGAAGCTGCAAGTGAGCAACTTTTATAAATTTCACATGGAAATCTTCTTGTTCCAGGATCCAAACAGGGTACACTATACAGGTAGCCAACAAAAGTGTTGGTGACTTTCTTGGATGGTTTTGCCTTACTGTGTTGAATTCTATGAAGTCAGGATCTTCTCATTTGGAGTTCCTTCATTTCTGACAATCCCCTGCGTCCTCTATCCCCAAGATGATTTCCTTCATTGCTCCAAGGCAAATGACTGAGAGTGTGTGCCTCCCAGAGGGAGGGGAAAGTTATTTGAAAGAGGCTGAACTCTGTCAGATAAGTGAAAAAACTTTTATAAATACCTGGCTTGGAACTGAGACTGAAGAAGGTTTTCAAATCAAAGTGCTAAATTAAGAAGCTTAATTTTGGCACTTCAGCTGACTGAGCTGTTTGTGGGAAGGTTGAAGCTGACAATTCCCCTGAATCCACAGGGGCTCAGGAGAGGAAACTGATAAGATAGCTTCAGGGGGAGGAAAGGACGGTCTCACTCCACTAGCTATGTCTTTGGAAAGCATGGGAGGAGTGCTGAGTTGGGTCTGTTTCAGTCTCACACTGGTACACAGATAGCTACAGCATACTGGCTTCCTCCCCCCAGCAAGCTCCTTGGAGGGACAGCCAATGTGCATGTTTCTGTGGATGTTTCCCATTTATCATTACAATAAGAAGAAGAAAAGAAACATTATTTGCCAGGGGAAAGAGAAAAACATTGTTCTGAACATAAGGACACTAAATTGGGATGGAGACTAATTCTCTAATCTTAGATTCTAACTATCATTTGTGGAGGAATGATTACTCACTCTGGAGCAGATTTCCCATATTAAGATGAGGGTTAGATCTTTTCTACAGTCTCGATGATGCCTCACACAGCTAGAATTTCCTTACCCTATAGTTTTCATATTAAATACATTCAAGAAAGTTTTAAAATATTCTAGTCCATTTTGGCATTGGATTTAGTCATTTTAGTTTTGGAAATTTAACAGAAAATTAAGGTGTCATTTGCAAGAGTATTTATCTATCAGAATATTTATTTCAGCTTTACTTTACTGGTGAAAGTTGGGAACAAATTAACCTTACAACAAAAAGTAGTTGCATACATAAATAATAGTTTATTCATATGAAGGCTTAAGGTACATCCTATCCAATAAAAGAGTAATATGCAAATTGACTATATCTCCACTACATCCACCAGCCGTACCCACCAGCCACACCCACCAGCTAATCAGAGCGAGTATGCAAATTAACCCAACCAAGATGTCTACGGCCACAGAGAGAGCAGGAGGGAGGCTTGGGTTGCCCCTAGTGATGGAGGAAGCCAAGCTTTCTGCACACCCTGGCAGGCCCAGGCCTCCACTTAAGGCAACAAAGTTTCAATGGCTGTGCCAGAGGAAGGCTTGGCTCCACTCCAGGCTACAAAGTTTCAATTGTAGAAGATAAATAAATCCCAGATACCAGGGCCTCCACTTTGGTCATTGGGGGTGTGTGGCCAGCCTTCAAACCACCACAGGCCCATTGCTCAGGCCACCCCATGCCCCAAGGGAACACCCACCTGATCCAGGACACTTTTCAGGGAAAACCACCTTGCCCCCACCCATGCATCAGGCCTCTATCCTATTTAATAAAAGAGTATTATGCAGATTGACTATCACTCTAACACATAAGATGACTGCCCCCTTGTGGACACAAGATGATCACCACAAGATGGCCAGCAGGGGAGGGCAGTTGGCAGAGACCAAGCCTGCAAGGGAGGGCAGTAATGGGCAATAAGACCAGCAGGGGAGTGCAGTTGGGAGGGACCAGACCTGCAAGGGAGGGCAATTGGGGATGATCAATTCCTCAGGGAAGGGCAGTTGGGGGAGGGGGACTCAGGCCTGAAAAGGAGGGCAGTAAGGGGTGACCAAGCCCACAGGGGAGGGAAATAAGGGGCAAACAAGCTCTAACTTTAACCCTACCTGGATCAGGTCTAAACAGGCAGTCAGATATCCTCAAGGGGTCCCAAAATTGGAAAGGGAGCAGGTTGGACTAAAGGACACCACCACCCCATGCACGAATTTCATGCACTGGGCCTCTTATATATTTATATTGTTGAAAAGTATTTCATCGCATAGAATATGCTCAAGTTGAATTCCAAATAATAAAAATCAGATTACTGTTAAGACCTATCTCAATTTTGTCAAAGATAAACATGAGTAAAGATCTATGTGTGTGATATGAAATAGAAACAAGGTTGGAGAACTTTATTTCAAAATTTCAACAGTGTTTATTTCTGTTTTAGTAGTTATTGCCAATTTTTATTTATTATTATAACATTCTATAACTTTCTATGCTTTTATAATGAAGATTGATTACATTTATAAAAATAAATTAAAAAATATTTTTTTCTAAAATATTACAGAAAAAAGATTTATGCACCTTTCTTTTTTGTCACCTTCCTCCTTCCATGTATTTCAAAGCTTAAACAAGAAAGATGTTATAGTCTTGTGACAAGTAATGTTCTATCTATGCTTTCCCAACCAGTTTTAACATGTTGAAATCTTTCTGTTTTGATGAACCAGAGATAAAGGCTAGTGGATATACTAAAGCCCTCTGGTTTTCTCATCTCATGTTACTGAGTCTGACAAAAGCTAATGACTTGTCAACTATCATAGAACTATCCAGGTAGTTACAAACATTAAGAATCTAAATTTTCCAAACCTGAATCACAAGGCAGTTTGTAGCACAAATCCATCTGAAATAAGTGTAGTAATATAAAAAAATAAAATCATTAAATAATTTAAGATAATAAGACTCTTAAAAGTTGGGCGCTTTCCCACTAATGTTGAGTGAATGGCTGAAATATTTTTAATTACAAATAATACAAATAAAGTATTTTGGTCTCATAATCCTTGGTGAAAATAAAGTGACCAATTCCACTAGATTTCTGTAGAAACCTATTTGGATATATTGGTACCTAAAATATATTCCATTAAGTTCTTTTTCTTTAAAAATATTTTTATTGATTTTAGAAATGAAGGGAGAGAGAGATAGAAACATCAAAGATGAGAGAGAATCATTGATTGGCTGCCTCTTGCACGCCCCTTATTGGGGATCGAGCCTGCAATACAGGCATGTGCCCTGATGGGGAATGGAACCGTGACCTCCTGGTTCATAGGTCTATGCTCAACCATTGAGCAACCCTGGCCAGGCTTCATTAAATTTTTTAGCAATATCACTAAAAGGTAGGTTTTCATTATTGAATTTGTACAATTCCATGCATTTACTTCCATCTTGGTTCAAGATGTAATTCCTGGTCATGTGGTATTGCAGCTCAGTGACCATTCTTTGACCATTCCTGGCCAGTGTTTATCCCTGGGAAATAAGTCACATGGGGTACAGGATGGCTAACATCCAGAAAGATCAGGAGAACCACACAACTGCTTTGGCATCCCTTCAAGAATTGCTCAGCAAGAAGCTTGTGATTACTGACCATCTGGTTGGAAACCCAGGCAATAATTTGTTTAATATTAGAGTTAATATGATGTCTGTCAGCAGGAAGCATTTTGGGGGATTGTGATCACCTTGGTAGGCCATGTTAGGTAGACTCTTATTACCTTTGTTTTCACTTGCTCATTAGTTTTTGAAAAATTAATTTTGGGCTATCATTTTTATGGCCAACTTTTAAAATCAGAAATTGGAGTTCAGCATTTTTTATCCACTCCTTTTCTAGAGGGTAGGGGTTGGGTAGAGGTGGGCAAAAGGGATAAATTAGGGGACATCTGTAATAGTGTCAACAATGAAAAAAGTTGGAATTCAACACCCTCAGGTCTTTATGATCTTAAATATTAGAGGAATAATTAAGAAGATTACATAGAATTACCAAAATTTAATACATCTGCTGATTTTAGAAGCTAGTAGTCCTGATTTCATTAACAGGGTTACAGGTGTGAAAAAAAATCCCTAAATTCTTCATAATGAAGTTATTTATTATAGTTTTTAGAAATATGTGCACTTTAAATAATGGGTTATATTCAACATCTCATACCAATGATGAGGAAACTCAGGCTTAGGAGATGAGGAACATAGAGGCAGAATGAGACCCAGTATCTCATTTTAAACCCTAGTTCTATGGGTTTTCTTTTAAGCTCACTATACTTGCTTACTCTGCTTGACAAATTTAATATGGCTCTTGGGGACTGGTGAATAGACAGAAAACTGTAAAATATCAATTGTATCAGAATAAAGTTTAAAGCATTCTCAAGAAGAGCTGGTTAAATACCTGATTTTTAAGGCTTATTCTGTTGGTATTTTCATCTGTTATCACTGAAGCCCTGGAGTCTTTCAGTTTTTCTGCCACAGACCCAAGAGCTTTCCTCCTCTTCAAATTCCTGACTTGGGTTTTGCTTTTTATCATCTCAAAAACAGTATAGAAATAGTGGTGCTAAAAATAGCCCATATGCTATTTTCTCCTTGTGGATTCTCTCAACATGGGTTGAGGTGGCATGGCCAGGCTCTGACAGAACCCATGTCTGGGTTTGGAGAGAGAGGACGAATTGGAGAACAGATGTGGTCTGCTGTCCATTGTTCTGAAATGTTATTTTAAACTTGCCCTGAAACAATTGATGATTTTGGCAACTTTTCCCAAGCTATCTGAAAGGAGTGTGGGAAGAATTCTATGTCAAAGAAACTGGAGGAAGCACACAATGAATTTCAGGGAGAGAAGGTGTAATTTAGAAATGGTCTCTCACTGATTACAGGGAACAAAGCAGAAGACTGTTCTTGTGATGCAGTGGTCAAATTTTTTGTAGTTTTGAGAAAAAATTGCTTTCCTTCCAGGCAGTTTGTGGGCATATGGCACTCCCATTGCTACCCATCTTTATCTAAGTTTCCTTAATGATAGGCTTAGTCTTTGACACCCAAGGACATAGTCTCCCGGTAAATCTGTAGAGAAAACATCCTTGTAACATTTCTCAGGATGTTAATTTTGAAATTATTGTAGACTTTCTGATCAATTCTTTTAGATTTGGTGCATAATGCAGAAAAGGAGAACTATATAAATAATGAAAAAGCTTTATATTTGATACATGTGCTGTGGAAAGGTGCTAAAGACACAAAACTAGAAAAGGTTTAGTAAAGGGACTAAAATATATAGTGATGGAAGATAATTTGACTTTGAGTGGTAGGCACATAATGCAATATTAAAGAAATGTACACTTGAAATTTATACAATTTTGTTAATGTATGTCATTCCAATAAATTTTAAAAAAGAATAATGACACTTTTATTATACAGTTTAGTGAGAAAAATCATCTATATAATTAGTTTTCATTGAGTTCTGGGCATTGTCGTAAACAATTCTGGTGCATCATTTCACTTGATCCCCAAAACAATCTTATGGGATAGATGTTATTTTCACCATATTATTAAAAAATTATGGTGAGAATATTAGCAAAAATTTTATAAAATATCCTCTGATACATGGCTTATGGCAGAGCTCAACTACAAATCTCTCTGATTCCAAAAATCATGTCTTTAACAATTCAGCAATGTAAGGGGATATGGGTTTCAGGAAATAGAACTATTAAATTTCTCTCAAGTCTAAACAAGGTGATGCATGAAGTAAATTGAGGTGGGAGAGAAGGAAAGAGGAGAGAGTGCTATCAAACTTAAGCTTTGTGAATATGAGGAGAAGAAGGTCCTCAATCCATACAAATAGGGTCAAGAGCAGTGCATAGTTCTAAAATGGCATGATGTGCTTGGGGAATGATCAGATGTCAATATGGCTATATTATGGTATGCAGGCACAGAATGTGGTGACTGGTGAGATATAATTTATTCTTGCATTATGAATTTGAACAAGTCTTTCCTTAACCTCTGGGAAAGCTATTGGCTGGATTTCATAGGGCTATTACTGTAAGGTCCTTTTAAAATAATATTTATACACCAGTTTCATTCTCTTCTTCTGAAACAAACAATGTTATCTTCACTCCACTTGGTTAGGCTGCCTCTTATTATCCCATTTATAGATTGCTTCGGTCCTCCACTGTTTCACTATCTCTCTTCTATTACCATCCAGGAAACCATTTTATTGCTCATTTGCACCTTCACTAGAGATAAAAGATGTGATAGCCAAACCAGTCAACATTTTATTTGTTTGCAACTCTTGCAAAATGTTTAGCAGGGGGAAAACATAAAATAAGTAATGAATACAAGATCTGAGGATGTTTTGTACATTTCACTTCTTTAGACTATGATTTATTTCTCTTAACCTAGTACAATCAAGAGTTTGATTTAAATTTTTTAAACTTAAATATTATATTATACTGTTTTTGCACACTCCCCTATCTTATTTTCCACATAATATAACGGAAATTAAATGTTAGCTTCCAATTAAAACTACATTGAATTAGTGGCAGGAGTTTCAATTCTAATTTCTAATCCAAATCTTCTAATTTTTTGATGTGATTCCAAATTTGGTCTACTCTCTACTTTCTAAATATTCTCATGGATTAGACACATTAATCTATAAAAAAATAAGTGCAACTTTAGGATGATCATATAATTCATCTTACAACAAATAATACCTTTGATAGTAAAAAAAGGACACAAATAAAATTTACTCCCAGACAATAAGCCTAAACCAGATTTAGTCCAGGTGGTGTACAGATATTGAAATCAAAGGGCAATTTAATATGTGACCAAAATACTAATTAGAGTGTCTAAAGAGCACAATACCTGACTCACTTTTGTTGTATCACTCTTCCCATTTAAATATATATATATATATAACAGGTGACATGTGAAGGCAATTTTTAAGGAAGTTCCCTAGACTACTGGTAGTTCTTTTGAAGGTTAGAGTAGTTAGACTCTGATCTCTTATACCTCTTTGAAAAAATTCATTTATTTACTCTTGATTGATTCATTCATTTATTCCCACCAAATGAGCACCTGCTACATTTCAGGTAGTGTTCTTCCAGTTCAGCAGTGAACCAGGTATTGTTCTTGCATCAGAGTCATTCACAATGCAATAAAGAAAGACTAATAAACCAATATTTACTGTGCAGAAGTATAAATGCGATTAGAGAAATAAACTCTGACTTGTGAAGTGCAAAGGATGGGGGGGAAATGTACTATTTCCTGGAAAATTGACTAAGACTACAATAATGAATCCTCCAGGTGAAGGTGGAAAAAATAAAGCAAAAACATACAAATATTAAACAATTTCTCTTAGGTATACTAGGTACAGCTGCGAAGGTTGCTTACTGTATGCATAGGTCATAGCAAGTTGTTTGCAGAGTTAAGAAATTTGAGCTTTTCCTATGGATAATACAGAACCATCAATGCTTTTGGTTTTGCCTTAAAACAGGTATGTAATATAAACGCACCTGTGTTTTAAAATGTAATTCTGCTGCTAGTATTAAGGAAAGGTGTGTTTCTATAAATTCCTTCTCATGCTACCATCGTTCTTTGAGATCTTAAGTGTAGTAATGTGGTACATAATTAAACATCTTAAGCACATGTAAGTGAAGTATTGGCTCTTGCTACAGAAATGCTACTCAGCCTCTTTTATCTTACTCTTGTTTCTCCTCTTTTTCTTGCTCATATTTTCACCTTAAACATCTTTTTTTCAGAATCCCATGTCACAATACTCCCTTCTTTGATTAATTCAGCATTCCCCAGTCCTGCTTTCCCAGAAACTACTCTGGAGAGCTTCCTGACTTTGGTTTACTTTTATTGACAAGACAAAAATCCAATACATATATTGTCCTCCTGTTATCTTTTCTTTTGCTTGATTTTCATTCTTTCTTGTAGTCTTTGATCAAAAAAAAAAAAAGAGAGCTGCCTGCAGTATCATTAAATTTGCTGATTCATTTGTAATTTCCTTTGAATGCTAAGGGCTTCAATGTCATTACAGCTAAGGTCCAACTCTGGTTAGTTTTGAATAGATTTGAGTCAAATTACGTATTCTAATTGTACATCCTAATTTTTAATGAAGCTGAAATGAGAAGGGGTCATAAGGGTGCATGTAGTTACAAAATATTTCATGAGGTAATGGAGAAATGGTGACTCATATCTCTCAATATATTTTCTAGGGGAAAAAACCTACTTAAAAAAAAAAGCAGAGGAAAAATGGAAATTGAAATAAATATAAAACAATGAAAGCTCAAAAAGAATAGTCTAATTTCAAAAGGTGAACAAAAAGTTTTTTTTCAAATAAATTATATATATTTTTTTTCTTTACAGAAGTCGAGTATACGTGTATTATATTAATGTCCAATTCAGTGGCCTTTCCCCTTGTTTGTCTGACTTGAAATTTCTGATGGGTATGACATACTTTAAAAATTGGCTTCACAATATTGCAGCTCCTACCTTTGAGACTATATTTCTCAATTTTAGGAGCCTTTGCTTAGACATTTGACTTTTTTTTTTTGGTGGAGGCGGGGGGGCAAAATGACATCAGGAAACATGAGAGAAGGCAAGATTTGAAAGGTGCTTTCCATTCAAATTGCTTCCTCTGGAACTCAGCTACATTGTGAAAAATCCTGAGATCACTTTCTACATTCTGGAGAAAGGTAGTCTTATTGTCAATCACCAGGAATGTGAGAGCATCTAGGACCAAGAAGCCCCAAGTCAACCCAATAGCTCATTGCACTTTTATTAGTAAATCCAGGTGAGATGGCCAGAACTTTCCAACTGATCTTAGCCCAAATTACAAACTCATAGAATTATAAGCTTAAGCTTATAATTAATTTATATTGTCTTTAAGCCACTAAATTGGAAGGAAACTTTTAAGCATCAAAAACAGCCCTAGCAGGGTTGGCTCAGTGGACCAAAGAGTCATAGATTCTATTCCAGTCAAGGGCAAGTATCTCTGTGGCAAGCTCCTTCCCTGGCCCAAGTTGGGACATGTGTAGGAGGTGGTCAATGGATGTGTCTCTCTCACATTGATGTTTCTCTCTTTACCTTTCCCTCTGTCTTTCATTCTCTCTAAAAATTAATGGAAATCATATCTTTGGGTGAGAATTAACAAAACAATAACAACAACAACAAATACTACCATAATGGGTTACTGCATCTTCACTGTGATAGGCTGAATTCTAAATTATTCCCCGAGATTCCTGACCTCTATATCCCTTGATTAATCTAGGCAAAGGTGAAGAGATTTAAGATGTAATTAAGGTCTCTGATTTTAAACTAATCCAAGGGCATATTATCCTGGGTAGGCCCGACTAATAAACTGTGCCCACCAAAGAGATCAGAGGGCCTGGAAGCAGAGGTAAAGAGTCTTCCTTTGCTCGAACAAATAATCTGAAATATTGTCAAGCTGGCATGTACTGGGGCAGTTTCCAAATAATAATAGCCCCAGGTGACTGTCAGCAGGGAAAATGAGATCTTAGTCCTCAAATGAAAACTTTCACCCAGGAACTTGGAAGAGGATCCTGAGCTGCGGATAAGATCCCAGCCCTGGTCAGCCCCTGCGTTTTAACCTGATGAGACTCTGAGCAAAGCACCCATACTCCTGGACTTCTGTCTCCTGGGAACTCTGAGACAATAATTTGCATTGTTTGGGGTAAATGTATGTTAATTTGTTATGGAGCAGGAAGAAACAAATATACCAAACTAGCCCTTCAACGACTAGATATAGGTAGAACTATGTTTTACAGAGATGATCCATTTACAGGTTTCGTTGCCAGGTTGTAAATCTTAGTAAAAGAGGCAAAATTCTTTGGCCTGAAGAAAGCCATTTTCTCCTCCTCTAGGCTCACAGAAAACGTAGCCCCCTTCAATGTCATATGAATATAAAGCAAAGAGGAAGATTTTATCTGTAAGTGATGAGCTCTTCAAAAGCTAATGTTCAATTGGAGTCAGAGGATTAGATTATATGACCTCTTGAGGGAATTTCTTGCCCTCATAATGTTGTGGCTCAGAGTAAAGTCATCTTTTCTTGGTCCTAAAAGTGCTGAAAGGCACTCAAAATTTATAAGTCAAAGTACATGACTGATGGGCTTGTTGATGTCGAAAAGGAAATGGCTTGTTCTCTATTATAACACAAACAAAAGGAGCATAACTTCCACCAAGAAAAACAAAGACTGGAGGAAAACTGTCTACTGATATAATAAATGGCATAATGAAGACAGTAAAAGTCCCAGCTGGTTACAAACACAGATACAGACTAGCCAGATCTCCATGTGGCAGAATGGATGCAGAGCTTTCTCTGACAGAACAATGACAAGAGATTTCAGTGAATATGCATTGATTTAGCAGGGCCTCGGACAAATCCATCTTTACTGAGTGGCACATACAAGTTCCCTATCATTAAGTACAAATCAAAGCATTTAAAATTCACGCAAGAAAAAATTTTCAATTCTGCAAGGCTTAACACCATGCCGAGAACACCGTAGGGCATCAAATTTTTATAGCATTATTCCTGTACCACTTGCCCTGATCCATCTCACTCTCCATTCCCTAATTTGCACTTCATTCTTCTAACTTCTGATCTTTTGATGTGTTCACCCTCACACTTTTCTAGTTATAGCCTTTGCTTCTTTTCTTGAATGTGATTTACATTTCCCCATGCCTATGCTGTCTTTATCCCGTAATATACGATGTTGAGCTAGTCAGCTCTTTTAGGTGGCCATCTTCTCTATTAAGAATTCTTCCACAGAGTTCATCCCAGCTCCTCAAACAAGATTGAGACAAAAGCTAGGCATCATTGCACAACAGAGAAAAAATGTATTTTTCATTCTCACATAGTTGTTTTATTGCCTTAAGATTTCTCAGTTGTTTTTATGGAAAATGAGAACTTTCAACCAGGATTAGTGGGAGGAGTGTCATTAATTTATCCAACAGAATTTAATTAAGCATTTATTTTGTTTTAGGCACAATTTTAGCACTTTAGAATATAAAATATGGAATAAATCAAAGATCTATGTCATCTTAAATTATTAAGAATTGTAATACTTATAGGTTTAGTATTTCCATAAAATTTATATCAATAGAAGATTGCAATACAAATAGGTGTTCAAGTATCACTAATCTGACTTGAAATTTTATCTACATTACCCAACTCTTTTAGTCCTTTCAAAACCCACTAGAAGTATGTTATCATCATCCCCTAAACCACACACAAACATTAAATGATGAAATTTGAAGTTGAGTCCATGAATAAGATCTTAATTATAGTATGTTTGTCTGAAGCCATGGATAACCAATGTGACATTAGTTAAAGAGCATGAAATTTCAAGGCAAAAAGACCCAAATTTAAAATTTTATTTGCTAATTATTCCCAGTGTAACTTTTGTGGCCTCTCAGATAATGTTCCTTATTAATCATGATTTTCAAGTGTCTAAACAATGTAGATTTGAGATGATTATGGTGGTCTCTCCCATCAGTTTGTATTTCTAGTTAATATATAACTGAAAAAGACTATCCAAGTAGCAACTATGTCTAGAGGCAATGATGACTCATAGAATCTTTAAAAAATCCTTCTGCAAATTCATTTTAACTTGAATATAAGGGGTTTATCCTCATTGTATTCTTACTTCCAATATTTCAGTCCATATCTTCTATATCAATGGTTTCCAAAGTTGTGATAGATACTGTAACTATTTGAAAAATTCTAGCTAATAAGCCAGTGAATATTAGTGTGGTGAATTTATCAACACATTTGAAGAAAGTGGTGATGATGAAAAATGGCTATATATTAGTGGAAGTAATGCCATCAAAACTCAAAACTTCACATTGAAGAAAATCAATTTGTTTTTCATGAGGTTGAAATAGCAAAAGATGAAAATTTGGAAAGTGAAACAAACTTAGAAAGTTATATATACTTTATTTGCCAGGGCACGTTAAAGATGTTCACTCCATATTTTAAATTGGGCTACAAAAAGAAAGAAGGCATTGTTCAAACTGTTTTGATACTTTAATTCTAATAAATTCAGTGGTAATTACTCTTTCCATTCAAAATATTGACCACAGTCACTGAGAAATACCAAAGCATTTTATTTTTCTGATGAAAAGGAACATTCAGATGTGTTTTTTGTATATGAAAAGTTAAGTAGATTTCTGTTATACAATAATTCTGTTGAAATTTGGCCATAGAATGTGTAATTCCCTACTCATTCACATAACAAATAATCACTAAATGCATATTAAGTAGCAGGCTCAATGCTATTCACTAGGGATATGATCCTGTCTTCATGGAGCTCACAATGAATCAGAGAAGGCAGACCCTAAATCAAAATTCATATATACATTGGATATTAAGATAGTAGAAGTGCAGGGTGTTCTGGCATCCATGCATAAACTCAGGACTAGAAATAAAGAAAGGTTTAGAGAAAGAAGAAAATGAAAATTAAGTGGAACACTGAAGGATAGAGACTATCACAGCAGAGGAGGAGGTTTCAGGTAAAATCAACTGTACGTATATGTCAAGTTCCAGTGGTGAGAGAGAACTCGGCACCTCCATGGAACTGGGGGACCTTCAGAATGCCTGGAGCCATATGACACAGGAACAATGAAGACAGGGGAGACCGTAGGAAAGGGTTCATATGTGGAGGCCCATCAGGTAGGGTGAGGAGTTGGTGCTTCATGAAATGTTTCTGTAGTTATCAATGGACTAATTCAAAGTATATTTTTGATGAATCTTTCTTGCTGCTTTCTTTGAAGTCTCTAATAGACATGCTACCAACAGACTTACTTTTCCCTTTGCGTTTTGTAGATGCACAATACAGCTTAGTTGGATTTCTACTGTGTGTAATTACACTAACAATCTTTTCTATTTTATATTTATAGCCTGCCTATTTTCAGAAGGATTTGGGGCATAGTGCAAATAATGTGTTTATGGGAATATTTCTTCTCAAAAACTCATTTCATAAAATTGCAAGATTGGCTTTAAGAAGTATCTCTAAATAATGATTATGAGTTTATTGTGAACTCGCAGAGCCTAGAGATGATGCTTAGGAGATGCTCAATTAGTGTTCGGTATAAGTGAGTAACTGGATGAGTGTTTTATTAATGATGGAAGGTATGGGTGACTCGCACGTAATGAAGAGTATTGGCTAAGCACTAAGGAACATGTAGAGCTGTGCGTGGCGCAAACTTCTTCTAAAACCTTTGAAATCAAAGAAGGGAGATCACATGCCACAAACACACAAAATGACTCATACCATCACACATGCACCTCATACTAAAGGCTGAATGACATAAGCTCTTACGTGAGAGGTATACTGTAACTATTCTCTAACGCAAAATGCAAGATATTTTATTTTTCCTCAAATCAACCCAATTTGCGAAAGTTCAGATGCTTATCTAAACCAAATACAAACTCTAAAGCCTTGGAGGATTTTCTGTCACTGCTTACGTTACAGTTTTGAAAAATAACCACAGGATGACTTAATTAATTGTCTTCTTTCAGTTTTTTATCTAAAGTAGATGAATACCTATGCATCCCACAATCAATGAGCCCTGCAACTTCCTATGGATAGATTAGCACAGCTGTGGCTGAAAGCCAGTTTTCATGAGAAGGGAAAAATACATTCCCATGAGTAATGTTGAAGGGATCAATTCATAAGCAAAGAAAACATGCTATTCTCAGCAAGGAAACAATGTATTTTTCTTATGTTGCTGTGATTAATTATGCACCAAAGTTCAGAGAATGTTTTTAAAGGGCCACAGTCCATCTCTTAAACTTCCCATCCCCCCAAGTTCACTGGCATTAAAAGCTGAGGAGGAATTGCACCCTAACTCTGAGCAGTTTTGGGTAGCAGGCCTGTTGTCTGAGAAATATGAATAATAATAAAAATGAGCAGCCTTTGTTTAACACTGAAAGTAGCAGTGTGACCCCACCTCTGGTGACTGATTCTATTCATGAATCACCGTTGGAATGAGCAAACCTCTTTCCTGGGAGTCTCACTCATTATACTTCGATGAAAATGAGGATGAAATGGCTTCAGAAAAATTTCAGTGAGGTCTGCTCTCCCGAGTTCCTTCTTTTAACCACTGTATTCACAAATGTGTTTCTAAAAGAAAATTATAAGAAAACATACTCACTTAAGTCTTTTTTTTCCTCTAAGCCAGTGAGCCTAGAGAGAGTGCAACTGTCTTTTTCAATCATTTATACTTTTCATTCAATGACCAAAAAAACCCCACAACAACATTGTGGGATGGAAGCAAAACCAGGAACTGTATGCAATTGCTGTCTTCTCTCTTCCTTTCTCTCTGACACTTGCATCTTCCATATTCCTTGTTTACTGATCTTTGTACTTTTAGTTAAAGAGACAGACCGTCTTCAAATGCCATACCATGCCAGAGATCAATTGACAATCTAATAGCCCAACTCTACTGTTGTCATATTTTGCAATGGGAAGGCCATGGCCACACCTCTTCAGTGAACTGGTCTACCTACAGGGACATCCTATGTATTCTATGTCCTCTGATTTCATTTGTTCTTTATTTTAAAAAATATATTTTATTGACTTTTTATTTTTTTACAGAGAGGAAGGGAGAGGGATAGAGAGTTAGAAACATCGATGAGAGAGAGACTTGATCGGCTGCCTCCTGCATGCTCCCTATTGGGGATGCACCTGCAACCAGGATACATGCCCTTGACCGGAATCGAACCCAAGACCCTTCAGTCCGCAGGCCGATGTTCTATCCACTGAGCCAAACCGGTTTCCGCCATTTGTTCTTTATGATACTGTACTTCTAAGACTACGATGTGCACTTAGTGCTTACTTTTCAGCCCTCATCTCTGGAAAAGTTCCCTCTATACAAAGCTGTGCACCCTTACCTGAGACTATATAAATAATAGTCAATTTGCTTTCAGTTTCAGGCAGATGAATCTTGCCTTTACACAGTGACCCCTAGCAATCATAAGAAATGAAGCATGTGCTCTGCCCACCCAGATGTGGGAAAAGGTTGAAGACTTCTATTTCATCAGTTTTTTCCCCATCTTTCAAGCTCCATTGCCACTGGTACATTCCCGGCAATGACCTGGAATGGGACCTTGAAAAAATAAAGAATCAATTCCCGTTTGTCTAATTTGCAGACATCTGGATAAAGACAAATCATCTGAAAACTCTTAAACACCTACTATATATATATATATATATCTTACCTAATAAAAGAGAAACATGCAAATTAGCCATCACTCTGCTATGTCCACAGCCAATCACAGTGAGTATACAAATTAACCCAACAAAGATGGAGGTTAATTTGCATATGCAGACACAGAACCCTGTGAAGCCTGCCATGAGGGGAAGGGGACCACAGAGGGAGCTACTGGAGTGATGCTCCAGACAGAAGCAAGGACTTGCCGGCTCCTAGCGGGAGCAGGGACATACCTGTTCCTGGGCGTCCAGGGAACGGCCAGGGAGTGGGTATATGTTGCCTCCCAGGTGTCTGGAGTGAGGAGCAGGGATTTGCTGGCTCCTGGGTGGCTGGGAGTGAAGCCAGGGGCCTATTCTTGCACAAATATCGTGCAACGGGTCTCTAGTATATATAAAGGGGCAATATGTAAATTAGGCCGGGTCACCGTAATGGGTCACAACCAGATAGAGGAGGTTGCACACACAGGTGAGGCCTGAAGTGGAGACGGAGGCAGAGACAGGGGGGCCTGAGCCAGCATGACAGCTCGGGAAGCCTTGGAGCAGACACAGGCAAAGTGGCCGGGGGAGGGTGCGAATCCGGCACAGTTTCCAGCCCCCGCAGGGCGCTGGTCCACCCTGATTCCTGCAGCGCCAGTGCGGCCTGTGGAGGCGGGTGCTGCCTGAGTCAGGGGCGTGTCCCAGCCCCCCACAAGGTGCCTCCTCACAGGGTTGGAGGCAAGGCACCAACTCGCATGATGGGTCTCTAGTATTCCCATAAAAGATAAAGGCTTCACACCGAGACTGGTTTGTCGGCCTGCGGACTGAAAGGTCCCGGGTTCGATCCCAGTTGGGGGCATGTACCTTGCTTGCAGGCACATCTCCACTGTGGGGTGTACAGGAGGCAGCTGATCAATGTCTCTCTCTCATCGATGTTTCTGACTTTCTATCTCTCTCCCTTCCTCTCTGTAAAAAATCAATAAAATATATTTTAAAAAAAAGATAAAGGCTTCATTGTTATGCTTAAATCTCCTCACTGGGGCAGTTTGGAGGCTGATGAGAATAAGAACTAAGAGGGACCCTATCTGTGCTCTGGAGTGTTTCAACATTTTAAAATTCTCTCGCCCTAAGATCTTAGTAACAGGCATTCAACAGCTTGTTGGCACTTTGTAGATTTTTATTCTGTAAATGAAGTAATGGATGTAGACCTTGATTTTTAAGAGCTTTGAATCAATAGATAAGTATAGAAATATACAAATATATAAAATACCTAGATTATCTAATCTTAACATGAGTCAGATAGGGCTGGACAGAGCTCAACCTTACAGAAAGAAGAGATGTTTTTCAGGTTCGTATTAATAGTTGCACTCTCTAGGCTTACTGGCTTAGCATATCTATTATGTCCTCACCTTTCCCTCTACTCATCTTCCGGGAAGTTTCTTGCCTCCTTTTTTTTCTGAGGATTCCTTCTAGATCAGTGGTTCTCAACCTTTTTTAATGCTGTGACCTTTTAATACAGTTCCTCATGTTGTGGTGACCCCCAATCTTAAAATTATTTTCATTGCTAACTGTAATTTTGCTATTGTTAATAAATCATCGCGACCCACAAGTTGAGAACCGCTGCTGTAGAGCCTAAGACCATCAGAAAACACAGATATTTACATTATGATTCATAACAGTAGCAAAATGACAGTTATGAAGTAGCAACGAAAACAATTTTATGATTGGGGGTCACCACAACATGAGGAACTGTATTAAAAGGTCACAGCATTAAAAAAGGTTGAGAACCACTGTTCTAGATCAACTTATTTTGTAAGTTTGGTTTAGTTGCCCCACTATTCCCACAGCCACCTGTGCTTACTCCTAGTTACCCTTCTGACATTGTACTGTGAGTGCCTAAGTCTACGTTGGTTTCCAACTGTAGACCTGAGAACCTCGAGGGGAGAAGCTCTATTTTCTTTACTTTTTCTATTTTCCTTTTGTGAGCATCTATCTTAAAATCTGATATGTTAATGAGCATTAGTTGAAAGTGCATCATGAATGCACATAACAGGACTGGAAGATGGTGGATATCTGAGGCTAGACCATTAAGCTTTAGAGGTGGGAGCCAATGGAGAAAAAAAAATATTAGAAGAGGTGTCATCCTTCGCAGGATTGATTGCTTTTCTAGTCTTTTCCTCATTAAAGGGTATAATTCTTCAGTGCAAAGCTGAAAACCAGAGATTTTTGTCAAACTTGCTTTCCCAATTTTATCCCACAAAACAAAAATCAAGTTTTAAAATGAAGAAAAGCCAAGGGAAAGGTAAAAAAAAACACTAAAAAACAAAAACAAACATAAGCCAGAAGCCACTCTTCCCTGAAAAGTGTAAGAAGGACTATTTGCTATAAAATTTGTTAACATATTTATACAAGTATTTTTTTAATATATTTTATTGACTTTTTACAGAGAATCAGGGAGAGGTATAGAGAGTTAGAAACATCAATGAGAGAGAGACATTGATCAGCTGCCTCCTGCACATCCCCTACTGGAGATGTGCCCACAACCAAGGTACATGCCCTTGACCGGAATCGAACCTGGGATCTTTCACTCTGCAGGCCAATGCTCTATCCACTGAGCCAAACCAGTTTCGGCTATACAAGTATTTGTAATACAATTAGGCTGATGGGTTAAATATTCACCTTCAGAACAGGAGAATGGACAGGGAATTATGTGGAGAAATTATACAACGTATTTTCCAAAAGCAATGGGCTGATTCTATCAACGTATTTGTAGGACATAATAAAATGTGTGCTTGACTATCAGGTATTTTACCTTAAAGTGCTTTTCTTAGTGTATTATGAATGTATTTTCTGACACAGGTTATTACTCAATTCTACAGCCTTTATTACAAGAGCAGTTAAAGAGTAACTTCCACTCTTAAAAAAGGTTGATTTGTTTTGCTCCAGGAAGGAGTCTGGTGTGAAATGTTGAGACAAGCTTTATTTAAGGGCAGCTGCCAGGGAACAGTGGAAAGCATTCATCTCCCGCGTGTGCTACCTGTTTGATTTTTAAAGTGTCCTCATCCCCTTTCTAACGCTGCAAGTAATCGGCTAGAACGTCAGCATCCTCACTAGTCTATTTGCGATGCTCTTGATTTAATTATTACTTTTAATCCCCTCGTTTCAAAGGCGAGGGAATGATGGGCACATCCATGCATGTCTATAAAGGAGAGCATGAAGCCGGGCCATGCTAGAATGGCTTTACCCATCATCGTGGATTGGCTGCATGCCTCAGATGCATTGCAAAGTTGGGTGAAATCGTTTATTGCTTAATGATTGTTAAAACATTTATGTTGTAAGGACACTCATTATCTGTTCGAGGAATTCTCAAGTTTATCAATGAATAGATTTTTTATTCTGGGTGCTTTCAGAAGTCTTTCCCTTATTCTTTCATGGGAAGAATGGACAAGTCTAAATGCAAATTAACATTACTGTTTAAATATCACAGGTCGTTTTCTGTGAGCCCAGTTACAATAACTAGTAATTATAAGAATTGCTTGCCTTTGGCTTCCGGCTAAGCCAGTGCTAAACTTGTCCTTTTATTAGATCTGTCAGACTGAGTTAATTATCTTTGTGATAACAGATGTGCCTTACCTCCAACAAAACAAATACACTTATAATTAGCTTTTTAGTTAGAATTTTAATTTATTTATAAAGATTGTTTGTTTTCCTGCTTTAAAAAAAAAGAGAGGCTGGAGAGCGGGGGCTTCAGTTTATCAGGTTGCCAGTCTGCTTACTGGTTTGTAAAGAGAGAGAAACAAAAGACTGAGGATTCATCACCAAGTCCAGTGTCTAGTAGGGTTTCCTGCCTTTCTGTGTTTTGTCAATTCACCTGCAAGGCATTTTATTTTATTCCGCAGACACAGAAAGGGGCCCCTTTTATCTGCCTCCACAGAGTGGCGTTATGGATGATACAGAAAAGCTAACGAGGATGAGCTCTCTGTAGCACAGCACAGCTTTCCTGAAGAGTCAACTCATCTTCTACTGCCCCCACATTTGTGCGTCACTTACTCCTCTTTCATCTATGTCCGGCATGTTTCCGAACATCACACAGATGCCTGCGATGAATTCTCCGAGAGCATCTGTGCTGAAGCAGCAGAGGAGAAAGGAAAAACATATGCTTTGGTGTCGGGTCAAACAAAGCGGGGTTTCATCATCAGTTCTGTCAAGTCTTGTCTGTGTGTGTGACTTGGGCAAGTTATTAAACCTCTCTAAGTCCGGGTTTCCTCATCAGTACACAGAGAATAACACCTACACTAATAGAGGCTGTTGGGAGGATTACAAAAGAGTGTGTAGAGAGGACTCAGCAGCGTGCCTGGCAGAATTTAAATGCTCAGTAAGGGGTGATGGCTTTTATCAGTGTTAGAAGGAGAATCTCTAGAGAATCTGAAACACTAAATATTAAAACCTAATAATTGTTTTATAGGCTTTATTTTATATGGAGATATGTTTCTACTAATTTTAAAAACAGATTTCCCTGATCATCTCGACATTCACTCTAGTTCACAGTCAATAATGAAAACCCATCACAAAGCAGTGACTTTTGAAAGTCACCCTGGTGAACCTGTGCCTGAAACATGCTGGAAATGGGCTGCCTGACCTCCCAGTCTTGTTTCCAGCTCAACACATCTCTTTTTTATTTCTGTAAACTCCCTGGCTCACTCATTTTACTTTGAAAATTTTTGTTGTTTTAAAATTACCCTCCAATAGCCTTTAAAAAATACATGTGTTTTTTTTTAATTGATTTCAGAGAGAAACATCAATAATGAGAGAGAATCGTTGATTGGCTACTTCCTGTACTTCCCCTACTGGGGATCAAGTCTGAAACCTGGCATGTGCCCTGACCTGGAATCGAACCATGACCTCCTGGTTTATAGATTGATGTTCAATCACTGAGCAACACCATCGAAGCCTGGCCTCTAAGAGCTTTTGACCTGCCAAACACAGAGATCCTGGGTAGGATGGCAATGGTCTGATTCATTCAATGTGGGTCCCAAAGATTTTATAATGAAGGCAGATTTGCCCACGATAATGTACAATCTGCATGCAGTGTTCACCATGCCAATCCTGGCATGAAGAGGGATCCCAGTCCTGTATGTAAAGGATCAGCACCATGGTTATGTGGCCAAATGCCCACACTCCTGATGAGAAAGTATGGGTTGCATGTGAGGGAGATGCAGAGGGCAGAGGGCAGTGGAGATGCTCTTACCCAGCTCACAAATCAGGCATACTGGCTCCTATTAGCAGATTGTTTCTAAAGATGTGTTAGGAGGTTGGATGTCAAGGCCAAATGTGCTAATCCAGAAACCACCAAAGACCCTTTGCTATGAGATTTCAATGATTTTTGGACCCAACTCTGTACACCTTTTACATCATATCTCCATGAAACTACTTGAAAGTATTTTTTTTCTTTTCTTTTTGATTTTTTAATAACTGAAAACCATGGAAAACACTCTCAAATCATTCTCTTCCACCCTGGAATTGTATGGATTTTTTTCTGAAACTCAAAGATCTTTTCTTCCTTCTTTATCTGAATTGGAACATAGGCTCTCTAGTCAGTGTTGCTAATATGACATGGAAGGAAACATGCCTGTAATCTGTACTTTATCCCTCGGATCCTAGAACAGTTCATCCATTTATTCATCCAATAGATTTTTTTTTCTTTTTGCCAGCAGATGCTAGGAGCGGGGTGACAGACACTTTCCCTGTTCTCTCTGTTATTCATATCCTCATATGTTTTTTAGAAGGATGAATTGTGACAAGCAGACAGTAGCAACAACAGCACGGAGGAAGACAGACTTGACAATAACCCCATTAAAAAGATTATTCATGTTTGGGAGAATAGAATTTAATTTTTTAATCCATTAGATGCTAGATTATTGTAATTTGAAATGATCAAAAACTCCAGCATTTTTCAGTTAGTAAACTCATTTATAAAACAACAGAAGATTTTAACAGTGAAGGACAATGGTAGGTGCTTAATAATGATTGCTAGATATTATTTTTCCATGAAAATGTACATGCATATTATCTATTAAATCAATAAACAATAATTAGGATGTTAATTTGCCTCAGATGCTTCTAGGCACTGGGTTTTACCAGTGAGCAAGGAATTCTAGTGGCCTCTGTATCTTCACATAGCCTTTTATTACATCTGTACATAACACTAGATAATACAGAAATACTCTTTCAAACCTGCCTTAATCTCCAATTTGTCAGATTAACCAGCCATCCCATTCTCCTCTAATCATAGACTACTTCCTGCAGCCCACTGTGTACTTACCACTGCTTCTGTCTAGTTGAAGTATGGGTTATGAAGAGCAATCATATTTGTTTCTATGTATGTGTGTGTGTGTGTGTGTGTGTGTGTGTGTATGAATGCCAAACAGCATGTTTTTTTTAATGTAATTATCTGACTTAATTATAAAGGTGACCTGGTAAATGTGAGAAGAAAAGAGAATTTTAGATTCTATGAAATTGAAATTCTTTACAGAAGAAAAAAAGGATGAATCAGTGAGATACATTTGATGCTGAAATAAGCACATGTACAGATGTTTATACACCCTCACATATACCAGTGATGAGAAATGTACTCTGGATAACTGTGGTGGCCAGGACTATGGACTGCTGAGGATTAGAAGGCAGAGTGGAGATCATTGATCTCTTTGAAATACGAAAACCATCTTCAAAGTAATTGTGATGAATATCCTACAAAATGAAAAGTAATAATTCACATTCTCAGTTTCACAAGAAATTAAAAAATGTCTTCATTTATCCCTCATGAATTAATTCATGGATCAAATATTTTGTTAAATAGAATTTTTTAATAGCCGCCAGTACGTCTAAGTGAAGGAAATGTGGCTGAATATAAAAAGGCCAATCTTGCCTTCCTTTTCTTTCTTCTGTGTAAAACATTTGGGGCTTTTCTTTGCTATTGCTGTGCTCCAGTGAGCCAATCTGATCGCCAAGTGATTATTACCTCTTTTGTCTGAATGGCAGGGCTACACACAAATAGAACTTGTCGTGTAATTCTACACTTGTATTAACACTCATTCCTCTCTATTTTATCTAAAAGTAATGGTGCTGAGAGGTCCAAAAATAATATTAGACTCTAGTAGCTTGCCTGTAAATTACCATTCATTTCTTGTATCCTGCATTTCCTTAGCTGTCACTCCCATGGGTTTCAACAGAGACTCCAGATTCTGCAGCTAGTTCTACTTAGGATGCATTTCAGAGGTTTATTAAGTGGAGGAAGAGGAGGGACATATATGTGCTTATATTCAGGTCAGATGTTCTGGTTTCTACCAGTGTCTTTCTCAAAGTTAAGTCTGGCATCTTCTCTTAGGCACTGATTCACACATTCTGGCCACTATTCCGGTTATATCATCTCTTGAGGGGCACTGCTCATGTACTTTTGCAACATGTTGGATAACTTGTGGATTCTTCTAAAAAAACTTATAAGCAGCCGAAACCGGTTTGGCTCAGTGGATAGAGCATCGGACTTCGGGCTGAAAGGTCCCAGGTTCGATTCCGGTCAAGGGCATGTACCTTGGTTGCGAGCACATCTCCGGTAGGGGGTGTGCAGGAGGCAGCTGATCGATGTTTCTCTCTTATGGATATTTCTAGCTCTCTATCCCTCTTCCTTCCTATCTGTAAAAAGTCAATAAAATATATATAAAAAAAAACTTATAAGCAGACGCTGTGTTCCAGGCAGTAGTGGAGAGATAACTTCCACACCCCTATAATTAAAGGTAAATGTTGGTACTTGGGCATCCATTAGAGCTCTCTGTCCCCACAGGAACATTCCAAATTGACCCTAACATGTTTAGTTTTAGTTTCAATCCTTGCTTCTCCATGAATCTGTCATAGGAGCTTGATAAAATGAACCAGGAGACACATTCAAGTAAAAATCCATGCATCACCCATCATTTATTTTTAGAAAATGCCTTCCAACTGAGCAAAACTTGTCTACTCGATGATCTCCTTTCATGTACTAAGGAGGTGAATGGACCTACAAAGCTGAGAGTGGATAAATTATGAATCAGACTGGAAGGAGACTCTAGCAAAGAAAGAAATTACATTCTCCATTTAAAGGGAGTATCTTTCAGCTTGAGCCAAATGTCATGCTAGGAAGTTGGCCAAATAGCATATCTAAATTTTTCTGATAAAGCTCAAATCCTGACTTTTATGTGAACTCTCTTGAATTTTGAAACAGGGCATCTAATTTGAAAACTATTGAAAGTCATGGACAAACACATTACATCATAATTTAGTTCCTAAGTACCTAGTATATAATGTCTGACTTAGATCCTTATTTCTTAGACCTTTGTACCCAAATATCACTTAGTTGGATAAGCATAGATGTTTCTTCCTAGAAGAGTATGAAGTGATCATTATCCTAAAGAAAAGTTCAAATAAAATGATCTCTCAGTATTTATGCCAAGTTTATCTCATGACATTTTAGTTGCTCCCAGGTAAGGGTCTTTATTTCTGTTTTCTCTTAGGAGACTCTTGTTTCTTCTAAAACTAGATTTCTACAAGTGGTTAACATTACAACTTGAAAAAAAAAACTTGCTCTTCTAAAAATTTTTACGTTAGTAAGATCAATTGAGACTTAAGCTGGACATTAATAAGCTCAATAAACATTTCTTGAACATCTACTTTGTGAAAATCACAAAATTTAATCTGCAAGTCTACTCCTTAAGGATTTTGTGGTCCAATGGACTATTTAAGGAGGGTAAGGTTAAAAGGAGGGAGATAAAACTGTTATCTATCTGTTATGTATCAGGAACTTTGTCAATTTGTTTAACCCTATAAACCATCTTATCTACACTAATATAACAGAAAGATACAAATTGACCATACATCTGTAATGGGACCAGCCAATCGGGAGTGGGTATGCAAATTAACCCAACAAAGATGGGTTAATTTGCATAAGTAGGCACTGAGCGGCCTGAGTCCTGGGAACATCCTCGGACCCAGGCCACTCCTAGCTTGTAGGCCCGCACATAGACCCTGAATGGCCAGGGTCCCAGAATGCCCCTGGCCACTCGGGGCCTACAGGTGCAGCCTCCAAGTGGCTGAGAGTTGGGGGGGTGGGGCCAAAGCCATGGGGACACAATGCAGGGGGTCCTCTGTGCATGAGCTGCAGAGGAAATACCTTTTCTTTTCTTTTTTTTTTTAACATATTTCATTAATTTTTTACAGAGAAGTGGGGAGAGGGAGAGACAGTTGGAAACATCGATGAGGAAGAAACATCAATCATGTGCTTCCTGCACACTCACCATTTGGGATGTGCCCCCAACCAAGGTAAATGCCCTTAACAGGAATCAAACATGGGACCCTGCAGTCTACAGGCCAATGCTCTATCCACTGAGCCAAACCAGTTCAAGCATAAACACCTTTTTCTGACTGCTTATTGGCTAAACTCCCTGGATGCCACCACTTGCAGTGTTCTTGTTAACTTGGGTAATAAGAATCCAAGAAAGTGATTTAGAGTTTTTCCACCTCACTCCTGGAGGAAGAAATGAAGTTCTGCTGCTGGAGGAGCTAAGAAATGTCATATCCTGTCCTAGCCAGTTTTGGTCAATGGATAGAGCCTCAGTCTGCCAACTGCAGGATCCAGGTTCGGTTTTGATCAAGGGCATGTACCTAGGTTACAGGCTCCTCATTGGCTGTGGCCCTGGTCCAGGGCTCATGCAGGAGGCAATCAATCATCACATTGATGTTTCTCTCTCTCCCTCTCTCTTCCTCACTCTCTAAAAATCAATGGAAATGTATCCTCAGGTGAGAAAAAAAAACACGAAAGAGAGAGAGAGAGAGAGAGAGAGAGAGAGAGAGAGAGAGAGAAAGAGAAAGAAAGAAAGGTCATATCCTATGAAAAACACATCTTGAAAATACCTAAAGAAAGCTGTTATATTTTTATGGTGAAGGGACTGGAGTCCATGTTGATGAAAACACCTTGGGGCTGTGGTGGCTGGCAGTGGCTGCCACAGTGCGGTGATGGGGCTGGCACTTTCCTATGACCAGCCCAGTCGTCTCCTGCAGGATGCGGCCAGACTATGGGTTAGGCCCATTCCCCATGGGGACCTGGCCTAAGCTATCAGTGGGACATCCCCTGAGGCCTCCCCGTTTATGAGAGGAGCAGACTGGGCTGAGAGACACCCCACCAGTGCACAAATTTTGTGCACTGAACCCCTAGTGAAACAGATAAGATAATATACATGTTAAAGAACAAGAAACTAAATCCTAAGGATATTCAGCTAGTATTACAAAGGTGTAATTGGAACACAACACTGTCAGTGTCTAAAATCTGCTGCTTGAATGTTAGGTTTATATATATTTACTTAAGGCCTGGTACACAAAATTTGTGCACTGGGGGTAAGGGGTCCCTCAGCCCAGCTGCCCCCTCTCACAGTCCAGCAGCCTTCAGGGGATGTCTTAATAATAGCTTAGGCCTGCTTCCCCTGTGAAGTCATGAATGTTACACCATCCCGGCTAATTTGGAGAGAGAGAGAGAGAGAGAGAGAGAGAGAGAGAGAGAGAGAGAGAGAGAGGTAATATATATAGATGTCATTTAGGGAAATGCAGAAAAGAACAATGAAGGCTAAAATAAACCATAACAGGCCCTTACCCTCCCTCCATCCCATCTGTTCTTCTTTCCTATTCGTGATTATGGATATTTGAGAAGCTATATTCACTGAATATCTTTACCTTGAGGACCATGTTTACCAAAAACATATCTTTGGCATTTATTGGGGAAACTGTGGTTTTATAAGATGTAGGTGTCAAAGCATTTTCATCAATTTTTCAATTCCATTCTCTGCAGGGCGACTTCAAGTAGCCATGTCAATTTTGCATGAATAACTGACTAGTTCTTAAAATTAGACATATTTCAGACAAATGGAGAAACTATCTTCATATCTGAATTGTTCCTACAAATGATTATATAAGTGTAGTTAAGATATGATAGAAAATACAAATTTTCTAAGAGCAGTAATAACACCAGTATTTATTTATTTACTTACTTATTTTAAAATATATTTTTCTTGATTTCAGAGAGGAAGGGAGAGGGAGAGAGAGAGAGCTAGAAACATCAATAATGAGAGAGAATCATTAATTAGGTGCCTTCTGCACTCCTTACACTGGGGATCAAGCCTGCAACCTGGGCATGTTCTCTGACTGGGAATCAAATTGTGACCTCCTGGTTCATAGGTCAACACTCAGTCACTGAGCCATGCCGGCCAAGCAATACCAATGTTTATATTGGTGATTTCTGGGTTTAATAGGTTAAATAATAGGGATTTTATTTAAGTTATTAGAGCTTTTTAAAATTTTCTTGATCAAAAAGATAATTCTCTGCCCTAGCCAGTTTGGCTCACTGGGAAGCACATCTGCTTGTGGACTGAAGGGCCCTAGGTTCAATTCCAGTCAAGGGCACATGCCTGAGTTGCAGGCTCAATATCCCAGTGTGAGGGCTGCAGGAGCCAGTGAATCAATGATTCTCTCTCATCATTGATGTTTCTATCTCTTTCTCCTTCTCCATTCCTCTCTGAAATCAATATATATATATATGACATACCCAATTGATGGTTTCCTAACTTTCTATATGTCCCTCATGTATAAATAGCTCCAAGGAATTAATCATAGAAGGAAAAAATAGCAAGTGTTGTAGAGAAAATTTCCCCAACCAATCAGTTATTCCTTCCGTTCCAATGTTTTCCTCTTAGTCTCAGTGCAGTTTATATTTTGGGGTGATCTTTGGTTATCATGGGCTCTTGCACAAAGGTTTTGGGCCACTTTTATCTGCCAAAGAATATTATCCCTTTGTACTTTTGCCTCTCTGCCCTATCTAAGTAAAAAAAGATAGAGCATGACATAGAGAAAAATCCCTGAAAATCTGATTTTGGAGATTACAGGCTTTAAAACTCATCATTTCTCTTCCCTGCCATGTCACAAAAAGAGGGAGAAGACACAAGGTTCACTAGCTAAATGCCACAAGATAATTAGCTTTGTTAATGGCTAATCAGGTGCCCAATTGTCCTACTACCAGGCTCACGATAAATCCGTTAGAGAAAGTAGCTTACAAATAAAGCCAATAAAAACTTTTTTATTTTCATTCCAAAATAAGACCTATTGGGAGAGCTGTGTCAGCAAAACAGGCTCCAATCATACGGAACTTTGGGCCTCCTCACACATGGTTACCAGAGAGTGCGAGAGGAGAAATGGCAGGTCTCCTTCAAGGCACTTATCTCGTGGGAACAGAGGACAGAGGAGGAAAGTCCCCCCCCCATAAATGAAAGTGGTTTCAAAAGAGCAAGAGCCCATGGCCAGCGTGAATAATGATGGGCTGCAGAGTACCCACACCAACTCGTAAAAGTGGAGTTTTATGAAAGTTAGGCTCTCATTACCCAAAGTCAGCTGATCTGCCCCAACTGTTCCTCTGCCTATTCCAATGTCTTCCTCTGGAGGAAGAGGGAGTAAGAAAGCAAAACAATATTGACATGCAAGATGAAGGATTAAAGGGCTAAATGCATCCTGCTGTACCTTCATTTAGGTATCATGGTAGAATCATCCCTTGAAAGTCTCAGAATTCCTTAGTTGTAGTCAGGCACAATGAAGCCAGGAAGAGAAGGGTGACACAAGAGAATGGGCCTGCTCAATTCCTGTGATTATTCTATTCCTAAGAATAGAATAGTAGGATGGGAACAGGCAGATTTATATGTGTCCCAAATGTTACATTGGATAAAGGTGTCCAAACTCAGGCTTCCACAGGCTTTTAACCTTCATGGGTTGAATAAGAAGTCTTTGTCCACATTGGTTGTTTAGTCTCAAAGGTCCTTCTCCATTTCCACCCTAGTCCCTGGCTTTTCAAGGCCAGGGAACATAGAGCTTAAAATAAAACTGAGGAGTTCCTACTGTCACTGACTGATGGAACATGTAGCACACACTTAGCACATGAGAGCATTACCTGCTCTGGTCACCAGAGTCAGTGGTTCATGAATGGACAGCCATATGGCTCAACCCAAGAGAGTCAAACCCAGTCATAACCAATCCCAGAGATTTTGTTTGTGAGATCATAAAAAGAGGTTATTCTTTTCCTGTTGGATTTGAACCTGAGAGATTGTAAAAACTGGATCTACTGTAGCTACCTTAAGAGCACAAAAAGACTGCAAATGAAGCCAGTGGTGGGAGAGAGCATGAAACAGCAAAAAGATTAAATCTTAGAAACATCATTTAAGCCTTTATTTTCAGTTTGCAATTTCAATTGCCTAAATGTGTTCATTTTCTGCTTGGGTCAATTTTGAGTTGTGTTTTATTTCCCTTGTAACTGGAGAACTCCTGAATGATGAAGTAGGTTTGTCTTAATGGCTAGTAAAAATATTTTTAGTATATATAATACCATTTATATATATATATATATATATATATATATATATATATATATATTTATATCTAGTCATCATGTAATTCTGGCTGAAGTAATAATAATATTATTAGGGTCATTGTAACCATTCTCTGTGGCTTGGCCTTTTCACCTCCACCTTTACATCCCAGATAGCCATGTAGTTAAAAGTAGTTAAAAGTAGTCTGATCTGCTTAGTGCACATTTTAAACAGCAAAAATAAAGCCAGTATCATGAAAGGTATCACTGAAACCTCTGGACTTATTTAAAAACTAACTTAATGAGCACTAAGGTGTAAAAGATGGATGACTAAACTGTAGAAGAATGAGGTAGCCTTCTCCAGAAGAGGATGGGCTTGGTAACTCCCAAAACTGAACTTCAGCTATACTATGTTCCTTTCGCTGGGGCCCGCATAGAATCAGGATCTTGGACCCTGACTGCCTAATGGAGCTCCTTGATTGCTGAAAGTGATTCTGCATCCCAGCATGCCCTACTTTCTTTAATTCTCCCTTATTTTTTTTTAATATCTGTTTCTTAACTTAAGTAATGACTTGGGAGTTTGACTAAAGCAATAGGCAATCCGGAAAGCTTAAATCCAAGTGAATTTTCTCTGGAGAAATTAAATAATATAGGAAATATTAGAATTTCAAAAATTATAACATATTTCTGATAAACTGCATTAATAAGAATAAATAAAGTTCTAAAATATTAAGCACATTACATATATTTATATAATATATAAATCAGAATATATATACTGTATAACTATATATTTACTTATTTATGCTGATGAAATAGTCATAGATGACTAAGCTAATAATGGACTTAGCTAAAAACCCTCTACCTCTATCCGCCCACCATCCCCCACTTTTCTCAGTTCCTTTCTCTTCAGGATGACTTCAGTAGCCACATCAATTTGCACA
Source organism: Lasiurus cinereus (assembly GCA_011751065.1). Lineage (NCBI taxonomy): Eukaryota > Metazoa > Chordata > Mammalia > Chiroptera > Vespertilionidae > Lasiurus > Lasiurus cinereus. The sequence goes on from JAAGEH010002528.1 coordinate 5,372,703, forward strand.
AATAACTGACTGGTTCTCAAAATTATACATATTTCAGGCAAATGGAGAACCTATGTTCATATCTGGAATTGTTCCTCCACAGTGATTATGCAAATATCATCAAGATAGGAAAGAAAATACAAATTTTCTCATTGACCATTCTTCTCATCTTCATGGCATTCTCACATACGTGGTTGGCTTGTTCCCACAAGGCCACTCTTCCTGAGCTCTTGAGTCACTGACTGTATTCACTGATTGTGACCTCCTCTCTTTTGACTCAATGAGACTCTTTCTCCCTCCTCTTTTCAAAGCCTTTCCTTGGTGTGTATTGGTACTTTCCTGTCGTAGGTTTACTTCAGTAAAATAGAAAATTAAAATGACAAAGGAAATACCAACTGGAAAACATAGACATTGAGAATACTATCAAATCAACAGAAAAGCATAGGTTCGCATGGCCTCTCCCACAGTTTCTTTTTGACATGTGTCATTATCTAACACCTTTCATTTGCGGGCTTGTTGATGGTCTGTAAAATCTTGCTGGGGTGGAAGCTTCCTGAAGACTGGTCCTTTGTCTGTGTTTTGTTTTGTTTTCCCTCCTTCTGGGATTCCTGTGACAATAAAAGGACCATCATGGGCAGGTGCTCAGAGATCTTTGTTGAATGAATGAATGGCTGGGGGAAGATGGATGTGGGCCAGAAACTCACTTTAAATAATTCAATGAAATATGAGAGCCTTGGCAGTATTACCAAGTTGTGCTGCCAATGAAAGATCCCAAATACTCTTCTGGGAAGTTTAAGCAATTTTATTTGGAAATTAGTTAATGCACATTTTAAAAGGTGTTGATTTTTCTGTCACCTTTCTTCAAAATATGTAAATAATTGAGCAGAAAAGGAAAAGTGTCTGTACTTCCTCTGATGATCTAATGACCTATTTTATGGAAATCAAAAACATGATAGGTAGGAGGGTTTGTCCCTCTTTTAATTTGTGTCTGAATAATTAACACTCAGACAAAGTCTTTAAGGAAAGGAAGATACAAGTAGAAGAGGGACTAAATAGTCAAAAGCAAAAAGTAATCACACATACTTATGCAAACACACACATGATCCCTCTAGAACCTTCCTTTTCTTTCCATGTTTTTTTTTCTTTTTTAAAATTATATTTTATTGATTTTTTTTTACAGAGAGGAAGGGGGAGGGATAGAGAGTTAGAAACATTAATGAGAGAGAAACATCGATCAGTCGCCCCTGTACACCTCCCACTGGGGATGTGCCCCCAACCAAGGTACACGCCCCCAACCAAAATCAAACCTGGGACCCCTCAGTCCACAAGCCGACACTCCATCCACTGAGTCAAACTGGCCAGAGCTACATTTCTTTTTCTTGATTTTAGAGAGGAAGAGAGAGGGAAAGAGGGAAAGAAACATAGATGTGAGAAAAACATCAATCAGTTGCCTCTCTTATGCATCATGACTAGAGATCAAGCTCCCGACCAGGAAGCAAACTGGCAACTTTTCTGTATGGGAAGGCGCTCTACTAACTGAGCCACACTAGCATGGGCTAAATTTCCACCTGTTATTCTTGCAATGAAAGAGTTTAAACTCTATATGCCATGCGACTTTAAGTATGGTGATAATAATAATAATCATAACAGAGTATATAAACTACATTTCACACATACCGGTTTATACTGGGTATTGCATCCCCATTTTACAGAAGAAATAATAAAGAGCGGTTTACTGCTATCACACCTTGTGAACCCCAATGCGAGGGGTCCATATGCTGCATGCTTTCTATTTTCAGTCCTCCTAAGAGAAAAGTATCTGGACACATCATCTTTTACATATCACCTATTTGTCACAGGTTGACTTCCATATTGTGAACTTTCAATATGTACTAAAACAGCAAAAAAAAACTATTTCTTTTAAAATTCTAGAGGTCATTGTGAGTTTCGCAGGACAGAGAACAAAGACAGAGAGTCCAACCTAGTCAAAAGGAAGATTTTTTAAATTTTACACGCCAGGGTGAGGTTCACCAGTCTGAGGGTAGGGCTGGAGAAGTCGCATTGGGCGGGAGCTGAGGCACCTTTTTTATACAGCTGTTCAGAGGGCGGATGATCATGAGCTATTCAGTGAGCCAGTATCTGTGTCACCATTTGCCTGGAGCACTGGGCCGTCATGGGTTCCAGGAAGGGACCAGCATTTGTGTCTCCATCTGTCTGGTGCACTAGTCTGTTACCTGTGTCACTATCGGTTGCATGTATAGGTGTCTGTAATTCCTCTGACCTAGCAGTCATATATTGGGGGAGAGGGGGCTATTCTCTGCTCTCTCTCTTTTGAAAATCTCATTTGCTTTTGTAATTCCTGCCTACCCTTTTGATTGATGATTCCCAATCTTTACCTTTAACTTAAGCCTGCCTCCCAGTTTTAGACCAATATACCAATTCCACCCAAGATGCTGCAAATATTTTAAACTTCGGTAATTAACTTGTTCTAGAAATACACTGCTATTATGATTCAACATGGTTGATCAAGAACATTTTAAGCATTTTTTCTTCAAAATTGCATCAAAAGGATTGAATAAATGCAAGAAGAAATTTGTAGTAGCTTTGGAAATTTGGGAGAGTTACCACTAGTTCTCCAGGTGATTTTGAAAACATAAAATTGCATTGTATATAGGAGAAAGAATTAATAGAAAGGTAAGACTTCTGTCTTGGTTTGTGGAAAGAATTGAAATACTTTTAAAAACTGTGAGTATATATTACTTTCCTAGGGGTGTCTTAATGTTATCAAAAATTGGATAACTTAAACCAACAGAAATTTACTTTTTCACAGTTTGTGGACCAGAAGCTCAAATTTAAGGTATCAGCAGGCCTGGTTCCTTTAGGACAGTGGTTCTAAACCTTTCTAATGTCGCGACCTTTTAACACAGTTCCTCATATTGTGGTGACCCCCAACCATAAAACTATTTTCATTGCTACTTCATAACTGTAATTTTGTTACTATTATGAATCATAATGTAAATATCTGTGTTTTCCGATGGTCTTAGGCTCTACAGTCGTGACCCACAGGTTCGCCTAAAACCATTGGAAAATACAGATATTTACATTATGATTCATAAAAGTAGCAAAATTACAATTATGAAGTAGCAATGAAAATAATTTTATGATTGGGGGTCACCACAACATGAGGAACTGTATTAAAGGGTTGCGGCTTTTGTCAGGTTGAGAACCACTGCTTCAGGAGATTCTGAGAAAAACATATGTTCCATGCTTCCCTACCAACTTTTGTTGGCAACCAGCAATTCTAATTTTTCCTGGGCTTGTGATGATCACTTCAATCTCTACCTTCATCTTCATTAGTGCTTCCCTTCTGTGTGTCTTTCTTTATCTCTCATTGAGACACCCATCATTGGATTTAGAACCCATCCTAACCCAGAATGATATCATCTTGACATTGTTGTATAAATTACATCTACAAAGACTCTTGTCAAGTAAGTTTGTATTCACAGGTATTTTGGGAGGTCATAATTCAACCTCTACCATGTCTTAAAATTTATTTTAAAAGCAAACTAATATAGACACTTATAGTACTAATGACAATTTAAGCACTGCATGCTTTATATATATTAAGCAATATAACTTTCTCAATAATCCTATGAACTACATGCTATTATTTCCCTCTTGCTAATTAATTGCACGAAGTGTTTAAGCAATTAATCTCACAGGTAGTAAGTTGTAGAGTTAAAGTAAGAATGCATGAGTTTGACTCTTGAGTGTATGCTTGTAACCACTATGATTTTTTAATTTAAATGCTAGAAATTAATTGCATATAAAGAGAAGTAGCATATGTAATCAACTCTACAAAAGATGAAAATATTCAGATAGCACCGCCAAAAAGGAAATAGCATGGAGAAGAAATCAAAATAGATGGCTAATATCATTTTAAGTAAAATATAGAAATTTTAAGAGGACAAAAAATTTTAAATAAATTTTAACAACATGTCATTTAAGAGATAGCTACTCTATGCTCTAAAAACTAAACAATGTGCAAGATTTTAGAGAATACAAAGGTCAGATAAGCAAAAATAAGGGTAATCAACAGATCATCATTTTTTAAATGTTAAAAGAAATCCCATGTCAAACCAGAATTTTATACCTAGTGGCAATATTGCCCCAAATAAATGTTTTAAGAAAACCCTTAAATGAAATATTTGTTAGCCAACTTGAACAAGAAAATAATACTAGACTGAGTTATGAAGTCCAAAGAAAAATAATCCTAGAATGAAAATCAGGAATGCAGAAAGGAATGAAGAAAGATAAGATAATTTTCTTTCTTTTGCTTATGTGGATTGTGGAATATGCTTTTGTATTTTCATTTTTTATATTAGTTTCTCCCACATTTATTTTTTTCTAATGCTTATAATATATGTGTGTGTGTGTGTGTGTGTGTGTGTGTGTGTGTATTTATTAAATTTTTAGACAAAGGAAGGGAGAGGGAGAGAGAGATAGAAACATTAATGATAAGATAGAAGCACAGATTGGCTGCCTCCTGCATGCCCCACAATGGGGATTAAGCCTGCAACCTGGGCATGTATTCTATGACCTCCTATTTCATGGGTTGACACTCAAGCACTGAGCCATATTAGCCAGGCTCTCTACTCTTTTCAATTACATTTAATTTCTCTTCTATTTCTATGTTGAGTTTTTATACAAAAATTGGAAAGCATTACTCAGGAACAGTAGATACCCAATTCTTCTCCTGTATCTAGATATAACATTCCTTATTCATCATTCTAGTGTGGATTACAATTCAAATAATATGTTGGATTTATTGAGTAAAAAATATTGTTTAAAAAGAGGTAAAAAGAGAGAGACAGCTAAAAGAAGTGACATAAATGTGGAGGCAAAGTGATGGAAAGAGATATTACAGTCACATTTTTAACAAAAATGAATGGTTGTAATATTCTTCACAGATTGGCCAAATAATATTTTAAATGTATATTAGATTATGTTATTCCTAGGTCCAAAGTCCTTCAATGGCTTATTGATGCATTTTGAATTAAATAGCAACTTCTTCAATGGACTATAAAGTCACAAATCATCTGGTTGATCCCTGCCAAACTTTATACCTCATTTCTTCCTCCCCCAGTTTCCCTCCCTCATTGTGCTCTGAGTCCACTGAGGTATTTGCTCCTGTAATTTGTCTATATGCTCTCTCCTCTCTGACTAAAATATTATTGCTCAGGCCCTCCCTTGACAAGGTTCCCATTCATCATTCAGAGCGAAGGTCAGAGATTACTTTTCTGAAATATCCTCCCACATGATCTAAAGTGGCCCATCTCTAGGTCCTAGCACTTTGCCTTAATTATTTCCTTCCCAATATTTCAACAACTTTATATTATTTACTTGTGAAAGTCATATACAATGGTTCACAAAGTCATCAATTACCTGTTAAGTGAATCCCTCTTTAGTGACACCACAATAACCCATTCTTCCAGGGAGTCTTATATAGGATGGCACCTCAAGTCAGTGTTAAAAGATGAGCAAGGTTTAGGTTTTAAATTTGGTAGACAGTGATATTTCATGGGTACATTTCTATAGACTTTAAGGATATAGAGAAGAAATATGGAGAGTGGATGGGACTTGGATAATTTTTTTTTCAGTCATGTCATTAAAAATCACCAGTGCTTTCTACCATCTATTTTTTTCCTTTTAGGTCTAATCTGCATTCTCCCTATTGCTTAATGCCTGGAAGGCTGATAAGTCAAATAGCTATCTTATTTTCTGCCTTCCAATTGAGAGGCTGTGTGGGATGGCAATGATTTTAGGCTCAAGGATAAAATAGTCTCCTATGTTGCTTCTCCACACCTTGACCACACCTTTGTAAGTAGTCCTTTTTTTTTAAATTCTGCTCAAATTTGTTTAACTGTTCAATTTATTTTTGCTTGGAAACTGACGTATACACTTGTGTTTCCTTTGAACATTTTTGAATGCCAAGAGTACATACTTCAGTTTTTCCCCTTCAGGTATTAATTGAGCATCTACTGTGTGCCAGTGAACAAAGTTGGTGAAGTTTACATCCTCGTTGGGGACGACAATAAATAAAATAAATGTGCAACATTACATAAGACATAACAATAAGTATTATGAAGGAAAATAAATCAGGGAGGGGAATAGTAATGTTGGAGGAGATCGACATTACAACTGGGTTGGTCAGGGCAGATCTACTGAGTAATTTCAATTTAAAAATGAAAGAAGCAAGGGAACCAGCCATGGAGATTCCTGATAAATGAACAGACCAGGAATGAGGATATTAAATTTGATGGCCTACGTCAAACATAAGCCTGCTGTTTTCAAGGAGTCATATGAAGGTCAATGAGATGGGAGTAGAGTAAGACAGGAGAGGAGGGGAAGGGGACAGGTTCTTCAGGACATAAAATAATAACTTGAAAGACAGTGGATTGTACTCAGTGTGAGAAAAAAGGACATTGGTGAATTTGGGGTGACACAGTCTGATTTATTCCTGTGTGTGTGTGTGTGTGTGTGTGTGTGTTTTAGAACAGACTAATGAAGGGCAAGCAAAGGTATAATTATAATTTGTTTAAGAAGTTAATAGAGCCAAGCCACTATGGCTCAGTGGTTGAGCATTGACCTATGAACAAGAAGGTCATGGTCTAATTCCTAGTTAGTTCAGATGCCTGAGTTTTGGGGTTGATTCCCAGTAGGGGGTGTGCAGGAGGATCAATGATTCTCTATCATCATTGATGATTCTCTCATTCCCTCTCCCTTCCTCACTCTGAAATCAATAAAAACCTATTCTTTTTAAAATAGAAATTAGTATCAGTGATCCAGTCAAATGATGACAATGGCTAAAACCAAATTAGTAGTAATGGAGCTGTTGATGATGTGGTGTGAAGAGATCAGACTCAACACTTATTTTTAAAGTTGTATCAATGTGATAGGTCCATCCATTCAACAAGCTTATACTGAGTGCTTACTGTAAGCTATATGTTAGACTATGTGCTTGAGTTAAAAGAGCAAACAAAATAAATACTCCTACTGTTATTGAACTTACAACATAATGATAGCATGCAGGCAGTAAACAATGAAGAAAACAAACAGATAAAGTGTATAACATGTTATATAGTGTTAAATGCTATGAAAGGATAAATTAAAAAAGTTATGTGTGAAAAGGTCAATAGGATCAAGTTATGGTAATAATGGTCATGATATGCCTTCTTTAGTAGATGATATTGGGTAAACACTTGAGCAAAAGGAAGGAATCAGCCAAGCTGTTATTTGAGGGATGATTTCTCTAGTCAGAAAGAATAGCTAGAGCAAAGTCCATAGGGTAGGTACATGCCTAGAAGCTTAAGGAACCACAAGAAAGGCTGGTGGGGCTTAAACAGATCAGTAGGAACAAGGCATTAGGACAGGATGCCAGAGGAGTAACAAGTCACACTATGCAGGGCCTTGTAAGCCATTGTAAAGAATTGGCTTACATTCAGGACAATGAGAGTCATTGCAGGGTTTTGTGTGGAGAAGTGCCAATATCTAACCTTTGTTTTAAACAAGAGACTAAACTCTGGATATCAAGGTTTGAAGCAGGTAGACCTGCTGTGAGTTGGGGTATGTGAAAAAAAAGAGGATTCAAGGACGAATTTTCCATTGAAGATATGGAAAACAAGGAGGAGGGGTGGTGAAAAATGTTATAAGGAGGGTGGCGGGAAGATTAGTATCTAAGTATTAGACATACTAACATTGACATGACTATTGGACATTCACCTCATTTTGTCTTTTCCCATGTGGAGAGACTTCTGGTTTCTATAATTCCAAAACAGTAAGTTATTTAACAGATGAGTTTGGGAAAAGCAAGGGAATATGCTCAGCTTAGCCAGATCTTTTAGTCTTTTATTTTAGGAACCACATGACCTGCAGGAAAAAAAAATGCCTTTTCTAATTCTCTGTAATGTAAGTTTTAAAAGAGTCAAGCCCCAATCGAGGTGTCATCTATATCTGTTCAGCAATTGTGTTTGATTATATGAGTGAATTTAAATCTTTGGTGAAGTGTTAGTAAGTCTTGACTGCTAAAGTTCCATAGATCCTTTCTCTAAAGAGCTTTATATAGAATGAATGTAATAATTTGAATTTTTATATGATCGTCCCCATGTCAAGCTGTCAATCCATTTGAAACTTGGGGGTGGGAGAAGAATGGCATTATTCTTTTTCTTCAACCTAAAGATTTTTCAAATGAATATAGAGTAAATTTCACACTAAAGACATATTAAGAATCAACCATTACATCCAAGTCTTCTCAATTTTGAAGGTAAAATTGAATTTGACCTTTAGCTAAAAATCAAATCCACTGGGTAACCAATTTGGACTGATTCCACTGGAGATCACCTAAGAGTACTCTGGCATTGTAAATGGCCATTAAAAGCTATCAGTGCTATAATTCTTTTAGAAACAGATAGTTATGTGAGAGTCATATGATGGTTATTGCTTTATGATTTAGATATTATTTAATGAACAGTTGGAAATATCTATCAAGTCTGACTTGACAAAAGAGGACAGAGAGGACCTCCATCTCAGCCAAGACTATTTAGGGAAACGCTGCAAAAGCATACCCTTCTAACTGACAATAATAGCACAGCATCCATTTCTTTACATCTTTCACTTAAAATTATCAAAACATTTTGCAGTGCCTGACTTCACTCTAATGTGTTAACTAGAGTCACGGCTATAAATCATTAGGCCTGCCTGTCATCATCATCAGAGATCTCTCTAGGTTAGTGATTTTAACCTGTTTTGTGCCATGGATTATTTTGTCTGTCTTGCAAAACCTTCTCAGAAGAATAGTTTTAAATACATGGAGGTCCAAGGTAGGAACCATATTGAAAAGTATTACATTCTTTCAAGTGTACCCACTTTTCTCATTTTGCTTAAATGTTAAAGTATTTGCCAATTTATAAACCTTTTTCAAATTACATGTTATTATTTTATTAATTACCATTTGCTTATCAAATTTTTACTTTGCTATGTTACTCATAACCAAAATTACTATAGTTGTTTATATCTCATGGCTCATGTAACCAAACAACTTTTTTTATTGCTTAGATTTCTTTTTGGTCTTATTACTTCAAGTCCCTATTAAGTGGTATTACTAGTAATGTGTAATTTACATAAAATATAATGTCTTTCAGGTATTCCTTAAATATGTGCATGTTTGCATTTATTTACTAATTTAGCTGATGTTTCTTGAGCACATTATTATGGGCACAGACAATCCTTAAGATGTGAGGGATTTAGTTCTGAATGAGACAAAGTTAAAGAAAATAAAAGAAAGAAAATGAAGCAATGGAAGAAGAAGGAAAAGAGGGAGGGAGAAAGGAAGAAAAAGTAAGTAAACATCCTATCTAATAAAAGAGTGATATGCAAATTGACCATCACTCCAACACACAAGATGGCTACCACAAGATGGCCATCAGGGAAGGGCAGTTGTGGACAATCAGGCCAGCAGGGGAAGGCAGTTGGGGGGACCAGACCTTCAGGAGAGGGCAGTTGGAGGGTACCAGGCTTGAAGGGGAAGGCAGGTGGAGCAACAAGGCCAGTAGGGGAGGGCAATTGGGGGCAACCAGGCCAGCAGGGGAGGGCAGTTAAGGCCAGCTGGTAAGAGAGGACAGTAGGGGTGACCAGGCTAGCAGGGGAGGGCAGTTGGGAGAAAACCAGGCCTACAGGGGGGCAATTAGGCATCAATCAGGCTGGCAGGTAAGTGGTTAGGGGGTGATCAGGCTGGCAGGCAGAAACAGTTAGGGGCAATCAGGCAAGCAGTCAGGCAAGCAGTTGGGAGCCAGCAGTTCTGGATTGTGAGAAGGATATCCACTGGGATTGGGCCTAAACAGGCAGCCCGACATCCCTTGAGGGGTCCCAGATTGGAGAGGGTGTAGACTGGGCTGAGGGACATCCCCCCCGACCCCCCATGCATGAATTTTGTGCTTCGGGCCTCTAATAGTATTATAAAAGACATAAAGAGGGAATCAAAGTTAACATCAGCTGAAAGTGAGATAGGTGGTCAGGAATGATTCTTTGAGAAAATGACATATGAACAGAGAAATTAATAGTATTTTGTTTAATCAAATTTAGTCATGTTCACATTCAAGATTCCATGCCTTGCCTGGTACTAGAAAGATGAATTTCCCTATGTCTGTCATTGCCAATGAGGGTGTAATTGAAAGCATGTATGCCAGATTAGGTCTTGCTGCCTCTCTCTCAATCTAGGTATAAAATTGCACCTGGAAAAGAAATGGACCATTTTCTCAGAAGCAGTTGACTTGAATATGTCTCTTTATGCTCAGAGGACCTGTACTATCATTACTTACTTTTCCCCTCCTCCTGCCTACCTTTGCTTGGATATTGAAGGAAAGGACCATGTTCCCTCTGTTACCTGTAAGAAATAATCATTTTTGGTCCCTTCTAGCTTCTGGTAATTTGCTGAGAATCCTTGACATTCCTTGGGTTGCAGCTGCATCACAGATTTTTTTTTGCTCTGTGTTTCCATATTGTCTTCTTAAAGGGAAATTGTTATATTGGGTTAAGAACTCATTTTACTTAAGTAAAACCTCATGTTAACCAATTATATCAGTAATGACCCTACTTGAAAATGAGGTCATACTTGAGCTAGGAATTCAATATATATTTCAGTTCAACCCACAATTTTTATTTCTAGAGTCTGCATAAATATTTGAAGTAATTAGTAATTAAACAGAGAACAAAAGTACAGGCTAGACATTTATATAGCTAAGTACTTCACATTGAGCATTGCCATATATTGTATTGTTGATCTTAGGAAGGGAGCTAAAATGCCTGCATTCAGTTTTCTTATCCATATAGTGGTGGTCTTATCTACTTTACAGAACTATTGGAGAGGTAAAATAATTTAAATAAAATGGGAGTACATAGAAACTCAATTTCCTTTGAAATTTTTCTTATAACTATTGTTGGAATTTAAACTAACCATAAGATTAAATAAAAATGTATTGCAAATTGTCCATCCATAAGAAAAATAATAAGGTCTTTACTAAAAATCTTTACATTTATTGAAAGAAAAACTAGTGCTTTTCCATTTCAAATTAAGATACATTTCCAGAGCAAGTTAAAGGGAATCAAATATATTTATTACTGACATAAAAAGTTAAAGAATTACCTTAATTTTTTAAATGTCCTAGTGGTTGACCTAAAATATAATAGTCACTCTAGTTGCCAAATATGGATCAGTGTTCCCTTCAAAATTACTTGTTTTGGTGTTAAAGCCATGATCTGTAATTAAGAACGTATTCTTTGATAAGGCTTGAACTGAATACTCAATATAAATTTTGTTCACCCAGATAGTACATCATATCAGCTTACTCTTTCTTGTGTAGCATTTATCACGATGTAAACTTCTCTATTTGAGTCTGAATTTATTTGTCTCCTGTTTTTCACACTAGATTTTGTGTTTAAAGAATAGAGACCATGTCTCTTGCTCTTAGCAAAGTGACTATCACACAGAAAGGGCTCAATAAATATCTGAATAATGAACAAATGGGGTGTTGAGTTTATGGATGAATAAAGACAATGTTACTCTCTTCAGATTTCTCAGTTGATAGATTTGTCTTTACTAAATACAAAACAATAAATTGTACATTTATTTTCTTTTTTAATTTTTTAAAAATTTATTTTAGAGAGGAAGAGTGAGGGAGAGAGAGACAGAGACATCAAAGACGAGAGGGAATCACAATTGGCTGCCTCCCTCACGACCCCAACTGGATGGACCCTGTAACAGGGCAAGTGCCCTGACAGGAATTAAACCATGACCTCCTGGTTCATAGGTCAATGCTCAACCACTGAGCCACACAGGCCAGGCAAATTATACTTTTCTTTACATATCTGTTATGTAGAAATACTGAATAAACCCATGAAAATGGTTGGCAAAAATACTTACAAATATACAGCAACAACATATTTTGAACATCAAAGATATATTACTTTTTATACATCTTTTGTATATGAGGAAAGGTAGACATAAGAGTATTGGAGAAGGAATATTGAGAAAGAAGAAAAGTCAAACAAACTATCTAACAATAAAAACAGGATATAGCAGAAGCAAGTGAAAAGAAATAAGAAAAAGCAAAAAAAAAATATATAGATAGAATTAAAAGGGAAATTGAATACATAAATTTTAAAAACCAGACCAATATTGGTATATAAATAAGCCAGATTAAAAAAAACAAAAAAACATGTGACACTCCCACATTTCCATAATTTGGCCCAAAATACATAATATATTCTACTTTATTTTCTATTCCTGTACTTTTTAGCTAATATCTCCTATGAATTTCTACTTTGTAGTACTGATTCTGCCCTCTCTGCCTAAAATTCTTCCATATGTCTATCACTAGTTTTCTCATTGTATGAATACCTCACAACCACACTGAGGTTCCAATTTCTCCACAATACACTCCCCATTTTAGCTATTAAAGAAGTTGAGAGTTGAGGGTACAGAGACAATGCAAGTTCACACTATTACTGACATCTTTAGGACTAGAATACAAAGGGAGTATCCTTTGCATAGCATTATGAAATCTATGATGTGTAGTGTCCTTTGCTTCAAGGTTTATAATAGTGTGTATTATCCATCCCCTGAGACAGACCATGTGTACCTGAATGAATACAAAGAACAGAAAATATTAAAGGAAATCCATTAGATTATAGATACTATCAAACCAGAGGTACACATTACAGAGTTGTCTGCTGTATTTATATTTTTTCAAGTATGCAGAATGAAGTAGATGGTAGAAAATCCCAAAGTGGTCAGTTAACACAGAAAAGGCTCATTATATGTAATTACTCTTCATATCAAAGGATACATTTGCAGGGTATGCAAGAAAATTGGATGATCAAATTCCTATTCAACCATGAAGTGATTTGTAATACAGTATGAAAAGCATAATCTTAAGGAGGTAATTCTCTTTTTTCATTTAATACTGAACATAGCTCCCATTAATTTTAATATGTACCTGGCAAAGGACATTATACATACACATGGACATCGTAGAGAGAATAAACACTACTTTTAACTTACAATGGTAGTATAGTTAAACAATATAAAATCAATAGCTCTTGGTTATTAAAACATTTCATTCAGAAATTTATTTTTGCAAGATTTAGATGCCATTTTTCTTCATTTATTTTAATTGAAAATCTGAATAAGTGACTATAAACTACAGAAACTTATTGAAGTGCAACTAGGTAACTAATTCTGCATAAGACTTAGGTTGATAAGTTAAATTTAACAGACTGACAATACAGACACATTTTTCTTCTCCCGTGTGATAGATGTTTTCTGTTTCCATAAATAGTATAGAAACTAACAAAACAGAAAGTGTTCATGGCTTGATATTTAAGGAAAATATCATTTTCTCTGAAAAGTAAGAATAAAAAGATTAAAGAAATATTATAACAAAAAGAGATCCCCTGATAATTTGTTTCTCTAAGAAATAAAATAAAACTTCTCATTCTACAAATACACAAATATTCTGCCTTCACATAAAGTTGCCTGAAAATCCAGAATACATATATAAATATTTAGACATTTATACGTTTATAGATGCTTTCTCTCTCTCTCTCTCTCTCTTTCTCTCTCTCTCTCTCTCTCTCTCTTTCTCTCTCTCTATATCTCTCTCTTTGTCTCTCGGCAGCTACTATGTTGAGCGTCTTCCCCCTGGTGGTCATTGTGCATCATAGCTACTGGTCGGACAGTCAAACAGTTGTATGGTTGCTTAGGCTTTTATATATAGATAGATAGTATATTAAATATAAGTAAAAATGAGATACCTAAATATATAAATTTATATAGGTATCTCATTTTTAATATCTAGAATCTAGTCAATCAGTCATTGTCGGGGTACCTCCTTCAAAGGCAAAAAATGCATCATTCTTGGTATTTCCTAGATACACTTCCATCCATTTGTTTATTCATTTGTTTATTTCAAAATCAAGTCTCTTCCTGTCTTAAAGGAAAAGAGAGCAACTGTGGGAAGGCATATGTGAAAATATGAATGCAATAATAGACTTTCTATGAGAAAAATGTGAAGTACAGAGAATACAGTTGAGGATAAAGTAGACAAAACTAAATATTGCAAGAGAAGCCATCCTCTGCAGGAATCTCTAAAGAGGACCTAGGCTGAAGGCCACTACAAAGCGTGCCGGGTGATTTGATTAAAATAAAAACACTTGCCTTGCTGGTGTTGCTCAGTGGTTGAGCATCAACTCAACAACCAGTAGGACACAGTTGGATTTCCGATAAGGGTCAGGGCACATGTCTGGGTTGTGTGGTCCATCCCCAGTATCAGGCATGCAAGAGGCAGCCAATCAATGATTTTCTCATCAGTGATATTTCTTTCTCTCTCCCCCTCATCCTTCTTTTCTCTGAAATCAATAAAAACATGTATTTTAAAAAAATACTTAAGTGAAACTATTTTTAAAAAATGAACAAATAGATTTTTTAGGTATTACCCAGTAAACAGAGTTGACAATATTAGTATTTAGTTAAATAAAATCCCAGGCAAAAAGCATTTTGCAAAACGAAAGTTATTTTGTAGAAATAATGAGCCACAATAATATACACTCACAATAAATAAAATACCTGGTAGTAAATATAATGGGATCAATATTTATAGAGGGGAAGAAGTTGAAATATACTAATGGGAGGTAACAGCACACATATATATCTTTGACAAATCTAATTAGCAGAAGTATCAGGATATGAAATTCATGAATTTATAATATATAATATATTACATATTATTTTGTTATATACAGAAATGTTAAATTTCTATAGTCCATATATTACTATATAATATGTAATTATGCATTATATTATATAAATACATATTCACATATATCATATAAATATAAACATATGATATAATTATTATATGTTATTTTATAATGTCTTAGATATGCATACATATACATACATACCAAACGTTCTTTTCTACAAATATACAATTTTATGATATGCTATTTTATTATACAGGGTGGGGAGAAACTAGGTTTACAGCTGTTCTTATTGAAAATAATATAATAATTCAAGAATAAACTGTGTTTTGCATACTCACAACTGTTAACCTACCTTTGCCTGACCCTATATATAATGTTATGTATACATTCCAAACATCCTATTTTACAAAAAGAAAATATATATTTCTAAACATTGTAGCTCTTTTATAAAAACTGAACATGTAGTAGACCACCAAAAATCTTCAATAATTTAAAAAATAAATTAGTTGATAGGTCATATTATCTGCTAATAATACAGTAAAACTAGATATTAATAACAAAACTATTTGTTTAGAAATTCTTTAAAAATAAACAAAACTATAAATAATGCTGAGCTCAAAGAAGTTAAACTTATAATAACCACTCCATAGAATACAATGTACATAAAAGTACTACACATTACATTAAGGAAATGCAGCAAAATCTCTACCTCGATGGATACTTAAAAACTTATATGCGCATATTTTATTCAAAAATACTGGAAACAAAATTAGTCAGTTCAAGAATTTATAACTAATTAAAACAAAAATTAAATGAATAAAGCAAGAAAAATAATTAATAAATAAGAATACAAACTGAAAAGTATAACTTAGAAAACCAAAAAAAATAGCAAAAGAGAATAACAAACAGAAAAGAGGATTTTAAAAAAAGAGAATTAAAAAAGTAGAATAGTCAAACCTGGCAATGTTACCTGAGAGAAAAGAAATATAAGTGGAAGAAGTCATAATTTTTGAAGCAATAGAAATAAAACATTAAATTAAAATTATAGAAAACAAAATGTAACATCACTTTTTAATGTAACATCACTTGTAACTAAATTTTAGAAAATGTATATCATAGAATATAAAACTATAGTAATTATCAAGATTAACAAGATATTAAGACACATAATTATAACACTTTAAACAATGTCTTCCCTTTACTTTTAAAAACAATTGTATTTACAACCAGCAAATTTTAAATGTGTTCCCATTGTTGCAGCAATATATCCTCAATTACAAAAAACTAGAGGCCCGGTGCATAAATTCATGCACTGATGTGGTACTTCAGCCTGGTTGGGGTGCAGGGCCGACCAAGGCCATTGGGACTGGCTAGCTAGGGGGAAGGAACGCAGGAGGTTGGCTGGTCACAGGAGGTTGGCTGTGGGAGCATGCTGACCACCAGCAGAAGTTGAAGCATTGAGTGTCTGCCTCCTAGTGGTTGGTGCATGTCATAGCAAGTGGTTGACTGGCCAAGCTTAGGCTTTTATATAAAGAGATTCAGGAACATAGAGAAGCTTCATAATTAGCTTGCTCAGAGACCACCTAGGTTAACATTTGATATCTTTCATTTCAGCCTTTCCTCTATATACATTTTATTTTATTGAACTTTTTTTAAAATTTATCTTTATTGTTTAAAGTATTACAGATGTGCCCTGTTTCCCCCATTAGCCTGCTCCACTCTGCACCCACTCCTCCAAGACCTCCACCATACTCTTGTCTGTATTGATGGGCTATGCATATATGCATTAAAAATGTCTCTTAAAAATGGTGTCAGAGAAAGATGTCTCAGGTGATAATATGAAAAAGTATGGCAACATCATTCTTTTGCTATTTAGATTGTTTCAGAACACAGAATAGTCTTTATGAAGCAGACAAAAGATTTATCCAAACTTGTTTGAAACAGCATAAAAAGTACACTATATTGCAGCTGTGTTTAGCACGATAGATTTGAAGATCCTAAAAAATAGAAAAAACACACTACCAATTTGTGCCTAGTATTATGTTAAAGATGCAACATAACTTCATGAAATGGTCTGAGTCCAGAAACTTCAAGGGCAATTAATTGCTTATATTACATTAATCTATCATATGGATATAGAATTAATTGTTCAAAAGAGAAAAACCATATGAATATCTTGAATGTTACTCATAATGCATTTAATAAAATTAAGTGTCCGGTTCTCATAAATGTTTTGAATGGAGATTACGTCCTTATATATTAAAGAAAATCTATACATAAAAACATTTTAATAGTAAAACAACATGAATAGAATTGAAGGCGCAAATATTGACAAAGAAACAAAATTATTATTATGTGTAGATGATGTGATAACTCACCTGGACAATGTAATAGAATCAAGTGAAAAGCAGTTACAACAAATTGAAATGCTTTGGGAATAATTAGAGTGATTAAGTGGTAAGGTTCATTCTTGTCTTATTTGTGATTTCACTGCTAATCTTCACAGTTAATATTTATGTCTGTTCAGTTATTCGCCTATCCCTTCAATTTCTTGTATTTTGCTTTAATGCCAAGCCTTCATTTGTCCCATTGCACTATTAACTCTCCATATTTATTAGAAAGCAATGTTACAACCTCAACATTTTTGCCTGATTTTATTCTTTGCACTGGATCTTGACTACAAGTTGGCTCTTCTTAGATGATTTAATTTTTTTTTTAAGTGGCAGCTGCTGTTTTGATTTGTTTGGTTTTTTGTTTTTGATTTTTGTTTTTCAAAATGAGGACATCTTTAATACTTTCAACAATAAAGATAAATTAAGAAAACACACAAAATAAACAAACAAAAAACAAATGTTCTGAATTTCAAAACACTGCTAGAGGAAAACACACAAGCTTTCCCACTGGTATTGCCACTGATTTGTAGTCATCAATATACATAGCTGCCCTGCATTCCTACTGTGTCCATAAAAGCTCCTATTTCTTTTACTGAATGACACTATGTCAAAGCATCTCCATTCGATTCAAATCTCTCAGGCCATCGCCTTTCCAGTCTCTCACAGATGTCCTTAGTTAACAATTTCATAGTAAAAACAGAATCCTTTTTGTGGAAAATTCCTGAACTACTATGGTCTCAAACATACATGTTTCTGTACAGGATTGCCTTTTATCCTATTATGACCTGAGAAATGTCCCTTCTCCTACCCATGGTGAACTTCTCATCTTGCTTGCTAAATCTTTTTGCCTCCTTCTCAAAGGCTTTGCTCTGTTACTTAGTCATAGATTAGAGGCTCAGTGCACAAAATCCGTGCATGGATGTGGTCCCTGGGACGGGCCGGAGATGGAAGCACATGTGCTTGGCTTGAAATAGCAGGTCCCAGCTGACCTCTGTGCCCTGGACAGCATCTGGGCCACTAGGCCCCAGTGAACCCCCACTCTTTCTGAGTCTTGGTGCCCAAGTCCCCATTCAGAGAAGTGGTGACCATGGCCAGACACTGTGGGCCTCTGAGTCACCCAGCAGTGCTGCACAAAAGCCAGGTGGGCAGCGTGCTTTCTCACAGCCAGCCTTGCAGAATGGCTCCTGTGCAGACCCACAGGGAGCCTGACCAGATCCTCTGGTCCCACAGCTGAGGCCCTGCTCACCTGGAAGAGGCCACAAATGTGTGGGGCGGGCTCTTTGTGGGCACCTGGCAACTGAGCATGGGGGGCTTCCTCAATGCACCATCCCTGGTGTGCCAAGAGAGGGTAGCAAGGGGAGTAAGAATGAGCTCGGCGGACACCTTGCATCCTCACTGCACCTCCATCCCCATTACCCCCACCCCAAGGTAGCCGGCGAGAGGTTGCAGCCGCTCTCCCAGGCACCACAGGAGTTTGGTTGCCACCATCCACCCCCATTTCCCCATCCCAGCCCAGGACCTGGCCCTGGTTGGGCAATCAAGGCCTACTGGCCACTGGTTCCTGTCTGCAGGGTGATCAGCAGGGCAGTTGGGCCCCTGCTTGCACCTACTCACCTGCTCCACCATCCAGCTGCAATCCTGCTCTAGTCAGGGCCCATCAGAGCTGGCAACACCTCTACTGCCAACCCCTGCCAACGCAGCATCTCTGATGCCTGCCATGTTCCACAACGCCCCCTGGTGGTCAGTGCATGTCATAGTGAGTGGTCGAACTGCTGGTTTCCCCCTTGAAATTCTTGGTCAAACAACCACCAGAGGGGACAATTTGCATGTTAGGCTTTTATTATATGGGAGAATTGATCTAATGGAGCAGTCAGAGCCTGGATTTGAACTATGGTTCCTCACTAATTAGTTGAGTGACCATGAGCATTTCACCTAATCTCTTCATGCTTATATTTTAACTGTAAAATGGGGATTAGAAAACCTTCTAATGCACAGAGTACTGGTAAGAATTGAAAAAGTTAATATTTACAAAGACCTTGGTGAGTAAGCATAAAAGGGGTTGACAAATTATCATCTCCTCTATATTTAATTTCTACTAGTATATGCACTTCCTCTAATCATCATTTACATACATTCTATGACAAAAAATATTATCTCCATGTTCTCTTTCAGTAACCAACATATCTTTCCCTTCCTATTCACAGTTAAATCTATCAGAAAAGTCTGAATTCTGTCTCCACTTCTGCTTCTTTTCACTCCACAACCTTCTGAAATCTGGATGCAACTTCCCCCTCTGTGCTGAACCTGCTCTTGTCAATGTCAGTGATGATGGCCTTGTAGTTAAATCCAATAAATAATTTCCAGGTCTTATCTACCTGAACACTTGGCAGACTTTGACACTATTGACTGCTTCTTCTTTCTTGAAATGCCCTCTCGTATGACTTATCTGTTCCCGCACTCTCCTTGTTTGCCTTATACTCCTCTGACCGGCTCATTTTTGTCTCTTTTGTGAGCTTCTCTTTCTCCTTGGTCTACCCTTTAATTATTGGCAATCTTAAGAATACTGCCTTAAGCCCTTTTACCTTCTTATCTTATCTAATAAAAGAGTAATATGCAAATTGACCATCACTCCAACACACAAGATGGCTGCCCCCATTTAGTAAAAAATGGCTGCCCCCATGTGGATACAAGATGGCCACTACAAGATGGCTGGCAGGGGAGGGCAGTTGTGGATGATCAGGCCAGCAGGGGAGGGAAGTTAGGAGGGACCAGTCTTCAGGAAAGGGCATTTGGGGGAGGGAGCAAGCCTGCAGGGGAGGGCAATTGGGAGAAACCAGGCCTAAAGGAAAGAGCAGTTGGGGGCAACCATGTCTGCAGGGGAGGGTAGTTGGATGGGACTAGGCCAATATTTGGAGTGATCAGATTGATAAGGAAGTTCAATTAGGGGTTACTGGACCAGCAGGGGAGGGCAGTTTGGGGCAACTAAACCTGCAGGGGAGGACTGTTAGGGATGACCAGGTTGGATGGGGAGGACAGCTTGGGGTGACCATGCCAGCAGAGGAGGACAATTAGGGGCAATTGGGCTTGCAGGGAAGTAGTTAGGTATCAATCAGGCTGTCAGGTCAGGGGAGTGGTTAGGGGGTGATCAGGCTGGCAAGCAGAAGTGGTTAAGGGCAATCAGGCAGGCAAACAGTTGGGAGCCAGCAGTCCTGGATTGTGAGAGGGATGTCCAACTGCCCGCTTAGGCTTGATTACAGTGGAGAGAGTGAAGGCTGGGCTGAGGGATACACTGGGCCTTTAGTTTTAAGTAATCCCTCTGACTAATATTTTCTGTTTCCAGGGCATCAATTTCCATCTATAATATGATGGACCCCAATCTATAAATTTCCAGCTCAGATGAGGGAGTGTGGGACACTGTATAAGAGCATAAATTCTAGAGACAGTAGACTTATGTGCAAGATTTGTATTGTAACTACGCTAGTTACTACAAATGTCATAGAGAAATTATTTGTCCAATCCTTTGATCAATTTTTTGTAAAATCATGTTGAGAATAATTTGTTTTCTTAATTATTCTTTATTACAGTTGACAGTCAGTATTATATTAGTTTCAAGTCTACAGCATAATGGT
Source organism: Lasiurus cinereus (assembly GCA_011751065.1). Classification (NCBI taxonomy): domain Eukaryota; kingdom Metazoa; phylum Chordata; class Mammalia; order Chiroptera; family Vespertilionidae; genus Lasiurus; species Lasiurus cinereus. The sequence goes on from JAAGEH010002528.1 coordinate 5,393,521, forward strand.
TAGACAATTATATAAATGATCAGTGATCCCCCCTGATATGAATAGTACCCATCTGACACCATAGTTATTACTATATTATTGACTATATTCCCTATGCTGTACTTTGTATCCTCATGATTATTTTGTAATGAAAATAATTTGTTTTACATACTAATTAAGAAAATATTTATATATTACTTAAGAGAAGTGGTGACTTATAAATAATATTTAATATTTTTTCTACTGCTGATTACCTTTATCTATAGATCTTTTATAAACCTATATGATGATTGGCTATATGATTCCACCATTTGACCTATACAGTCCTTAAATACAGTGTCTGCATATCCAAGCCTCCTTCTCTTCATGTGCTTCCTAACTCATTGAGGGGCATAGTTACCTATTAAAAACTTCATTTGCCACACTACCCTCTTATTTAATATCTTTTTTTAATTTCTGTGCACTGGTAATTATATCACCCTTTCCATTTCTAATATTGTTTATATTTACTTCTCTTTTTTATTTGGTCAATCCATTCAGAGATTTGTTCATTTATTAGTGTCTTATGGGTGTTTTAAGAATATTTTATGACTAGGTGCCCAATGCATGAAGATTCATACAGAATGGGCCTTCCTTATCCTAGCTGCCAGCACAGTCCTTGCTCTAGCTCTGAGCTGATTTTCTGCCTTCACTCTGCCAGGAGACACCTTTCTGCCTTCCCATGCTGCTCAGACTCCCAGAGTGGTTAGAGTGGTACAAAATGCCTATGTCCTGCCACTGGGCATTGGCGTATGCAAATTAATCCACCATCTTTGTTGGGTTAATTTGCATACTCACTTCTGATTGGCTGGTGGACGTTGCAAATGTCCAGTCATTTTGCATCTTTCTCTTTTATTAGTGTAGATTCTGCCTTTAGTTTTATTATGTCCTTTTTCACACCCACTTTTTTTTTGTTTCATCTTCTTTAACTGTATATTTAACTCTTAAATAATTAGTTGTTTTTTTTTAATAAATATAAGCACTTATAAAATTTCCTTGTAAGTAAAAGTTTTCATATGTAGTAATTTTGTTACCATCCAGTTATAATAAGTTTAAAATAATACACAAGTGATTTAGAAGTATATGTTTGTGTGTGTGTGTGTGTGTGTGTGTGTGTGTGTGTGTGTTCTATATGTCTTTTTGCTAATAGTGGCCTTGTGGTCAGAAAAGATGGTCTTTATATTGACCCAGAACATAATTTTGGTTAATATTACAGACATTTGGGAAGAATCCACATTCTCTTCTTTTTGGGTGCAGATAATAAATCTATGATCTCTAGATGCATAATTTGTTCAAGTTCTATGCATTTTTACTTACTAACTTTTCCATCCTAATCTTTTATGAATTGAGAAAAATATTTTAATTTTCCACAAGGAAAAAAAGATCTGTTCTCTATAGCTTTATCAATAGTTTTACTTATTTATCTTGAGACACTTTTATCAGGAACATAGAATAATTACAGAACCCTATATTTAGTCTTTCATCATTATGTGATACCAGTTTATATCCCTTGAAATACTTTTGATCTTACTTTCCCCTACTAAAGTAGTTATGTCAGCTTTTTTCTATTAGTATTTGTTTTATACATTTCCCAGCTTTTTACTCTAAAACTTTTCATGTCTTTAATTTTAGCCATGTCTGTATGAACAGCATATAGCTAAACTTTAAAATTCAATTGTATTATTTCTCTATCTTGATGAGTATAATACTTTTATTCATTTATATAATTATGATATATTAGGCCTATTTCTATCATATTTTGTAAAAATGTGATTTGTCTTCTTTTTACCATGCTTCTTACTATTTCAGGTCACAATTACTTCTCATTCTATATTTTTATAGACACTGAAATTTTCATGTAAATTTAGTTTTACAAAGTCCAAAATTAAAAATATATATGTCTTAGTACACTTTCATAACAATTTAAGAAACATGAAACCCTTTAAATTTTCTTTCTCCTCCTGACTTGCATAACATATGTATGCTATGTTTTAGTAATTATTATTTTAAAATGTTTTTTATTGATATTAGAGAAAACGAAATGGGGAGAGAGAGAAATATTAATGTGAGAGAGATACATTGATCAGTTACCTCCCATTGGGCTGTATGTCATGTTGTAGTTTGTCTTTCCCAGTTCCTTAGATACATTTAGAACTTTCTTCAGTTAAGTTTTCTTTGTGATAACTTATCAGTTTTTTTTTTATCTTCACATAGCTTTCTTTTATTTTTTTTTTTTACACTTTTCTCCAAAGTTAGATTTTGCCTGTTACACCATTCTAGTTAACAGTTATTTTTCTGGCCATTTTGAAAATATCTTACAACCACCTTCTTCCTTCCAATGATGCTTTCTTTTATTCATTTGTTGGGCATATCTTCTTTATCTTTGGCAGCTTTTTAGTTATTTAAATTATTATCATTTTAGAATAATAAGACAACTATATTCTACTTTTTTAACTTGAAGATATTCTAATGTAGGACTTATTAGAATAAGGAATAAAAGATGGGTCACTACAGGGACAATGTTGAGAAGAAAGTGGGTCCGGAGACAAAAGTCCATGATTCATGTCCCTGCTATGTTACTGATTAGTTACATGACCTTGCACATTTATAAAATATCTACAAGTCCTATTGTTACCCTCAACAATACCAACCTCACAGGGTTGCTAAGAGGACTGAATTAGGCAGCATGTAGAAACAATTAACTCAGTGCCTACTTCAGGGAACTGACCAAGAGAATTGTTGACTTCAGAAAACTGTACTTATTTACCTCTAACTTGGGTTGCCAGTTGTGAACTGCCAATGAGCTACTCCAGTTGTCAAGGTTCAACTTACACTATTGAACATTTACATTTCTCTTAGACTGCTTTTAAAGGTTCCTCATTGTCTTAATTCTACTGTAATTTCACTATAATATTTTTCAATTTTAATTTCTTTATACTTATCTAGCTAGAGGAACAGAAAGATTCCCTGAATTTGTGGGTATATATATTCATCAATACTAAAAATCTATTCTCTCTTTAAATACTGTCTCAATATTCTCTCCATCTAGGACTAAGATAACATATGTTTAAACTATTTATATTACCATTTATATCTTGCATCTTTTTCTCTGATTCCCATTAATTGCTTTGGGAAATATATTCTAGTTCACTAATTCTTTCTTCAGCTATAACCATTCCACTGTTTAATATAGTCAATTGAATTTTTATTTCAACCACTATATATTTAGGTTAAGAAGTTATGTAGTTTAAAATGTACTGTTCTTTTCTAATAAACTTTTAATAGGAGGCCTTTATTTTTATTTGCTAGTTACAGTTGGCATTCAAAAAAGTTTTCTATTTGTTTCAGAGTATAACAAATTGTTAAACATTTATATACTTTATAATATGACCGGCCCTCCCCCAATAAGTCTAGAACCCACCTGGCACCATAAGTAGCTATTATAATATTATTGACTATATTTTCTATGCTGTCTTTTATATCCCTATCACTGTTTTGTAATACCAATTAGTACTTCTTAGTTATGGACCTTTAATACTGAGGTTTTTATCTCATGCCTCAAGTACATGTACTTCTGTGTCTGATATTTTCATCAACTGGAAGGATTTGGGGTTTAATTTCTTGTTATTTTTTTTTCTTTCTACTGATCCTCAGACATAGGGCTTCCTTCCTTCTATTGAATTATGTATTGATTGCTTGAATTTAATCAGTGACAGTGCTATGAAAGTAAATTAAGAGCTTGGAAAGGTTTTGTGCTAATAGCCAATGGATTCCAGAAACCTGGGACATTTCAACTCTTCCTGAGGCTCATCACTAGAGATTCAAGCACCCTTCCTATGCTTTTATGGTTTCCTGATGGTATTTATTGCTGACTCATCAGGGGACCACAATCATATACCATCCAGCAAGTCTGGTTTTACAGCCTTAGCATTGTGTCTTCAGAAAAAAGGAAGGAGAAGTGGAAGGGAGGAAGGAAGAAGAAAGATAGAAAAAATATATAAACTGATTTTTCTTCTTCCTTCCTTCCTTCCACTTGCCCTTTCTCCAACCTCCCTCCCTCCTTTCTCCCTCCTTTTTTTCCTTCCTTTCTTCCTTTCTTCCTTTTTTCCTTCCTTCCTTCCTTTCTTCCTTTTTTCCTTCCTTCCTTCCTTCCTTCCTTCCCTCCTTCCTTCCCTCCTTTCTTCCTTCCTTGATTCCTTCCTTGATTCCTATGTTTCTTTCAAATTTATTTTTAATAAATAGATATGGAGCTCTTAGGAATTATCCTTACCTCTTATAAAGCTAGTGATGCTTCAAATAGTATATTCATTACAGGCTTTAGTTGTTTTTCTGTAGCCATTTTGACTCTTCTTTAAGCCCTAGATCCAATCAACACATATTTATACCCACTCAGCCTCCCAAGAAATAAACAAACAAAAATATAAAAGCCAGAGTCTTTAGCATCTACCATACTCACTGCCAATATTCCTATAAGTATTACTACCATCTCCTGCCTGAAGTGCTTGAACAGCCCCCTAACTTTCTTCTCTTTCCAATCTGGTTTATATCCAATCCATTTTTTTCTGTCGCCATGACAGTTAACTTACTAAAGTTCATATATGTATACCATCCAACAGTCTCTCTTTCTGTCAGGCAAAAGTTGGTGGCTCTTGTGATGGTTTTCTCCTTTGGTATGTATGACCACTGCATGCCCTCTGATATTCTTCTTTCATAACCACTTTCTACACTCCCAGCAACATAAACACTTTATCTTCTTTCCCTTTGCCATGTACTTTCTCCCCTCTTGACTTCTGAAAATACTATTTCCTCTTTCAGACATCTTCCCTCTTCAGATTCCTGTCCCTATCTCACCCCGACACCATTGCTGGATATCTTCTCCTGAATAAATTATTGTTACCCTTCATAGTTCCAGTTAGTCTTTTATTACAGCACTTATCACACTGAATTGGAATTTCTCTTTACTTGTTTGCATTCCCAACTAGGCTACACATCCCTTGAGAATACGTACTGTCTACTCTGTTTATTCTTGTGTTCCAGATACCTAGCCAAATGCCTTGCCTATGGATGTTCAAAATATATTTGTTGAGTTAATGAAAGCAAGGATAGTTTTATAAATAATAAGAGAGGAGTTTTGAAAAGGAACAGAAGTGAAAATTTTAGTCCTACTGCAGTCTCTAATTCTCACTTTTTTCTTTATCAAGTCTAAACCTCAACAAAGATTTCTTAAATGCTATGTATGTAATGAAGTCTCAATATTTTTACTAATGAGATAAATATAATTTTCACTGGTTAAAATTAGTGATGCCCTGTGTTTCTTTAAATAAGCTTATAAAAATGAAGAATAAAACCCTTTGGTTGCTGAACATATTGAAATATTTCCCTGAGCATTTAAATAAAGCATAGTCAAGGTTATTTTATATTATGTCATTTTCATGCAAATTATCCAAAATGGCATTTGAAATCTACTATTTTCAGTTTGTCACAGAGTCCAGGTTACCCATGGTTTGCCACATTGTACACCACCCACTATCTTTCCATTTTGTCCTGTCAAAGGCACATCAAGCAGCCTCTGAGTGTAATCACATCAAAATCGATTTTCATGGCTGAGAGAAAAATAATGGAAATTTCTCTAATCTATGTGTTTCTTTTGGTTAACCAAAATAGACTATACATCAGACCTGTCAAAATTAAGTTTTCTTGATCCAGTGCTCTTCCACCAACTTGTATACAGATTATACAGCACCACGATGCCATCCTTCTGCTGCTCTGGGCTGCTGCCTCTGAGCATCTCTCTGAGGCACAGTCTCCTCAGCTGACAAGCTACAAGCCAATCCACAGGCTAAGTCCCTAAGCAATCTGCTCCGTGTTGGGATAGTACGTTAAATCTATCACGTTTTAGATCAATGAATTCTCCCATTAGGAGATATTCCCAACCAATGGCAATGGTAACATTTAAATGAGTTCAGAACCAAATTCAAGTACATTCTTTTGAATTTTCTCAGATCCTGGCACAAAGAATCATTTGTTTAGACATTAATATTCATTTTCTGAAGCCATTGAAGGTGATCAAACATGTTCTAATAATAAGATCCCAATAAGGTGTTCATCCCACATACACTTTTTCTTTTTATTTCAGAGAACAAGGGAGATGGATAGAGAGATAGAAAGATCAATGACATCCTAGCTGGTTTGGCTCAGTGGATAGAACATTGGCCTGTGGACTGATGGGTCCCAGGTTCGATTCAGGTCAAGGGCTCAATACCCAGGAAGGGGTGCGCAGAAGGCAGTCTATCAATGATTCTTTCTCATTATTGATGTTTCTATGTCTCTCTCACCTGTCCTCTCTAAAATCAATAAAACATATTTAAAAAAGAAACATTAATAATAGCTAAGAGATGGTTTATAATAATTGGTAATATTTTCATTACTAAGAGTGGGACAGAGTGTGAATATATTAAAAAATGACCTATGATATACTGTATATCTGAAAGTTGCTGAGTGATAAGCCATTTTTTTAAATTAATGTCCAGTTGCCATTTGCAACCAGCAAGAAATAAACCAAAAACTACTTCAAGTACAGTATCCCTAAGGTATTATGCAGAAATTCAGAACTTTATTTATTTTGCCTAAGAGAGGTGAGAATGAATATACACTAAAATATGAATCTTATGCCCTAGCTGGTTTGGCCTAGAGGATAGAGTGTTGGCCTGTGGATTAAAGGGTCCTAGGTTTGCTTCCAATCAAAGGCACATGCCTGGGTTGTGGGCTGGATCCCCAGTAGGGGATGTGCAGGAGGCAGTCAATCAATGATATTCTTTCATCACTGATGTTTTTTTTTCTCTCCCTCTCCCTTCTTCTCTGAAATCAACAAATATATTTTAAAAATAAAATAAAATATGAGCCTTATGAAAAAAATGCCAAGATATGTTCCAAAGAAACTTCAGCCCCTGTGGTAATTCCAATTATAAAATAAAGTAAGCTTTCCTAATAGCCATCTTTTTTTTTAATAGCCATTCTTTAAAAGTCAGAGCTATTTATTTTAAATTAGATTTCTTCATTTAAAACTATATGTTTAATACTCAGAGGAAAACAAATCATTTCTCAGAGTCTAGTAGTCACGAACAGTAATTTGAAATTATTTTGCATTTCTGGCAATGAAAACCTTGTTAAAAATGAGACTGCTGATTCAAACTCCTGGGATTTTTGAATAAGGTATCATGGGGACATAGATGAGTAGCTAATGATTATTTTTTATTTAATATTCAAATTAAGTAATCTTTAACAATTTGATTCTACAATTAATATTATTCACTAGATCTTTTTTTTAAAAGCTGGCAATATGCCATAGAAGAAAAAAAAAGGAACTTATTGTACTTCCTGAATATGGCCAGCAGTAAAGAATGCCTCTCAGCACTAACTTTTAAATATTTTTAAAAAGCCAAATTTCTTGAGCTCTAATTCTATATGTGGCTAAGAAATTATTCCTCACTGGCTTTTACATCTTTAAAAAACTATTGATTGATTGATTTCCATTCTGTAAAATCTCTTTGAGGCATTTAAGATTTTAAAGACTTGGAGACAGAACTTTTGTGGTTATATAAAAATGAACTGTTGACTGAAATGAGATATGAACTGACTTTGATAACATTCTCCTTCAATGATTGATGAAAATATTGTAAAAAGCTCAACCTAACCAGGGTGATAAGAAATCCATTCATACCCTTAACAGACTTTCAATTCTAGACATCCCCACTTCTGGGTGGCAAGTCTGATGAGATGCACATTAGCATAATCAATAGGGAAATTGATCTGATACAAAGACAAGAAGGAACAACTGACAGTGGAGGATTTCCTGCTTGAAATACAGACTTGAAAACATAATTCCTTGGTAGTAACTAACAGTGGGAATTTTGTTTTTCCTGCTCAAGGTTTCATTATAAAAAATATTCCTCACAATCTGCAAACTTTTTCTGACTAAGCAACAGTATAAATTAATAGTAAACTGTCATTATAGTGTAATTATATTGCAAACACTTTGATGGTTGTATGGTCATATATTTCAGCTAGTGTCTAAATTATGCACTAAAACTCTGGGAATGTGTGGTAAACTATTGTGTAAGTTAAATGCATCAGTTTTACAACATGGATCATAATACGTGTTTTAAGTATTTAGTGAAGTTGCTAAATGAACACTTACTCATCCATTTACAAATATGTATCGTGCATTTACTCTACCAAGCACAGTGCTAGTTGCTCTTGTTTACATTCCCTATTTACTTTGTAATGGCAGGAGTCAGGTATATTTCTGGTGTATTTTGCTACCTGAGTTGAAATTTCATTTTCATCACTTATTTACAGCATTAGGTTGGACAGATTATTTAAGCTTTCTGTGCTTCATTTACCCCATATGTAAGATGAGGATAATAAGAGCTTGAAAAGTTATGAGCACTTTTTTAAAATATATTTTTATTGATTTTTCATAGAGAGGAAGGGAGAAGGATAGTTATAAACATTGATGAGAGAGAAACATTGATCAGCTGCCTACTGCACACCTCCTACTGGGGATGTGCCTGTAACCAAGGTACATGCCCTTGACCTGAATCGAACCTGGTACCTTTCAGTCCATAGGCCGACTCTCTATCCACTGAGCTGAACCAGTTAAGGCATTATGAGCACTTTGTGATGAGTAAATGAATTCATGTATCCAAGCGTTTACCAAGTGCAAGTGTTATGCATAGTAACTGCTGTTATTTTCTTCTTTCATGCACCCCTAACTGAGGCTATAGAAGAAAAATATTTTGTCTTCTGACAAACATCATAAGTTGAAGAGGGTGATTCAGACTCTATTTCTCTAACTTTAAAGTCTTTACTCTTATCTTTCTAAAAAACATTTTTATCAACATAACACCTGTGCATCATTTGTAAAAGACAAGTGATAGTACAAAACAAACAGTATGGATAGCACTGGAGAGTATTATGCTAAGTGAGATAAGTCAGTCATAGAAATACAAATATCACATGATCACACTCATTTGTGGAATATAGTGAACAACATAAACCGATGAGCAAAAATAGAACTAGAGGCACAGAAGCATCAAAAAGACTGTCCATCCTATGAGGGAAGGCAAGTGGGGGGACGGTGAGAGATCAACCAAAGGACTTTTATGCATGCATACGAGCATAATAAATGGACACAGATAATAGGGGGTGAGAGCATGTGCTGGCAGGTGGGGGCGGCCAGGGAGAGGTCAATGGGGGACCAGGCAGATATGTAAAACTTTAAACAATAAAGAATTAAGAAAATGACAATTAAAGTATTTAAAAATGTAAAAGACAGAAACCCTTTTCCTTTCACTTCTAATTTCAATAGCACGCTAATATTTTTTGTTTCTTGATGTATTAAAATGTTATTTATTGTCTTCCTATTATAAAAACGGAGTCTTAACACCCAACTATTCCTCCTATCTGCTTTGCATTATTTCATTCTCCCAGTGTAGTTATATCAAAATTGTTCAGATAAAGCAATTTTCAATGGTTAGATTTTGGTTGCTTCGTAATTATTTTTCCAATCCTAAGCCAAGTCAAGCACTTTATTTCAAATGCCTTTGCTGTGCAATATTTTTTGAATTAATTTTTGCTTAACTTTCTATGTCCCTATCATTAATTTTTCATAAACACTTTTAAAAATGTCTAACCACTCTCAAAGCCTCCTATTTTGCATGTTCAGACACATTCAACTATCTGTTTATTTCTTCATTCTCCCTGGAGGCATCATTCCCGAAGGTTCCTATTATCTTACTTCATTTTCATGTTGTGTCTCAAGACTGTGGAGCTACTCTCATCACAGACTACCTTCCTCCTCCCCTCTTGGTAGACCCACTCTTTCCTGAACTCCAAGTCTTATTTTTTAATTACCTCCATCATTTGATGGAACACAATCTGAAATGCTAGGATATAGTTGCCTAAGAAAATTGCTTGGTAATAAATAGTTTGAAAGCTTCCCTGTCCCATACTGTTTTCTACTCTCATGTTTGGCTAGCCATAGAATACTCTGTTGAAATAAAAAAATATGTTCAGAGATTTTGAAAGCATTACTCCTCTTTTGTTTAGTTTCTAGTTTTGCTTAAGATCTCGATTGTCATTCTGGTTCTCATTCCTTAATATATGACATGATTTTATTTTTTTCTGCATGGGAATATTTGAATCTTAAATTATTTCATTTTCAGAAATTTTATGATGATATGCCTTAGTGTGGGCATGTTAGTTTCCCTTTTTCTTTCCTTCCTCATTAATCTGCACACTAGTGGGTCTTTAATTCTGAGAAATTTTATTATATTTCTGGTCATTCTTTTCAATTTTTTAATTCTTTTTTGCTGAAGTTTGGTTTAGTTAGATAATGAAACTCCAGGATTATCACTGATAAAATATTTATCTACTTTAAAAATATTATCCCTTTGATTCTACTTTCTTAACAATTTCTGGTAAGGCCTACAGGTATATGAAAGATGCTCAAGAATAGTAAATCAGAGGAGTGTGAGTCAAAGACACTATGAGATATCTTCTCACACTGTTAGGACAATTACATTTTCTTAAAAAAAGAAAAGACAAGTATTGGGTAAATTAGAACTATTGAAATATGTTATTGGGAACACAAAGTGATACAACCACTAATGGAAAGAAAGTTTTATTAAAAAATTGAAAATGGACCTACTATGTACTTTAGAAAACCCACTTCTGAGTACTTACCCAAAAATAATTAAAGTCAGGATATCAAAGAATATTAGCACTCCCAATCCATATTAGTGCCAGTCACAGTAAGGCTATGAAAACAAAATAAATGTCTATCAGTAGATTAATAGATTAAAAAATGTAATATATACATATAGCGGCCTATTACTCAGCCCTATAAAAGAAGGAAATTCTACAATGAAAAATAGCATGGATGTCCTCAAGGACATTAATGCTAAGTGAAATAAATAATCCAATTGCAGAGAGACAACTCTACTTTATGAGTTATCTAAAATAGTCAAACTCATAGAATCAAAGAATAGTATGGTGGTATCCAAGGGATGGAGGGAGAGAGAAATTGGGAGTTGCTGATCAATCTTTATAGAATTTCAGTTTTACATTGTGACTATGTTCTAGAAATCTGCTGTATCTATAGAGAACAATGCTGTTTGGTACATTTAAAAAATTAGCAGCTGAGCATCGCTACAGGATGCCCCAGACCAAACCAGATAGGGTCGGACCAGCATCGCCACCATCTGTCCAGTATCCAGATACCATTGATGACATGTACACATAAGGAACTGTCTGACATTGAAACTGGGACTCAAAGCTATCGGACATTGAAATTGGGACTCAATCATTTTTCCTTTGCTCTGGTGGGTTTATTTCTAGCCTATAGGGGCAAGATGTTTTTAAAGACAAGAAACAAGGGGTGGAGAGGGGGAAGCAGATGCGGAGGCAAAGAAGCAATGAAGGGACTGTTGAGCTACAGTGGGAAGTTGGGGAGGAAGGGCCTATAGGAGATCAACCGAAGGACTTGTATGCATGTGTATGTAGGCATAGCCAGTGGATACAGGACAATGGGGGAAGGCGGGGGTTGGAGGGACGGATGAGGGTATGTACTGGGTGATGGGGAGGCAATACGGGGAACAATAATAATAAATAAATAAAATTAAAAAAAATAAATAAAATCTATCAAGAGGATAGAGTTTATGTTAAATATTCTTACAGTAATTGTAAAGGATTTATGTTAAATTTTTAATTGACATTCTTTTGTCAAGTCATTTGTTCTCTAATCATTTCCTTTTTGTGTAACTCTGCTCTTATTTTAAGAATGCAATATCTTCTCTTTCCTCTCCAAGGTTAAAATTTTATAGTGATTTGTTTGTTTAAGATTATTCTACTTTATGTTTATACTTGTTTATGAGAAGTTTTCTTTATTATTTAATTCAATATATCTATGTCATGCTGAGACTTTCTATATATGTGTGATGATTCCTGATTACCCACTCATATTTAAAATTAGAGCATAAAAGAGATGATTAGAAGATCTATTTGATAAGGCTTCACTTTAGAGTGATTGGGTTGGGATCATAATATTCAGCCCCAATACACCTCTTTCTGTGTACTTTCTGGACAAATTACTTGCCCAATGATCATCCTCATATTTCTGAAGAAGGATTTTACAACCACTGCCTATATTAAAGAGGAAAGGATAAGAATAAACTCCATGACAAAGTTCTTAGAGCTAAAAAGGAGAAGGTTGAGAATCTTAATGTTCACTATGTAGACTTTTCTCACTATCTCTATTTTCAATACCATGCTTCTTATCTGCAAGAGCTGGAGAAACGTGGATTAATTTCTTCACATAGCAAGCTTTCTCTTGCCAAGAGTGACAGGGGCAGTTGCCCAGCTATACAGGATGAAGATAGAGTTCCATGTATTTTAATGCTTTCTATTCAGCCTTTGCTGAATAAGATTTCTAAGATTCTGCAACACGCACTGGCTTGATTCTCATTTGATATATCCTCAGCTGTAACAATTAAGATGTTTATTGTTTCTAAGATTAAATGTTTATATTATTTGAACATTTTTTAATGTTTGGAACCATACTCCAATCAATTGCTGGAAGATTGTTTTTTTTTCCAAATATGATTGTAATGGTATCTCCCATGCCATGTGCTCTTTTCTCCCTATGACTTTGTCATTCTTGCATCAGGACATGCAATATATTCTGTCACTGAATTTGATTGAACATCTGTGGATGCCTCAACTAACAGTGTGGTGTGAGAGTGAGGTTGTGTGAATGAGATTATAGGTCACAAAGAGTTATATGGCTTGCCCAGCTATCTCTCATGGGATCTTTGCTCTCATAACACAGATACCATGCTATGAGGAAGCCCAGACTACCTGAACAGGTGCATGTAAATATTTCAACCAATAAGTCCACTTGAATTTTCAGTTGAATAAAAAAGCTCTGAAAGTGAAATAAACCAGTCAGAGAAAGACAAGTATCACATTATCTCACTCATATGTGGAATATAATGAACAGAATATACTGATACACAAAACACATTCAGTGACATAGAAACATGGAACAGACTTACAAATCTCAGAGAGAATGTGGGTTTGGGAGTGGGAGGAGATTAACCAAAAGAATGTATAGGCATATATACATAATCCGTGGACACAGACGATAATGTGGTGAAGTCCCAATAGAGGAGATGGGCTAGAAGGGATCAAGGGGGAAAATAGGGAGACATCTGCAGCATTTTCATCAGAAAAATAGAGAAGAAGCAGAAGCTCTGAGATGGCACTAGCCCCAGCCAATATCTAATCACAACTGCATGAGAGATCTGGACCCCGTCAGACCCAGTCAACCCCCGGAACTGTGAGAGATAATAATAAAATTATTATTGTTGATTTAGGCTACTAAGTTTGAGATGATTTGTTATGCAACAATAAATGACTTGACATGTACAATGATAAATGTACAGTTAGATTTAGCAGTGATTTTTCTTTCTTAATGAAACAAACTAATGGTGCACCTTATAATATATGTCATCTTCAATTCAGAAAATATATTAGTATTCTACTTTCTCTGTCTTCTTAACTACTCTTATGCTTTCTATGTTCCAAAAATTTATTGTCCTCTCTGGTTTACTGGAGGTTCCCTGGTGGTTTTATACCCTTACTTTATTCTCATTTTAGTGACATTTTGGGAAGCAGTGGTGGCAAGTGTGTGTTCAATCTGCTATGTATAGCTGAATTCATCATGCTATAGATAAGATTCTAAATTTATAGATGTAGTTGCAACACTGATGGCTACCCAAAGACAGTGTTCTGTCTTTTATGCATTATTACCCAGGTCTTATTTATTTACTGCAGTGACACAAGGTTAGTGCTTTGAAACCATTAGTTGAATGAAGTTACTCTGCCCAAATAATAGAAATATAACTTAAGGAGAAAAATGACAGAAAAATCAAAAACAGACCACAACTACTTCTGGAGTGATAATAAATAACTCAGTAAAACTTTCTGATCTTTAGATTGTATAAGCACAAAATAGAGATACTAAACCTAACAGGAATTTCAGGTGGTAATTTAAAAGATAATACATGGAAAACTTCTCAGCATCATACCTAACACAGCAGATCCTTCATAAAAATTGGCTCAATATGAATGTACTTAACCTCACATTCTTCATTATTTTTAGTGGATCAGTTATAATTAAAATTTAGAAAATAAACTGCCCTGGAACTTGTTTATCATGTTGAGTTTTTTTTTAATAATATCCTATATAATAAAAGCCTAATGTGCAAATCAACCAAACAGCAGAACCACCTGTGCAACAACTGCTTGCTTTGATGTGCCCTGACCACCAGGGGAAGATTGTCAACACAGGAGCTGTCCCCAGCATGTAGGGCCCAGGCCAGCCAAGGTGGGTGCCAGTGGGGAGCCCTGATTGCCCAGCTAGTCACCCACAGATTGGCCCGGATTGCCAACCAGACCTAGGGACCCTACCCGTGCGAGGATTTCATGCATCGGGCCTCTAGTTTTATATATGAATCAATGATCATCAATATATCTAAGCCTAGAATTGCTCTACAACTTCCCAGCATCTATTCCCTTTTATTCTGGTAACAGGAGCTTGATTTTCCTCATTATCTAGTCTTGATAAACTGACCAACCATGCAGCTCAGCCTTCCCATTGGCAAGGGGTAGATAAATGATTCCAGCCAGGCCATAACTAAGTTCTCTTCAAGGAATTTGAATATTGAGCCGAGCAACACAGTGACTGAAATTGTCAGATTTCATTCATCCTAAGGGTTTCACTTTAAAGAAACTGCTCATTAATTTTTGTTGCCTCCATTCCCGGAACTGCCTCATCTGCCCCATCTTCAACTTTCCCTTTGAGTCACTGAGCAATTCTATATTCTTCCTAATAAATCTCTGTTTTTGTTCAAATTAACCAGGATTTGTTCCTGTCACATGCAACTAAAGAACGCAAATTGATACATTGTTATTCTGAGAAATCGTTTCCCCCAAAAGGGTAAGCCATATTTGCAGGTAGACCTGACTTGCTAGAAATGAGAGTAGTTTAACCAGCTTATTTTCCATATCCCTTCCATGAAATGCCTGTTTATTCTCAGAATAGGCTGTTCTGAGGTACATCAAAGTCATGCCTGTTCACTTTGCATTTCTTTGAGAATTCAACAAATACAAGGATTCATAAGGATGTTCTGGGGAATATACCAAAACAAACTCTAAAATAGAGTGAGGATAAGTGGCCGCAGCTTAAAAGAAAGATTTCTTTCAAACATGTCAGATAACTACTATTACCTTCCCTGGACAGGTAAACTATTAAATACCCTGAACTAAAACTCTGAAACTCTGTTTGGAGATTCGCTGTCATGCATTCAACCAACTCATAATTGTAAATTCACACATCATTTGGAGGTTTTCGACTCCTATCAGCAGTTAGTTGGCAGTGGGAAACCGCATCGAGTCCTTTGTGAGCCGTTGCTTAAATAAAACCCAAGGGACACATTTATACGATGGGCCTCGGAACACTTTGCCAAATTATAATTATCCATAAACAAAGACCAGAAACCCAGAAAAAGAACCTATTAGTGTTGCCATGCCTTCTTAAAGCTCTCCCTTTGATTATTTCTATGGCTGCTCTGAGTCGCATTATTGCCAGCTGATGGGTGGCACAGATGGCTCAGTGCAGAGAGGTTTATCTCTGTCAGGGTTCTCAGGATTTCCTCATGCCTTTTCCTAGACGGGTTTGGCGGGTTTCAATTTCCTTTATTTCTTTGACAATTGTTTCCCTGCTTTTGCGGTTGTTTTTACTTAATTAGTCTGAATGTGGTTAGGTGGCTAGGGCACTTGCCTGGTTCTCATTGAACTCAGTAAGTGGCAATGTCCCAGTTTATTTCCCTTCTGCTGTTTTTTTGAAAGAGGCACTGGACCATTCTGCTTCCTCCAAGTGTCAAGGGCTGGTCATGAGTTTTTCAGCCTGATGTCTGAGCATGTGCACATATAGTATTTTCAAGCTTTCCCAACTTCGGTAGTTTCTCTCCCAGACCCCTCCCCCTCCAATTTTTTTTTTAATCTTCCTCTTCCCTCTCATTCCCTTCCTTTTCATTCTCTCTTTCCTCCTCCTCTTTCTGTGTTGCTACACACACACACACACACACACACACACACACACACATTTTTTTTCCAATTCAGGGCATTTTGATCATTACTATGTATGAGAGAAGTTTAATAATGAACGATAAAACTATTAGCCCCAAACTCTCCTACTTAAGATTACTATCCAGTTTCTATGTGTGCTATTTATGCTTGTTTTATTTTCTGCTCTCTCATTATCCTTATGAATTCCTCTGCATCGCTACCATATTTAACTTGCCTAGAAATTGGACTGCCGAAAATCATAACAGAAGCTGTGGGCCTCCCCTCCCTTCATGGGTCCACAGAAGGTGTCAGGGAGATGTCAGTGACTCTCTGCCCTGTTTCCATGACTTCTTTTTTTTTTTAAATTCTCACCCAAGAATATTTTTCTTTTTATTGAGAGACTGGAAAAGACAGAGGAGGAGGAGAGAAACAGTGATGTGAGAGTGATACATGGATTGGTTGCCTCTAGCACATGCCCTTACCTGGGATGGGGAGATTGAAACTGTGGTATGTGTCCTGGATCAGGAATCAAAATCTTGACCCTTAGGTCCAAGGGCCAATGCTTTAACCAACTGAGCAAAACTGGGCAGGGACAGTCCCTTAATTTTTTTTTTTTTGTAAAGCAGGGTTTTTTAAAATATATTTTATTGATTTTTTACAGAGAGGAAGGGAGAAGGATAGAGAGTTACAAACATCAATGAGAGAGAGACATCGATCAGCTGCCTCCTACATGCCCCCAACTAGAGATATGCCCACAACCAAGGTACATGCCCTTGACCAGAATCAAACCTGGGACCCTTCAGTCCGCAGACGGACGTTCTATCCACTAAGCCAAACCGGTTTCAGCTAAAGCAGTTTGTTTTATTGGTTATACAATGGATAATGATGAGAGGTGATCCCAGGGTTTCTGGTTCAACTTCACCAAGGTGAATTAATTACAACTGGGAAATTTTCCAGTGCCAGCTAGCAATTCAGACAGACTTCTCTCTTCACAGACATTCATCTCATTTGCACTTCAGGAATTGATTTTAGGTCCTAGGATTATTTTATTTCACCTTCCCAAAAGTTTCATTTCATATACTCTGCTTTTTTAAACTTTATATATATTCAAAAGTTCATAAGCAGTGGATCTGTAGAACATGTTCGTATACAGCAGCCACGTAACTTCCACAGTGTCCTTTATATGTGAGTGTCAGCATTATATTTCAGAGTAAGGACCAAAGGAGCTCTTAGAAGAATGGTACTTCATTAACTCACCTTCTGGCATTTTAACTGTTATCAACTGTACGGTTTAGTTTTATTACAACAGACATTATTGTGATAACTTTTTTCCACTTTATCCTTTCCATTTATTGGAGCAGTTAATTTCTCAAAGAGTAAGAGCATTTTTTTTCTCATTAGGAATTCCTTCATTGCCTCTTTAATATATGCTCCTTGCTATTTGGAAGAACTGCTGATATGTAATTTTGACTTGTATCTTCAATAATGTGAGATGTTTAACAGAAACTTGGCAAACCACTTAGGGGTTGAAGACATTGCTTAAAACTGGCCCCAGATGATTCATTTCTGTCCCATTACTGCCCCGGATATGCAGAAAACTTTCCATATAATAATCAATGACCAGCCAAGTCCACTTAAGAACTTTCTAAGGACAAAGTTTTTACTTTGTTTAATGAATCATTTTTTTCCCTGAGATTATTATTTCTCCTTTTGATTATATAACTCTAGCATTTGACAGCACTGAGCTTTAGGGATTGAATCTATTAACTCAAAGTAAGGAGGAGACATTTCTTTTACCCAATAAATATGTGCTCTGTATAACTCTAAATCATGGAACTCAACTACCCAAATGATCTTCTTTGACCAAAGGAACCAGCAAAAGTCAGTCTCCCTTTCTCATTGTCATACTAAAACTAGTCCATCTGTTCAAAGTTCATCCCTAACCTTACTTTTTTACATCTGTTTCTATATATTTTTCCTCTCTTTGGGGTTTTGATTTCCCTGTGTTTATTTTTGTCTCCCCACAGAGTTCCAGCAAGATAAAGGAGGAGAATTTCCATCTGAAAACATGACCCAAATGTTGCAGTCTTCAGAGAGTCTGGTAAGTGGGAAAGAGGAGGTAAGGAATATACAAAGGATTTAGTGATATGAGTTGGACAGGTAATAAGAAAAGAAATAAAAGGTTGATATTGACTGTGGTGAAAAGACAAGGGTTATTTAACCAGCTTAACATGAAAGCTGTAAGCATTATTGCTCATATTTCTATGTTTCCCTTCCTACAGAGGGAAACATTTCTCTTTGAAAACACAGTGTGGTCCACATTCAGAGCTCAAAGATTCCATCCCCTACCTATTGGCATCATAAGCAACAGTACTGATCAGGGGTTCTTATAAGTTTAGTTGAGCATGTCAATGTTAATTAACTAGATGACATTAATAACAACTCCAACATTAATGAGTGTCTACCATATGCCTACAGAACAAAAAAGCATTTGAGACACATTATTTCATTCATTCCCATCTTCAGTTCTTTTAGATAATTGCTATTGTTCTTCCTTTAGAATTGAGAAAACTAAGATGAGAGAGATAAAGTGACATCTTTAAGATTGTACCAGCAGTAAGTCACATACAGGACTTTGGATGTAGTTCTTTTCCACTCTGTTCTACCTAAATGCTTTCAGGTGTCTTCTGTGTCTCCTTCACTCTCCTTGTCACTGTCCACTATCTACCACGATTGTACTAAATGCTTTCCAATTAGGACAAAACCAATAGTGATGTTTGGGTGCTATGCTCAATTAAAGTTATAATTTGCCTTTATTTCATGGAAAGTCACTCTAGGCTCTCATCCATATTAATAATATAAAGTACACTTATTAGTAGCCATATACATTTTAAAATCTAAGTATTCCTAGAGATTTGTAAACTGGGTAATATTTTACATCTATTTACAATACTATGCTCAGGGCATTGGATGATAAATAAGAACCACATCATCCTTCCTCAACTAATTTAAAACTAAGAACCTGAGCGCATGGAAACACAAAAGCTGGAAATAAGGCATCCACTGAGTGCTGGTGAGTTTCATGGGCTTTTTCTAGAAAAGATGAACTTCAAGACTGCTATTTGAATATTAAGTAGGAAAGTGATCCTGACATTTGGGAAGGCATGAAACAACACTCAAACTGAGTTTGCCTGGCATAGAAAACTTTTCAGAGATCCTGTGGAAGAAAAATGTTGAAAATATGAAAGGCTAGGAAAGAAAAGAAACCAAACCATTTATACAAGGTAATGTAAAGGGAGTACTACAGGTTTAGGAAGAACAAATTATTAATTGGCAGAATAGGGAAAACAAAAGCAACTTTAATAGTATGATTCTACATTGTTGATGAAAGAGCTGTAAGCAGCCACTGCTGGGGTCCAAAGCCAGAGCCTTCCTAAGTGGCTCTTAGAGCGATGCTGCCTGAGCATTGGAGGAACACTAAAGAATGGTTCAGCCTTTAATCTCACCATTAAACCAGCGCAGGGCACTTGAACAAATCGTTATGCCTTCATACATTTTTGAAGTTGAGAGCTATGAGACACTGCACGGATTTGTCTAGTTCAACTCCATCATTTAACAGATAAGGCAACTAAGCTTCTTGAGTTGAAATAATAATTCAAATAAAAATGGGCATGGATTTTTAAATTGAGCACTTTACTATTTAGGGCGCTGGCTAAGCTTCTGTGACAAAAGTTCCCCCAAACATACTGAGTCAATTAAAACTCCAAGGACAGGGAAGTCACAACCTCATCCAGTGATCTTGCCACCTTCAACATTGGGCTCCAAAGCCTATCTCATCTCTGTCATATCTAGCCAGTGGGAAGTGACAATGTTGAATTTCACCTGCGTCCTGTAATCCTAAAAAAACAAACAAACAAACAAAATAAAAACAGCAAAAATTAAGAAATATCCCTAAACTTTTATGTCCTGGGAAATGGTTTATTGCAAAGAATCACCCTTCCAGATATGACATAGATGAGACACATGGATATAAGGCTTGACATAGACTGCCTCATAAATAATTAGCTGAAGGACTTATTCCCAGTGATCAATTGGGACAAAATAAGTGGGAATCAAACTTTAACTGAGTTTCTCTGCTACCTCTAGACCCTTGAATTTTGACCCACCTTCAGCCTCATACAACATACAGTTTCCTCCTGAGAATAGGCTGGCCTCAGAGTAAAAGATTCTCTGATTTACCATTGAATCACACAACCCTTGTATCTCACACTAATTTGTTCTCATCTTGTTACCTTCTCAACACAAAGAAAAATTCTCTTTACCTAACCTCTGAGACACTTGAATTTTCCCTATTGTAATAGTCTTTTCTTACCCATTCCCATTCAAATAAAGTATCTCCTTTCTAGGTCTGGATTTATTTTTATTTGGCAGAAGGAAGACACAAAAGGGCTGACCCAGAAAATTCAACATTACCTGTTAATAACCACATCCCACCAACAACTGGGGCTTGAATAAAGGGTCTGCCATGCATAAGTTCCTTATTTAAAAATAATGATTAAAACAGGATCTGCTTCACAGATTTTTGGGAAATAATAAATAAGGAAATGCAGATAGAGGGCTTAGCATGCTATCTCCACAAAATAATTACCAATAAATGACAGTTTGCCACATCCTTAGAATAATGCTTGCTATTTTTGAAATTTATCATATTTTTAACAAATTCTCACCATGGCATCTTAACACTATTGTTATGTTATTAGTATTTGCAAAAAAATGAATTTGAAGCTCATTAAGATTAAGAAATTATCCCCAGATTAAATAGAATAGTGGGATATCTTGGATTCAGACTTGAGTATCTCTGACTATAATTTTCATCTCCTTCATATTACATCATGCAATTTCCTTACCTCTAGAGTGTGTTACATGTTAACATCTCTTGATTTTAAGGGAGTAAAACGCTTTGTGCATTTGAATAATTTTACTCTAATAAAACATAAATATATTGTTCTGCAATAATGCATGCAAAAATGAGAAAAATCTTAATTTTTCTCAAAAATAAATCAATGATCAACAAGAGTCACATAGATAATCCTATTGAAGTTTTGTTGGACTCTTTATGCCTCAAAGACCAGACCAATGTCTATTGAATGGAGTAGTTGAAGATGGACTGAATGAATGAAAAGACAAATACATGGCAATACTTTTGGGGAAATGACAATAAAATAGGAACACTGAATAAAGGAGTTGGGAATGATGTTATTTCTTTTATGTGCAAAGGCAAAGTCATACTTCTGTTCTGTTCTTGGATTAATGATGACTGCAGACCTTTTCTAAAGTTCTGATTATGTTTTTTGCCTACCTCAATTTCTCCTAACTGGAGGGAAAGGAATAGCATATTAAAATGGTTTGATGGGGGATTGAGGGCTTCTTTTTTGAGTGAAAAGAGAAAACAGAGGAGTCATTATTTTCAAATATTTAAAAATCAAGGTTTTGCTTACATAGAATAGAGAAAAATTTTAAACTCATATCATCCTAGGGAGAGTTTTTTTCATAGTCTTTTTAGGATCATGCTAAGTTTGTGGCACTACAACAGTAAACATAAATTGAAAAGAGAAAACATTATGGCTTGAGTAGTGAAAACTATATTGATTTAACTGTGCATGCTTGATCAGCTTTACAGTATAAATTCATGAGGACAGAAAAAATGTCTTATTCATGCCTGTCTCCATCCATTCATTTATTGGGGGTGATGCATCCAACAAACATTTATAGAACTTCCATTGCATCTGTGTCATTGGCTTAAAGGAAGGCAGGGATGAAGATACAATTCCTTCATAATGCTACAGTCTACTTGAGAACACTCATATACACACCTGACAATGACAGAATCAAACTATAAAAAGTGTTATAAGTAAGAACACAAAAATGAGGATAAGTGTTTCGAGAAAATGATTAATTATGACTAAAGGATTAGATATGGCAAGTGCTTAGTGCAGTGGGTCCCAACGTGCTGATAAACAATAAATACATTCTGAATAACTGAGTGACTGGATGCATACTAAAAGTCACACTCAATCAAGGTGCTGATTTCAAGCTTCACTGAATTATTCATATTTGGTAGTTATTTAAAAAAAAGTCAGACCCAATGATTTCAAGGTCTATGAAGAGAGCCAATTCAATTCTCCAGAATTTGCTTTCATAAGGTCCTTGTTCATAAAGCTTGATTGGTTCTTCCAGAAGTTGACTGATGGCTGGCCCCTCTCTGTCAGATGAAACAGCCAAGAATTCTGTGCACATAACTGAGGTTACTGAGAATCTATGTGGTTGGGAAGAAAATAACGCCCACCAAATTTCCCCTCTTACACTTTTCATAGACTAACTCTCTTAACCAATAAACCTACCCATCTCTATACACACACATCATACACACTATTCAAAGCCACTTTCTACAGGAAGTTTTTTTATATTGTCCCAATGCTAGAAAATAGATAGCTATCAGTTTGTCTATACTTTCCCTCTTGTAGAATTGATGAAATAATTCTGTTTATGTTTACATTTCTTGATTACCATTTCTATAAAAGCAGATAGTGAGTCATATTCATCATTATATCCCTACTAGAGGCCCTGTGCATAAAATCCATGCATGGGTAGGGTCCCTAGACCGGGCCAGTAATGAGGGCCAATCTGTGGAGTGACCAGCAGGATGATCCAGGGGGCGCCCCTGCTGGCACCTGCCTTGGCTGGCCTGGCACCACCTGCTCAGCGGCCCCATGCCCCCTGCTTCTGCCATTGCCAGTTGGGGCCTGTTGAGCATTTGTCCCCTCGTGGTCAGTGCCCATCATAGCGACCCATCATTTTGCTGTTCATTCTACCGTTTGGTCAATTTGCACATTAGGCTTTTATTATATAAGATTGTCTAGCATAGGTCCTAGCATATGTAAATAAGACAATAATTATTCATAAACAAAATAACAAAAAGTTATAAATGAGGGTCAGTAAAGGTCTTCTATAATCTGACCCTTACCATTATTATTGCTCATTCATATGTCAAAAATTCTAGCAACATTGCAATTCTGACTATACCCTATGCTTGAAGGCATTGCACATCAGTATTTCTCTGGACCTTGTGCTGTCTATTGAAACTCTACCCACCTTCCAAATCCAAATGAACTGCTTCTGTCTGTAAGGAGACTTTCCTGATTCTTCTCTCCTCTAACTCAACCTCCAGCTCTAAGAGTTGTTGTTGTTGTTTATTCTTCTTATTACAACCCATAGCGTGCTACACACTAGTGTTACAGAGTTTACTACAAACTCCCATGAATTATGTTGGGATGTTCAATGCGTGTTTCATTTCTTTCTCAAACTATGAGTCCCTCAAGGGCAGTGTCTGCCTTATTCATCTCTATAATTGCCACAGTCAAAGATAAATACAATATTACCAATATGCAAAGGGAGAAAATAATTTAAGTAGATTGAATTTATACCTTTTGATTCAGCATCAAAGTGGTCATAGATTACCTTATACAGAACGATTTTAATCCATCTAAAATTTGTTGTGTCTTCCCAGGTAGATATTCCTTCTTCAAAACTACTCTGAAAATAGAGCCAATAATACCAAGTCACAAAATTCTTGAGAGAATCAAATGAGATGATGCCTGTGAAGTATTTAGCAAGTGTCTGTTCTACAGTAAGTAGTAATTAAATATTATTTCTTCTTAATACTATCTTTATTCCTATGATTACCATATCATCACCATTAATTATATTATGATATATTTGGGTTGACATTTCAAAAAGAAGTTGAGCACATTTACAATGGATTTTCAATCGTTTCATTTTATATTAATTTTTTTCAGTCTTCTATGTTGTATAAAGTTATTACCACAAAAGCCAGGACTCTATGTCTTACTAACAGAACTGTATGATTTTCAACTCCATAATACTTGGGAGATGCATGCTTCACTGAAGTGCCATTGATTTTCAACTAAAGTGAAATGCTTTCATTTAATGCTTTCTTAAGAGAATTACAGTGCAGGTTGAAGAGGGTTTGGCTTTAGAGAAATCCATTATTAATTTTACATGGCAAAATTGGGATTTATACATTGAAATTTAAAAACAGAGGCCCCTTACAGCTACTAAATCAAATGTTATTCTAAAATTATTTGTCTTTTCTATGGAATGGGAAGCCTGTTTTGTCCTAGGCTTCTAAATTGCCTCCTTTGCTGAGACATGCCTGCTTTGCTCAGAGGAAATGCTACCTGTTTGTTCAGCATAAAGAGTGTAGCCTCAGATTCTTCATCTATGTAATTTTTTTTTCTGAAGAATTCAAAAAGCTTTGATCAGCTACAAAAAGAATCCCCATCTTGGGCCCTCCCTCCATGGTTAGAGAAACCCAAGGCTAGACCAGACATATAAATACATTCCTAGTTCACCTTGAGTGAGCCCCATTAATTCAGTTTGTCTTAACTAAATGCCAACATTAACAGAGATGGTGTGCATCTTGGAGGTTTTTACCACCAGTGGACACTTCTTTAGTATCTTTAAGAGGCTTCAGTCCAACACAAACTCTTTAAACCAAGAAGAAATTACTCTGAGAGCATCCTTTCTCCTGCCACTCCAACCTTCTTAACTTAAAAAAAAAATCTTAACCTTGTATCTTTTTATTGTCTTACACAATAAGAACTGTTACAGAACAAAGCTGGTTATTTTCATTAAGCTCTTTCTAAGTAAAAGGAATTTGGAAAAAAAAAATGTCAGTAGAATTCGATCTATTTTGTCCATGTGTGCATAGCTTAAAGCAGCAGAGGAATTCAGTGCAGACTGCTCACCCCCTCCTTACCCACCAAAGGAATTTTCCCTTGGGTTAAATCAAGCATAGAAAATTTTTGCCTAAATGCATTTTTTAAAGGAAAAGTCATAATCAATTGGGAAAAAAAGGCAACTGATAATGAAAATGGTTTTCTCAAGCGTAGCGATAACATTTGCTGCTGTGCATTCTATAAAAAGCCTTTAGATTCCTATAACAGG
Source organism: Lasiurus cinereus (assembly GCA_011751065.1). NCBI lineage: Eukaryota > Metazoa > Chordata > Mammalia > Chiroptera > Vespertilionidae > Lasiurus > Lasiurus cinereus. The sequence continues at coordinate 5,418,757 of JAAGEH010002528.1, forward strand.
GACAGTAGTATTGCTTTGCTTCCCGCTGCTGATTATAATTTTAAAGATAGAAAATCTAGATGTTCTATTTTGTCCTATGAAGCAATCCCTGACTCTGTGGTCAGTCTGTTTTCTTATTTCTCTGTCTGGGTCCAAAAATGTTCCTGGGTAGGAATGAAATAAGAAAAATGTGCATCATTCATTTCTTCAAACACTAGTATGAAACTTTTATTCTTAGCTCTGGGAAAGAGTAATTAAAACTTCTGGTTAATGGAAAGTTGTATACACAAATAAACAGTTAAAATAGTAGGTGGTTAGAGTTACAATTGATGTTACACTCATCATTTTTGGGTGTGAAGAAAGGTCCACATCTGTCTTGACAAGGAGTTTCAATCTGGTAGTCTTCTATCATAAGATCTGTGGCTGTGTATGTGCCTCACCATCTGGATGATAGTCTTTGGGGTCAGAAAGAAAAGTTGCCTACTGAGTCATCAGGCTATTTGCTTTTGTCTGCCTTTAAATTTATTTTTTTAAATAAGTTTAGATGGTGCATACCATCTCTAAGTTAATGTTGGCATTTAGTTAAGACAAATTTTGAATGGCAGTTCCAAAATGTTTTGAGCTAAAGTAGCAGCACTGAGAACTAGGCTGAAGGTCAATGTCATACCATAAAGGTTGAGGGAATGCTCTTTTTTTTAAAATATATTTTATTGACTATTTACAGAGAGGAAGGGAGAGGAATAGAGAGTTAGAAACATCGATGAGAGAGAGACATCAATCAGCTGCCTCTTGCACGCCCCCTACTGGTGATGTGCCCGCAACCAAGGTACATGCCCTTGACCGGAATTGAACCCGGGACCTTTCAGTCCATAGGCCGATGCTCTATCCACTGAGCCAAACCGGTTTCGGTGAGGGAATGCTCTTGATGCCAGACAATTTGGTTCCAATCCCGTTCAACACAAGTTAGCAGTTACTGAGGCCAGTTGCTTAATCTCTATACAAAGCTCAGTATTTTCATCTAGAAAGTAGAGATGATATTATCTACTTTAAACTATTGTAAAAGTTGAATATGATATGTGAAACCTTACCTAGGGTCTGGTACTCAGTAAATATGGAAGTTAACAGTAATTCAAAATCAATATATATTCATGGCACCTCACAGTTTACAAAGCACATTGAGAAATCTTTTTTGATGTGTTTAATTTTCACAACAACCTGTTGAAGTATTATTACTCCACAGTTCAGTGGAGGAAAATGGGGTTTAAGGATTAGTGACAAGAAGTAGACCACACAGCTAGAAGGCAGTAAGGAAGGAACTGAGTTAAGTCTTTTAATCACAATAGCGGCCATCTTTTTTTCTTCCCAGTATATCACACCTGAGCCTGTGTAAATTATCATTAAAAAGATTAAAAAAAAAACAGATTCATATTAGAAATTATCCTCATGTTTCCTAGCCATTATTCTTTTTCATTAACAATCCTGAAGCCTGACTTATGGCAATAGGGAGGAGTGGGCCTGTTAAAAGTAATTCTTAAATATTAATGCACAGCTTTTAGCAAATGACTTATTTACATTTTTTCTATGTACCTCCAGGATGTGTAATAGCTTGCCTCATTTATGTTTTTTTTTTCCTTATCCATTCATTCTCAATGGACAAAATTTCTAATTCATTCCATGTCTCCTGACACATTGTACTTGGCAGGTAATTCGTAATAAGCTTTAATTTTGAAAATGAACATTTGTCATTTGGGACCATCATTTAGATAGTTTAAAAACACTGAACCCGCTGTGTGAACATCTGGAAATCTCGAAGATAGGGGATTGTTTGCTGCAGTCAACATGTCTACCCAGTAAATGACAAAGTCAGACTTACAAAGGCCTGTTGTCAGAGAACACCAATAAAGGTGATTAGTCTAAGGAGGTAGAGAAGAAAGAAGTCATTTTCTAGGCATTAGGAGGGTATATATGCCATTTTAGGCTAGCTGCTCATTAATGCTTTCAACCTATGCTCCAATATACTGGTAAATATGAAATCTGTACACACAGACTCGCACCCATGTGAAGACAGCTGTCTGAGGTAAATTGAGAGATGAGGAAATTAATGCAAATTCCATATTTTGAAAGTAACCCCTTTGGGAATTGTCAAATGCCAGGCAGGTACTTGTGTAAGTCGGCTTTCTTGTGAAGACTGGGAAACGAGGAACAAGGCTCTAAGAACTCTGACTGCAGGTTCTTTAGTAATATATGCAGACAATCAGAGAAGCAACGTGAAGGAAAATTATGATTTTAGTCTTAAAATATGATAATCTATTCTTCTTTAAAAATAATTAACACATACCAGGACCTAAAGTCTTCTTGTTCACCCTCTTCTCTGATAAGCTTCATTTTGAAAACAGCTGAAAACTTTTAGAGGATTCTCCAGGAAGATTCTGGCCTTGAAATACATAGTGTAAGAGATGAGTTTTTAATAGTACTATAAAGAGGTCAAGAATGCTCTCAAGTGCATCCTGGGACTTACCTTGAAATGGGAGATTAGGTGGGCTCCAGATCATGTCTAACATATCCCCATAAGATAGATCAGTGATTTTCAACTGGGGTCCAGAAGAGACACACTGGTGAATTTTTACTACATGTTAACCTGAATATTTAGTCAGGAGCACTGACCTCATTTCCCTTAGACTGTCCAATTTAAAAACTGACAACAGCCAACAAAACAATGGTCGTCCTATGTGGCTGATTCAAAATTATACCTATTTTCATAAATTCAGCAAAAAATATAATATTTTTATAGGTGTGCCCCAGAATTTTAGTAATTAGTCGACATGTGCCATGAGATGAAAAAGGTTGAAAACCACTGGTCTAGGCAATGACTGCTTTTAAGCAGTGGAGAGAGACAGATATATGAACAGATATTTTAAAAAATTACAATATGCAACTACTTTCCCAGAGGTATGATTAAAATACTGAGAAAACACTGCAGCCAGAGCGTCCAATCAAATACAATTGCAAAGTCTTCATTGAGGGGCTGGCCCTTTGGCTTGATATTGGAGGAGGCGCAGAGATTTTTCTGGTCAAAGGGTGTTTTTATTTTTTTCCCGGGGAAGTGAATAACATGCAAAAATGGTGAACACTATTTCAGAAATGGTAAGGTTTTCTCTGGAGGTGGGATTACTGGGCTTGAACAGTTCCTTCTGGTAGTGACTAAAATTGAGTCAAACTTTTAGGAAATCAGTCATGCAAAGAGATTTTAGTTTTTTCATTTTATGTATGTGTGTGTGCATGTATGTGTGTACATGTGTGTGTGTGTGCACGTGTGTGTGTGTGTGTGTGTGTGTGTGTGTGTGTGGGTGTGTGTAGTTGGTGGAGTATCTGTAGGAGAGAGGTATTACCATTTCTCATAGCTTGACCTATCTGAAAATTGGGACTTTCTAGTGGAAGTAACATTGAGTCAACAAATGTGGGAGATGGGGAGAATAAAAATGAAAAGACAATTAAAAAGAGTTGTACCTTTGAAATTAGAGAGTTTTTTTCTCCTTACTCTTTTTTAAGTGCTTTAATAGTCATCCATGCAGATGTCTTGTAAGAATTAATTCACTTTCCTATCAATTTTTTTTAGTGTATATTTAATTTATCACCCCATTTTCATAAATGATGAAACCATGGTCCGGAGAAGATAAGATACCATACCAGACCATATATAGTTGCATAGCGTATCTAATAAAAGAGTATTATGCAAATTGTCCATACCTCTTCTACATCCACAAGGCACACCCACCAGCCTTGCCCATCAGCCAGTCAGAGCAAGTATGCACATTAATCCAACCAAGATGTCTACGGCCACAGAGAGAGCAGGAGGGAGGCTTGTGTTGCCCCTGGTGATAGAGGAAGCCAAGCTTTTCACAAACCCTGGTGGGCACAGGCCTCCGTTTAAGGCAACAAAGTTTCAATGGCTGTGTGAGCAGAAAGCTTAGCTCTGCTCCAGGCTACAAAGTTTCAATTGCAGAACATAAATAAATCCCAGATACCAGGGCCTCCTCTTGGGTTGCTGGGGGGCATGGTTGGCCTGCAAACCACCACAGTCCCCTCGCCCAGGTCACCCCACATCTAAAGAAAACCCCCAGCCTGATCTAGAACACCCTTCAGGGCAAACCAGCTGGCCCCACCCATGCACCAGGCCTCTATCCTATCTAATAAAAGCATAATATACAGATTGACCATCACTCCAACATACAACATGACTGCCCTCATGTGATCAAAAGATCTGGTCCCCATGTGGACACAAGATGGCCACCACAAGATAGGGAGGGCAGCTGGCAGGGATTAGGCCTACAAGGAAGGGCAGTTGTGGGTGATCAGGCCAGCAGGGGAGGGCAGTTGGGAGGGACCAGGCCTGTGGGGGATGACAGTTAGGGGTGACCAGGCCCACAGGGGAGGGCAGTTAGTGGCAAACAAGCTGGCAGGGGAGAAGTAAGGGTCAATCAGGATGGCAAGGGAGTGGTGAGGGGGTGATCAGGTTGGCAGGCAGAAGCAGTTAGGGGCAATCAAGAAGGCAGGCGGTTGAGCAGTTGGGAGCCAGCAGTCCTGGATTGTGAGAGTGATGTCCGAGTGCCTGTTTAAGCCCAATCTTACCTGGATCAGGCCTAAACAGACAGTAGAACATTCCTCAAGAGGTCCCAGATTGGAGAGGGGAGCAGGCTGGGCTGAAGAACACCCCCCTCCATGCACAAATTTCGTGCACCAGGCTTCTAGTATAAAAAAAAAGATAGAACTCTACTATTTCAACTCTTGGTACAAAATTATTTCCTTTATACGGAATAAACTTTCAGTCAAATCATCATTATATCATTACATGGTTAACACATTTTTACTTATTATAGTACAGTAGGATCCATATTATACTGTGATCTATCAGGAATGCAAAATAAAAACAATATACAATAAGGAAACAACTCATTAAAATACTAGAAAAATAAAGTAACAATGAGAACCTATCATAGTAATTGTTATTACAGAACCTGGTGTTACCAAATATTCATTCAGATAAGAACGAATGCCTGAAAAATCACAATCTTGATTTTTAGGTTGTCTGATATAAGATGTGAATGAAAAGTAGATTTTATTTCTCGTGATCATTTTCATTGATGTGCCATGTCTTCCTAGCATACTTTGCTGATTCTGGCTGAAGTCAACAGAAAGAAATGCCATAATCAATTACAAGTGACTGCGATGGCATAGTAATGACCGTCAGGCCAGGGTTTCTCACGCATGGTTTAAATAATTCAGGGTGTCTTTAAATCATTTTTAAAAAAGCATCAAAGACATCATTAGTATAGTAATAAACATCATACATTTCACCTTTTCTTCAAAGATCAAAGGTTTTCTCTAAACCAGAGTTTTGAAACTGAAACAGAAAACCATACTTCTGACTCCAGAAAATGGCTGATGCCAAAAGATTATGTAAGCATCACTAATGGACTTACATGGGAAGATATTGCTGCCAGTTATATTCCTCTCCCAACTATATTACTCATATCTTAGGATGATGTCACTGTGTGTGTGTGTGTGTGTGTGTGTGTGTGTGTGTGTGTCTTATGACATGGAACCTGGAGAGAAAAATAAAGGACTCAAAGCTGATTTCAATGGAAGCTTTGGCATTCATACACCACTTACCTGAATTATTTTTAAATCAGATTGTCCTTCAATCGTATGATTCAATCAAATAGCTAAATAGTTAAGTGTATTTTTTCAATGCCATGGTTACTCTCAAAGTCTTTTAAAAGGTGTTCTGAGTTCATGAAAGCTGAATTAAAAGACTTGCAGTGGCTTTGAACCACATAGGATGACTCATCATGTTGGTTACATCCACTTGTGCTGAGGTTTGTCTTGAGTAACTGTTGTGTTAAGTGCTCTCTATAAGTAGTGCTTATGCAAATCTATTTCTTTGTCTTAATCATTAAGGCACTTTAACATAAAGGCGTAAAAGGCTACCTTGTAACCACATCCTGAGTTTGTATCTTCATAGGAAGATGGCTTTCTGCCTGAAAGCTATACAGGATATTTAAAGACTTGGGCAAAAGGTTAAAATTATCGCCTTTTCCCTCCCTGGCAGCCTAAGCCCTATACTTTACCTTCCATTCAACGCTTCTAAATGCCAAAAAGAAGGGCTGAGATAAGAGTAGAAATCTTGTCACGTGACCTTACCTTCCTCCCCAATCTCTTTTCAAAGGGATCCTGCAATTGTCATTTACATTAATGTTCCACACTCTTGCCTGCAGTTAAAAAACTGCACTTTTGTTGGGAGGTTGATTTCAGTTACAGGTCAAGTAAACAAAGATTGGCCAGACATTGGGCTGCTTACTAACGTTTTAATTGCCAGACTTTCTAAACAAGAAAATAACCTAAATGCAGGACATTATTGAAATATCAGTGCAACATACAGGTGCCCTTAAAGATATGAGCAACTGGGTTCTCAGGTTCTTATGGAATCTGGAGTTTAAGAATTTATTGGGACCCACACTTATGCCATCTAGAGGGAATTTGGAAGAAAATGCTAACAAGTGAATAAATTCTGCAAACATTTATTTATGCAGTAGTAACAGGTCAGGTACCACAAAGGCACCTGGGATACACGACTGAGTTAGACTATAGGTGCAGGTTCCTGGAGGCCAGTTTCTATGGAGAACGATCTTCTCATTAGCAATTGTAACTGAAGTGCAATCTCAGTGTAGTTGGAAGGGACTGAAGGGCAGTGCAGGGTAGGATGAAGCAGAGAATAGAATGTTCTTCTCACGTCTTATCACCCTCAGGGCTATTTTGATGATATGGATGCATAGTGGAGAGAAAGAAGCAGAGACTCTGCAATCTGGAACAAGTATGCAATTAAGTCATTTCCTGTCTGTTTGATCTTTGGCTGGGAAGTGGTTGAGGATATTTCCTATGTGTCTTCAAAATAGATTCTATTGTCCTAAAAGCACAGGAAAAAATCAGGAATTAACTGAAAATGTGGGCCATACTTTAGCCTAGGGTTATATCTTGTTAAATTACATAATGTACTGTCATTTTCTTTGAATTTATTCTGTAGTGATTGTGAATCTTCTTATTTACTTTAATCTTGCTTGTAATTAATTTAGTTTATTGGATTACAAAACAAATAAGTACCTTTCTTGAGATGTTGAAAAACATACAGAAAAGTTCAAAGAAGGAAATTACTGTAATCCATAATCCTACATCCCCTCTATCCAGACTTAATTACCGTTAACATTTTGAAGCAGAATTTTTTCATAACTCACTTTATTTTTATAAAATCTATCTATCATAAGATTATGATTTGTTATACACCCTGCCTGATACTTATTGGTAGAAGTAAATGTGTTTATAATTTATTTAACAAATCCTATATGGCTGACTATAACTTTATTTTAATTTCCTCAAGAACATTACCATTCTTCATGAAGAAAAAAAAGACTGAAATAAGCACTGCCCATAGAGAAGCCAATTTGATACATATTACAAAAAAGACCATGCAGTTCCTAAAGTTCTCAACTAATGGCGATGTGTCTGAAATCAAGGGCCGTGTCGCACATTTTGTGTTTTCTGCAATGGAAATTACAGACCAAGTAGCCATGAAGTAACTAGTCTAAATGAGAAATTTCAGAAAGAAAATTACAGGACAGAAAGTGAACTGCTTAGCAGGCACTATGCTAAGCATTGTTAAGATGTATCCATGCTGAAAATATGCCAATTATTTTACTTTAAAATTAGGATAAAATGTGTCTGAATAAGGACATTCTATTATTATTATTATTATTGATGACTTTTTAGCAGCCATTATTGAGTGCTGTTATGTGCGAATCATTGTGCTTTGTACTCATTAACTTATTTACTATTAGAAACTATTATTATTATCTTCAGACAATACTGGTGGAAATCAGAACTCAGAGACAGTAAGTTATTTGCTTAAATTCAAATGATAGTCGGGGGGTGTGGTGGTTAGCATCCTCTCCACCATGTTTCCCTGTCCTTTAGTTCTCACATCAAATATCACCACTCTCTATGGTGAACACTTTTCATTCTAAGATCCTGATTTTTCCTTTCCTCAAAATACTTTTTACTGATACCGTTATTTGCCCCCTACGTTGTTTATTGCTGAGTTGCCAGACTAAAATGGAAACTCCATAAATGCACAGACTTGATCTAGTTTGCTTATTACTGTATCCCCCCTCACCTGGGACACCCTCTCATCATTAGCTGGTGATCCTTAGATGTCTCGCTAAGAGAAAGAATACGTGGGATGCAGGACATGGCATCTGCCCTCAAGGAACCGATAGCCTAGTTAATTCTAAGATATGCACCAAAGTTCCCTTTGGTCAAAGGCATTGCTAGGAGTCTCTTAAGAATTGTCGTTTTGGGGGAGCAAAGGCGAGTCAGAGCTCAAACCCGCTTGGGGATGCTTAGCCAAGGAAGGGGCCAGGGTTCAGTGGGAGCTGGGGCATCGCCTGGCTTGTAAAAGCCTCTCTAACTTGGTCCCCGTCCTTGAAGCCCTGCCCTGGTGATTCCAGAAAGGAAAGAGGGCCTATTCCCAGCCAGACCTAGGACACCCCGAGGCCTGGATAGAACCACTTCCACTGAGACGCCAACGCCCGGCATTGATCACACGAGAAAGGCCGAATGAAGATGTTTATCCTCATCCTCCAATCCAGACACTCCCTGAGATATGGTCAGGGGAGCTAATTACCTCCATACATAACGACGGACACACTCTCAGCCCGAAAGGCCGGCGAGATCTCCATTAGCAGGGACCGCAGTGAACCCCGGCCGCGGCCTCTTTGGTGGAGGAATAAAGCAGTGTCCCACCAGTGACAGCCACATCCATAACATCCAGATTGGATTCTCCCCTTGAAAATGAGCCACCGACTCCATCTCTCCCGCGATTGCTGCATATTAACACACGTTATAAAAAAAAATAATAAAATCAAATAAAATCCAACCGGGGAGGAGAGGTTTTCCTTTGCTTTATTAGACTTTAAAATCACCCTGCACTCCATCTGGCACCAGAAGTGGATCCACGGCTGCTTAGGGAGGGGAATGGATTGGAAAAGCCAATGACGTATTTGAGTTTGCAGATCAATCTATCAATTGAAGGATGGAAATAAGCATAAACGGTTGCCTTCAAGCGGGAAAGAGACAAGGACTCGCATCTCCTAGCTTAATAGATACCGGGATGAGTTAGTCCCCGGGCTGGAGCTGCGCCCCAGCTTGGGGCCTCTGAGAAAACAAACAGAAGCTGTCTATGGAGACACCAGACTGCGTTGGGAATTCGGGGGGCATTGAGATCATTCCTGGGGGTGGTGGGGAGCTGAACGAGAGAGGTTAGTCATATAGTAGTGACCGAGAGATCCATCTGCAGAGCAATTCTCAGGCTGTTTTATCGATGGTCTCATAGAGTAATGATTAATAATAGCACACAATATGGAAAGCAACATGCCTGGCTGATCATTAGAAAATGAACGACAAGGAATAAAGGATGGCGATGTACTTAATTCAATTTTTTCCCCTGTTACCAAAAATATATGACGTGGTTCTAGCCTTGAAAGAGCATCCGATCTTTCAGAAAAGAGAAATATAGATGTGAAAAATCTTCTTAGTCTTCTTAACAGATTTTTGATATTTCGGAGGGATGCCACACACATCTTTCTCCAAACAGAGAATATCACTGGAGCATAAAAAAAAAAAAAAAAACAACAACTGCCCAGTTATATTGGAAGCTAATGAAATAGCTCTGGCAGGCAGTAGCTTAAATTCAAAATCTGCACAAAGCCTGCATGGACACTCCATCAAACAAGCATGATGTCATTAATGTGCTCAAGTTTGGGATGCGGGTTCTCATGTATGTCCCAGAATGTCCTATAATGTAAAGAAACTTTTGAAAAGCTAGATTTAATCATAAAGATTGTTTCATGGTCAAAATGTGTAATAATGAACATGTCCTTAGCTACCTTATACTTACCCTTTCTGGATAAATGTTTTCATGAAAACAATTTCATTCTAATATACGTCTGATTTGTTTTTAATGAGCAATTATATCTCAGGCTCTATTATTTCACCTCAGTGCACTTCTTGAATCTCAGAGCAAATACTCCAGGAGCAATACAAATTCAAATAAAAAAAAAAAAACCAACAACATACACAAAACAGAACACTGAGCTCCTTCTATCTGCCAGATACTATAAGAATTATGTAGACAAGGTCCCTGCTTTTGTGCAAGCTATGTTCTGATGGAAGCAGGGGTAGGAAGGAAGCCAGGCTTTAAACAAATAACTAAAAAAATTGTATTTCATACAGTGATAAGTGCTCAACTGAGACAGAGCACGCACCTTGATAGGGCAGGGCCAGATAGCCAGATAGCAGGGGATTTTGTTGGTTTGCTTATTTGTTTTGAATGCTTAAGGAAGATGCCCCCCTAAGAAGCTGACATGAAAATCTGAATTGCAAAGTGGATCCAGCCATCTTCCAAAGAAGAATGAGGACAGCTAAAGGGAGTAGAAGAGCAAGTGCAAAGACCAAAAGGGGGCAGTAACCTTTGCTTCTGGTAAAATAGAAATGAAAGAAATCTGCTGAGAGAAGGGGAAGAAAGGTGTAAAAGTCAGGCCCACTGGCCTGGGGCTTTGTTAATAAGAGTAAGGACACTTACAAGAGAGGAGAAGCCACTGGAGAATTTTATACCGAGAAATTACATAATTACATCATTTAAAGGTATTACTCTGGCTTCACTATCAGAAATGTACAGTGTGGGGGCAGATATAGAAGACATCAATGACAAAGGTCCAGGAAAGAGATGGTAAGGTGAGACTGGCAGAATCTATGATAAGGAGCAATATCCAGGGTGTATTTTAAGGGGAGAGGTAGAATACAGAAATTCCAGGTGACTTCACATTATCTAAAACAATTCTGAAAATCTTAAATGTCAAATTTGACATGTGATAAATAAGGGTTCAACTTTTAGAAATTTATCTTTATTGGGCTTGTCCAGAGAGATATATGTATGAGAAAAAACGATTCATCACTTTCAAGGTTAAAAAAAGAAAGAGAGAGAGGCAAAATGGGGAAATTTTATATGTCCATCAAGATAACACTACTTAGATAAGCCCTGGATAAAATATTATACAGTTCTTATTACTGATGGTGTGAGTTTATATTTATTGATACAAAAGTATATCAGTATATGTATTGTTAAAAAGAAAATTGAATATTGCAAACATACAGTATGTACATACAAATATGTGGAAGGAAATAAAAAAGCTATTTCTTATTGACTCTTTTTTTATGAGTACATGTCACATTTTATCATTTAAAAACATCAACAATAAATATATTTCCACAGAATAAAAAGTATTCAGCAACCACATTAGTACCTTCATAACTATGATTTTGTTTACACTATTTGGTATACTTTGGGATATTCAGGTTTGCATTTTTCCATCAATTTAAATTTTTCTAATTGCCATGAGTCTGCTATAGTTAATAATATTTCAACTTACAACAATGCCCTCAAAAGCAGGCTTTAAAACCCCCCTGACAAGACTCTAATGATATTTAATACTAGAAAATGAGCACTAAATTTCTCTGTCTTTGATGTGACACCTTATTTTTTCATCACTGTATTTTTTACAAAACTGGGGCTCCAGGGATATAACTTGTGTGCACATTTAGACTTTTTTCTAGTAGCTTATGCTATAACTAATTTTGCTTCTCTAACATTGTCAAATCACACTAAGAGTATTCTGCTAACAAGCCTCTATATTGTTAATACATTTGTACTCAATAGCGTAGAGACATAGACAAAAGACAGATTTTTATTATTTAAATGACAAAATTAAGTATCCCTGGTATAATACAAAAGTACTAAAAATCATTTTCTGAGATGCCTTTCATTTATTAATGAATATATGTGTTCTATATCTTCCATCCATCTTTGTACCACCTTTTCTCTTTACTGCTTCCTTCTTTCTTTCCTTCTTTATCCATCGTATTCAGTTACTCACTTACCCATGAATTAGATAAATAGTCACTGAGTCCTGCAATGTACCAGACAGTGCAAGATGCTGATGATTCAAAATGAGTATGGCAGAAAGTGTTTCCTCAAAGAACCTGGATCTCATCTAATAGGAAAGACAGGAACATAAATACAAAAAATAAATAACCATGATCATAATAAAGTTTTTAGTTTTGAGAATGTTAATTTTAAACCATAAAACAAAAAGTCTTAAAAATGTGAATCATTTCTCTTTGGTGAACCTACATCTTGGATCTTTAAAACTATGGTTAATATTCTCTGGGCTAAGGGAAGTGATGTAATTCTTTTCCCAAGAAGTGTCCACAGGGGCAGCTGTTTGCAAGGTTGGGGGCTGGAAAGAGTCAGTGTGAATAAAGCTTAGAGGTATGTACTTGTTGTCAGCATGTATGGGTGTAATGGAACTGGGTAGGAAAAGAAAGAATTGAGGCCCTAGGAATGGAGAATCTATGATTCTCCACTACCAGAGGCCAGTGGTAGAAGAGGCCCAGTTCTGATTTAGAATCTAAGACTTTAAATCTGAATCTAACCTTAAAGGTCATTATAAAGTTACCAGAGGCCTAGTGTATTAAATTTATGCATGGAGGGTTGAGTTCCCTCAGCCCAGCCTGCACCCTCTCTAGTCTGGGACCCCCTGGGGAATGTCCAACTGCTGATTTAGGTCCAATCTCAGGGCTCAGGCCTAAACTGGCAGTCAGACATCCCTTTCACAATCTGGGACCACTAGCTCCTAACTGATCACCTGCCTGCCTGCCTGCCTGATCACCCCTAACTGCCTCCCCTGCCAGCCTGATCACCAATACGTACCACTATCAGTCTGACCACCCCTCACTACCCCCAACCACCAGCCTGGTTACCCCCAACTGGCCTCCTCTGCTGGCCTAGTCATCTCCACTGTTCCCTCTGCCAGCCTGGTCGCCCCTCCCTGCACCCCTGCTGGCCTGCTTGCCCCCAACTGCCTCCCTTCCAGACTGGTCACCTGCTGGCCTGGTCACCTGGTCACTCTCAACTCCCCCCCCAAACCCACTGGCCTGGTTGCCCCGTGCAGCCTGCTGTTCAGTCATTTGGTCATCCCTCACTAAACTGCCTGCCAGCCTGGTCGTTCCATGCAGCCTGCTTTTCTGTTGTTACTATGACAGTGTCCTAGACAATTTGCATATTCCTTTATTATTACTATCGGTATTCATTAAGGAAAGAAGGCAGTCAGTAGCACCCTACAGCCACCTCATAAAGTCCTGGTACCATAAAGTAAAACAATATTACAAATCTGCACTTCCCCACTGCCCTTTTAGAGATCCAATGTTAAACATTTATTCTCATGCTACTTCATTCAATATGCTTTATATAATGGCTTATGACTTTAATTTATAACTTTTAAACATGTGGTATGTAGATCGTTGTTTATACTTTACACATGCTAGGGATAATATTGCCTACGGCAAGGATGGATTATTACCTAGATACTTCAACTCATCAGGAGATATTGGATCATTGAACACAGCAGAGAAAAAGGATGAACATTTCTCCTGGTACTATATGATGGTCATAATGGTCAATGGTGAGATTCACTCTTCATTTCCTCTATTCCTATAATATAACAGCATAGGATTGTTGGAAGGCTGTCAGGATATGTGAGACCGAGAGGGTGAAAAATCAGGTTTTGTGTTTAAGAGTTAAGACTCCTCCTTTTGAGAAATGAAAAGAATGTGTGTGTGTGTGTGTGTGTGTGTGTGTGTATGGTTTTTATGCTGTTGTTTTGTTTGGTTTTGAGTTTTCTAGAACTCAGAGATAGTGAGCCCAGATTGTAAGATTTTAAGGAACAGGGAAGACCATGACAAAAAGTTTATTTTATAGGGGTGAATTCTGTAAGTCTTCTTAATATAAGAAGGCTCATTTTTCCATTTTGAGCCCTAGGCAAAGTTTCTTTAACTAATATATTGAAACTCAAGTCTAACTTAACCTAAATTGCCTATATCTGGTTTTACATATTTTAAAATTTTTATATATTTTAAAAATACTTGAGAGATCAAGAAGCCAAGATGGAGGCATAGGTAAACACCTTAACTGCAGCTTCGCACAATATCAAAACTATAACTAAAAGATAAAAAAGACACCATCCAGAACCAGAGGAAAGCTGGATGAGTGGAACTTCTACAACTAAAGGAAAGAGGAAAGCACATTTTAAGAATCAGAGGATCTGCAAAAGGCTGAGGTATGGAGACACACAAGCACATGGAGAGAACAGGTGGCTGAATGTATAGCTGGCTTTCTAAAGTGGGAGGGAAATGGAAGCTCCTGATTGATCAGAACTCCAGTTCTGGGTGAGTTTCTGAGAACCCAAGCTCATTCGGAGAGAAATTGGACAGTCAGGAAAAGAGAAAGCGTACTAAGACTCAGGGAAGCTGTGGAGGCAGAGGTCTCGAGGCACACATGCGAAGAGGACTGACTGCTGAATGCACAGGCAACTGAGTGCACAGCTGGCTTTCTAAAGTGGGAGGGAGGGAGATGGAAGCTCTCGACTGCACTGAATTCCATTTCTGGGTAAGTTTCTGGGAACCCAAACATTTGGGGAGAAACTGGACTGTCTAGCAGCAGGCAGAACTTGAGGGCAGATCTCTCTCAGAGGTGCTTACAGTGATTAACAAGAAACACTGTGGCCCAGGGGCCTCGTAGGGCATGGCCGATGGGAAGCCAAGGCTATCTGCCCAGAACTGAGACTCCGCCCCATCCAAGCTGAGCAGAGAGGCTTTTGCAATTTTGCAAGTCTTGTCTCATAAAGGTCTCCAGCAAAGAAGTTCTCCTGGTATAGACACAGTGGATCCTCACAGCCAATTGGACTGGAGGTCAATTCATCCCAGTGATACAAACAACAATCAAGACTTAACTACAACAAGGCTGCATACATTGTCCACAAAAGGGTGTACCAAGAGTGTCCGCCTCAGATAACTGGGAAGGCTGAACCACGGAGCCATATATGACACCTACCACACAAAGCTACTCTACCAACTCAGGGAAGCAGCGAAAATGCAGAGACAAAGAAATAGATCACAAACAAAAGAAATAGAGGAAAGCAAAAAACTGGATATAGAGTTCAAAACCATGGTTATAAGGTTTTTAAAGAATTTCCTAGATAAGGCCAATAAACTTAGTGAGACCCTCAAGGATATGAAAAAGGACCAACTAGAAATTAAAAATACAATGACTGAAATAAGTAAATATTATACAAAGTCCTAACAGTGGTCAAGAGGAATGCAAGAATCAAGTCCAAGATTTGAAATACAAAGAAAAAAAAAACTCAATTGGAAAAACCAAAAGAAAAAAGAATCCAAAAATTTGAAGATAGTATAAGGAGCCTCCGGGACAACTTCCAGTGTACCAACATCAGAATTATGGGGGTGCCAGAAGAAGAGAGATGCCAGATACTGAAAATCTATTTGAAGAAATAATGACTGAAAACATGCCCCATCTGGTGAAAGAAATAGACTTACAAGTCCAGAAAGCATAAAGAGGACCACATCAAGACACATCATAATTAAAATGCCAACAGCAAAAGACAAAGAGAGAATATTAAAAGCAGCAAAAGAAAAAAAGTTAAGTACCTACAAGGGAGCACCCATACTATTGTCAGTTGATTTCTCAACAGACACTATGCAGGTCAGATGGGATGGGAGTGGCAAGAAATATTTAGTGATGAATAGCAAGAACCTACAACCAAGATTACTCTACCTAGCAAAGCTATCATTCAGAATTGAAGGTCAAATAAAGAACTTCACAGATAAGAAAAAGCTAAAGGAGTTCTTCACCACCAAACCAGTATTATATGAAATGCTGAAAGGTACTCTTTAAGAAGAGGAAGAAGAAAATGGTAAAGATAAAAATTATGAACAATAAATATATATCTATCAACAAGTGAATCTAAAAATCACATGAATTAAAAATCTGATGGACAGAATAAACTGGTGAATATAATAGAATCAGGGGTATAGAAAGGGAGTGGACTGACAATTCTCAGGGGGGAAAGGGTGTAGAGGGTGCAGGGAGAGATTGGACAAAAATTGTACACCTATGGATGAGGACAGTGGGGGTGAGGTAAGGGCAAAGGGTGGGGTTGGAACTGGGTGGAAAGGAGCTGTGTGGGGGGAGGGAAGAGGTACAATTGTAATAATCTGAACAATAAAGAAATACCTGAGAAAGTAATTAAAATAATGATTTTCATCCCTCAGATATTGAATAAGGTCAGTCCAGAAATTTGAATTTTTGACAAATTTCCCAAAACTTTTTTTCCTAATGAACAAAGTCCATGAATAGTACATTGAAAATATTAACTCATATCTAGTATAAAATTCTTAGAATTCATTTCAATTATTTGGTATCATAGAAATGAATTGCCTCTAGTGGGTAAATTTTGACCAACTCAGACACCACAGGTGTTATGAACTGAATTATGCACACACACACACACACACACACACACACACACCCACCCCTGCTCATATGTTGAAGAGCTAACATCACTGTATTTGTAGAGTAGTCCTTTAGGTGCTAATTAAATGAAATGTTCTTATAAAAAGAGGAGGTCCCAGGAATGTGTGACCACAAAGGGAAGGCCACGTGAAGACAGAGCAACAAGGTGACTGTCTAAAGCCAGGAAGAGTAGTATTATGAAACTCAACCACGCTGTCATTTTGATCTTAGACTTTTC
Source organism: Lasiurus cinereus (assembly GCA_011751065.1). Lineage (NCBI taxonomy): Eukaryota > Metazoa > Chordata > Mammalia > Chiroptera > Vespertilionidae > Lasiurus > Lasiurus cinereus. The sequence goes on from JAAGEH010002528.1 coordinate 5,435,508, forward strand.
AGCCTCCAGATCTCTGAGATTCTAAAATTCTCTTGTTTTAAGGCAAGATATTTTTGGTCTGTGATATTTTTATGGCAGTCTGAGAAGACTAATAGTATGGCCTAAACTGTTTTCAAAAGAAGTGGCAAGTGTCAGATGAAGTCAATATGATGCTCTTTAGCATGATGAGAGCATTTCTGCTGGAATCTGATGCTTATTTCTTCAGGCTTTGACAACAGGACTATTCACATTGGACAAGCCAAGTGCTCTGACTTTGAAAGTTTTTGTAGGAACATCTCCCAGGATTGATGTTGCTTTCAAGATTCACTAATTCTTTTTCTAGAAGATTCATTTTTTTCTTTAGATTTTTAAACATAACCAATGTGCTGAGAATTTCATCCTACTAACCAGAGAGAGACCCTTTGTATTTATTAAGACTTTGCATGTTTCTATTCTAATACATTCCATGTTAGTTGCATAGTCCTATTTGCAAAGAAATATCTCATTTCTATATATGTGCTCAGAAGCTCAGAGTGAGGAGAAGGGACTACCATATACACCCCAAGATAAATTCCCCTCCAGTTTGGACTTCCAGCATAGATGAAAGATTAGGAAAGAATAATGCAGCAAATCCTGTTTTTTAGGGCAACTGGTAGGAAGACAAAATATTTTCTCACTAGGCAGAATAGTTGATTAAGTTGGAAACTTCACCTCATGACCACAATGTTAACCTAGTGTCATGCTTATTAAAACGGATGTACTGGTGTCTATAAACTGTGGTTCAATGTCTTCTCCTGAATTCAGATAATTTTTCCCTAATCACTTTTCAATTGTAAGTATCTATTATAAATAAGTTAGTTTTAAATAAGCTATTTCTAAAAACCCTGGGAAGTATATTTTTCACATTTCTTTTTATTTGCTGTGATAAAAAAAGAAACCTCTGTCTCAGTCACCATGATTATTAAGTCATTTCTCCACAGGTTTCCAGGGACCCTCTGCTAACTAATTTCCATTTTCAGTTGCTGATGACTATGTTCATTCAACTAGAGTGATGGAGTTTCTTTTCATTGGTTTTAAAATAGGGTATTTTATGGAAGGTTTCTGCATATCACCGTTGAAGGTGCAGTATGCCATTTGTTTTTGTTAAAAGTTTTATTCAGGTCATACATGACTGAAGACGCCTGATGGTGAGTTCATTCCTGAATTTCTTGAGTTTATTGCTAGAGAAATGTAGCCTTCATCTATCACAAAGAGTGGAAGGAAATTATATTCATTGTTAATAATTATTGTTTCTCTATACCAAATACTTTGCTAAAGATACCTTATAATATTATTCCCATTTTCCACATGAATAAATGAAAACCAAATAAGTGAAACATATTTGCTTATGTATAGAATGGCATGAAAAGTAGAACATATAGGTTCTATTAGGAAAGGAAAATACCAGGCTTTAATCCTGCATCTATCTGCCATAAATCTAGTATGATAAGTTTCTAAGGACTTTCCATTCTAACACTGAAAGTCTTGCATTCTGTCAATTCTGGGCAAACAGGGACAGTTAATCACCTTACCAAGTCCTATGTTTTTTCATAGTACCACATTGTTGGCTCATATGGCTTTGTGCATAGATTTGCTCAATCAAATATTTTAAGAGAATACATAAGCAGGAAGTGAACACTATTTTAAAAATAGTAGCCAAAGTTTTCCTCTCCCATGTTTGCTTATAACAGTGGTCTTTACTAGAATTAGTCAGGTAGGCCATTCTGTTCTCTTTTCCCATAATACAGTATTCAACACAGAATAAGGAGTTTTTTCTTTATCTATTTCAAGGTTAGTTTCTCAAATAAATGAGAATGTCTATAATAAGGACAATAAATTTGGTGGCATGCATGATGATGTATAAATAAGGATTTATAACATTGAAAATGATGATGATGATGATGATGATGATGATGATAGCTAAAATATTTTGGACACTTGCTATAAGACAGATCCTTTCCTCAGTGTTTGATAAGTGTTGTACTATAATGTTTATATGAATTTTGCATTCCTCTTCCTATATATGGGAAAATTGAGACACAGAGAGGCTGAATAAAATTTTCCAGTTCACATAAAAAGTATGGCAGATCCAAGCTTTCAACCTTAGACAGTGTGGCTCCAGATCCTTTTTAAGCATTGTTCCCTACTGAATAAAAATACCATTGGTTTTAGATAGAGAGGATCAATTAGAGAGGAAGGGATGAGGAATTAGATCCCGGTAGTCCCTTGAGAAGAGGCTCAATAACTACTCAATCTTTCAGGGCCTGAGCTTTGGGGAGAACAGATAAGAAAAATCAAGATATGTTTAGAGGGAATCAGAGAGAAGGGTAAATTTGTGCTCTATTCCCAATTAAATCCAAGATAGGACCCAATCCAAGAGGAGAGAGAAAGCACCTTGTGATTAGCCTAAGGGTTCATTCTAAGATAACAGGGATCAATTAGGATTTGTTTCATTTGTATATAACAAAAACCCCAAATAATGGAAGCTTTAATAAATACGAGATTTGTTTTTGTTCTTGTTGCTGGAGAAGTCCATTTACAGTAATTCCATGATTATCAGGTAACAGGTTTCTTTATCAGCATCATTACCATGATTTTATTTTTTAAAATGGCTCCATGAACCATCATATTCATATTTAAAAGCAGCAAATTTCAGAGGGAAGATAGTAATCAAAGAATTTATATGCATATATACATAACCTAATGGACACTGATAATAATGAAGGCCTGGGAGTGGGCAGGATCCAGATGAAGGGAGTCAATGGATTAAAAAAAAAAGGAGATATGTGTAATATTTTCAAAAATAAAGATTTAAAGAAAAAAAGAGAAAAGGAACATTTTTTTTTTCTTTCAAGGTCCCACTCACCAACTTCCACTTATACCTCACTTAGCCAGAATTTAGTCATATTGCCATATTTGATTGCCAAGATGCAAAAATATAGGGTTTTATTAGACATATTGCTACTCTTAACCAAAGTGAAAATTTATTAGCATTTTAACTAAAGGTAAGAGGACAATAGATAGTGTGTATGAACTGACAGTTTCAACCAGTGGACCCATGTGGTAGTAATGGGAAAATTATATACTCTAACTCAAAAGTGGGAGAGGAAGTGAAAGGTCTCAAGAAGCCTATGATACAGCAATATTGTAGGGTTTCCTGAATGTTAGATAATCCAAAATTATCTGAAAGATAGTCATGTCCCAGAAGAGCCTAAGACCAAGAGGGAGGGAGGTTCAACATAGCAACAATATTCAGGACAAATGAAAATCAACAAGTTGAGAAATGATCTTCTCTGATATGTAATACTGTGAGAGGCCTCCCATTATTAAGTACTGGTCCCTAAGAACTTGGTACAATTCTAGGGTAAGGATACAGGAGCCCCACTTGTGCTGAATTAAATTTATTTCACTACATCCAATTGGGGTGGACAGATTTATTTCAACTTAAGAATAAACTTAAGTTTCTCTCAAATCTAAAATTGTAGACTGAGATTTATAAAAATTACACATGTAAGTGAAGCTAGGGATGCATCATTACATGTCAGTAACAAGTTGTATTTAGAGCCAAATTAATATTTATGGTACCCTTTGATACCATTTGATTATATCCCAAACCCTTCAGAACCTGTGAATGCTGCTGTAAGTAATTTGGCATGTAAGTAAGCAATTTCATTATGAATTATAATGCATATTTTGAGTTCAACTGTGTTCATTTGCTGGGAAGGCATGACAAAGTTCCACAGCTTGAATGAATTAAACAACAAAAATTCATTTTCTCACAGTTCTGAAAGCTAGAAGTCTGAGTTCAAGGTTTCAGCAGGATTGGTTTCTTCTGAGACCTTTCTCATTAACTTATAGATGGCTCCCATTTTCCCTGTTTTTATATAGTCTTCCTTCCGTGCATGTATGTGTCCTGATCTCTCTTTAAAAAAACACAATTCATTTTTAAATAGGGCCAATCTAATGACCTCAGTTTAACTTAATGACCTTTTAAAGGGCCCTGTCTCTAAATATGGTCCCATTCTGTGATCCTGGGAGTTAGAATTTCAACATATGAAATTGGAGAGGATACAATTTAGTTCTTAATACCAACTTTGCACCAAAATGATCCTGTACTTATCATACTGTTGGGTGGCACTTTAGGATGATGGAAAGTCTTAGGGTCCTCATTACCATCAAGGATACTGATAGGCACCATAAATGAGTGCTGTCTATGTGCCAAATCCTCTGTTTGGACTGTAAGGATCATCACTTCTCAGCAATGTGAAGAGCTTCTCATTAACTGAGGTTTCTGGATATTGAAATACTGTACAAGGCAATGTAGTCTACTGCTCACTTATTGAAATGTACACATTTCATAGAGGTAAGGAATGGTTCAAAAACTCTAATTATAAATGAGGCTAATGGTTTAAAAGAGCAAATATTATTAATAAAAGAGTAATATGCAAATTAACCATCACTCTGCAACAAAATAGCAGCGTTCATAGCCACAAGATGGCGGCGCCCGGTCCTCTCAGCCCCGCTGGAGTCCCCCAGTCTCAGAGAGGGCTGCTGCTGAGAGCTGGCAGAGTAAGTGGCTTGGCAGAATGCTGTCCAGAAGCCTCCTGACCCTGTAGAAAAAGCAAAAATAAATTCACTCCCCATGGAGTGATCCCACACACACAAACCTGCAGCCTGGGGTCTCAGCTTGGGAGGCGCCTGCACCTCTATGGCGCGATCTCCCAGTGACAGCAGCCTGGGCTGGGGTCTCAGCCTGGGAGGGGTGCACAACCCCATGGTACAATTCCATCCCAGCAGCATCAGCCTCGGGTCTCAACCACTGAGTCCCACCAGCCAGGCAGATATAGAGTAATCTTAAATATTTATTTTTTTAAAAAAATATATTTTATTGATTTTTTTATGGAGAAGAAAGGAAAGGGATAGAGAGCTAGAAACATCTGTGAGAGAGAAACATCAATCAGCTGCTTCCTGCACATTCCTCAGTGTGTATGTACCCCCAACCAAGGTACATGCTCTTGACCAGAATCAAACCTGGTACCCTTGAGTCTACAGGCTGACAATCCATCCACTTAGTCAAACCAGTTGTGGTTGTCCAATATGTTAAAGAAGAAACCCTATCTAATAAAGAGGGAATATGCAGGGAAAGGCATTTGGGGATGTCCAGGTTGTCAGGGAAGGGCAGTTGGGGATGATCGGGCCGACAGGGGAACAGTTAGGCATTGATCAGGCTGGCAGGCAGAAGCAGTTAGGGGCAATCAGGAAGGCAGGTAAGCAGTTGGGAGCCAGCAGTCCTGGATTGTGAAAGGGATGTGTGACTGTCGTATATCCCCCAAAGTGTCCTAGATTGGAGAACATGCAGGTTGGGCTAAGGGACAACCCCCCAGCTCCAGTGCACAAATTTTGTGCACTGGGCCTCTAGTATATGATATGTATACATCTTGTGATTGAAAGTGAGAACTAAGTATTACAGTTAAACTCATTTATAATTGAATCTCTTTTATGATATTTAGTAGTTGGATAACCCTGGTTACTCATGTTAAATTTTCTCGCTAAATGTGGGCAATAATTATTTTTAAGCTTTGTTCAATAAGATGACAAATGTGACTGAGGAAGAGTACAAAAGAAGGAGATAATGGGAGGAGGAAGAAGATATCATATGGAGCCAGGCAGGGCATTGGAAAGACTCTGATTATGAGTGAGATAAGAACCTTCTAGCTAATTTGAGAAAAGGGTGACATGTTCAAACTTATTTTTTTAAGGACTGGAGACTTGGGAAAAGGGCAGGGCAGAAACAGAGAAACCAGGTAGAGAAAGGATGTGGGCATGGACAAAGCTAATAATTTGGAAGTGGTAAGAAAAGATTAGATTCTGGATATGTTTTGAAGATAAGCCCAGTTTTAACAGTTTAGCTTGCAAATAAGATATGAATTGAATCTTGGTATAAAAAAATAAATGCTCAAAAAATATACTACTGAACTATGAGAAAATTTAAGTGGTATGAAAAGGAATCTCCCTTGCATAAATTAAGACAATCTAAATGCTTAGTTTCTCCTTCACTTCTTCACTTTTTCATACTCTCACACGATCATGCACTTCTATTTTAATCATTACATTGCTTAACTTCTTGCCCAGCTAAACATAAAGGGCAGAAGCTATAATTTTTTTCTCTACCCTCTTCAATATCTAGAAAGTTGCTTAGAATGGGTTATGTTCAGTAGAAGATATTATCTGAAGATGAATAATAATAGTGATGCCAAAACCGGTGTGGCTCAGTGTATGGAGCATTGACCTGCAGACTGAAAGGTCCTAGGTTCGATTCCAGTCAAGGGCATGTACCTTGGTTGCAGGCACATCCTCAGTAGAGGGTGTGTAGGAGGCGGCTGATCGATGTTTCTCTCTCATCTATGTTTCTAACTCTCTATCCCTCTCCCTTACTCTCTGTAAAAAAATCAATGAAATATATTTTAAAAATAATAATAATAAGAGTGGTATTAGAGAGTAAAAGATGTCACATAGCTGCTTTTGGGGTCACTATGAAATATGGTAAAGTGCTTTCCTTATTGCCCCTTGCACATTTTCCCAGGGGTGGTACTATTGCAACTATTTTACATACTCCTGGTTTTGAGCTAAATGTTCTTTAATATTATTTTTATATTCGCTGCTATTATCCACCTTTTTTCCTATAACTTATGGCTAAACCTTTGAGATACAAAACAAAGGGCCTTAAAAATGTCCCTGGATCTAAATATGTGAAAACAGAACCATTGTGTATTTCGAGCATCACAGGACACCCATTATTCTTGAGCAATGTACCTTACATTCTAGGTTATATAATAGTACATATACCAGGTAACTCATTTTTTCATAAATACTTGTGGTGTGCCTGCTATTTGCCAGAGCCTGCTGTGGACACTCGGGTTACAAATACACATAATCTAGACAATAACAAAGTAATTGCACCTGTGGTCTGTGTTACAAAGTGAATCTAAAGAGCCCACCAGGACTTCAAATTCTGGCTCAGGAAGTAAAGAGTGATAAATTTGTACAGTGCTTGGAACCAATGTGTGACGGAAAGTCTAAACCAGGGGTTGGCAAACTACAGTTTGTGGGCCAGCTGCGTGTTTTGTAAACACATTTTCATTGGAACAATTCTCGGCGCATTCTTTTACATTTTACCTATGGGTATTTTTCCACTACAATGGCTAAGTGAGCTGTTGTGATAGAAACAGTTAGGTTTTGCAAAGCCTGAACTATTTTCTATCTGACCCTTTAATAAAAAATGTTGCTGACTTCTGGTCTACGGTATGACTAATAACAACCACAGGAATACCCATCACTTTCAAGTGTCATGTGCATTAAAAACTGTTCTTCATGGCTCCATCACAGAGAGTCGGCATTGGCAACACAATATTTAGCTGATTGGCCCGTGAAAGCAAGCCAAACAACTCAGGGCCTTTCTCTATGTTGGCCTGGAGGAGCGCATTAATTCTGATGGATTTATTTTATACGAGGCCAAAGGAGCCTCTCTAAACATGCGCCATTTGGTCTAGCTCTCCTTCAAAACAGGGAGCGAATCAGTGCCGAAGCTGTCTCCAGACCCAAGTGTTGATTTATTGACTTTGGCAACTCTTGAGCTTATGTTTACCTTGTCATGACAATAAAACTATTGAAATAGAAGTTGAATCAAATTGACAGACACTCAGAACTGTAGCTAAACTGGCCCAAGTACATTTTTTATTTATAGGATTCAGCTTGGTGTATTATATTGGCATTTAATGAAGGCCAAAAATGTTTCTAACCTGAGTAACAGCCCAGAACAGAACAGAAAATTGACCAGCAGGTGTCTGTACATCAGGGTTTTACGGAGAATGCAGTATGAATGGTGTGCCTTGAAGCTGGTGATGCTACGACACAGTGACTATTATTATTGGGCAGAGAACAGTTCCCTCCAAAATAGCATCACTTTTGTGAACCTCCTGCCCATATCTAGGTGTTTTAAGAAATGTCAGTGACTGCACATGCATTCTATTTTCAGATTCCTAAATAGACTTCAACTCCTTTATTCCCTTTTAGTATTCAACCACATTTGTTGAACACTTATCAATGTAATGCATTCATTATATGAGCAAGCCCAGTTACAATGAAAGAATAGGCCCTTTGTTTTTAAAGAAGACACAATCTAAAAATGGAAAGATAAATTCTAAAATATTTGATAAAGCAGACAATAAAGCACATACACACACACACACACACACACACACACACACACACACACACGGCATGGGAAGGTAGAATTTCCTGGCATGTTGGACTGATTTTTGGTTAAAACTCCTTAGAAGTAATTGATGGAAGTGAGCTTTGAACAGAATTTGGAAGGTAAAGATTCATAACATTTGCAAGATACCTTACATCAGACATCAGAGACTGTTAAACTATAGTTCAAATCTGGCTGGTTTTGCAAATAAAGTTTTATTGGTACACCGTTATGTCCATTTGTTTGTCTTATTGACAGCTGCTTTCATCCTACAGTGGCAGAGCTGCTTAGTTGCAATCGAGTTGGTATAGCTGCAAACCTAAAATAATTTACATCTGGCTGCTTAAGAAACTGTTTTCCACTCTACCATATGAGAGTATGAAACTGGGGGAAGGGTAGAGATATTCACTAGCAAGAGCTCTTATATTGTAAAGTGATGGGAACATGGATATTTACATGCATTTGTCTTCCTTAAATTATTTCTGGCACAAGAATGGATATAAATGAAAATTAATATTCTTTTTAAAAATGGGAATGATAACACCTACAAAGAGGTATTAGAGAAGCTCTTTCTCCATGGAATGTAGCAGATTATTATCCTGGAGGTGACCTTGCCATTATCATTGAGTTGTAAGCTTCAAGTTGCCATTTTGAATTGATTTACATGAATATTTCTGATGTTTCCAAATGTTTCAGCACCTTCTAAATGAGGAACTAGATTGTTTGCTGCTATTTTTGTTGCTTGCATTATTCCCCAAGATGTTACTTCTGGACTCCATGCGTTACCCCAAGTGTGAATGGGAGTTTTAATATGTGTCTGTCTCATTATAAATGTGAAAGGGACTATGGGAAATTTGGCATTAATTCAAATATACCCTAAAACAATTTTGATTTGTTAGGCATGGCAATATAATACTTTTATAATATTTTAGTTTCAAAATTTATGGAGAGAAACCTTTAAGAGGACTACATTATCCACAAAAATATTCTAAGTAATGCCATGCTATAAGGTCCAGCTGTGAAACTAGTCTTACTTCATGTATAATGCACCAAATATCAAACTGCAGAATGTGAAGTAATTTTAAGAATTATGGCTGAAGATGAACACATTTCTCTTTAAAGGTACTACTAAATTGAAATTCATGCAAATGCGCAGTAGACATTTACATTCTTACATTCTAATTCCCCCAACCCCTGTCTAGCATCTAAAATGTGCTTTATGTTTCACAGTACTGCCTCATTATTGGTTCTATCCCATAATCTGGTTTGGTTGAGAGGGTAGAAGTAGTTATTCCCTTTTTGTTTTGATAAAAAGACTAAGATTCAATGAGTTAAAAGACTATTCCAGATACAAATCCCCAGGTCTTTGACAATAATTCTGAGGTTCTTGGGAAGGGAAGTTTTACCTTGTGTAAAAATTTTAGATAGGTAGATAGATGATAGATAGATAGATAGATAGATAGATGATAAAAGATGACTTCATGTCAGAAACCAAACATTGTTCTCACTAAATAGATGTAAACAGGAATCCAGGAGGATGGTCAACCTTAATTGCTCTGCAAGGTCAGAGCTAATCACTCACTGTTTAGTTGAAAACATTGTTAACTGAAGCAGCCTCTACCTGTTTGTTTCATGTTAATTTCTGTTTTGTTATTTCCTGCCTAAAGGCTACGGGTGTGTCCCAAAGCCTTAATAAAAGGGAGAAAAAGGCCAGAGCAAGTGGCAGTCCTTTCCACTAGAGGAAGGCTCCCGCCTGGCCCCCCAATATCGCCAAATTAACATTTTCTAGTCTCTCATTTCATTTGCGTGCTGCCTCCTTCAGAACCTGAACCCTGAACCGGGAACCCTGAACCATGCGGGACGTGGAAAGAGGTTCCCACAACTTCATATATAAAACTACATGTATGTACAGAGAAAAAGAGTTAGTTATGGAAATAACACTCACTCTCTGTTATGCTAATGGTTATTGCTCAGTATATCCTTTCAAAAAGAATGTCATGGATTATGCTTCTTGTCTGCAGTCACAGGAGATGTGGGACTCAGTGCTTATGTTGCGAAGGATGTTACATGTTTTTCAATTCATAAACACTTCAAGTCTAAAAAATAGAGGAGTCTGGTTCATCTCTCCAGAGACCCATAGGGAGTATCACTCTCCATAAAATTGTTTATGCATGGATATACAGTACATAATCATCATGTCTTGGCAAGAAGAGACAAGTTCAGTATCTTCCACATGCAGCAGGGAAAAACCTTTCAGCAGGGAAGTCTATCCTTTGGCATGCACAAATTATACTGGCTTTAGTTTTACCATGTCAGAAAGAACACCCACCATGCTTAATGAGAGGCATTGGATTAGTGCTGAGTGTTTACAGCAGAGAAGGAATGCTCAGATGCTTGGGAAAGCACGGCACCTGGAGGGTCCAGTGAAGGTCACTTATACACATTAAAAAATCAGTTATGTCCATGGCCACAGATAGAATCTCCAGTAAGGTGTATTTGTGTGTGTGTGTGTACGATAAATGTACACATATGTTCATATGCATTAGGTACTTTAGCTGTCACTGTTTAATTTATAAAGCTAGGACATCACTTTCAGATGACCAGTCTATCCTCCAAGTAGTCTTCTCCTTCCTTTAGGGAGGGAAGGCTTGAGAATATGGTTGTGATCAGATGTATGTATCCCCAAAAGCCCCACTTTTTTGTGCTCCTTTGAGTGTTCCTCTCACTAATTTTTTATAAAATGACTCTGCAGTGCTCTGAATTGGCAACTAAGATGAAGCAAATGACAAGCAATCAATTTCATGTTCAAGGTATTCCCATTATAGAAACTCAGGGAATATAGAAAATGCTCTTGTCTTAGTAAGAGAACATTTTTTGAAAGCATCTATTAAAGGGGAATTTAATGGTCAAATTCCAAAACTGACTTCAAGGTATATTTATGTTCTGAAAAATCCATTTCTTTGCCCAGCCTTCCATGATGCCTATAATTTCCACGCTGAGCATCACCATCCCTTTAGGTTTTAGCATTTTTTAAGATGTCTTGACAGTATGTGTCTTCTATAAAGTCAGGACACGAAAAGTTGTGTCTTTGGCATATGTTTTTGTGCACACTATTGAATGAATTGTTGTATCTAAATAGTTTGTCTACAGAAGGAAATTGTATAGAGCCAGCATGCACACTCATTTATTCAAGAACTTCCTGTTTCTCTATTGAACATGATTTATTAATTTTTCACAGGGAAGGTTGAATATCCATAGGGTCACTAATTGCTACTCTTGGATCTGGTGATGGCAGTGGCATCATATGAGGCATCTTAATTCATAAAGTGTAGAAGTATCTAAATTAGGGAAAGGGACAAAAAAAATCACATCAGTCAAAGTCAAAATCGCATCAGTCAAAATCACATCTGTTCTACCTCAGCCTTTCCTCTGGTTACTCCTGGTCACTGCCCACATCACTGGAATAGCTTAAGTCAGTGGTCCAAAAACTGTGGCTCACAAGCCACATGCGGCTCTTTGGCCCCTTGAGTGTTGCTCTTCCACAAAATACCACGGCCTGGGCAAGTCTATTTTGAAGAAGTGGCATTAGAAGAAGTTAAGTTTAAAAAATTTGGCTCTCAAAAGAAATTTCAATCATTGTACTGTTGATATTTGGCTCTGTTGACTAATGAGTTTGCCAACTACTGACCTAAGTGACAGAGGAGACTGCTGAGTGTCTTGAGACATCTGTTGGAGTGAAGGGGCACACAGTGCCATACTGTTTCTTGCCCAAAAATGCATGCCAGGGTTTTTCTCACAGTAGCTGCCTGATACAGTTCTCCAATAACTCTCACAGTTCTAGATTATAGACCCTGATCCAGGATCTACATGTTTATTAACCAATAAGCTGAATCCTTTTTTTAAAAAAAATAAAGTTGCATAAAGCAAGTACAAAGGTCCTGAAGATACATTCTCCTAAAAGTCAAAGCCAAAATCCTCACACTGGCTCACAAGGTTCTCACAATCCATATGCTACACCATCTCCAGCTCCCAGTACCTCTCTGATCTCAGCTCTTTCTCCACTCACCACAGAGTAAGCTCTATGCAACCAGGAAATGGGGCATTCCAATACCTAGAATAGTGTCTTGCAAAGAGTAGGCTCTCAGTAGATATTTCTTTGATACAATCCTATACAATAAAAGCCTAATTTGCTAGGTGTCCAGTCATCTGGTCATCAGTTCAACCAATCAAAGCATAATATGCTAATGATATGCTAAGGCGCTCAACTGCTCACTATGACAGGCACTGACCACCGAGGGGCAGACATTTCCATCAGTAGGTTAACTTGCTGCTGGGATCTGTCTGATCAGGATTCAGCAAGACAGCCCAATCATGTCCTGGAGCCCTCTTGAGATCCCTCTCCTGCTGGCCAGCTTCCCGCATTTTTCCCCCAACCCTGTGCACCAGTGGGGTTCCTTGGCCTGTTCTGCAATCCGGTACCACTCTTGCAATCTGAGACCCCTCCAGGAATGTTGGAGAGCCACAGGCCAGGCTGAGGGATTGCCCTGGTGCACAATACCATGCACCGGGCTTCTAGTATATGAACAATTAATGTGTTTAACTGTTCCATAACCTGTTTGAGCCTCAGATTCCTCATTCATAAAGAATATCACACTACCCATCTTTCAGAGAAGTTGAGAGAATAAATCAAATTATATAAAGAAAGCATCTGGCAGAGTGTTGGTACTCAATACATTTTTGTTGTGCTTCTTGTCCTCTTTTATTCTTGTAGATATAATAATCACAGATAATATTTATTGTACTCCTATAAGGTGTTAGAAGCTGAGCCTTTTATGAGCATTGTCTCATTAAATTTTCTAAACCTTGTGAGTTAAAAACCATTTTTTTTCTTGTTTTATAGAGGAGGATTTGAAAGGTTAAATTATTTTTCCAAGAGTGCACAAACAGTTAGCAGTCAAATTGGGATGCAAATTAAATTTACCTGACACTGTACTACTCCCACTTGTAGTATGGTATCATGGCAAAGAGTGGGATATAACTACGCCAAGGATAGATGGCTAATATATCGTCTGTGCTCCAATAGTTGAAGCAGAGATGTTCCTTACTGGTGGACATCATAGTTCATTTACATATTTGTTTGTTTTGTGTGTTTTAATTTGAGGAACGTTTAAATAGCTTGGCTAACTTGACAAGTTTGCCTGGATCATCCTCATAAAATTTCAGGCCTAATTCTAAAGGATTGATGTGAAGGTGTTCATAATACATAGTACATTTATTATCTGTCATTGATTACTTACTTGAAAGAAACCATAATATAAAATTATGTTTATACATATTGTATTGTCATAGCATATTTTATGTTATATTTTATTAATTCTGAGTATGGATTTATTGTAAGTTTTTAATGTTGATAGTATTACAGATGTCTCCATTTCCTCCCTCTCCCCCCTCTTCCCAGTTCTGTTTTGTTCATTATATTTCACAAACATACTTTTAAAGCTTCAAACCAACTCTATTACATATGTATTAATTATCTGCATTATATAAAGATCATTGGAGAGGTAAGAATATTTGCCCAAAGCCACATAACTAATAAGTGGCAAAAGCCTTAAGAAATTATGGAATCTGATTTTCACTAATTGATTTTCATATGAGTTACCATAACTAAAGAACCTAATTCAGTCTAATTCCAACAGATGTGCTCTTAAGCATTATATTAAACTATAAAGAGCTATATAGATGTGTGGGTTTATTATTCCTTTTCTTATACCATTCTTCCACATAGAAAGTTCTACTCTGCAAAGCTTTCTTTAAGTTTCTATCTACATAAACCGTCTTCACAATCAATTATTCAAGAAATTGAATTGACAGTCTCTCTTGCAAGGATCCAAAAGCAACAGCCAAAAATAACTTTGGCATAACTCAAATACTCATCAAGTGTCTGTCTGACCACTTTGGCTGAATGGAGAGGCCCCTACCTGTGCAATAATAGGCAGTTCAGATACAGTATGTAAAAGGGCTGCTGACAACCAAAGGTTGGTAATCTTCCCAAAGTTGTGTGCCAAGCTTCTGATCGCTTCCTGGGTCCAGAGGAAGGTTGTAGGCCCCCCTCTCATTGCTGATGTCTTCAGTTGCCAAGGATGCGTGCCTGCCAGGTGCCAAATCAACTTCTGGTTGAGATCCGATGTGGAGAACATGTCTTTGGTGTAAATTAGGCATCTGGAAAATAAGCATTAATTTTGTTAAGTTGCTCAAAAATAAGTTAGGAGCACTTCAGCATCCCATATGCTGCTTATGTGATCAGTCAGCTGTACCTCAGAGCCAATGTTATCCTTCTCTTCAAAAATTTTCCCAACATAGTTGGAAGACTTATTGTTTTCCTTACATTATTATTTGCTGTGTTACAATCTCCAAGGGTTTCACTCAATGTATTATTCTCATTCTTTACTATGCTGGCTATCAATACCGACACATTCTCTGGGGTGAGAGCACATTACATTCAGAATGGAGCTTAATATGACTTCTAAACTTGTTCATCAGTATCTGTTTTAGTCTTATAACACATGTTACCTTTATGGAATGCATCCACATGCATAAACACCAGCCCAAACTTCTCTCTCTCTCTCTCTCTCTCTCTCTCTCTCTCTCACACACACACACACACACACACACAGAGAGAGAGAGAGAGAGAGAGAGAGAGAGAGAGAGAGAGAGAGAGAGAGATAGGATAGCATTATTTCTTCAGGGTACACCAATAGCAAGATCAAAGACATGATAAAATGCCATAGAACTCTAAGCCACCAGATTCATGATAGCATCCAGAAGTTTGACAGGAGGACATCATTAATTTTTGAGAAGATTCCCTGCTTTTTGGCAGGAATTCTGCCCACAGCTTTCCAATTAGCCTGCTTTAGGGCTGGAGAGAAGCTAGTTTCTCAATTGTAAGTACCTTATCTGACTGAAAAATCTTACTCTGCCAGATAAATTACAAATGAATTTGCACAACTTTTCCCAGACTCTGGCTTAGTCACAAGATTAATATGAAAATAAGGTCTTCCCTCCAGCCTTTTTTGAGTTCTTCTGAAAATTTTTTTTCATTATATTTTCTAAATGCTCTGTTTTTCTAATGGCACATTAAATGACATTCTTACCAGGAGGGGTGGGATGGAAGTTTAAACAAACCTTCTCAGAAGTAAGATCTAGATTGTGCCATGTCATGAAGGATTGGGAGCCAATCATTTACCATGACACATCCTTCTGAATTTCCACTTGCTATGAGTTGATATAAAATTAGTATTCCTTGAGCTGAACAGAAATAAGTCTTAACTTAATTAAAAAACACCTTGACAGTGTCTCCTATGTTTTATGATTTGTGCCCTTTGGCCCAAATCCCCAGACATTAATAGGGAATTTCTCAAGAAATATTATATTGTTTAGAAAGAGTTAAATCTGTATTTGAGTTTCTGCAAGATACTTATTTGAGATGGCTTGTGGCTTAAGGATATCCTTGATTTGTTGTTGCATGAAAGGTACCTCAGACATCTCCCATTAAAGAGGACTTTGTCCTACTTAATGTGACTTTTCACTACCAACCTATTTTTGTGTAAAAACCTATGGGCTGACATTTTGGCTATTATAAATTTGCAATGTGTTGGTAGAAAACATTATTTACTTGGTAATATTGTTGGCTTAATTTGAACATCAGATACAACAGTATATTCTGCATTAACAATAAGCACACATTGCCAAAACCATTTTGGCTCAGTGGAGAGAGCATCAGTCTGCGGAGTGAAAGGTCCCAGGTTTGATTCTGGTAAGGGCATGTATCCTGGTGGCAGGCACATCCCCTGTAGAGGGCGTGCAGGAGGTGGCTGATCAATGTCTCCCTCTCTCATCGAAGTTTCTAACTCTCTATCCCTCTCCCTTCCTCTCTGTAAAAAATCAATAAAATATATTAAAAAAAAACAATAAGTACACACACACACACACACACACACATTTCGTGCCCATCAGAGCAAGTATCTATCACATTATGACAACAGCCCTAAGACATGTATTGTGCTTTTCATTGAAACGTAACATCCAATAATGTATCTAATTTTCCCATTAAGTATAAGTACAGAGAAAACAGTTGTTATTTGTATAAATATATAAAACCCCAAAGGTATATGGGATTTATAATATCTTATTATGTTATATCATTAATAAGAATGTTATAATCATGCAATTTTTTTTTCACATGAGAAAACAAGATGGACCATGGTAATAGTAAGCAAGCCAAAATACAAATGCCTCAGGACCAGAATGAGGCTCTCTTTCCAGATACAAATTTAAGGAGGTAAGAAAAACAAAAAAATAAAGCCACTCTTAGTAATCAAGATAAGTAATCTTTTAAGCTCATATTTAAAAATTAAAATTATGGTGCAGCCACTATGGAAAATAGTATAAAGGTTCCTCAAAAAATTAAAAATACAACTATGATCTAGTAGTCCCATTCCTGGGTATATATTCAAGAGAATTAAAATCAGAATCATGTAGAGACATCTGCACTCCCATGTTCAATAGCCAAGGCATGGAAACCACCTATGTGTCTATAAATGGATGGATAAGTAAAAAATATGTTGGAAAAAATGCTGTATAATACTACTTATATGTTGAATCTAAGGCAGCCCAACTCATAGAAGCAGTTGATTTTCCAGCGGTTGGAGTGGGAGAAATAGGGAGATGTTGGCCAAATAGTACAAACTTCCAATTTTAAGATCATTAAGTTCTTAGGGTCTGATATACAGCATGGTGATTATGGTTAATAATATTTAGTGCATACTTTTTAAGAGAGCATATCTATGGAAAACCAAACATTGTTCTCACTAAATGAATGTAAACAGGAGGCCAGAAGGCTAGTCAACCTTAATTGCTCTGAAAGGTCAGAGCTAATCACTCACTGTTTAGTTGAAAACATTGTTAGCTGAAGCAGCCTCTACCTGTTTGTTTCATGTTAATTTTTGTTTTTGTTATTTCCTGCCTAAAGGCTAGGGGTATGTCCCAAAGCCTTAATAAAAGGGAGAAAAAGGCCAGAGCAACTGGTAGTCCTTTCTACTAGAGCAGTGGTTCTCAACCTTCCTAATGCCCGACCCTTTAATACAGTTCCTCAAGTTTGGTGACCCCCAATCATAAAATTATTTTCTTTGCTACTTCCTAACAGTAATTTTGCTACTGTTATGAATCATAATATAAATATCTGTGTTTTCTGATGGTCTTAGGCGACCCCTGTGATGGGGTCGATGGACCCCATCAAAGGGGTCGTGACCCACAGGTTGAGAACCGCTGCACTAGAGGAAGGCTCCCACCTGGCCCCCAAATATCGCCAAATTAATGTTTTCTAGTCTTTCTTCATTTGTGTGCGGCCTCCTTCAGAACCTGAACCCTGAATCGAGAACCCTGAACCATGTGGGATGTGGAAAGGGGCTCCCACATAGATCTTAAATGTTTCCAACACAAAAAAATAAATAGTCCTATGAGTCCAGATGGAGGTATTAGCTAATTCTCTGGGGTTAATCATTATGCAGTACATAAATGTATGAAACCAACAAGTTGTATACCTTAAACTTACACAATATTATAATGTCATTTATCTCTAAATATAAAGTCAGTTATGTCTCAGTAAAGCTTAAAATGTATTTGTGAAGCAAAAATAAAAATTAATACAAAAATACATAATACACAATATATCAAAAATTTTAATCAAGATGATAAAATCACCTATTTTTCCCTCCTACATTTCTTACTAGATCAATGGCAAACATTTACTTGTATTATTTGTAATCATATTTTTGGCCTTGACATTGCACTAATTTTTAAGTGTTCAATCACTTTAATGCGTGATTCTTTCTCTCCACCTAGCTGGTAAGTAATAAGAAGTCAGTAACTCTGGTGTCCTTGTCTACAGCAGCAGGTTATTGATCACTGAGGACTATTTAGCGCTATTTAAAACCATATTTGGACAAAGAGGAAAGCATCTCTCTTCTTTAAGAGGCTATTTACTGAAATGAAAAAATCATAGAGGCAGCAGAGCATGGGAATAGGAGCAGTGGTTTGATTACAGTTCAGACAACTTACTAACTTCTCTGGTCCTCCTTCCCTGTGAGAGGACCATTTTACTATTTACTTTGTTGGATGAATGAGGATTAAATGAGGTAACCAATGACAAATGCTCAATGTATTGCCGATACTGAGGACATTTTTTTTTTTAATTTGTGTTTTTCAAAGACACTTGGAAGTGTTCCCCTACTTTATTTATTTATTTTTTAGTCCACAGGCATTTAATTTTTTTATATATATATTTTTTTCAAATAACCTTTTTATTGTTGACAGTATTACAGGTATCTGAGGACATTTTTATTCTTTCCCGCTCAGCATCCTTTACATCACATCTCTGGATAATTTAATTGTTTAGCTCCAAGATTCCAAGCCAGTAGGTGATCTTTCTTGAGCGCATTTATGTAATGCAAACATTTAAGTGTTAGCTCTTCCCTCCCAACTTTCCTGACCCTGAGCTACATCCCTTCACTGGCCGTCTAACCTGGGGCATACACCAGATGGCAGTGTCCCATCGAGGACAGGGACTTCCTGGCCTTTCGGCTCACTGACCAAGTGACTGGTTGCCTAGCCATATCTCTATGTATGCGTGTTACAGGTCAATAGCATTAGCCTTGGGGCCTAGTTGATGTTCAATGTGAAAATAAACACTGGAAAACCTCTGTACACATTCTATTCCTCTTAAACTGCAAAGCATTTCATTTACAAGGTCAATTGGAAGCGGTACCTATGTAATGTTGAAGTAAACATACACTTCAAATAGTTTATTGGTCAATATTTACATTTCTGTGCACTTTAATCAGTACAGAGTGATCTCTTTCAGTATCTGATACACACTGCTAGGCCCCAGGGCAATAGAAGGGAGCTGTGCAGTGAGCTCCCGTTTAGTGGAAGAGACAGAGTTTTATGCAACAAATAATAGCACGATGTTATCATTGTTATGCTATTTATCACGGATGACTTCATGAGTTTTTGTTTCTTATTAGTCTGTCTTGGGGTTAATGCATTTCATGGATTTTACTAAGTTCCCCTGCTTTCAGCCAAGAGATCTCAAATCTCATGGACGCCTAACATGCTCTGTTTAAAAATGTGATGAACATTGTTATCTTGCCGCAATCCATCACACGTGTGATTTTGGAGACTTTTATCATATCCACCTTTCAATATGAAGAAAGATATCCCCAATCATTTCTTCTACCTCTACTAATGTATCCTAGACACATTTGCTACAGGGTGCCAGGTACTGCACTTGAGGAAATGTAAACATAAATGAACTATAGAGCTCTTAGCCTCAATAGCCATGAGTCTAAAAAAGGTTAATAACTGATTAGAATTTGAGGGTCAGCCAGGCAAGTGGGCTGTAAATATGAGTTTGTCTGTGTGTTTTTATGTGCACATGCACTGTGTAGTTGCTGCTACTGCTGTTTTTGTTGAGATTCATGAACTGGCACCGTTATTTACTGGAGGAGTGTGCTCGTTTGTGAACGTGCGTGTATGTTTGGTAGGCGATTGTAACTGCTGAAGTTAAAGACCGCCTCTCTGTGTAGTCCTCACAAACACACACACCACCTAGGACTGCCAAACTGCAAACACAACCGGAGTCCATTTTTTTTTTCTGGGCACATTGCATTCCTTTTTGGCCTGTTCACTCTTCTCCTGTCTCTGACCTGAGTCACCCTGCCTCTGACCAGGAGCAGTCACACACCCTCCTGTGACCTCTAAGGACTCACAGGAATCTGATTTTCCTACAGACCCGCCAGCTGGGGCCTTGGGAATCTGATCCACTCTTGGATCATTCACAGGCCAGCAGTGGCATTTCAGAATAGGCGCCGCTCAGATCCCTGCCTCGCTTGGGCCCCAATGCACAAGGACACCACCTATGGCATTTCAAAGACCAGCTCTGCCCCCCGGGGAGGCTTGCCATCCCCAGGAATCTTGCTGCCAACACCAATGGAAGCTCAGCAAAGAGGCAGCCATTGGCTCGCTTGGCCAAGTGGAGCCCCAAAGGCGCCTATTAGAGCTGGGCCCGGCTGACAAATCCAAGTTCACATGCAGCTGGATAGTTATCTGAGCTTTAGATGAAAGGGAGTTTCTAAGCCTTCTCTTCTCCATTCTCAAAGTGTTGATATGAGGCTATTCCCTCTGTACAAAAGGGAAGATGGGAAATAGTCCCCGCATTCCTTACTGATCCATGGCATATTGGAACTGCCATCTGCTGTATTTGGCTGTGGATGGTGCTTTAGGAAACCTTATAGTGACTGTCTCTTCCTATAATTCATAAGGTCTGAGAGTGATCCTGGGAATGAGCATTAGTAAAAAGATAGCATGTTTTCCTGAGATAGCTGAAATGGATACCTTCAATGAAAATGCTTAAAGTTTTCTCCCAGTACAATACATTGTGATTCTATTATTTCTTGACTATAAGTAGGTCTGTGTATGATTCAAGGTCAATAAGAAGACAAGGGCAAGGCCAAGATTAGAACTCCAGTCTCCTGACACTAGTGAACTCCCCTCTCTGCATTCTGCAGGAGCCCAGTGTGTGCCTCAGACCAGGGGTGTCACCTACACTGGGCATGGAAAAGGCAAGTGGGTGCTTACAAAGCTTCTGCAGAATGCCAACAACGAAGAGCCATTGTTTAAAGCTGCCAAAGGAGAGCCAGAGGAAAAGGGAGCCGTGGCCTTTGACAATGAGATGATAAAAAATACAAATTTCTAACAATGAAGGGAGATACTAAAGGAGGAAGAAGGGGCTGGTAGGCCCTTAGTGGAAACAGGTTATGAGTATTAGGAGGAGCAGCTATGATCAGTCTGTAAAGCGAGTCCTTTGGATGGAGCCATTGACCAAATAGAGCACACTGCGGGGAAGAAAAACAGCCCAAGGAAGGGAAGGGTGAGCAGAGGGGAGAGAGGAGAACAAAAGTGCAGGTGTCCTGAAGTAGGCACTGAGTTCCAGCAAGATCCGTCTATGTCACCCATTGCTCCCACCTGAAAAAATATACCTCTGGATCATGGTTGAGATCATGTAAGGTCAACGAGAGTTATTAAGCATGTGTATTGTGCTAGGGGCAGGTGTTTTCTAGCACATTCATTTGTAATAACTGAAATGATTTACTGATAAGACGCCAGGACCCACACTTGCCCAGACCCTGTCCATGGTCCTAGAAGTGGCCTCAGAAATGTATTCCTACTGTCACATGTTTTATAAAATTTTCAAGTAGAATATTTTTCTATTATTATCAATACAGAATTAAGCCATGGGGCCCACCCAATCAGTGTCCACCTTTGGTGACACAGGTATTAATGGTGATTCTTACATTGATTCTGTTGCTAACCACCTGTGCCATTTTAGCAGATGGTTTTCTGATCCCTACTCTTCTTATCTGTCAAGTAGAATCATGTATCCCACACAAATGTACATAGTAATTCATGGGATTGAATTACATTATAGTAGATGGGAAGCTCTAAGAAGTGTAAATCACTGTTTTGTTTAATGATTCCAGTAACTGCCAAAATCTATGGAAAAAAATCTTTAGTTTCAAATACAAAATTATATTCTCCAACAGAGTTGCTAATATAATGTGAAGACACACTCAGCTGTGCACTTGGGTGGGCCAAAGTCTAGCTCTGGAATTGAACATTTCTGGATAAAAAGTTCTTTAAGAGAAAGAGCTCTTCGTATTTGCAATAGCATGGAGGGACCTAGAGAGTATTATGCTTAGCAAAATAAAGCAGTCAGAGAAAGATAACTATCAGATGTTCTCATTCATATGTGTAATCTAATGAACAAAATAAACAAGAATAAAATAGAACCAGAGACATTGAAGCATAGAAGAGACTGAGGAATTTCAGAGGAAAGATGGGGATGAGGGTGAGGAGTGGTTAACTGGGGAACTCATATACATACTAGAGGCCTGGTGCATGATTTCATGCACCGGTAGGGTCCTTCAGCCTTGCCTTTACCCTCTCATAATTTGGGATCCTTTGGGGGATGTCAGAGAGCTGGTTTCAGCCCAACCTCTGCAAGTCAGGCTGAGAGACCCCACTGGTACATAAATCTGTGCATAGGCATATACGATCTTTGGTTAATCTCTTCCCATCCTTTCCTTCCCTCCCTCGCTCTGAGATTCATCAGTCTGTTCTATGTTTCCATGCCTGTGGTTTATGCTCCTGCTTTGAATGTCTGCCTGCCCCCTGATGTTCAGTGAACATCATAGCTCCTGGATGGTCAAAAGGGCAGCAGGTTGCTTAGGCTTTTATATATAGAGACACGCATAACCCATGGACCCAGACAATAGAGTGGTAAAGGCCTGGGAGGAGCTGGTATTGGGTGGATGGGGTCAATGGGAAAAACCCCACAAACAAACAAAGGGGACATTTGTAATACTTTCAAAATTTAAAAATATTTAATACTAATTTACTTAAAAGCCACCAGACCCCGGGTGCCCCCACCCCAAAACTGTGACCTTCTCCACTTCAAAGACTACTTTGCTAACTTCCTTGTGTCCCAAAGGGAGTACTCACAGGAGAATTAGAAATAAAATACTCTGTTTCAGTGCTTTGCAATCATTGGCGTGGCTCAGGACAAGAGGGGAAGTCACTGCCTACAAAGCCACTCTCAAGACATCAACGCCCTTTTGCATGTGTAGCAAAGTTAATGCAGATGTCTGTCTCAGCCTTGCGCAGCAGAAGGAACATCACCTGGCCTTCTTCAATGCAGTGCTTCGAAGATGCAGAAACACTTTAAAGGCAGCATCTTCCACAGCGGGAACATTAGTGCACAGCTGTTTCAATCAGCCCAGGTCCCCATGGATTCTTTTTCCTGCCTGTAGAGTGTTTATCCTTGGAGGAAAGGTACAGTTGTTTAACTGCTATTTTCTCATTTTCCCTTGGCTTTTGCCTTCTCTTTCAACAAGTCCTGCAGGTCTCCCTCAGTAGAATGCCATGCACATTTGTGCTGAGGGAAGGAGTGAGGAGGACACTGAGAAATGGATGGTGAATAAAGAAAGCCTAAAACCCAAGATGCACTAAGTATCTAGAGCACTAAGTATCTAGAACACAGCAGATACTTCACACATATCATCTCAGTAAGACCTTGATAGCATAGTGAAAGGGAGATATTATAATACCGATTTTGTAGAAAAGGAATTGGAGTCTTGGGGACAGGAAATAGCTTTCCCAAAGTCAACAAAGAATGAGAAAGGAAACCAATATCAGACCTTGGTCTCTTAGAATTCAAATATTAGGCATTTTCTCCTCCACTTTGCCATCTCTTTTAAAACAAAGAAAGCAAGTGAAAAAGGATTACTTTTTGCCACTCCCCTCCAGTGACACACTGGATTTTCCCAAATGGAATGCAAGGCAGTCAGATTGCATGGCCACTTCTTAGTTTGTTTTTAATTCCATGTAACCATAAAGGTTGCAGCTTGTGCCCATATCATACATTGTTGGTCCTATGCCAATCCCCAGAGTCCTAGGGAAGCAAGTGACTCGCAGGCTTTGAGAAGTCCCTGATGGGGTCTGTCAGTCAGGGTTCATTACCAAGAGCTCCTGCCCCAGACCAGGTAGGACTCCTCATCTGCAACAGATCAGCAATCTTGTGCTTTCAGCTTCCACACACAGCTTTATTTGTGTGGCTCTCTGAGATCTTTGTCAGTAATGAAGTGGCCAGGTATGCGATACTGTAAAGGGATCCACATAGTTGCCAGGCATGCCAGTTGAATTAGAATATTTTGAATTAGAATAGTTTAAGTTTCTGAGTCTTGATCTCAAAGAGCATAGTTATTTTCACTGATATGATCCATAGGGATTTCACCCTGGTTTTAGGGGCAGTACCAGAGCATTTATCTCTCTTTGAGTTGTGTATATTTGGGGAATGCTAAGTGAATATTTATTTGATGGTTACCTGTACAAAACTGGATTTTTCTCCTCTGCTTTGATTCACCCATTCATTCATATAATTAATATTTATTGAGCTACTACTGTAATCCATGAATTACACTAGGAATATGAAAAACAAAAATGGATACAATAAAGAAAGCACAATCTGTGCTTCCAGTAACTGACAGTTCAGACAGGTAGATAGGTGTATAAACAAATACGAGTGGTAAAATTTTCAGTGTATTATCACAGAAGTATATTTAAGACTTAAAGGATAATGTGTTTGATGGGATATTGGAGGAAGAGAGGAATATTCAGAAAAACATTTTATGGAGGAGGCCCACCTTGCCAGACAGCATTTTCCAAAGAAAGAATGAAGGCTGTTGTACTGTATCAACATGAAATTAAATTCTGGTTCTGCTAACATTACGCTATGTGATCATGACCTTGATTTCACCTTTTTGAGTCTCATTTGTGAAATGAGGATAAAACCAACTATGCCCCCTCAGAGAATATTGTGAATATTGAATGAGATTCCTGTTAGACAATCAAAGAGAAATTTTTATAGTTGGTTATAATTTAGTACCTTTTGGGAAGAGAGTCCCTCTCAGTTAGATGTTTGTTTTTCCCCAGTCATGCTGTCTGAACTTTGGTATGTGAATGTTTCTTATTACCCATCTAAGATAAGCCAAGAGTGAAGAACCTGACCCTTAGAGATCAGGAATGTGAGAGAACAAAGGAAACACCCGGGCACATGTGGTTGGTGGCAATGCCCACTGTCGCCTTGGGAAATGAAGATGTAGTTTATAACATTAAAAAAATGCCTTAGTCTTTACCTCATGTTGTCCTTCTGGAACAAGGCAGTGTCTGATATTCATATTTGTATATGGAGGCCTGATAGAAATCAAATAGATGTGACTTATTCTGCAATCTTTATTTTAGACTAGGCAATTTTCTGTTATATGTGGGGATCTGAGGCAGCTTAATAAGATATATCAACTACTATAGGAAATGTAGCAGTGATTATTATTACTGCACCAGTTCTATATTGCAATCAACAAAAACGATGACTTAGAAAGAGTTTATTGAAAAATATATTGAGAAACCTAGAAAATCATGCTAGATGCTAATCTTTCAAGAACTATTCTGATGAGGAAAAACAAAGAAACTTCCAGTGCCATAAATGAACTTTAAATGCCACTGTCCTCTTTGAACCTGCCATTTAACTTGAATGTACTGCAAGTGTCTCCAGCAATAATGCCTCTTTCTTGCCAGGAATTCAAAATATCGTCATTGATTTGCAGCATTATGTACAATAGCCAAAATATGGAAGCAATGCAGCTACCCCCTGATAGATGAATGGACAAAGATGTGGTATATATATATATATGGTAGAATATTACTCAGCCATAAAAAAGAATGAAATCTTGCCATTTGTGACAGCATGCAGGGATATATAAGGAATTAAGTGAAATGTCAGTCAGAGAAAGATAAATACAATATGATTTTAACTTATATGTGTAATCTAAAAAACAAAATAAACAAATCAGAAACAAACTCATAAATACAAATACCATTTTGATGGTTGTCATATGGGAGAGGGGTTGGGATGAGTGAAAAAGGGGAATGGGTGAATATGTACAAATTTCAAATTATAAAAACAGTCCATGACGCCCAGCAGATGTGGCTCAGTGGTTGAGAATCAATGAATAAACCAGGAGGTCATGATTTTATTCCCAGTCAGGGCACATGCCAGGGTGGTAGGCTCAATCCCCAGTGTGGGGCATGTAAGAGGCAGCCAATCAGAGATTCTCACTCATCACTGATGTTTTTATCTCTCTTTCCCTCTCCCTTCCTCTCTGAAATCAATAAGATTTATTTTTAAAAATTGCCATGAGGATGTAAAGTATAGCACAGGGAATGTAGTTCATAATATTGTAATAGCTGTGTATGATGGGACATGGGTATTACACTTATTGAGATGATCACGCACTTCATTATATAAACAACTAATCACTATGTTGTACATTAAAGTAATATACTATTATATGTCAACTTTAATTGAAAATTTTATATATATATAAAACCTTTGCTACTGCCATCACTGTTATGAATGAAAGGACTTCTCCATCCCTTCCTTTCTGTATCACCAGGTCTTTATATCCTCTGGTTGGTAGAGCCATCCACTAGATATAAAAGAAATTGGGTAATTTTGGCCCTCTATTGTGAGAAAGTGAAATTTATAAAGAATCTATTAATCTATAAAGAATGTGTAAATGATGTCATAGGACCACAAATAGGACAAATATCTACAATAATAATTATTATTGTCACTATCATTATTGCTACCATAGTGATTCAATAAGCATTATTGATGTGCTAATAAGTGTAAGGCTTTTTTTTTTTGGAAGAATAATTAGGAATAAAGGCTAGGACTCTTGCCTTCAACTTTCACTTGGAAATAATAAGGCATATACCTCAAATATGCAAAATCTGATTCTGGTAAAAATAAGTTTGATGCAAGTATAAGTATTAGAAAGAGCTTCCTTTTGCCATTTTGGTAAAAGGAAATCTCAACAGACATGTAAGAAAGAGTTAGTTAAGACCCTTTCCCTTATCCAAGAAGTTAGAGCAGTGTTCCTCAAGCTGCAGTGTACAAGGTCACTTTGAGGACTTATAAAAACAGATTGCTAACCCCAATCCCAGAACAGGTGGTGAGAAAGATCAAGTATTAGCATTTGTAGAAATCATCGTATGAGAACTTCATTTTGGAAACTACTGAGTTAAAGAAGCCTTCAGCACTAGAGGCAGGAAAGAAATAGTAAGCTAGTGTGAGATTCAATGGAAAAGGAGACAGCCACATATAGAAAAGAACTTATAAAAAAAAGTCAGAAACAAGGTTGGAAAAATAAATTTAGGCTAAGCATTCAGGGGTGGATTCCACGAGAAAGTCTTGCTGAGGATGCCCAGAGTTAATGCTATGAGCAGGAGAAAATGCTAAAAAGACTCTGGGTAGATTAGTACAAAAAAACTTGTAGTTGAGAACCTATCCATCCTGGATATTTTTTCTAAGTGCTGGGAATAACAGAAATAAATTCAATGTTTTTTTCAATACAATACATCATTCCGTTATTTTCAAGAGAAGGGAAGACCAATCCAGTGTGGCCTTGTGTGGTGACATTCTAAAGGGGAATGAAGGGCCAAAATAAATGACATTTGAGATAAAAATCTATAAGATGTCCAAATAGAGACCACTGTCCTTATTACTAGCTTGCTGTGTGAGATTGGGCACGCTGTATAACCTCTGTGGTTTTCTATTTCATTGGCTGAAAACAAATGATCTCTAAGGATATATCTGTGATGGTGCATAAGTCTGTGATTAGGTAGAAGGCTGAAGAGGAGAGACAATTCACAGGTGAATTCACCATTGTAAGACTGGAGAACTGGAGGAATCATGAATCTAATGACAAAAAATAACGTCAACATTTTTCATCTCAACTGGAAAATACAATGACCTTGCCTCAAAGTGGAACAACAACAACAAAAGAAATGGTGCATCAGAACACCTTTGTTTAAAGAGTTGCATTCAATTTTGGAGGTTAAGAATAGATAATGTATTGGGAGGCAACAGATACGCATATAGATGAATCCTAATTTAATGCAAACATGTTAGTTTATTTATGTTATTAATATGATACCCTGGAGGATATAAACCAATTAAAAACCCATTTCAATTATTAATTGGGTCCCCTAATTGAAGGGACATAATAAATTAATTAAAATGTCCTCAGCTCAATTCACTAAGGAAAATACCTAAGTCCGGGAATGAATTGGATGAACAGATCCAAATTAACTCTTAAACTGGATTGTACTCAAGTCCACATAGAAAAAGTAGCCAAATCCACAGAATGAGATGTTTGAATGAGAAGACCAGGAGAAGAAAGATGCAGAGATGGGTTTCCCACTTTGTTCTGTGGCTGTGAACTCATGGACATGCCTATTAAACACTGTAAGCCTCACTTAGCTTAAATATAATTTTAACTCATTAATGGAATAATTTAGATCCTTCCTCTTTTGCTCTGGCCACTATGACTCACAATGAATGCATGAGCCAAACATGTCAGTCCTCTACTCGCAGTGACAATGTCATTAACTGAGCACACTCTAATCTGTGCCCACAGTGCACTGATATGAAGATGAGAAGACACAGGTCTTTCTCTAGGCAGCTCACTGTCTCAGGATGTCAGAAGTGGGTGCCAAATCTGTACAGAAAAGGGGTGATTGAAAACAATATGTGCTAAATGAACCTGAAATCACAGCTCTGCAGATACCCATTAATTCTGTGTCCTCAATTGAAAATGGAAATATTGATATCTCGGATGGTGAGTATGTTTACTAAATGAGATAAATGTAAAGATTGGACTCTAGCACAGCACATGGTAGGTGGTAGGTACTCAATATCAGTGTCTATTTACTTTCCCACATCCTTTCTTTATAAATAAAGATGTGGTGGCACTCAACCCATGGAGGTCTTTGGAGGATATCATATTGCTGAAGAAACGTGTTATTTTCTATTGCTTTGTACTGAAATATTAGCCAGTGGTTAAGAGAGTATAACACAAGTGGTTTTAATGGTCAATGCTTAACAGATTAAAATAAGAAGCTCCTGTATAAGAGAAAACTAATTATTTTCTAAAGTCATAGTTTCAGCTTGGACCCCCACTCTCAGTGATGGCTCCACTTGCTTGAGAGTACTTGATATTTTCAGATGTTGCAATGTTTCAAAAGCAATTATTTTAATGAGTGGCTATCTGATTTCTAATGAAGTTGAGAATATGTTCATATGATTGTGAGTCCATTTGTGCTTTTTCTATTCTAAAATGTTTCTTCACATGTTTTGCTCACTTTTATAGTGGAATATTTATCTTTTTCTTACCGATTTAAGGTTGTTTACATTTTTTATGTACTAAACCTTTTCTGATTTTTCTGTATCGCAAATGTTGTTTCAAGTTTTCTCTTTATAATCTCTGTATGATGCCTTTTGAGAAACAAATTTTAGTTTTAATTTATCCTTATATTATTATTTAATATTAACTAGAGGCCCAGTGCATGAAATTCATGCACCAGGGTGGGGATGTAACTCAGCCCAACCTGCACCTGCTTCAATCTAGAACATCCCTCTCACAATCCAGGAATACTGGCTCCCAACTGCTCTCCCCTGTAGGCCTGGGTCCCCCCACAACTGCCCTACCCTGCAGGCCCAGTCACCCCCAACTTTTCTCCTCTGCCAGCCTGGTGCCCTCCCCGGTTGGCCTGATTGCCTGCAATTGCCCTCCCCTGCCATCTTGTGATAGACATCTTGTGTCCACATAGGGCGAGCCATCTTTGACTACATGGGAGTGGCCATCTTGTATGTTGGAGTGATGGTCAATTTGAATATTACCTATTTATAAGATTATTGCATTATTTACCATATGAACAACTTATGTTATTTTATATTTTAATTTGTTCTGATCTATTCTTAATTTACTTCCTCCATTATTTTTTAATGGAATATTTCCTCCAAGATTTGTTTTTCTCTTTAAAGTTATACACTTTGTATACTCTTTGATGTTTAGCCCTTGACATTTTTAACAATACAGATAATTTAAAATAATTCAATGTGTCAGCTCTAATAACTGCTTTCTAACTGATATGCTTTGGCTGAGGTTTTCATATTATTTAGATTTATTTTTGATACTGCATTCATTAATGTTATTGTTATTCTCTTTAACAACCAGTGTTTAATGTACTAAACTATGTTCTCTTATGTATTTTTTATGATCCTCTTGAATATTTTCATTTGTTTCTAAAACTTGTTTTGTTTTGTTTTTCCCCAATGTAGGCCTTTTTATTCTTAAGCATAAATCCATTCTATAAGTTTTTGGTAATATTTCTGAAAGTATTTTTTTATTTTTGTGAGGGAGGGAGGCAAAGTTATTATAAAGATAAAATTGTATAGAGACTCAAATGAGATTAGCTGTTATTTTTTTACCTATTTCATAACTTTCTTGTCATCGTTTCACTGTGCTCTGATTTCCCAGGCAGACATTAAGAAATCAGATGACTGTCTAACTATCTGTTCCCTGATGGTGTTCTGTTTCTCTTCTCTGTATGCTTTAAAGATCTTTGTTTTGTCTTTGATGTATTAATGAAAAAATATATCTATGGATGGATTGATTTGTATTTATCTAGAAATGAAATGGCTGATTTTCATCAATTCAATAAAAACTTTAGATACTTTATTTTTAAGAGCTTTGACCCATATCCTCCATATTCTGCTTCTGATATTCTAAACATAGGTAATTATTTTAAATGTGTGTAAAAAAGATATATATATATATGTATATATATGTATGTATGTATTTATATACTGTTTTATATTATTTATGTGGTGTTTTTCAAGTTCTCTGATAATTATTTAAGTTTCCCAAATATGTATAGTAAAGTAATTTGCTCTAAGTAATACAGCTCTGTTTTATTTTGTCTTCATTCATGGTAATTTTTACCATGTGAAAATATTTTTATATATTTGAATTTGTAAATAATTTATTTTATGCTGTTAAGATATTTTTCTCTTAAGATATAACCTACACTTGAGATTTATATAATAAATATTCTTCTGTTTTTAGAAATTTATTTTATATACTTGAACTACCTAGATTTCAATTTGGAGGAAAGAAAAATATATTTTGAAAATATCTTTATTGAATTCAGTAGATTGCAAGTTCCTTCAGGGAAATGATTTTGTTTTGCTAACCTCAATAGCTGACAAAGAGTAGTTACTTTATACAGTTTTAAAATAATTTTATAAACAAATGAATGACTTTTAATAATACACAAACTAAGTAGTCTCACAATTTCTGTCGAGATGTTCTATGTAAAAGGTAATACAAACTAAACACAATCATATGTAATGCATATTCTTAATTTTGTGTTATCATATATCATCTATGTTATATAATTATGTATTATATTATTATGCTCATTATAAATACTTTAAATAGTTATTACACTTAATCGTTATTTTAATAACTTCATTCACCTTATGTTCATTTGCCATATTTAATGAAACTAATTCTTTTATGTTTGCCATTTAAATTGTTTTCAATTATAGGAGATTCTATTTCAAAAACCTATTTGTGTAGCTAGAATGTATTTCTACTATGGCATGACTAGTGTTGACATTTGAAGCCTTGTACTCATAAAGGTATGAGCTAAAAGCTAACTTTTATTCCTTAATTTCAAGAAAACGAAATGACCTCTCTGGGCTTCCTAGAACTAGATCACAGAGTTTTCACTGAGATTACATTTTAAAATATTCTGTAGACTTTACCCAGTATAGTCTCAATTAATGTTAATTAACCCTACCCCTAGACTTCCTTCTTATAATAAACACACATGAGTAGAATTTAGTCAAAGAGTATGAGCAACTAATGGCTCCTGCTAAGTGTTTAACTAATAGCAACTGTCTGAGTCAATGACTCATAGCATATTTAGCCTTAGAAGAGCATATAGCAAAAATGAGCCTGGCTTACACCACATAAATAACACAATCTATGAATAATGTATCCCCAATTTACAGATGAGGAAGTGAGGTCCAGAAGGGTTAAAATATTTTCTGAAATCACACAGCTTATAAAGGCCAGTGAAGTAGCAGATTCAAATCCAGGCTATCTAACTCCCAAGTTATGATGCCTGAACCTTTTATAAACATCTCCCTGACATTAATTAGTTCTCCTGGAGAAAAACACATTTAACTAGATTTCTTAATTTAAAATTGCACAAGATTTAGGGCCTCCCTCCTTTTCTGCACCAGACATTTTCCACTTAGTCATACTGTGTTTCAGCGTTACTCATTTCACAAATACATATGTCTCCTCAGCTGGTTGGAAACTTCTTTATGTGTTAAGCTAATTTTGAACTCTTCTTTTGAATCCTCTATAACAACCCCATAGTGGATAATCAGTAAACACATACTACCTGATGTTTAGATAGTCTAAATTCTTTATTTCCCTGTGAAACAGTCTCCTAATAAGCCAAAGGAAAGTAAAAGTTGTCATAGGAAACAAAACCAAAATGAGCTGAAACCGGTTTGGCTCAGTGGATAGAGCGTCGGTCTTCGGTCTGAAAGGTCCCAGGTTTGATTCCGGTCAAGGGCAATGTATCTTGGTTTCAGGCACATCCCCAGTGGGGGACATGCAGGAGGCAGCTGATCGATGTCTATCTCATTGATGTTTCTGGCTCTCTATCCCTCTCCCTTCCTGTCTGTAAAAAAACAATAAAATGTATTTAAAAAATGAAAAAAATGCATCTGAAAGTCATGTTACACACATTATAAAGGCTACACAGATCAGAACTCTAACAATTTTAGTAAAAGGATGCCCAGTATATTTTTCTAGACATCTGACAAAAAGAGGGTATTGATGTCAGAAAATTCCTGGCTAGTAATCTTGCCAATCTAGGATGTAGGTGAGCAATAACCAACCAAATTGAACATCTATCAGGTAAATAACCAGGCAATTTAGACATCTATCAGGTAGCACTTACAATCGCTCATTTCATTCCAACCTGCCTTAGAAACCTACGTGCTCTCAATTACCACCACTTCATGGCCAACATGGTGAATGTTTGCATTATTGTTTTGGAATTGAGAGCTATTGAAGAGTTAACTCCAAATCAAGAGGCAGCAGGAAATATGGAAAGAATAATAAAACCAATGGTAATGATGGGATTTGCCACCAGCAGGCTGAATAAGCTGAAGCTGCTTTCCTGGTACGTACATGGAACTTCAGCAAGAAGTATAGCCTAACACCCTGAACCACACAGGGATGCTGTAAGGATTAATGTGATAATATATTATCATGTGCCCTGTAATAGTCACTTAGCAGACGGTGCTATCACCATGATTAAAAGATTACTTATCCCTTCTATAGCCATATGGGTTTTGAGAATTTCCAATCATTACAAATATAACTTGAGATAATTTAAAAGTATGGAGTAGATATAGTTTGCTTTATAGGTCAATAATTATACCTTAGACTGTTGCTACTATGACTAAACTTATAAAGTCACACACACACACACACACACATACACACACAGAGATGATATAGATGTAGATAGATAGACATATATATATATATATATAAAAGCCTAAGTGATTGGTTGTTATGATGAATACTGTCCGCCAAGGGGCAGACACTCAATGCAAGACCTGCCCCCCGGTGGTCAATGCACTCCCACAACCAACCACCTGAGACCAGCCAACCATCAGCCCTTGATCACAGGCCAGGCTGAGGGACCCTACCCACGCACGAATTTGTGCACTGAGCCTCTAGTATACACATAAAAATTAACAAATAAAACTTTAAGTAAATCAATTATAGTTATGATTGTGAATTTTAAAACAAAATAAATATCCTTGAGATACAGTTAGAAAAATTCCTTAAAATTTTTTCCTTATAAATTTTATTTTTATATTTGGGGAAAATGCTTTTTCTGTTAAATCTATTTCTTAATGTACTTAAATAATAAAGCCATCACTTAAAAAATGAATTTAATAAGGGTCATACAGTTTTCTTCAGATCTGCCAAGTGGATGACAAGTGTAAAGAATAGTCTAATATACCTTTATGTGTCAGTAAATTTATTACTGTCATTGAGAAAATATTGATATATACCTGATGTTGATCTACAACCAAAGTATGTATTGTGGGAGCTTCATGGTTTATTTGTAGTGCCTGCTCCAAGATAGGTTGCTTTCATGCCCATGATGTATAACACAGTTAAATGCTGAGACGTAGTTTTTATTTCTGAAAACCAATTCACTGAGTCATCTAATCTGGTTTGAAGTACACAAATCTGCAAATGTTTCCTTCTATCTAATGTAAGTGCTGCCAAACTCTCAATGCCTTACTCCTAATCCCCCTCACATTCTGTTTATACAAAATGTCCAGAATGGGAAAATCTATAGAGATAAGTAGTAGATTCTTAGTTTCCTAAGACGGGGGAGGTGTAGCAATGGGGGATCTGGAGTGTGAAAACTAAAGGCAATGGGTTTCTTTTGGGGATAATAAAAATGTTCTGAAATTGATTACAGTGATGGTTACACAACACTGATTATACTAAAATCACTGAATTGTACATTTTCTATGGATGAGTCATATGGAATATGAATTATGTTTCAATAAAGCTGTTATAAAAATAAACTAAAAATTTTTAAAGAGCTAAGAGGTCAGATGAGGCCACATGAGTTGCATCAGCAGTGCCGTGACAAGATTAACTGACATCTTAGTTCATTGCATCTTGACTGGAGGGATGCAGGGAAAAAGAGACTTCAAAGCAACACAATATTAAACAAAATGTAAAGCTATTTAATGATGCCAAAATACTTATCACAATTTTTTTTTGTTTAACCAGATTTATTAACATGATCCAAACACGAAAAACAGTTGAGAGTTAAGCCCAAAAATCCCACCTACCAGACCCTGCAAGTTGTCATATTTGATTTGCAAAAGCTTTGTATATCACTTTAATTATTTCAAATGAATTATTAAGAACATTATAGACATATGACTTTGTTTCTAGGGCAGTGGGCACTTCCATCCTGCTAGAAGGGTAGGGTTACATTATAGACATATTCAACTCAATGTAATATCAACATACATATATGAATGGGAGAGAGGGAAAGGAAGAGGAGGACAAGAAACAGAGAAGAGAAACACACATTTAAACAATACTTAACAGTAAAACTGTACAGCTATTCAAAGTGCAAATACCCCAGGACTAGCCTCAATCCGAAGCCCAGAATATGCCTTCTGCCAGGGTCTTGGTTCCTGTGTGCATCTCAGAACATACGTTTAAAAAAATCTTACTTTGAGATCAACATGGTCTGTATGAAAGGGGCCAACTCCTGTATCTGGAGCTCATCTGAATAAAAAGTGAATTATATTAATGTTAGAGGAAAAACTGCCTTTGCTCAACTTGATTAGAGTAGCACCTACTTAAGGCAGTTTCATGGGTAATTGAATAATACACAATTTTCTTCTGCTGCTATGGCCTTAGAATCTAAACCTCATGCAAGCAGCACTATCATTTTACTTTCTGGTGTGTTCAGTTGATACAGCAGTTTATTTGTATGTATATATGTATGTATGTATGTATGTATGTATGTGTGTGTGTGTGTGTGTATTTATTTATTTATTTATTTATTTATTTATTTATTTATTTATTTTTCAGATGCGGGTAGCCCAATGGCAGCTCATAAATGAGAAAACGCTGTGACAAGCTATGTCAGCTGCAGAACAATGTGCAGAAGGCGAGGGAGCAGGGGAGAAAAGCTTGGAGCAAAATAGAAAAAGTGCAAGAGGGTGGAAAATGCAACGGATGGAAAGCATTAAAAGATAACCAATAATAAAATGGAGACACAAAATGAATGTTATAGGTTTTCCAGTACCCTTGACTCCTATAGCAAACAGAAGTATTTAAAGTGTACACTTATTTGTATTTTAATGCTTTAACTTGCAGTACTCAAGTTGATTTGAGGTTTGAAATACTAATCTCTCATTAAGTTAATTGTACTCTTAACATTTAAATAATTATTAAAAGGATTCCTAACTCCTCCCAAGTTGAATCACTCTTTGACTACAGGAAGTTGTTCAGCTTTACTTGATTTTGGCTTCTCTTAAGTTATATCGGAAGCAAATACTTCACTTATAAGAAGAAAGAGGTGAAAATGTGCTGGATCGGTCACCACCATAAAGAAAGAAATCAGAACATCTTATAAGTTTTTATTCTGAGAATTTTATTTACTATACAGTGCCCTGCCTAAGCAATGTCTACTGAGGACTGGATCCACTAATGTATCAATATCACTTCCCACTAGTGAGCTTTTTTAAAATATATATATATATATAACAAATGCTTATTGTGAAGCCTAATGTGACTCCTTGCCCATTAACCAAAAGCTAATTGAGAAATAAGTAGGTTTTCAAAAATAGAGTAGTCAGAGCTGAGAAATACAGGAGAAATAAATGACACCTTTGATTTACTGTAAGAATTTCCATTATTGCTTGGAGTCAACAACATGAAGGTAGAAGAACAGAAAATAGAATATTACTACTATATTGGTGTGTTATGACATTCCTGACATAAATGCTACAGGACTTCAGAAATGTGAGATGTAAAGGTAGGTCTAAGAGTCAATGTCAACTCCTTTAAAAGAGGTGGAATTTTAATTGGGTCTTGAAGAATGGGTAGAATGTGAATAAGCAAAGGATGGAAGCCAGGAACTTTTCAGAGAGAGGGAAATGGCTCAAGGAAAGTCAGAAAATGGAATGTTTCAGATAGTGCTTGCAGGCAGTGGGAAAGGGACAGTCAGGCTGGGTCAGATGGGGGGACGGGGGGAGGGTCGCACTCACCAAGAAACACTTTGAGCGGTTCCCTTTGTGGCAGGATTGCAATCTACCTATCCCCTCTTTTT
The DNA here is from genome assembly GCA_011751065.1 of Lasiurus cinereus. Classification (NCBI taxonomy): domain Eukaryota; kingdom Metazoa; phylum Chordata; class Mammalia; order Chiroptera; family Vespertilionidae; genus Lasiurus; species Lasiurus cinereus. Next base: position 5,472,274 of record JAAGEH010002528.1, read on the forward strand.
CATGTTCGAACAAAATGATGTGACCTCAGTTCTCCTGTGATGAGCCTGCTTTGCTTCTCCATTTCTTAAGAATCCCTGCACGTTCAGGTGCCTGACATTCCTGCCTTCTCGCTTCTGGATCTCCTTGTATGTCTTTGCTTGAAAAATTCTGATTTTATTTCTGCTTCTCCTGAACTTTGTAGGGACTACCTGGCTCCATGTGTAGACATAGCCCAATCCCCATCTTTCCTGAAAGAATCACTGATTCAAGGTAGTTTCAAAGATAACATATACTAATTGAATAATGAAAGAACTATACAGAGGTCCTGCAGGAGGGAAGAAGGTTTTATTATATCAGAATGAGAAACAACACAAAATAACTAGTCTACATGAGTGGTACTTTTTCTTTCAGCTATCTCTACCCCAAGACATTTCTCACGAATCTTCTTCTTGATTAGAATCCAGGTGGCCATAATTTCCTGATGTCTCTGTGTGAGCGTGTACATACAATGTGTGTCTCTATTTCCATCTTCTCTGGTCCCGGAAGACAGGATCATCACCGCGCCTTCAAAACCAGCAGTGTACATAAGTAAAATTCTTTTTTTTTCCTTTTTTTTCCATTTTTTTTATTAAGGTATTACATGTGTACATATCTTCCCATTGCCCCCCCACTCTCATACATGCCCTCAGGCCCCAGTGTCTTGTGTTAATTAGTTAGACTTCTATGCATGAATACAAGCCCTTTGGTTGATCTCTTATCTCCCCCACCTCTCCCTGATTTTCCCACTGTAATTTGACAGTCAGTTGGATGCTTTACTGCCTCTGTACCTATCTTTTTGTTCATCCGTTTATAATGTTCTTTATTATTCACAAATGAGTGAGATCATGTGGTATTTTTCTTTCATTGACTGGCTTATTTCACTTAGCATAATGCTCTCCAGTTCCATCCTTGCTGTTAAAAATGGTAAGAATTCCTTCTTTTTAATGGCAGTATAGAATTCCATTGTGGAGATGTACCATAGTTTTCTGATCCACTCATCTGTGGATAGGCACCAAATCTTACAAATTGTAAATTATGCTGCTATAAACATAGGGATGCATATATTCTTTCTGATTGGTGTTTCCTGTTTCTTAGGATAAATTCCTAAGAGTGGGATTACTGGGTCAAATGGGAGTTCCATTTCTAGTTTTTTGAGGAAACTCCATACTGTTCTCCACAGTGGCTGCATCAGTCTGCATTCCCACCAGCAGTGCACAAGGGTTCCTTTTTCTCCACATCCTCACCAACACGTGTTACTTGTTAATTTGTTGATCACCATTCTGACAGGTGTGAGATAGTACCTCATTGTAATTTTAATTTGCATCTCTTGGATAATTAGTGACTTTGAACATGTTTTCATGTGTCTCGAACTTCCTTCTGTCTTCTTTCGAAAAGATTCTATTTAGGTTCGTTGCCCATTTTTTTATTGGATCATTTATCTTCCTTTTATTAAGTTGTATAGTTTGCCTGTAGATGTTGGACATTAAACCTTTATCAGTGATAACATTTTCAAATATGATCTCCCATACAGTGGGGTTTCTTGTTGTTTTTTTGATGGTTTCTTTTGCTGTGCAAAAATTTTTATTTTGATGTAGTCCCATTTGTTTATTTTCTCTTTAGCTTCCATTGCCCTAGTAGTAGTACCAGTGAAGAAATTCCTTTGGCATATGTTTGAGATTTTGCTGCCTGTAGATTTCTCTAGTATTTTTATGTTTAAGTCCTATATCCTTTCTGAGTTTATTTTTGTATGTGGTATAACTTGGTGGTTTAGTTTCATTTTTTTGCATGTATCTGTCCAATTTTCCCAAAACCATTTATTGAAGAGACTGTCTTGGCTACATTGTATGTTCATGCCTCCTTTGTCAAATATTAATTGAGCATAGTGGTTTGGGTCGATATCTTGGATTCTCTATTCTATTCCATTGGTCTATATGTCTGTTCTTGTGCCAGTACCAGGCTGTTTTGAGAACAGTGGCTTTGTAATACAGCTTGAAATCTGGCATTGAGATCCCACCTACTTTATTCTTCTTTCTCGGGATTGCTGTGGCTATTTGGTGTCTTTTTTATTCCAGATAAATTTTTGGAGAGTTCTTTCTAGGGCTGTGAAATATGCCATTGGTATTTTAATGGGGAGCGCATTGAATCTATAGGTTGCTTTGGCTCATCTGGACATTTTAATAATGAGGATTCTCCCAATCCATAAGCATGGTATGTTCTTCCATCTGTTTATGTCTTCTTCTATCTCTTTTTTCAGTATCCTGTAGTTTTATGAATATAGGTATTTTACTTCTTTAGTTAAGTTTATTTCTAGGTATCTTAATTTTTTGGTGCAATGGTAAATGGGATTAATTTTTTTAGTCTCTTTTTCTGTAAGTTCACTATTGGTATATAAAAATGCCATAGATTTCTTGGCATGAATTTTGTATCCTGCTACATTGCCAAATTCATTTATTAAGTCCATTAGTTTTTTGATGGAGTCATTTGGGGTTTTTTATGTACAATATCTGCAAATACAGACAGCTTTATTTCTTCTTTTCCAGTTTGGATGCCTTTTATTTCTTCTTCCTGTCTAATTGCAATGGCTAATATTTCCAGGACTATGTCAAGCAGGAGTGATGAGAGTGGGCATCCCTGTCTTGTTCCTGTTCTGAGGGTAAATGGTTTTAGTTTTTGCACATTGAGTATGAAGTTAGCTGTGAGTTTATCATATATAGCTTTTATTATGTTGAGTTATGATCCTTCTATTTACACCTTGTTGAGACCTTTTATCAAAAAAGGGTGTTGAATTTTTTAAATGCTTTTTCTGTATCAATTGATATGACCATGTGATTTTTATCTCTCAATTTGTTTATGTGATATATCACATTTATTGATTTGTGGATATTGTATCATCCTTGCATTCCTGGGATAAATCCTACTTGGTCATGGTGTATGATCTTTCTGAGGTACTGAGAGATCCAATTTACTAGAATATTGTTTAGGATTTTGGCATCCATGTTCATGAGGGATATTGGCCTGTAATTCTCTTTCATTGTGTTGCCTTTATCTGGTTTTGGTATTAGGGTGATGCTGGCTTCATAGATGGGGCTTGGAAGTGTTCCTTCTTCTTGAACTTTTTTGGAATAGTTTGAGGAGGATAGGTTTTAATTCTTCCTTGAATGTTTGGTAAAACTTCCCTGTGAAGCTGTCTGGCTCCGGGCTTTTGTGTGCTGGAAGCTTTTTGATGACTAATTCAATTTCTTCCATATTTATTGGCCTATTGAGATTTTTAGATTCTTCCTGATTGAGTTTTAGAAGGTTATATTTTTCTAGGAATATGTCCATTTCCCCCAGGTTGTCCAGTTTGTTGGAATAGAGTTGTTCATAATATTTTTTAACAATCCTTTGTATTTCTGTGGGGTATATTGTTATTTCCCCTCTCTCATTTCTGATTTTGTTTATTTGGATCCTCTCTCTTTGCCTCTTGGTGAGCCTGGCTAGCAGTTCATCAATATTGTTTATCCTTTCAAAGAACCAGATCTTGGTTTTGTTGATCTTTTGTATTGTTTCTTTAGGCTCTATGTTGTTTATCTCCACTCTGATCTTTACTATTTCCTTCCTTCTGCTTACACTGGGATTTTCTTGTTGCTCTCTTTCTAACTCTTTGAATTGTAGGTTTAGGTAATTTATTGCCATCATTTCTTGTTTTATGCAGTAGGCTTGTAGAGTATTAACTTCCTTCTCAAGAATGCTTTTGCTGTGACCTATAGATTTTGCATTGTGTGTTTTCATTATCATTTGTTGCCATGATGTTTTTTATTCCTTCATTGGTCTCTCTAGTAACCCAGTCATTGTATAATAGCATGTTGTTTAGTCTTCATGTGTTTGATTTCTTTGGATTGTTTTTATTGTAGTTGATTTCCAGTTTTATGCCACTGTAATCTGAGAAGATGCTTGATATGATTTCTATCTTCTTGAATTTGAAGAGACTTTGCCTATGAACCAACATATGGTCTACCTTTGAAAATGATGCATGTGCACTTGAGAAGAATGTATATTCTATAGCTTTGGGGTGAAATGTTCTGAAGATATCACATTAATTCCATCTGATCTAGTGAGTCATTTAGGATTGATGTTTCTTTTCTGATTTTTTGTTTAGAGGATTTGTCCAATGGTGATAGTAGGGTATTAAAGTCTCCTACTATGATTGTATTGCTATCAATCTCTCCCTTGATATCCTCCAGACATCTTTTTGTATGTATTTGGGTGCTCCTGTATTCGGTGCGTATATGTTTACCAGAGTTATTTCTTCTTGTTGGATGGTTCCCTTTTATATTATGAAGTGGCCTTCCTTATCCCTTGTTATGTCCTTCACTTTCAGATCTAATTTGTCAGATATAAGTATTGCTACCTCAGCTTTTTTTTTTTTTTTCATTTCCATTCACCTGAAAAAAACTTTTTCCATCTTTTTACTCTTAGTCTGTGTGCATCTTTTTTTCAGAGGTGGGTTTCTTGTAGACAGAAGAAATATAGGTCAGATTTTCTTATCCAATCTGTTACCCTATGTCTTTTGATTGGGGTATTTAATCCTTTTACATTTAAAGTTATTATTGATAGGTATTTATTTGTCACCATTTTTATTCTTTACTCCTGTGTTCCTTTTTAGCTTCCTATTTCTTTTTTCTACAGCAGACCCTTTAGCATTTCTTGCATTGCTAATTTGGTGGTAATAAATTCCCTTTGTCTTTTTTCATCTGTGAAGCTCCTAATATCACCTTCAATTTTGATTGATAGTGTTGATGGGTATACTATACTTGGACTCAGACCCTTCTCTTGCATGACTTTGTATATTCCATTCCATTCCCTTCTGGCTTGATGAGTTTCTGTTGAGAAATCAGTTGCTAGTTGATGGGGGTTCCTTTGTAGGTAACTTTCTATCTCTCTCTGGCCACTTTTAAGATTGTTACTTTGTTATTGGTGTTTGCCAATTTAATTTTTTTTAAATATATTTTATTGATTTTTTACAGAGAAGAAGGGAGAGGGACAGAGAGCAACATCGATGAGGGAGAGACATTGATCAGCTGCCTCCTGCATGCCCCCCCACTGGGGATGTGCCCCCAACCAAGGTACATGCCCTTGACCAGAATCGAACCTGGGACCTTTCAGTCTGCAGACCGACACTCTATACACTGAACCAAACCGGTTTCGGCTGCCAATTTAATTTTAATGTGACTTTGCATCGATCCTTTGGGGTTCATTTTGCTTGGGGTTCATTTCTGTGAGCTTCTTAGATTTGTGCATGTTTTTTTCTTTCCTATATTAGAGAAGTTTTCTGCCATTCTTTTTTCAAACAGGTTTTCTATTCCTTATTCCATTTCCTCTTCTTCTGGAATTCCTTTATGTGGATGTTGTTTTGTTTCCTGTTGTCCCAAAGTTTTCTTAGGCTCTCCTCCTGCTTTTTAATTTTTTTTTCTAGAAGCTGCTCTACTTGGTTATTTTTTCCTACCTTGTCTTCTAGCTCGCTGATATGGTTCTCTCCTTCTTCTAGTCTACTCTTTATGCTTTCTATTGAGTTCTTTACAGTAGCAATGTCATTTTTCATTTCTTCTTGGTTCTTCTTTATTTCCTCTTGGTTCTTACTCATATTGTAAAATTTGTCTTCCATTCTTTTTAGGCACCATATGACCATTTATCTGAATTCTTTCTCTGACAGGTAAGCCAAATTCTTGACCCTTGATAATGCAGAGTAATCTGGTCTTCTTTCTGTGCCCCCAACCTGGACTGATCTTGGGGGCCTAATTTTTCATAACCTGAAAACTGCATCAGTGAATCTTCCTAAACAAAAGAGGGTATATTCCAGAGATGAATTATGCTATTCTCCTAGAATGCAGAAAACAGATGAATCCATTTATATTTTTAGTGATTCTTTTCCTGCCTGTTAGATATTATTGACAATTGGCTGCCTCAGCAAATCACTCAGGTCAGGAAGAGTAAAAGAAACACAAGTCTCTAGGATGACAAAGCCCATCTGAAGCAGGCTTTGGGCAGGGCTTGGTTAATACTTGAAGAAAAACAGAGAGAGCTTGACTTTCTTTTATTTTTAATTTTTTTTGTCTTTCTATGATATTCAACAAGAAAAAATACCACTAATTTTTTATTTTATTTTTGTAAATAATTCTATGAAAATAGGCAATAGCACTCAAAGTGCAGAATGGAGAAAACTGGCTACATAGATAGCAGAGCTCTATTATTTTCAAAAATATTTTGCCCTTCACTGGTGACCCTTTGCATCTGTTGCATATGGTGCTGAGCCAGGGACATTAGGAGAGTCAATGGGGATAATGTAACAGACTCCAGTTCCCAAATGGGAGAGAAGCCTTCATTTATGCTGGTGTAAGTGTGCATTCTAAAGACTTACAAAACCATTTGGATTTTCTGAAGCTTTCAGATTTCCCCAAAATCACCAAATTACAACCTTAAACAGTGCAATTAGTCTCTCTTTAGGAAGAGTGTTTACAGAACTTTTTGTGTTGTGTTTTTTTTTTCCCTGAAAAAGGAGGTCTGTGTAAGTAAATGGTTTGATTTGCCCTTTACTTGTCTCTTGTAAGAGAATTTGACTGTGAGGTTGGCTTGTCAGAAACTACAAGAAAGTTTCCTCTTAATGCAGCTGCAATATTAGGACCTGTATATAAACCCACGAGCACAATATATTAAACTGCCAGAAGGCACTATACCTAGGCAGAGTCAAGGACCCAAACAAATCCCATGGTGCCAAGTTCATCTGCCCTTCCCTTTGTCATCTGGATAACATCTAAGTAAGATGAACCTTGCTGGCAGCCTTGATCAATGGAACTGGAGTACAAATATCTCAATCTGTTATCAGTAGATAGAAGTGGTTTTGGGTCAAAGGCAACCTCCAAGGGGAGGCCCTGAGATTCAGATGCTGATGTTCATTTTTATGTCAGTGACTAGTTGATAGCTATGCCCTTTCCTTCTTCCCAGGCCCTGAATCACAAAACCACTAGAGACAGCTCTGTGGTCAAAAATGAACTTGGCTTAAAAACTCTGACCACCTGTTATTCTCAGAATCCAGCCAAGGAAGCAAGATGTGGGAGGAAAAAAATAAATGTCCCTACATAAAAAGACCTTTCTGTATATAAGAATTTTACCTCTTCCATCAGCAATGCGACTACCATCAGCCTGCTTTGTCCTTTTGTTGAAGTGGAGTATCAACTGCTCCTCTTTATTGTCCTGAAGGGTCCCTCTCTTTAGTGATGCCTGTATGTCTCATCACCTTGGCTATGACTAAAAAGCTTTCACTTCCGATTCCGATTTACCAGCTTGGTCTGCATCTTGGTGCACATGACCCCATGATGAATACATATGTAAATTCTAACTGTCTGTCTTTTATTAGTTGCATGCTGTTTCTCCAGCTTTTTTTAATATAGCATCCTCCAGCTTGCAATGAAACAAGTGATTTGGATTTTATGCAGTTATAAAATCCCACGTGAGACAAACTTTGTATGTAGTTGATGACTTCATCCCAATAATACTTGTTTCTCCTCACTACTACCATGTGCTCTGCTTCCCTATTCTGTTTCCTCCTTTCTTTCTCTGGTCATGAGACCTCTTATTCAAAACATTCTGGAGGCACTTATTTCTTCTCTCTACGTATCGTTTGCTTTTATGAGCTCAATGCGTGGGAGTCAGCCATTCCTTTTAACTATGAAAGAGCATGCTGGCAAAGGTGTGTAATGACAACATCTGTCTCTTCTAAACAGATGTTGTGATGACTAGTATGCTGGTCAGTACAAGCCAACACAGCCTCAGAGGAAGAATTTCTTGGATTTCTTGGGTCCGAGGCACATATTTGATCATCTAAACCATAGCTACCATTGATGGTAAACCTCATGTCTGCATAAAACCTATAAGAACACAGTCCTAATCTGCCATCTGCTGCAAAATACAACTTAGTTATGTATATCATGTTGTAAATTATATAACATATAAAGCTTCTGACCACATTGTGGAATTTGTTTAAATAATAATGGGGATAGGTTCTGAATTGCCTTGAGGTATATTTGTTTATACAATAAGCCCAGATAAACATTCTGCTACATTATACACCATCCTTATTAACAGTACTCAAATATTCCAAAAGGCTTTTTTGAGTTTAAGTTAAACCATAGTTAATCTTGACCTTCAAATGAAAACTTGGCTCTCATATTATTTTCCAAAGAAAACTTCAATATCAGCTACACTTTGCCAGTGCCAGAATGCTTACAACATGATCAACAAGTGGCACATATACCCTTACGGGCAAGTCAAAGGATTATAATTTAGAAGGCAGGCTGGGAATGTATTATTATGGTGGATGTAATTCAAGATGCCTAGGCAACATGAAGCACAGGTCATCCTGAACTTCTTACTCAGCACAAAACAACCTTCAGAGGGAAGCCGTGTATGAGCAAAAACCTGAATAGAAGGAGGACACCAGCCTTACAAATATCTGGGGAGCAGAACCAGAAGCAGAGACACAACAAGCACAAAAGACCGAATATGGGAATGTGTACCACAATAGGAAGGAGGCCAGTGTTGCTGGAGCAAAATCTGCTGGAGAGAAGGTGGGAGGAACTGAGGTCAGGAAAGCTGCCAAAGGCAAGATCAGATCCTCATAGAACATTAAAAGGCATTTGAATTTTATCCTACACGTGGGAAGCACACAAAAAAATTGAGAGCAGAAGAATAAGTAATTTCCAAAATAATACAATAATCAAGGTCTAGTATAATCAGTAGGAATTCTTTTAAAAATAGGAACCCAGAAGAGCAAACACCTAATATTGCTTAGGGGTCTAAAGAATGTGAGATTATTATTAATTTGCAGTGCTTGGCTGAGATGGAGAAGAAAAATGTGATTCAGACTGTGGAGCCACTTATGTTCAGAGACAACAATATGCATAGAAGTGAGGGATAGAAAATATTGTTATTTAGAAATAGTATATTTGATTGGAGTATGTGAGGAAGTGGCATGGGATGAGGTTAGCATCAGATCTTCAAGGCTTCTGCCAGTCACCCCAAGGAATTTGGGCTTTAGCCAGTAAGCTAGGGAGCCACTGAAATATTTTAAGCCAGGAAGTGATGCAACATGACCACGGTTTTATTTTAGAATAATAAATCTGTCAGTAGTGTGAAGAATTAATTAAAGTATAGGGGAGTTTCTGAGGTCAGGACAACTGGCTGGGTAACCAAAAATAATCCATATGAGGAAGAAGAGATGAACTGGGATAGTAAAGAAAAAAATATATTAGAGAGATGTTTATAAGGTAAGTCCTCACAACTACTTGGATATGAGTGGTGAAATTGAAGGACATAAAGATAATTTCTTGGCTCTTGGTTTGAGGAATTCAGTCAATGGTGAGATCATTACCCAAAATAGAAGGGAGTATTAAGTTTGAGACTAAATATAGTTTCAGGATTAATAAAAAATACAATCTGTGAAATAGAGGAGATATCCAATGAAGGAAAGACCTAGAGAATGTAAAAGGATATGGGTACAACAGCATAAATGTAACTGTTAGCTTTGAAAACAGATAAGGTACAGTTATCCATAAAGAAGAAAGTGATATAATGGTTTATGAAAACTAGGATAAATTAGGAGATGGAATGAGAAAATAGTTGAATTCATTCAGAATATCTCTTTCTCTCTCTCACACACACATATGTGTGTGTGTATGTGTGTGTGTGTGTGCAAGCACATATATATATGTACATGAATGTATATATACACATACTAGTATATATATATACACATATATATAAACACAAATGATGTATGATTATATATTTAATTTAAAGTGTATGTATTGCATATGTTTGTGATATACACACATTAATTTGGAGGGAAGGTTAATGAAATATAAGCTAAAGCAGGCTTCAAAGTATATATAAATTTTGCATAGATCAAGAATAATAAAAAATGATCCTGAAATGTCAAGGTTGGATAACAAAATTGTATCATCCTCATTTGAAGACACATTTGGAGTAATTTGGATTTATTGGTAGGAAGGGTGCAATAATTAATTTAATTATGGACATGTTAAATTTAAGATGATGGTAAGAAACCAAAGGTATATGTTTATTATAAAACCGAAATTACATGAATGGGAGGTTTGAGCAAAAAAGATACATTTGCAAAAACAGACAAAATGGTGAGGGAGGTACACTTGGACAATGCTCTCCATAGTCAGGAAGGAGAAAGAACCCCAGAAGGTGTTTCCTGTTTATAAGCTCAAGAGTCACTCCACACCAAAGGATCTTATATTGGTCTGACCTGGTTACTTAAGAAGGAAAATTACTTAAGAAGGAAAAATCTCCCCTACGAGGCAAGAGTTTTATACCTAATCTAGAGGCCGGGTGCAAAAAAATTTGTGCAGAAGTAGGCCTTCCTTCCTTTGGCTGCCAACACGGGCTTCCCTCTGGCACCTGGGATCCGGGCATCCCTCCTCCAGCCACCCAAGGCACCCAGGACCTGGGACCCAAGCTGGCTTCCCTCTGGTCCTGGCTTCCTCAGGAAGGATGTCCGGAATGGCATTTGGAAGAAGTTCTTTCTAATTAGCATATTACCCTTTTATTATTATAGATAATTCTTTAGTAAGCACTGATGAAAACAGGTGGATGATATTTGCTCCTGAGAGAGTGTGGTCAGAATAGCACTAGAAAGGTTCATGTCAGACAATAAAAATGCAAAATGGAAGTGGAGAGATTTTGATTGGGCTAATTGGAAAAGAAAGACGTCTTAGGGAAGTTCTAGAGACCGAGGCTGTCAGCATTGTAAATGACTTGGATTTTAAAGGAAAAACAAAACAAGAAAATGACATTCTCTGGGAGAAGATACACTATGGGGATATGTATATCTACAAAATAGGTTGGGTAAGTTGACAAAGCTAAATTAATCTTTCTCCAATATGCGTTTAAGTTTACAGATTGTGCATTCTGAGAAGAAGAAAAAAAAGACAACTACCAGTATTCAGTAATTCTGAGATCCTAACACCATCTATCGTCCTTACCCCAAAGCCACTGACTCTATGCTGCAGTATCTGGCAACATGGGTCTGTGATCTTGGAACTTGGTTTTTGCCTGGGATAACTAACTGCCCTTGAGAAAGAAGACTGGCTCATTCTCAAAGTGATGGTGTGGGGCCAGCGCTGTGACAAGCTCATGTGTCCCATTAAGTCCCTGTAATCTTTAAAAGGTTAGAAACATCAGAGCCTTGGAAATAAGTTGACACATCTTCTGAAACACTGAAGAAAGTACACAGATCTTTCTGAAAGATAGTCCAGGTTACAGCTGCCGCTGAAGCCTCAGTGCCACCAGCAATAGAAAATATCTGGCTGAGACCATACCAAATATGAAACTGTAGAACACAAAATTCTTTGTACTTAAAACACGAGAAAGAGAATTAGATGTCTAGTGTTATTATTTAGGTTTTATACTTTAACTTGCAAGGGGTTGTAATATTATTATAGTGTTAGTGTTCTTTATAAATTGAGTAAGGTGTTGGGGTTGACATTGAAGTAGAGACAATTCTGGTTTTGGTGTACTATGTACCTTCTTTGTGTACTTTACTATTAGAGCATCTTTTTTTTTTTTGTTTTAGTTAGTGAAATGCTGCCTGATTTCTACCTCCATTTTTTTAAAAACATTTTTTTTTTCTTGATTTCGGACAAGAAGGGAGAGGGAGAGAGAGATAGGAAAATCAATGGTGGAAGAGTCATTGATTGGCTGCCTCCTGCACAACCCACACTGGAGATCTTGCCTGAAACCCAGAATGGAATCATGTCTTCCTGATTCCTAGGTTAACATTCAACCACTGAGCCAAGCCAGATGGGCTTTTTGAAAGATTAATTTATTTTATTCTGTTGTTGCCATCAAATCTGACCAATGAATTTAGAATGTGTTCCGTGGAACAAAGTGACTTGTCAGAAATTGGGATGAGAAATAGAATGGGAAAAGAATTTTCAACTCTGGTTAAACATTGACCATGAAGTAACATAGAATTGTGACCCATTTTGTACTTTTATAAGGGCAGTCTGAAGTGCTCAGAGAGGGGCCAAGAACTCTGGGTGTCAGCGAAGGAACAACCTCATAGGGGTGGGGGTGTGCAGAGTAATCCCGATAGAGGCCGCACGCACTCCGCTTGTGCAGCAGCAAGGTAACAAGCCTACAATGGGTTTAATGGTTGAGTTCAATGAGAAAACAGAACAAAAAGCTGGGGAATTCTGAACAGAGCCCATCTTGCTCACTTTCCCACTCCTGGTTTCCAAAAGATGAGACGTGGTAAGCAGAATAGCCTTCCTCCCCACAAAAATGCCCATATATTAATCTTCAGAACAAGTGAATACATTACCTTCTATAGCAAAAAGGGCTTTTCAGGTGATTCATTTCAGGAGATGGAGATGGGAAGATTAACCTGGGTTATTCAGGTGAGCCCAATGTAATTACAAATATCCTTATAAGTGAAAGAGGGAAGCAGGAAGACGGGCATCAGCGTCAGAGAAGGAGATGTGATGATGGCAGCAGAGATGGTTGGCCAGGAGCCACGAGTCAAAGGATGCAGGTAGCTTCAAAAAACAAAACAAAAACCTACTTTTTAATGTATTGCTGCATGAGATTTGCTAATTTTTTTGTTGAGGATTTTAGTATCTGTTCATCAAGGATATTGGCCAGTAATTCTCTGTTTTTAGAGTGTCTTGATCTGGATTAGAGTGATACTGGCTTCATAGAAAGAACTTGGAAATGTACCTTCCTATTGCATTTTTTGGTTTTAGTTCTTTGAATGTTTGGTAAAACCACGTTGTGAAGCCTTCCGATTTAGAGCTTTTGTTTGCTGGAAGTTTTTTTAAATTACTGCTTCAATTTGTTTAGTTGTTATTGGCCAATTCAGGTTTTCGGGTTCTTTCTAATTGAGTTTTGTAATGTTGTATTTTTCTAGGAATAAGTCCATTTCATCTAGGTTGTCCAGTTTGTTGGAATAGAGTTATCCATAGAATTTTTTTTACAATCTTTGATATTTCTGTGGAGTCAGTTGTTACTTAACCTCTTTAATTTCTGATTTGTTTTTTTTTGAGTCTTCTCTCTTTGCTTCTTAGTGAACCTGGTTAGAGGGTTGTCAATCTTGTTTATCCTTTCAGAGAACCAGTTCTTTTTTTTATTGATCTTTTGTATTGTTTTTTGTTTGTTTGTTTGTTTGTTTTTTATTTTTTGTGGCCATTATGTCATTTATTTCCACTCTGATTTTCATGATTTCTTTTCTCCTGCTTACTCTGGTCTTTTCTTGTTGCTCTCTTTCTCATTCTTTAAGTATTAGAGTTAGATAATTTGTTACCAGTTTTTCTTGATTTGAGATAGGCCTGAAATGCTATGAATGTCCTTCTCAGAACTGCTTTCACTGTGTCCCATAGATTTTGGATTATTGTGTTTTTATTGTCATTTTTTTCCAGGATGTTTTTTGTCTTCTTTGATCTCTTTGGTAACCCAATCGTTGTTTAATAATATGCTATTTAGCCTCTAAGTGTTTGCTTTTTTCATTGGTTTTATTGTGATCTGGTTTTATTGTTTAATAATATGCTATTTAGCCTCTAAGTGTTTGCTTTTTTAATTGGTTTTATTGTGATCTAATTTTATGCCATTGTGATCTGAGAAGATGCTTGATAAGATTTCAATCTTCTTGAATTTGTGTCCCAATATGTAATCTATCTTTGAACATGCCCCATATGCACTTGAGAAGAATGTGTAATACTTAACTTTGGTGTAAAATGTTCTTAGGATGTCAGTTAATTCCATCTGATCTAGTGAGTCATTTATGATTTGTTTCTTTGTTGATTGTTTTGTCTAGAAGATTTATCCAGTGATGTTAATGGGGTATTAAAGTCCCCTACTACGATTATATTACTGTCAATCTCTCCCTTGATATCTTCCAGAATTTTATTTTTATTAATTTGGATGTTCCATCATTGGGTGCATATATGTTTACCAGAGTTATAGATACAAAGACACACATATATAGATAAATATAACTTATTATAATTCTGTTGTTTTAATGGTTTAACTTGAGATTATAACATTAATTCTTGCCCAATATAGTATACATAAATTAGTAATTTTACAAATTTCAGGAAAATACAATGTTTTAAAGTATTTTAATTTAATTTTCTCCCTTCATGATTTATGGGCAAATTTTGTCAGATGTTTTAATTCCATGTGTATAAGCCAACAATATTATTGTCACTTAAAGTAGTCAGTGTCCATTTGTATTTACAAATATATGTACCCATTTTATTCACTCTATTTATTGGGACAATTTTCTTTATGCCTGACTTTTAGTATTTTATTAACAAGATGATTATTGCAGTCAATTTTTTTTATCTTGTCTGAAACTACATTATGTATTTTTAAACATCAATTTCTGCTATTGAATTTTAAGTTTGCAGATGATCTCATTTCCAGAAGTCATTAAGTGGTTAAGTCAGAAATGAATGCATTTACCTTAACATGTTGCATACCAGTTTTATCATCCATAGGCTGTTTACTACAGAAATAATAATGAGACTAATCTTTTCCTTTTTTAGTCTTAACTACTTTTTCAAATATTTTGTTGTACTCATTGACTCAGATACCTACTTCACCTATTTATTCATTTCTTAAAGCACTGACTTGGGAGGAAAGAATATCCCGAATTTTCAGGGAATAGAAGAAACAGAATATAAATAAAAATATATTAAATTAAACCATATGCTATGATAAATGAGGTTAAGTGAGTTGCAGACTCTCTGCAAGACATCATCTGCTTCATTTGACATAATTTACAAAACTAAGTCAGTCCTGGATGTTGACACATGAATAACTGTACTATTTCTTGCATACTTAGATATGTCCTCTGAATATGAAAAGGAAAACTGGGCAAAATAAATGAACTAACAGATTTTTCCAGTGTATGGAATTAAATAATATTAAGTCATAAACTGAAAAGGAATTCTTCCCTTTAAAATGATCTTTTATTACTCATTGTCTCAAGAGAAAATATTTAGATTGATTTTTGTTGGTTTTAAGGCATCTTTCCACTTGCTAATCTCTCCTCTTAACAAAGAATGTACAAACTTCCAGCTCTGAGCATTTGGCAGCTTGCAGTATCTGGCTAGAATTTAATGAAATTGCTCTTTTCTGTTGTTCTGTTTTATTGCATTTGTTTGTAATATTACATTCTGTTGATCACAAGTGGTACAAGTTTTCCTTCTGTGGAGATTATTTTTTTTTATTAAGCCTCACCCGAGAATATTTTTCCATTGATTTTTAGAGTAAGAGTGGAAGAGAGAGGTAAAGACAGGGAGAAATATCGGTGTGAGAGAAACACATTGATTGGTTGCCTCTTGCACAAGCCCTGACCAGGACCTGAGCCTGGGAGGAGCCTGCAACTATGGTACATGTCATTGTTCTGAATCAAACCCAGGACCCTTCTATCGGCAGACTGAGATTCCTATTTTTATTTTTAAGTTAGTACATTAATTTTAAAAAGTAGGTCAATACAAAATATTAAATATTAGGTTGAATTATACAAAATTTCCAATATCAACCCATAATAGACCTATAATAGATGGTAGTATTATATGGTTCAAGCTCATTATAATATTAGCAATCTATACTAATAAAAGGGTAATATGCTAATTAGACCAATAGGCCAGTCATCTTCCCAAGATCATTCCGAACATCCTTCCTGACAAAGCTGAGGCCCGGGCAAAGCTGCCCGGGGTCCCAGGTGTCTGCAGCAGGCCTGGGTGAAGCCAATCTGGGTACCTGCAGCCAGCCAGAAGGAGGGAAGCCCTGGTCCCAATTGCCTGCAGCTGGTCAGAGGAGGGAAATCTGGGTTTCAGGTGCAGGGCCACGGCAGAGGCAGTTAAGGGTGGTCAGGCAGGCCAAAGTGGTTAGGGTCGAACAGATAGGCTGGGAGAGGGGTTAAGGGTGATCAGGCAGGCAGGTAGAGATGGTTAGGTGCAATCAGGCAGGCAGGCAGAGGCAGTTAGGGGGAATCGGGCAAGTGGTTAGGGGTGATCCGACAGGCAGGCAGAGGTGGTTAGGTACAATCAAGCAGGCAGGCAGAGGCAGTTAGGAGAGATCAGGCAGGCCGGCAGGCAAGTGTGGTTAGGAGCTAGAAGTCCTGGACTGAGAGAGGGATGTCTGATTGCCAGTTTAGGCCCAATCTAGGATTGAGCCTAAATCAGAATTTAGACATCCCCAGAGTGGTCCCAGATTGTGAAAAGGTGAAGGCCGGGCTGAGGGAACTCCCCACTCCCTGCATGAATTTTGTGCACTGGACTTCTAGTATGTAATAAGAGAAAACTGGTGATGTCATGGGATTATCTGAATCTGGGAATAGTCATATAATAATGGATACCTTTGATAGGAGCTCATATCATTAATAGTTGACAAGAAGAACCTCTTTTTTGGCCTGTCATTTATGTAATAATTCATTTATGACAAGGAGAATGATGCTCTCTGAACTGAGCAATGACCCACATACTGTCATTCTCTAATCTAGCATATTCAGTCACCAGATATTGAAAACAAAATAGCAAAATTAAAGGTTGAACTCCATGCCATGGACCATGAGCCCAAACATGACTTCAGTATACAACTGGTCAGCATATCTAAAACTTTGAGATTATTGAGAGAAAGATCCTTATAATACAAAAGACATAATAATCTAATTAAAATCACAGTGTAAACTGAGCAAAGACCAGAGGAAAAACAAATTAGTTAGCAAAGTTAATTCCCATCTAATACCAAGCTTCCACAAATAAGTCTTATTTATATTATAATTCAGCCATTTAGTCTTATTGCTGGATGAGTTACATGAAGTTGTAAAAGAAAATCGTTTACCACCAAAGCGCCTGATACAGACTACAAATGTAATATATATGTATATATAATCAGAACTATCCATATATAATCTCTGAAAGTAAAATCACAGTGCTAAAAATCAGAAAGTGAAGAGATTTAAAAAATTATAAATCCATTCCAAAAATGTAAGGAAATGAAAATGGAAGAATAATGGAGAGGAATCTTCTTAAGAAGGAAAATAATTAACCTCTCTATAATTAGACCATCTATTCTTGGCCAGAGAAGTCACCCAGGCCTTTCGCCTATGGTCATGGAAATTGGTAAAGATTTTAAAGGTAAAATGAAGGAAGAAAAATAATTGAGGCCACAATTTCCAAACCAAGAAAAAGAGAATATGGAACATCATAAAACGATACAAGCAAAGAGAAAAATCAATAAAATTCAACATACCACATCTCCCTGCTCACTTCTGAACTTACAAAGTCCGCTCATCTGGAATGCACCAGGTGTACCGTATGTGTTATAAATCTTTCAAGTCTTCAGAAATATGATCTATCCTTAGAAGCTCTGGAAAATACCAGTTGGCTTCACTAATTGTGGGTTTTGTTTTCTTCCAAACTTGGATATTGACCAGCACCCTGGGGATTTTGTCTCTCTGTTGAAGTCTACAATATGTGGGAAAGGAGTTATATACTAAGCACAATGTTCTTCACGTAAATTGCTACCTCCCACTTTTACACTCTTGATTCAGAGAATCTGAGGGTGTGCGGATTGCTTTTTCACTTCATGCAGGGGAAGCAATCTCATTTGCATACCAGAACATCAAGGCATCACAGCCTCGCTCTGTCCATGGCGAATGGCTGTTTCCATGATTTCAAAATTACCAAGAAGAGGGTCTCAGAATTAACTTCCCATCAAAATCGTCTTAGAAGTTTTCTTTTTTTGTGTGTGTGTTTTTGGTAATGTCAAATTCCTTTATTTATGTATTTTATTTTATTTAAATTCTTTATTGTTTAAAGTATTACTTGAGTCTCCTTTTTCCCCCATTGACCTCTCCCTGGCCACTCCCATCCAGAGCACATACCCTCACCCCTCCACCCCCTACTGTCTTTGTCCATTGGTTATTCTCATAGGCATGCATACAAGTCCTTTGGTTGATCTCTTATCCTTTCACCCCCTGACTTCCCTCATAGGTTGGACAGTCTGTGTGATATAAATTTCTAATGCCAACTTTCAGCCTAAATAAATGATGCTCTCTGGGAGTTTTCATGAATCTACATTTTTTAAATAAGAACATTCTAATACAGCTAATCATAAAACTACATTTGGAAACCACTGTATAAAAGTACTAATCTCTCCCTTTTATCTAAATAATGAGAAAGATATAATGCCGTTCTTCTCTACCTTTGGACAAGAAAATTTCTATAAAATCTTTCTTTATCCCCCCCAAAAGGGGTGAGACCACTCCACATTAATTAATCTTTCCTCTTCCAAATATCTTCAAGTGTCTCATCTATTTCTCTTTAATCTCTTCCTAAATCTTAATGTCTTGTGTCTATTAAGTTCCAACTTAAATATTGAACTATATAAAATGATTATAGTACTGAAGGCTGGCTAGCCTTCACTAGCATCACATTTCTTTTAGCCTGAATACATAGCAGGAAAACTAGAAATATATTTCTACTATTAAGCCTAATAGGCTGACAAAAATATGTTTAAAAATTCTTATCCATTGGGCATTATGAAAAAAGAAAAACTGCAATATTCCAAATTTCCCTAGTTGCTCATTAACTTCCCCCATGTTACTTAGCTACATTGTAGAGAATTCCAATAATATCCCCATGATTCAATTGAGACCCTGGAAGAGTCCACTGCATTGCCTCCTGCTGGCTGTGTTTAGTCTAATAAAGTTGCTATAGTAAAATGCTCTATGGTATGTCTAGGAGAAAGATAATGCTTTCCCTCCACAGTTAGGTTCCAACCTGCTACTTCCATTGCCTCTTCCCACTTTTTCCTACCTTATGAATATACTATGGTGGGTCAAAGATGCCAAGCCATATTTTTTACTGTATCTCATATTATATGAGTTCCTTGGCTAGGTAGAAAGTGACATGAACAAGTCAGATAACCTGGACTCATATCTTTCAGCAATAAGCTATATGGTAGTGTATATCTCTTACCTCTTTGGTCCTCAGTATCTTTACCTGTTAATAAGTGGCATTGGTCATAACATTGTTCATGACAAGTCTCTTTAAGCTGCTCCTCAGATATAGGGGAAAAATACACACACACACACACACACACACACACACACACACACACACACACACACATTCTGGAGGCCTGGTGCATGAAATTCATGCACTGATGGGGATTCCCTCAGCCCTGCCTGCACCCTATGCAATTCGGGACCCCTACACCTTTTTCTTATCTAGCTAAAGTCTTCACATTTAAGAAACTTAACTGAAATATCACCTACTCTAGGAAATCTTCATTTAACAAATGTCTTTACAATCTGTATTAAGTATTTTCATAGTATACCATTCTTTTTCTTTAACAGATACTTAAGGTGGATGCAATGTGGTTTTCATTCTTGCATCTGAAATTTTTATTCTTGCTCTTGTAATAGCAAAGCTTAGCCAATTTACATTTGCCCTTCAAGAGCTTATATTTGGTTCAGTTTCTAGTTGGCTCCCTGCTTTTTTTTTTAAGCAATCAATTTGGGTTGTGATAGTAAGTCTAACTTGTAATCAAGCCTGTAGGTCTCGCTATCTGAATATTTCTATAATACCAATCATTTTAGCATATCATAGACTGTATTCATTTATAGAAAATAACAATAAATGTCACCTGATCATTTGATCTTCTAGTAATATTTTGTACCAAGATGTATTATTCTGGTAATGTAACTATTACAAAACTGAGGCATACAGAAATAAATTAAATTGAACAATAAAGAATGAATCAAATATCAAAACATAGTACACTTAGGGCCTCCCTTGTCCTGTGCCTCAGATATCATAGCATAGTACACAGTTCACATGGAACTCAGCTTCCTTTAAAATAGGAAGGGATGCCATACTCATGAAGCAGCTACTTCCACACATATTTTTTATTTAATTCATAGCACATACTCTTTGTACTAATTATTAGAAAATCATGCTAGCAATTGCCTCTGTTCCTCTCTATATTGTTGCCTTACATTCTGATGTTATTACTGTGCTTTTATCATCCACTTTAATAAGATTGTGAATTTTTTAAGGGGAGAGATCATGACTTGAGCTTGTTTCTCTGGCATGGTGCCTAGATAAATACTCAAATGCCATCCAGTCCCAATGACTGTGATGGGAGAGGCCCACCGTTGCTGGAGACCTCTGATTTCTATTTAAGGGGCCTCACTTGTTCTGCACCTTTACAGAGGGGTGAGTAGGGGCTGAGGGAATTTGAGGAAACCCAGACAGAATGGTCCTCCTAAAAGATTTTGCTAAGCTGGTGACTGGGACTGCCAGGCATTTATCCAATTAAAACCCGGGCACACAGCAATAACAAAGGCACTGGTCTCCTGCTGCTAATGCGTGGGGATCAAACCCCAGCCTGCAGGAACTCACCCCCACAGTCAGGACCAGGCCCCTGGGTAGACCTGGGCTAGTGCTCCTAACTCTGGGGAGAGGGAGACTTCCCATGGCTGCACGCTAGAGGCCCTGGACTCCTCACCACACCCCCAACAGCTCCCTAGTGCAGGTTGGTCAGCAGAGGGGCTTCTTCTCCTGGGATTATGGGGTGGCTTGGTCAGGCTCTTCCTGGCCTGTTCTCCCCACGACTGTGTGTGCCCTAGACTGGTCTCTTCACCCCATGATCGCAGGGCAGCTTGGATTGCAGGGTGCTGCCCCTGCCACCTACCTGGGCCCAAGCTGCCATCATAATCGGGGCTTAGACCTGGGCAGGCGGAGGGGTTGTGGGGGTCGGGGGGAAGCTTTGACCTGGGCAGGCATCTCCAGGTGCTCCCCCCCCCCCCCCCGCCGCCTGCCCAGTCCCTGACTGTGGTTGGATCCCACTGGTGGCAGGCAGAGGGCGCTACTTGTGCCTCCTGTGTATGCAAATTTATCCACCCTCTTTGCTGAGTTAATTTGCATATCACTCCTGATTGGCTATGAGTGTAGCCAATTAGAACTTTTCTCTTTTATTAGTGTAGATGCCCTGAAAAAGAACATTAACAAACAAATAGCAGTCTTTAAGATCAAAACCCTTCTTCCCCATTAAAAGAGTAGCAGAGGAAAGTATACTCAATTCTGAGTTAATGTATATGATTCTCTTATTTGTCTTTAGAGTTTTAAAATATTTGTATCTTTAAATATACTCAGTTCATACCTTGTTGAAATATTCTTTCTGTGACTGATTCCTGTTCATTATTATTCTTATATCAATAAAGACCAAAGTGTGCATTTCCATTCTCCTGTTGATGGATATTTGGGCTGGGTCCAACCACAGCTATAAAATTTTTACATACCTCTCTTAGTGCCCATGTGCATGAACTTTTCGAGAGTATATATTATAAGGAAACATTTTAAGATCTTAGGGTGTGCTCATAAAAGATGGTGCAGGGATTAAGAAAAAAACATTTATATAAATATAAACATTACATATAATGTTTATATATTTAAACAGCATGTGGTGAAAGACAAGGAAAGGAGTTGGCAGAATGTAGAGGTGAGCAAAAGAGGGATAAATGGGGATAGGAAGAAACTTGCTTTGGGTGATGGGTACATGATGCAGTGTGCGGCGAATGTTTTGTTGAGTTGTGCACTTAAAACCTGTATATTTTGTGAACCATCACCCCAATAAACTCAATTTTAAAAATGTCTTAGGGTAGATTCATATGGAAGTTGGCCATATCATGAGAATCTTTATCCTAAAAACTGATAGGGCTGCTAGAGGAAAGACTCACAAAATGTGCCTGTATTTCCACCCTCTCATACACACACACACCAAATGCCAGATCCCTGGAGACTGTAACTTCGAAGCTAGTCCACACTTAGCCCCTGGTAATTCATCAATTACATTTTAGTGCTCCTCGGAGTACTGGCTCTAGCAGCAGGCTTTGGGCTTCTGCTGTAGGCAGCAAAAGGAAATGTGATTCTTGGTGTTCACTTTTCTCTCCAGTTTTGGTGACTCCAATTTTGATGCCAAGTGACATCAATTTTCTGATGGATCTAAGGAAAGTTGTTGATTTTCAGTTTGTTCATTTTTTGCTTGTGAGAAGGGGAGTGATGACTTCTAAAGTTTTTACACATTGGGTCAGAAACCACACCTTATTTCTTTATGAGTTTATTTTTAATTCTTCTGCAAGTATTATCTCTGGAATTCTATAGTAACTGGGTAGAGAATGCATTCCTGAATAGAGGAATTACATTATCTTCTGTAAGCTCCTCAAAGAAACTGTAGCCACAAAACATTTTACATAATTTCTTGACTCAGTACTTCTAGGTACTGTGCATTTTAATTCTCCACTTGTGTAATGACTGATATGTAGTATAGAACTTTTAAAATTTTACTTCATCTAAGACATTAGACTAAAATTGAAGTTGCTATGCTTTCTTCTTTCATATGGCATTTTTTCTCAATTCATTGCATTTTTTTCTGAAGGAGTCTCTTGTTATGAACCCCAGCGTTAAGTGTAACTGTTATGAGTCTGTACCTTTATGGACCCAAGACCTTTTCTCCTCTGCTCTATATGAATATTAAAAGGAAATCTGTAGCCCCACTGGTATGATTCAGTGGTTGAGTGTCAACCTATGAACCAGGAGGTCACGATTCCATTCCAGATCAGGGCACATGCTAGGGTTGTAGACTAGATCCCCATTGTGGGCTTACAGGAAGCAGCCAATATGTGCTTCATTCTTATCATTGATGTTCTATCTCTCTTTCCTTCTCCCTTCCTCTCTGAAATCAATACATACATTTTATTATATGTATATATAATGTACATATATTTTATATATGTATAACAATAGAAAAGAAAAGCTGTAACCTACTGGGAATCTCCAAGTTCTTTTAAGGCAATCTTTATTTCATTTTACTATCTTTCCTGTTCCCCTTTTTTTTCCCAAATCTTTGAGAACTTCTATTTTATTAAGTACCAAAAATGCACATTGAAACAGTTAAAATATTTTATTCCATTTTATTTACAAAAGAAGTACATTCAGTATACTTAGAAGTATATATTGCTAGGAATAGAAGTCTGGTTCAGCTTTTATCTATTTTATATATTAGGATTTGTTTTTTTTTTCAAATAATATATTGTGGATAAATGTATCAATGACTAAAAACTGTTTAAAATCATTAAATTAAAAATATCCCATGAATGTTTCTTTATCTAAATTCATTATGTGGTTAAAAGTATAAGCTTTTGAGCTAGACCAGTGGTCGGCAAACTCAGTCAACAAAGCCAAATATCAACAGTACAACGATTGAAAATTCTTTTGAGAGCCAAATTTTTTAAACTTCTTCTAACGCCACTTCTTCAAAATAGACTCATCTAGGCCATGGTATTTTGTGGAAGACCTACACTCAAGGGGCCAAAGAGTCGCATGTGGCTGGCAAGTCACAGTTTGCTGACTCGAGGTAGAACATCTGAGTTTGATTTCCAGTTCTGCTAACTATTACTTAACTCATCCCAGGGTGGTTACTGAAGCTTTAGCTTTCTAGACTACATTTTCTTCATCTGTAAAATGAGGGTAATAACACCTACCTCACAGGGTCAGTAGGAGGATTAAAATACTACAATTTATAAAAACACTACCAAATATTGACTGCCACATGGCAAGAATTCAATAATCTACAACTACTAATATCGTTTACTTTTATTTACTATGGCTATTGTTTGGGGGTCATTCCTATTTGGTCACAATGTTTGTTGTCTCCTCCGCCTCAGTAAGAAAGATAGTGTAATGAAATAAAGGTTGCCTTAAACTCTAACCCCTAATATTGTGGTATTTGGAGGTGAGCCTCTGGCAGGTAATTAAGTTTAGATGAGGTCAAGAGGGTGAAGCCTTCATGATGGGATTCATGCTCTAAGATGAGGAAGAGACACAAGAGCCCTCTCTCTTTCCACTAGCATGCATTGAGAAATGGCAGCTGTGTTAAACCAAAAGGCACCGGATGCTGAATATGCAGATGCGTTGATCTTGGACTTCCCAGTCTCCAGGACGATAGGCAATTAATTTCTGTTGAAGCCAGCCAGTTTGTGGGACTTACTTTTAGTATCTTAAGAAGACTAAGTTATTGTCTATTTAAAGATCATTAATAAATCCCTGTTCATGCACTGATATGAAAGCAGAATTAGTCATCTTTTTGGAATGTGTCGCCTGGCTACGTCATCACTTTTCCATGAGATGAGCTGCCCAAACACAGGGTCCCTGGAATAGGCACTTTTGCTACAAAACAAGTGAACTCACCTCTTCGGGTGCAGCTGTGTGTAGTGTCCTACAAATCTACTTTGTTCAAAATGGTGTTTTTCCTTCATCCAAGAACAAAAATGTACATTTCCTATGGAGTTGAGGTTTTTCTAAGTTGTCCAGAGACTGAGTGGCACTACTGGCACTCCCTGACTTAATTTCTTTATAACTTCCGGCAATAACAAGGCAGATTCTCAGGCACAGTGATGTGCAACAAGGAAGCCGCTTCATATCAACCTAGTACTTTCACCTCTTTTTCCAGCATCACATTATTGAGGACCAGAGTCCATGCTTCACCTCATGCATGTGTTATTCAAAATTTATAGTATGTGCTGTGCTAGGCACTGATGATACTGTGTTGATTAACACGAAATCCTTCATCTTAAGGAAGTCAGAATCTAGAGAGGAAGGTCATTCGGAATACAAATGTGTACATAGATGATGAAACCCTACAGTGCTTGAGGAAAAAACACACACACATACACACACACACAAAATAAAGGCTTCACTGAGTGGACATGGTATTTCATCTAAGTCTTGAATGGTGAGAAAGAATCTACCCACTAACAATAAAAGGAGTATATTGCAAAGTGAACATCATATGCCAAAGGATAGGAGTCAATCATTTGGGGTAGTTTGACATACTTGGTCTTCAGTGAGCAAACATGTATGACTGGAGTGTAGGATGTATATGGGGAGGAGGCACCAAAAATTAGACGAAAGATTAGATGGCAAACAGAGGCCTCATATACTAATCTTTGGGCCTTTGTCTTGTGGATAGTAGGCCTTCACAGCAGAGTTAAAAGGAGAAGGACTTAATCCAATTTGATTTTTCAAAAAAAAAATAGTGTGGATAGGATGAAGGGTTTTCATGTTGGAGACCCACTAGTGGCAGCTCTGTGATGCAGGTCTGAACACAGGCAGAGGAGAGAGGATGGAAACACAGGGGCTGGTTTGAAAGATATTAAGGAGGCAGAAATGACAGGACTGGGAGAGTGTTTATAAATGAAGGATGAGAAAAGCAAGGCAGGGCTTCAGGAAGATTTCTAGCCTGGATGACACATTTCACTGACAGAACAGGAAAGCGAAAGCACCAGAAGAGCAATGCCTTGTTTTCAATGCTAAACAAGGAGAAAATGGGCCAGGACTGGTCAAGTAACCATGAGGGCCTTTGCGCTTTGAGCTCCAGGACACGCTCTGCAGCCTCGACTTGCTGCTTCCTCTCTTCCTCTGAGCAGCCCCACGGACTCTCCCCACTTCCCACTCTCAAAAGCTGCGAACACCAACTCTGTCCCTGGAGGATCCTCTTCCCTTGAGCTTCCTTGTGGAGATTATAACTTTCCTCAGCTTCCAGTCCCCAAAGACAAGTACACATGACATTAAAAAAAATTACTATTAATCACCACGTGGAAAGAGAGAAAAGCAAGCCTAACAAACATGAGGGAATTATAAAGTTTAAGAAATTGTATGGATTTTTGCTTTTCTTACTGAGAATGTAGCAAAGAACCAGCTCTGCACCACCCCCGCTCCCTCCCTAAGAAGTGCGTGCACATGCGTACACACACACACACACACACACACACACACACACACACATTTTGTTCAACCTTTGTTGCTAAGGATGGAGTTCAGCCATCTCCTCTAGTTGGTCTTGTGCCAATGCTTTAAGAAGAGGGCATGCGGACTCCTTTCTCAGGAAATACCTTTCCTTTAAGCCATTGGCCTGAATCCCTTCGTATTTGCACCATTGTTCCACAAATATTTATTGAAAGTTGCTCTCCCTGAGGCTCTGTGGTAGGCCCTGAGACTCTAGTTGTGAAAAACCACGCAGCTCCGGCCCTGGGAGGCTCATGCCATAATGGTTGGGAGACACTAAGTACATGTGCAGTTCTAGGCAGTCTCCTTTCCTCAAGTGAATAATGCATTCAGGTTACCTCTGCGGTAGTAGGGATTTTGTTTTCTTTAATATGTTTTGTTTATGGCTGATTAGCATTACCAAGAATAGTGCTTGGCAAATAAGTTATGAACAATAAATATGTTTTGAATCATACCCTCTGCCAAAGACAGATAGGTCTTCCAAAATCCTCCCTCCCCCCCCCAAAAAAAAGAACTGATTCCTCTGTGGTTAAGGTATTCAAAAGGAGTCCTCTAAGAATGATATTTTAAGATTTATAAAATAATTATGAAAAAAGTAATTAACTTGTTGGAATTGATTTCACTTCATTCGTAAGTTCACTTCCGTTCTGAGAACTGGTTAAAAATATCAGGCCGTGAGTTGCACTAGGACTTATTGTGCCTGCTATGAGCCTTTCACTTGGAGGATAGGGAGATAGGAGGATAAGCAATCAATATGAGGACTTTATGACATCACCAGGCTTCTTTTTAAAAAATATATATATATTATTGATTTTTTACAGAGAGGAAGGGAGAAGGATAGAGAGTTAGAAACATTGATGAGAGAGAAATATCGATCAGCTGTCTCCTGCACACTCCCCTCTGGGGATGTGCCCTCAACCAAAGTACATACATGCCTTTGACCAGAATTGAACCTGGTACCCTTCAGTGTGCAGGCCGATGCTCTATACACTGAGCCAAACTGGTTAGGGCCACCACACTTCTTAAACCAACTTTAATCTGTTTTAGGTTTACAATTATGACAGATTGTATTTTCCAACATGTCTAACCATATATGCTTTTCCATGTGATGTTGACACTCCTCTGACTGAGAGGTGGGGGTGTCAGTTCCCTCTTTGAATCTGGGTGGCCTTGCAATTGTGGCAGAAATTATGCTACATGACCTCTCAGACTGGGCCATACAAGCAACTTAGATCCAGTCTGGTTTTCTTGGGATGCTCACCTTTGGAGCCCTGAGAAACCACAGTAGCCATTTGGCTGTCGTCAAGCCGCCATGCTCTGAGGAAGCCCACACCTGAGAGATCACTCCCTTTTTATTTTTAATTTTTTTTATTTATTAATTTTAGAGAGAGGAAGGGATAGAGAGAGAAAGAGAAACATCAGTTTGTTGTTCCACATATGTATGCATTCATTCATTGTTTGCTTCCAGTTTTTGCCCTGCAAACGTTATTTATCGTGATTATGCTCTAACCAACCGAGATACCTGGCCAGGGTCCCTTCTTTTTTTCTTTTTCTTTTTTTAAAGTGTATTTTATTGATTGTTTAAAGAGAGGAAAGGAGAGGGATAGAGAGCCAGAAACATCTATCAGCTGCCTCCTTCATGCCCCCCACCAGGGATGTGCCTGCAACCAAGGTACGTGCTCTTGACCGGAATCAAAACTGGAACCCTTCAGTCTGCAGTCCGATACTCCATCCACAGAGCCAAACCGGTTTTGGCAAGGGTCCCTTCTTATTAATCACTTCCTTCTCTGTGAATTAATGGCACATAACCAACTGGTTTCCTCATATTTTATGGCTCTCTCTTTCTCAGTAATCTTTGCTGGTTCCTCGAAACAATGGAGAAGCTCTCTCAGAGCTCTGTCCTGGGCTTTATTATTTCTATCAGCAGTCTTCCTGTAAGTTATTTCATCAGCCCCATGTCTTTAAATATGATCAGATTTATAATGATATGTTTGTCACCAAATGTTCCTCCAGGATCCATATTCATGCATCCTACGTCTTGTTCATCATCTCCCTTAAATGTTTAAAAGGCATCTAAAATTTCACACAGACAAAAAAGAACTATTTTCCTCCAAAAAATATGCCCCTTTAGAGATATTTTTCTATCTCACTCCATTTCACCTAGGTGCTCCGTCCAAAAACCTATATGTCAAATCTTACCTTCTCTTCATACTTTATTTTATATCCAGGCCTCTTGGCTCTTAGTTAAAAATATATTTAAATATCATCACTGCTTAGATGGCTCTTGCCTGGTATTCCCTCCAAATGCAGCAATATACCCCCCCTTCATATTCTCTCATGTGTTAGTTTCTCTCTTTCAGCCTTTTATTTGTTCCTAAATCTCTTATTGTCTTTATTTTTTCTCACTTTCACTCCTCTCCACAAGCATATAAATACTTTGAAGAAAAGGACTCTATATTATTTTCCAAATAAGAGAACTGCAGTTTAGTTAATTTGTTGAGAATGCTAGTATGAGCAAAAAAAGTGATAATAGGTTTGAATAAGTTCATTTCTAAATCCACATTCTTTCTATGCATCACCAAGAAGAAAACCTCTTAGATTAATAGTAAAGGAATTGTATTTAATGTCTCTAGTAATACTTTACATGTATCCCATGTTTTCCAACCTGAGTTTGCTTTTTATATTATATACTATACACAGTAGGCTTCAATATTTTTGATATCCTTATATATCAAGGAGATCACTATTGAATAATAGCTTCATTCAGTAGTTATGCTCCTTGGCTGTTCAGCATCATGCCTATTACAATGTTCAAAGTACCATCTTGTTGTTCTATGAAATGGGATACTCCTTTCTTGAAAGTCATTGTTGAAAATAGAAGTTAATTTTAAATTATTTTACAGTTAGGATGTTCCTTCTTAGTTAGTAGTAAAGCTTCTGGTATCCTAGTCTATCTAACAGTTCCATTTGTTTGGGTTTAAAGTTACATGATTCTCCCATTCAAAATACCTTAAAGAATAAAGGAATATATTATGTCATATCTTATGTCCAGGAGTCAAATTCTTTATTCTACTAACATAAGCTCAAATTCGTTATCAAAGAACAGGTATGTTCCATCTCTGTTCTTTCATGCTCAGCATTATTTTACTTTTAGGGATAGTCCATTCCTTTTTTAAAATATATATTTTTATTGAGTTCAGATAGGAAGGGAGAGGGAGAGAGAGATAGAAACATCAATGATAGATTGAATCATTGATTAGCTACCTCCTGCATGCCCCCACTGGGGATCAAGTAGCAACCTGGGCATGTGCCCTGACCAGGAATTGAACCAATAACCTTTTGGTTATGAATCAATGCTCAACCACTGAGCCATGCTGTGCAGGCAGGCATGGTCCCCTCTTATAAGCAAAATGGTTGTAACATTTTGCATTATATTC
The DNA here is from genome assembly GCA_011751065.1 of Lasiurus cinereus. Lineage (NCBI taxonomy): Eukaryota > Metazoa > Chordata > Mammalia > Chiroptera > Vespertilionidae > Lasiurus > Lasiurus cinereus. The sequence goes on from JAAGEH010002528.1 coordinate 5,501,652, forward strand.
TTCCTTGTTTATATAGTGTGAGAGAATGTGAAAAAGTCTCCATTCTTTTAATTTGATTGAGTCATTTCAAGTCACATGCTGTCTCCCTTTGTTGAATTTTAGATGATGTAAAAGTTATTTACTAACTATCCTGGGACAATAGGTGGAAACCAGGGCATGCCAAAGTAAACTCAAACTCTTACTATATTTACTAGATCAATGTCATATGCTGACTTTAATCTCACCAATAATGAGTATATTTTGCAAAGCTTTAGTGAAAAACTGTTTTTTTCTGTTTTCTGGTTTCTCATTTAAAGTCTTTGTTCATCTCTTAAACATTAGCTTTCTAAAGATTTTGCTCTGAGCATTTCTCACATAGCATTTTCTCTCTCTAGATAATCCAATCTACTCTAATTGCATCATTTATCATTTATATGCTAATAATACCAAACCTTTATCTCCAGCCTACACAATACCCATGAACTACAAATACATACTAGTGTATGCAAAGGCATGTTGGACATTAAGAAATTGATACTCCAGAGACATGTCAATAATATCTGATATTTTAGTACCCAGTATGACCAAGTATTATTCTAAAATTTACACATATTTTATCTTCTTTAATTTTCATAACTACTCTATAGACTTAGTGCTATTATTATGTATTAGAGGCCTAGTGCATAAAAATTCATGCATTGGAGGGGGGACCCTTAGCCTGTCCTGGCCCCTCTCGCAGTCTGTGAGCCTTCAGGGGCAGGATGTGACTCAGTGATCAGGAGAAGGTGACGCTCCATCATACCTCTGCTGCTGCCACTGCTGGCAGTGCAAGCCCCAGCCAGCCTTGTTTACCTGTGCCAGGGTGATCCATGAATTAGCTTACACAATGGAGAAGGCAAAACCAACATCTGGAGAGTGGGCCAGAAGCTGTTATTGCAATTCAAATCCATAGTGTTTGGTCTGCTGCAGAATTCCCCCTCACTCCAGGGAAGTTAGTCTCTTCTTTTTCCATGCAGGCCTTCAGCCATTTGCATGAGGCTTACCAACACTACATAATGCAATCTGCTGTACTCGAAGTCTACTAATTTAAGTTTTCATTTCATCCAAAAATATCCTCACAGAAACATTCATAATAATATTTGACCAAATTTGGTCCAGCCAAGCTGATACAAATTACTCATCACCATTATCTAAAAACATTCTAAAAAATGAAGAAACCAAGGCAGACAGAGATAATTTTCACAAGGCTAATAAATGGTGGAGACCAATTCAAAGCCAATTAGTCTGGTAAAAGAGCCCATTTTCTTAATTATCATCTTATTTCAAATTTATCGTCTTCATTACTGAACTATGTTACTAGATCCCTTCAGAATCTCATTCTCTTTCTACATCTATAATGTTTTTGATCAGAATGATTCTATCCAGTTGCCCAAGTGGTCTACCTACAAGTAACCTCTAATCAATTTCTATTACTAGTGTTTCTACCACCTAAATATATCCCTACTCCAAATTTTTAAACCTAATGACTTAAAATGAACCTCTATCTTTTCTCACCACATTATTTTCTATATGCAATATTGCATCCAGAAATACCTGATGATCCTCCTCAAATGCAGGGCTTTGCATATATTATTTCCTCTGATCTTGAATACATTTCTAACTCCCTACTCCTATATGTTCATGTGGCCATGTGCACGCGCACGTGCACACACACACACACACACACACACGCACACACACTTAAGTCCTATTGGTCAATTAGGTCTCAGATAATAAATCACTTATTTTCCAGATCATTTGTTGACTTAGTAAGACCTGATGAATTGGTCCTCTTAAGGCTTCCATGGTCTCATTTCCCAGTGCATATTATCTGTGGCCTAATTATGTGGTTAGCTATTTGTTTCTTGCAACAAATAATATGCTCCTTGAAATATTCTACAATTAGTCCAGTGTCTGTATATAGCAGTCACTCAACAAACTATCATTTCCTGAATATGTATTTATATAGTTCTCACACATTACCCCCATTTCTCATCAATGTATATCTAATTAGGCATACTGAAAGACCCCCAGGTCTACATATAGCATTCTGAAAAAAGCAAAGGAAATCTACATGGTTTCTTAATGTTTAAAATTATACCCCATATCTTTTTGTGGCTAGATCATGTCAGTCAGTATGTTGCCACATGGAATTGATGAGCAACTGGATAAGTCACGAAGATATTGAGTTTAATCTAGAGTAATGAGTTAAGTATGACAAAGGAACTCAATTCAGATAATCAACATTATCCATGAAAACTTAAGTGAGTGAGTCTCATGAGCCACAGAAATGGGAGTCCCAGGAAGAAATTAGTTCCAGTTGTTCTTCTGAGGCTGGAGTAAAACTCAAGAGAAATCAAGTGGAACAGATCTTGAGTCCATGACTAGAAGAAAGGAAGAGAAGGAATAGTTAGGGATGGCAGAAGTCTAAAGTTGGGCCATGTAGATAGAATTATTTTTTAATTATTAAAGTATAAGCAGTGTCAAAGGCAAGATCTCACAAGTTTGAGGAAGTATATCTTAACTTTATAAATATATGGCTTCTGACTGTCCATGTGTGAGTGAGTCATCATGTGTCTTGGTCAGAGTTTCAGGGCTACTGAATAAAGATCAACATTAATCACAATTAACCCATAAAATTGTGAGCTAAGTCTATTACTGAGAGATACTGGCAGGTATTGGAAACAATAGTAAAAAATTGGTTTTCTTTGATGATTTAGCCCAAAAGTTAGTACTAATCAGAAATACATTAGATCTATTTTGTTCATTAGATTCCACATAAGAGTGAGGAATTTCAGAGGATTCACCAGAGTGGGTAGGCAGGTATGGAATGATTAACTGGGGAACTTATATGCACATATGCATAGCCCATGGACACAGACAATTGGTTGGTAAAGGCCTGAGAGCAGTGGGTTGGAGATGAAAGGGGTCAATGGGAAGAACAAACAAAAGGAACATCTGTAATACTTTCAACAATAAAGATACATTTTTAAAGAAGAAAAAAAGAGAAAGGCATTAGAAGTCTATTTTTTTTCTGACCTTTTTAATCAGATCTACTATCATCAAGCCCAGCTGATCAGAGCCATTTATAGGTATTGGACATTTACCTTTTGCATTCTTTTGTCATTTCTTTAGGATATCCTCTTGTCTACTCATTTTTACACTCCAGCACAGTGGTTAAGGGTATGAAATTTGCAGACGATGCCTATGACAAATTCCATCTGTATCACATCCTAGGTAGGTGAGCTTGGGCAAGATACTCAAGCTTTCCGTGCCTTACTTTCCTTGTTTGTAAATTTAGGAAAATAAGAGTGCCTGCATATCAAGTTTTTGTGTGAAAATGAAGCAGGTAATACACATGAAGCCTTAGAATGGAAGAGCATAAGCTCTGTATGATATTAGCTATTATTTTTCAGAGTTAAATATGCTTTCACTTGCTCGAATAATACTTTTTACATTGCTCTAGCAAAGCTCTAATCATATTGTATTTTTTTTGTATGTATCCTAACTGAGTTGGAAGCTCTTTGAGGACAGTTACTATATTCTCTGTTCTGGTGAGTGGATAGCAGTGCCTGATACTTACCTAGTGTGAAATGTGTGTTGGTTAATCAATTAATTTTTATGGCATATATAATATCACTTTCCTGCTTGTTACAATATAAATAAGGGACACATTATGGATTTCACAATTTCTTAAAAAAAAAACTTGGAAAACAAGTTAAGGAATAGAAAAGTAATCCCTAAACTCCCAGTCCACACCATGAAAAACAATGGGGGATGCATCAGAATATGATTCTGAAGTTCCTTTTGATTTATTTAAAGTCTCAATATATTACAGTAATTAAAGTGCTTCATGACCTCATCAAAATCCTGTAAAGCTTAATTAATGTTTGTAAAACCTTTTACAATACTTAAATGAGAGGCACCAGGAAAGTATAAGGGATCATTATCATTATCACTGATGCCATTTTAAAAGACTGCAAATAGTTTGCTACACTTGGGTTTGCTGATTAAATCTTAGATATGACTATGCAGAAACACAAACAAAAAATTCATTCCCACAATGTAGCTCAGCTTGTCTTATTCAGAAGAGAGTAGACAGATATACATAAATTTTAATGCAACTATTTATATGAGGGATGATGCTTAAAATGATGATAAAAGAAGATATAAATTCAAAATCATGAGTGGACCATTGGCCTAGCTGTACATATTAAGAAATATTTTTACCTGAAGTTTGGAGTCAGGTGGACCTAGTTGGAAAACCTAGCTCTGAAGCATATATTTCTAGAAATTTTGGGAAAATTTCTTAGCATTTCTGTTTTTCCTGCTCATCTAAAAATTTGTGAAAACTAGGATTGTTTCTATCCTGTACAAGACACAGGCACCTAGCATGTGTTCAAGATATATATTTTTAATATGTAAATGATTGTATATTTAACTATTCATATTAAACAATTAAAATACAACATCACCAGCATTTGAAAGATTGATCACCTCCATCTTTTGAGGTGTCATCATTCCATCATCCAGAATGACTTATTCCTCAAGAGTTCTGGGTAACTAAATTTTACTGTGTTGTTTCCATGACTAACAATTCTGATTTTGAAGGGTACTCAATCAAGAAGTCATATGAAAAGCTTTACCTAAAATGTTCTGTTTATCTATTGCTTCATTAAAAAGAGAAAAAAAAAACCCTCAAAATTTAGTGGAGCAACACATCCATTTTATTGTGCTCCCAGTTCAAACAGGTAGAACAGTAATATGTTATTACTAATCCCTGATGAGTGGGACCCTGTAGGGGTGGCTCACGTGGCTGGATTTAGCTGAAGCAGCTCAATAGGAACCATATGTTAAGGAGCTGTTTTATCAGCTTCATTTTTCAATTATTTCCCACATCAGTCTTCTGGGGCTAGAAAGTCCAAGATGGCTTCATAATTTAAAATCTGTTCCCTATGGCTGAGCTACATGGGGCTGGCCAGTCATCTCTCTCTCTCCATGCATGTAGCCCTTTCACATGGCTATCTTGACCTTCCTTAAACAACAATGTTCTCAGAATTTCTTATATGACAACTGACTTCTTGCAGGTTTGGTATTCCGAAAGGAATAGATAGAACCTGTTTGGGTTCTTAGGACCCGGCATCAGAAGTGCAAAATATCATTCTCATCACAGTCTGTTGTTCAAGCAAGTTAACAAGGGCATCCTAGATTCACCATGAAAAACAAATGTAGATTTTGCCTCTCAATGTCAGGAGTTGCAAAAAAATCTCTAGCCATCTGTTGTTTTCCCTTAAGAGGAAAAATATCCCTGCCTTAATTGTCTGGAAATCTGAAAATCATCACCAAGAATTCTGTTCTTTTTAACCATGCTTCCTTCCAATGAGTGGCTATCTGATCCACTTCAAAGGGTTAGAAGAGATGGTTTATAAACTTGTTTCTACCACTTATTAACTGGGATTTTGAACACATCTCTTAATCTTTCTGATCTTATCTCCCCATCTATCTCAGAGGGGAAAAAGTATCTTATATCCTGTCACTGAATTAAGATGAAATAATGGAAGAAAAGGAGATAAATATTTAGAAATCTATGTAGATGCTAGTAGTATCATTATTAGTAACAAGAAGGAAGGAAACTACAATCACTAAGCTTTCCAAACTTAATCGAAAGAATTAGTTTCTTAGCTGCTTTGAGTTCCAAAATTTATTAAGGCTGAGGCACATAGAAACCTAGAGACAAAGTCATAGTTCATTCTCTCTGAAGATCAGACTTCAATTCAGGGTTCAGGCCTTGGTCATAGCTGTGTCTCACAGTTGTGCTGTATTTGTCTTAAAAATAAAGATGAATAAGGTGACAACTTTCCATGTATGTAGTAATTAGTAGAACCATCTAATCATTGTAGCTTTTTCAATAATTTAAGGTTTTTTTAATTATGAAAATAAACTCAATTATTTGTATGAATGAAGACTTTTACAGTTCTAATTTTTGCTAACAATCAACTTGGGAAGAGAAAATATACTTGAGCAAACCATTTAGCAAAACAAAACAGAACAAAAAAAAACTGCTATAATCTCTACAATCTGCATAGCTTAAACTAGGTGTTATGTCGTGTGTGGTTTTAAAAAAAATGAGGGTCTTCACTTCATGCTTGTGAGTATGTTATTACTTTTTTAAAGTTATATATCCTGGTATTATTTCTAGAAAGACGGAAGTTGCCTTGAAAATGTTTAAATACAACAAACATTTGAACCTAGCAAGGCAATGTGGTATAAGGGGGCAATGGTACCAGTCCAGTCTCAATATTTGGGATAGGACTCTTTGAGCTTCAATTTATTCTGAAGACAATGAGGTCAGATGAGTTGAACTGAGACTTCCACATGCCATGATTCTGTTATATCTTTTTATTCAAATATGTGTCCATTGTAGAGTCTGAAGAAATATAAATATAATTATAAATCTGATTTTAATTTCAAACATTGAGCAATGATAGAGGCCTCGACATGACAGAGGGCTCCAAATGGTAAGTTTCCCTATAATTGTGTATGATCTGAAATAAGTGAAACATGATGAATTCTAATAAGCCTGCAATCTACCAACCTCTTGTTAGTTCAGACTCCTCTTCATGCATTAAGTCTACTGTCAGATCTTTTTTACCCTAAATCCCTAGGTCACTTTCTAAGCTCCTCTTCCTTATTTTTGGCAGCATTTGACTCTAGTGACCAGGTTCTTGTTATGAAACCTTCCCTTTCTTTGACTTCTGAGACACCGCCCTCCTAGTCTGTATCCTAATGCTCTGGTTAATTCTTCAAAGTCTTTTTGTCATCACATTTTCCTCTATTGAACAATCCTGAAGTATATATATAATAAAACCCTCTTCCCTACACACACTTCTGAAATTATCTCACTCGTACTCAAGACTTTAATTCTCATCAATATTACATGCACCTATTAAATACTTATTGAGATGTTTTATCTTCCAGAGACTAAAGGCCTCTCTTCTAAATATAAATCTATAGTCTGGTGCTTTATGTTGACTTCCAGACATGCATATACAGGGCGTACCAACTTTACCCAACTGCAAGTATATGACATAGCAGGGCTCAGAATGTGTTCCCTGGTGTTGTGCAGGTTTTGTCTTTCTCAATGTACATCTTGCAGTCAACTTCTTCAAAATAACTCTTCTCATCTTCTATACCCCAAATGACCGTAGCTCCTCTTACGTTTTCTAGCTGAGTGAATGAGTTTCAAAATTGGCAAGTTATCAGGATCATCAGCCCTAAAAAAGGATAAAGAAGATTCAGTGAAATAATAAATATAAAACACACATTCTAGTATCTGGCATATAAGAAATGCTCAATGTTTATTACTTCCCACCTTCCATTAATATCCCAGCTATAACCAGGGCCTCATCTTTAACTATAAACCAATGTTTTCAATTCCTTTAGAAAGTTTAAAAAACTGTGTCTTTTTTTTAAATGTCTCATAAATTTTATTCTTGTATTATCACTATCTGGTTGTGACCATTATAATATTTCTTTTTCATCCTACTAATTGGTTTCCCTAATCCTGGTCATGCTGTGCGCCCCTTATTCCCACTCATCTTTCTTACCTTTTCTTCTTTGAACTTTACATATGCTGCTGATCTGTTTGGTACTCAGCACACACTTCCCATGGCTTTTAGGACAAAAATTCCAACTCCTAAGCTTGGCATGAAAGGCTTTTCAGGACATGGTCCTTCTGACCAATACAAACTCAAGGTCTTTGAGCTCCCTTCACACACACTGCTTCTGCTGCAGGAAATGCCTCGCTTGCTTTCTCTAACTTGCTGCTGTTTATGTTTCGGAGCTTAGTTTCCAGCCATGGGAACTCTTCCTGGACACTGAGACTGGATTAGCACCTATATCTCTTACACCTGGTGATGGTTTAAGCTCCCTAAAGCAGAAACTGCATCTCATCCATCTTCACATGTGACCAGTGCCAAGCAGGAGGCCCGAAGTGCATGTTCGTGGAAGCAATGAATGAAAATGTTTCCATTTAGCTGAGTGCTATACAGACAATGGTTATAGCTATTACATTTGTATAAAAAGATATATGTTTGGTCTTGATGGTAGCGGAGATGGGGCAGGGGAAACTCAAGGAAATCTGTTTCTCTCTGGGATTCTAATGGATCTGAATTTAATAAGGGGACTATCAAAGAGAAACTTACTGTGTGCAATACTCGGGAACCACTATGGGGTCACAAAATCCAAAGGCAGTGTTTCTCAACCAAGACTTCAAGACTTCTAAGAATTGTGTGGGTTTTTTTTAAGTTTTATATTTTACTTGAATCATATAAATCAACACAGTATCATGTCAGAACATACCAACTTATGACTAGGTAATGTACGCATTTTTAGTGCCAGTGTTGGTTTTTATATAATGCTATTTTAATTACTGTGCCCAAATGAGAAAATAAAGGGAGAACATGATTTAATACATAAATGCTGCTTACACACGAAGTAGAAGACAAATGTCATCAAGGCTCATCCATTGTAAAAAGTGTTTGTGATATTGTGAATAGTGGGAAATGACAGAGGAATTTTAGATGTGCTGCTTAAAACAAAACAAAGAAAAAGGACAAAGCTGTGTCAAAAGCCACATTCAAATTAGAGGAATTTAGTGTCAGTAAAATGGCCTCATTCATCACAGTACATTAATGCTGTTATTTTTAGCGTGTTTTTTTTCTGTTTGCATGTAATTTATAAACTTATTTTCCATGACATTATATAAGAACTCTAAACATATAAATATTTAAGAAACAGTATCATAAAATACTGCAGTTTCATGCTAGAGACCTGAGAGATTATCCTCTTTAAAATAATTTGCACATTACTCCAGATGGAAAAAAGACTATGTTAATGAATAAAGGATCAGGACATAACAACACTGACTTGGTAGTAAAAGCTTTCTTATCAGAGTAAAATGATTTATCTCTTAGCTCAGCAATGTATATACACACACATACCACACACACATACACCATATACACATTATAAAAATATGTACCTTCTTTTTTAATATAATTTTTATTGATTTCAGAGAGGAATGAAGCAGAGAGAGATAGAAACATCAACGATGAGAATCATTGATCAGCTGCCTCCCACACGACCCCACTGGGGATCAAACCTGCAACTCAGGCTTGTGCCCTTGACCCAAATCAAAACTGGGATCCTTCAGTCCACAGGCGGACACTCTATCCACCTACCCAAACTGGCTAGGGCAAAATATGTACTTTCTTACCCCTAGCTAGTTTGGCTCGGTGGATAGAGCATCAGACTATAGACTAAAAAGTCTGGGGTTCAATTCTGATCAAGGGCGCATGCCTAGATTGAAGACTCTATCCCCAGTGGGGGTATGCAGGAGGCAGCCGGTCAATGATTCTCTCTCATCATTGATGTTTCTATTTCCTTTCCCTTCCTTTCTGAAATCAATAAAATTTATTTAAAAAGATAAAAATGTGTACCTCTATACAAGAACACACACTTATACATACTGTATATACACAGGAACACAATGGTGCACATATATGTATTCACAGATAATCCCATGTGCATGGGAAATATGCACACACACTCCCTCGCCCCTTTCATGAATATATCTCTGCATTTTATAAAAAGACAGTAAGTACACACAAAGAAAGCATAGTTTATAGTTGAACCCTTTAAGAAGGTTTCTGAAATTAGACTGCCAAACTCCCAACCCACCTCTGCCCTATTCTAGCTGAATAGCCTTGGACATATTTACTTCATGTTTAGTCCTTCATCCTCTTGTCCTTAAATTGGAAAGGACAGTAAGCACTCAGCTCACAGACTTTTTAGGGAATTAAATGCATTAATGTATTACTACATGTTGAGAAATTTAGCACTATATTGTCACATAGAACAAAACCAAATTGTGGCTTTCCTCTTTTTTAAAAAAATTGTATATTGATGGGCAAAGAGCACTGTTTTGGGGTTTTAGAAGAGTTGTGACACCAAAAAGAGTTTATTCATTCCTTTGTCTGAGAAAGTGAGGATCCTGGGAGTCATCCCTAACATCTCTCAGTCCTTTTTCACCCATATTCAATCCATCACCAGTCTTGTTGATATTTTTCCCTCTGAAACTCTCTCAGGTTGATGCATTTCTCTGTGCCTCATGTGGTTATAAGACAAGACACTTATAACTGCTTCCTTCACAATTACTCATTTATTCCTTTTTCAGACAGACGTTTCTCAAAAAGCAAATGACTGTGTATTTCCTGCTATATTTCAATAACTTCTCATTGCTTTTAGGGTGAAACTTTTCACAATCTAGCTCCTCTCTTCCTCTCTCTCCTTGCATGGAACTCATCTATGGAAAGCCTTATAAGAAGAAGACTGACTATTTTAGCTAATCTTTGTCTCCTGTAACCTCCAAGAGGCCTCTGTGAATGTTGCCTGGCTGAATGAACATAACTACTTTAACACTGCCAAGTCATGACACATCAGTGAAGGAAGTAGAAGAGGTGTCCAATAGAAAGGACAATTATGCGTGATAGGGTAGGACAGTATCCTACATGTAGGGACATGTCTAATGAAAGTCAGTAGCACACAAGCCTACTACCACTATGAGCCACTGATGGTTCATCATCAATGTACTGCAAGAGTGAATATAGCCCTAGCTGATTTGGCTCAATGGATAAAGTGTCGGCATGTGGACCGAAGGGTCCTGGGTTCAATTCCTGTCAAGGGTACATGCCTGGGCTGTGGGCTAGATCCCTAGTAGGGTGTGTGCAGGAGGCAGCTGATCAATGATTCTTATCATTGATGTTTCTATCTATCTCTCTCCCTTTCCCTTCTTCTCTGAAATCAATGAAAATAAAATAATAAAATAATCTTACTTCCCTTAGAAGAAATTCAAGGAGATGGTGCAAGGAAAACATTTAGCACAGAGCCAGGGCCATAGTAGGGGTTCAGTGACATTTATTGACCCTCTATGGGTTGCCCACTCCTGCCAACAAAAGAAAAACAGCCATTAATCAGATATTTACCCAATTATCCAATCTACCAATATTAAAAAATCTTAAAAAAGAATGAAGATAACCAATGAATACATCATCAATGCCCAATGAATATGTTGATTTCCAGTATAGAAAAAGCAGATTAAGATATAGGCATTTTTGTTTATTTGCTGTTTGTTTCTAATCTGTGGTTTCTGGAAAGATTTATCTGTGAACACAAATGTGATTTCTCCTGGCACTTCTTAGGACCATATAGTCATATCATTATAGCAGAATGCAGGGTCTGATAGACCCAGCCCCAGCAAAATGGTGGCAACATAGCTATATCTCACTTTTTTACCAAAAGAAATAAAAGACCCAGGTTCATTTGTTTCTTTTCTGGTTCTGCTTTGCATGGTAATGGCAAGCTACCTGCACATATCACAATTTTGTTGATTATAGAGATCACAGATCCATACCCAACAGTTTCATATGTCACTGAGATCAGTTCACAATAGTGAATGAGGATGAAAGGAATGTCTTTGGCTCATTGACTCTGGTTTCCAATGGTTCCTTGGAGATATACTTGCCAAGATAGGGTGGCCTAAGAAGGTCTAGAAAAATGCATTTGTTAGGTTTGAGATGGTGCTCACAAATTTCTTCATCTATCCCTTTTTCAGTATAAGAAGCATTGGTGGTTCTTATCTAAATACTAGAGGCCTGGTGCACGAAATTCTGCACTCAGTGTCAGGAGGTCCCTCAGCCTGGATTGTGAGAGGGCAGAGGCCAGTCTGAGGGACCCCAGTGGTACACGATCAAGGCTGAAGAGGGACATGGGAGGTTGGTCAGCTGCGGAGGGATCGCAGGAGGGCTCCAGGCCATCTTGTTTAGTCCTAATAAGCTGGACCCCAGCAGCAAAGCTAACCTACCAGTCAGAGCATCTGCCCCCCTGGTGGTCAGTGCACATCATAGCAAGTGCTTGAGCAGCCTTAGCATATTATTAGCATATTACGCTTTGATTGATTGAAAGGATGAGTGGGGGATCGGACACTTAGCATATTAGGCTTTTATTATATAGGATTATCAACTACATAGAATAAGTATTGAATATGCCAAAACTTAGCCCACTTATACCTTTGTTCTAAGCATCCTCAACACATGTACCTCTATCTATAATAATAAAATGTAATATGCTAATTAGACTGGAGGTTCTTCCAGACGACCTTTTGGATGAAGCCGGGACTGGGGCTGCTGCTGCAAAGGCTGGGACAGCACCCAGGGCCCTCAGAGTCCCTTGTATGAATTCTGTGCATAGGGCCTCTAGTAACACTATATCTTACTACAGATATCCTCTTAAAATGTATCATAACTGATTTTTGTTAAATTGCATACTTTTCTACTGACATTTTTCTCCAAGATCTTAAACTTTTATTTATGTTATATAGCCAATTCAAAGTAGTTCCAATGCTCCATTTTTGTGTATTAACTTCATTTTCTCTCCAGCTTAACCTCATTCTATAAAGTAGTTAATGATCTGATAACTAACAGTTGAATGCACTGGTAAATTCTGATATTTCAATAATTCCTCTGAACTTTCTTGTAAAGTGAACAATCTCTCTGTAATAAAAATGGTCCTCCCTAGTTATTATTTTGGAGATTTTCAGGAAGGAAGCTACATTTTTAAATACTTTAAAAATAGATTTTTGTTAACTGATTATGCATATACTTACTGATGAAAGTTATTGTGAACACCATATATAGATTATTCATTTGTTCACAATTAACATATTTTCCCCTAATATTAAAATAACATAAAATAGATTTATTTTCTTTCTCTTATCACTTTGTAATTCTGCTGTCTTTGGGAATCATCACTCCTGATAAAACATTTTGTATTTTCTACTTATTTAGGTACTATGAGATTTTTTAAAATGAGGTGATATTTTATAATTTTCCAAGGATCATTTTGTTTTTCCCCATGCTTTAATTGTTGTACAAATAGTGCCAATCCATCCATAGTTAATTCACTCATTTCATTTGTTCACTTATTTAACAAATCCTGTGCATTTATTGTGTGCCTTTTATTTACAGGAAGGAGAATCAATTGTCCATATACGTGGGTCTATTTCTGAACTCTCTATTTTGTTTCAGTAATTTATTTATGTTTAAACCAGTACTAAACTATCTCAATTACTATAGCTTTTTAATGTTTTGTCACTTTCCCTTTCAAAGTTGTTTTGGCTATTCTATGTTCTTTACATTGGACCAACATTTTAGTATTAACTTGTCAATTTCTGCAGCATAGTCTGTTTGTTGCTTATATATACAAAAAACAGGTGATTGTTGTTTCTTGATTGCACATACATACCTGTTAAATTCACTTAATTGGTTCTAGTAGCTTTTTGGTGGGTTCAGTAATTTTTTGCACATAGACAATAACATCAACTGTGAATAAAGAAAGTTGCTCCTCCTTCCCACTCAGGATGACTACTTTTTTACCCCCTTCCTAACCTTATTATACTGGCTCAGACCCACAGTAACATATTGAGCGGAAAGTGGACACCCTGCCTTATTCCTAATCCTAGAGGTAAAGCATCTAGTTTTGCTATATTAATTGTGATGTCAGCAAGAGATTTTTCGTAACTGTTCCATATCAGATTTAAGAGGATCCCTTCGTTGCTGAGAGGTTTGTTTCTGTGAAATTTTTGTTTATTTGTTTGTTTGTGTCAGTAATTGATGTAGTAAACTGTCAAATGACTTTTTTAATGTATTGAGATAGATGTATGGTTTTCCATTTTTCCTTGTCAAAATGGTGATCTTCATTGATTTTCAAATGATATACCAATCTTTGCATTTCTGGGATAAACCCTCATGCTATATTATCCTTTGATGTTTTGTTGGATGCTATTTTTAAATACTTTTAAAGAATATTTACATCAATATTTATTGTAAACATTGGTCTGGAATTTTAGTCTCCTATAATATATTTACTTCATTTTTAACAAAGGTAATATCAGCCTCATAGAATGAGTTGAGAAGCAATCCCTCATCTGTAATTTTTTGAAAATTTGTGTAGAATTGCTGTTGTTTGTTTTAGGGCTAATAAGAATTCTCCAATAAAGCCATCTGGGTCAGAATTTTTATTTATAATTATAAATTTAAGTAGATATAGTTCTACTTGGGTTATTGGTTTCCTTTTTACTGAGATTGGTATCTCTTGAATTTGTCATTTTCCTAAGTGAATAAATTTATTATTATAAAATTTTCAAATAGTCCAAAATCATTTTAATAAGTTGGATTTGTAGTAATATAATATTTTATTCCTAATGTAGTAATTTTTGTCTTCTTTCTTATTTCTGGTCAGTCACTCTATGTGTTAATCGATGTTATTGATAATTTCAAATAACCAGTTTTGGTTTTATAATTTTGCTTTTACATATTATAATTATAATTTTACATATTATAATTTTTCATTTTAAAACACAGCAAATTACATTTTAACAGTTAATTACTTCTGTAAGATATAAATTATAAGAATAATCTCATATATTTACCTAAGAGGCTACTATTTCTGGTTTTATTCATTTCTTGATATAGAACCATATTTTCCTCCAATCTCCTTTTTTTTCTGTTTGCAGTACTTCCTTCAACATTTCTTATCATCAGAGTCTGCTCTTATTTCAGCTCCTATATAACTGTAAAATACTGTTCTAAATTAATTTCTGAAAGATATTTCATTGTGTAAAGAATTATAGGTTAACAATTTTTCTTGTAATATATTAAAGATTGTGTTTGGTCTCCTCACTGGTATTGTTTCTGACAAGAAATTTGCCATTATTCTTATTTTTACTCTGTAAATAATTTGAATAAACTCTTAATCTTAAATTTATTAAAATATTATTGAGGTAGTACAGAGAGTTCCTATACACTGTGAACCCAGTTCTACCTATTATTAACCAAATTTTCTCATGGATTTCCTTAGCCTTCACTTAAAGTCTGTTTTCTGTTTGAGGATCCAATTCAGAGTATCCCATAATACTTAACTAGAGCTCCGGTGCACGAATTTGTGCACCAGTGGTGTCCCACAGCCTGGCCTGCAGGATCAGGCCAAAACCAGCTCTCTGACATGCACTGAGGGCTCCTGGATTGTGAGAGGGTGCAGGCCAGGCCAAGGGACCCAAAAGGTGCATGATCAGGGCTGGGGAGGGACATGGGAGGTTGGACAGCCAAGGAGGAACCATGGGAGGGCTCCAGGGTGTGTCTGGACCATCTCATTCAGTCCCAATTGGCCTGACCCCAAAAGCAAGCTCACCTACTGGTCAAAACATCTACCCCCTGGTGGTAACTGCACATAATAGCGAGCAGTTGAGAGGCTTTAGCATATCATTAGCATAATGACATGTGATTGGTTAAACAGACTACCAAATGACTGGACACTTTGAATATTAGGCTTTTATTATATAAGATTCTTAGTTTTCCTGGGGTTTCTCCTGACTTAGATAGCTCACATGTGCCTTTTGCCCCCCTCTGGCTGATTTTCAGATTTCTCTTTATCAGTGGTTTAGAATGATTTGATTATTATGTTTTGCTTTTGTTCTTGAGTTTTTACTTTCTTTTTTACTTGGGATTTATTGAGTTTTGTGGATAAATTGCTTTATAGATACACTTAAATTTGGAAAACTTGTGGCTCTTACTGCCTCAGTTGATTTTTTAGGCCCCCTTGTCTCTTTCAGGGACTCAAATGAGAGTCTTCTCAAATGGGACCATAGTAGGTTGATTGGTGTTCATTTCTTTTTCTCTCTCTCTGGTTACCTTTTGCATAGTTTTTATTGCTACATATTTAAGTTCACCATTATTTATTTCTTCTGCAGGGTCTAATTTTTCATTAATTTAATGTATTTTAATCTCACACATTATAAATTTTATTACTAGGGTTTGATTTGGATCTTTTTAAATATATATTCCATGTCTCTACTTAACATGTTCAATTCTTTTCTTTAATCTTTGTGAACATATGGAGTACAGTCATAATTGTTTTAGTATCCTTGTCTACTAATTCTAACATCTGTGTCACATCTGTGTCAGTTTCAATCCATTGTGTTGTTTTCTCTTTATTACAGGTCACGATTTTCTGCTTCTTTGCCAGCCTTCTAAATTTTTGATTGGGTGCCTGACATTATGCATTTTATCTTGATGGGTGTTGAGTATATTTTGTGTATTTCTATAAATATGTTTGAGTTCTGTATTAGGACACAATATATTTACTTCAAAGCAGTTTAAGTCTTTCAAGTCTTTCTTTAAAGTTTTGTTAGGCAGTACCAGAGCAGCCTTTGGTCTAGAAATAATGATTTCTCTTCTTCTGAGACAAACTCCTCTGAGTACTTCACCCGATGCCTGGTGTATTATGGGTTGGTTTTCTTTGTTGTTGTTATTGTTTTAAACCTGGTTGCTGGAATTAAACACTGTTCCTAGCCTTCTGTGTCTACCAGGTACCCATCCCTCTAATCTCAGGTGGGTTCTTTTTCTAACCTGTATTTGCTTTTCTTGGGTGTATCCTGATTTTTCATGGGTATATTTTGCTGAATACCTGAGAGATAACCCTCTTCACCCAGCCATAGTTTTCTCTTTGAAACTTGCTCTTCTTTGTTACTCTTCCAGGTCATTTTTTGCCAGTTTAGTCTTGAACTCGCAGCTCCAGCTCAATAATTCAGGGTGTCCACTGAGGCTACTTGGGTTCCTTTAAGTAGGAACAAAAATCTCACTTTGGTTTTCTGTTGTTTGTTTGTTTGTTTGTTTGTTTGTTTTTCTGTCTCATTTATAATTTCTGGATTACCTCATCTATCTTATTTGTTAATATTGGAGGACCCCAGGGATTTTTTCTTTGCATAGCCACTTCCTTGCTATTATCATTTGTTTTCTATAACCTAATGCCTCCCAAATTAAACATTTGGGTTGGATATATCCTCTAAAACATATCTAAAATTGTTATTGTATTTCTTAAATAGGTATCCTAAACATAATATATTATAATAATATATCCCAATCCAAATCATGATTTCCTTTTTCCTTCTCAGAAACTCCTGCCCTGAAGTCCTTCTAATCCCAAGTAATAATAATACCATTCTTCTAGTTTCTCAGGTGCAAAACCACAGAGAAATCTTTGTATCAGCAGTTTGTCTTCTACTCTTTAATACTTAAACAAATCTGCTGATTTTATCTTCAAAATTTATCCAGAAACTACCCATTTTCCACCAATTTCTTGGGAGTCAACATCATCTCATATGCAAATATTATTTAAAGTCTCATTGTTATGTGAATAAAATGTAAGGAAGCTATTTGTAATTTCTTTAAACAGAAATGTTGCAAATGTATTAATTTTAATAGGTAGCAATTGCAGCTTTGAAATTCAAATAATTTTAAAGTACAGAGCATCCAGAACGATTATATATCATAAATCCAGACACTTACAACACTCTTTGTACAGGAATGTTTTCTTCAAACATTTTGAATGAAACTTTTTATTTTGGAATAATCTTAGATTTATAGAAAGGTTATAAAGATAATTTGAATTCTACCTTTGTATTACTTTTCCAGTTGCATTTCTCTTAATGTTGTCACTTTATACTATCATCTTACATGTGTCAAAACTAAGAAAACACTATTGGTATGTTACTCTTTAACTAAAATCCAAACATTATTTGAATGTCACCATTTTTACACTATTCTCTGACTTTGGTTTTAAGACCTAATTCAGAATTCCATATTGCATTTAATTGTTGTGTCTCCTGGTTTTAACTTATCTGTGGCATTTCCTCAGTCTTTCCTGCTTTTTCATGACCTGAAGAGTGTTGAGCTATACCAGTCAAGCATTTTGTACCTACACCTCAAATGTGGTTTGTCTGATATATTCTCATGACCAGAATGAGGTTATGGGTTTTTGGAGGGAACATCATAGGTGAATGCCCTTCTCAAAGTATCACATCAAGAGGCAGATGACATTCATATGACATCATTGCTAATATTGATTTTGATCAGACAGTGCTTGCCAAGATTATTCCCAGAAAAATCGCCATCTTATTCTTTTTGTACTGCATTCATTGGAAGTGAGTCACTAAGTTCAATCCATACTCAAAAGTATGAGCATATTGACATTCTGCAAAGAAAACTTGTTTATGATTCTCTACTTTTACTTATTCAATCATTCATTTATATCAGTGTAAATATATGTATATTTATTTTATACTTATGGTTATAATCCAATATTATATTATTTTGTTTATTCAAATTGTTCTAGCTTTGGCCACTGAGTTACCATTAGATCACCTCTTATATACATATGACAAGACCTCATTCTTGTTTTTTTTTTAACCACTTCCTTCCCTGTATTTTCAAACATTTTTACCTTCCAAGAATGATAAATAATAACAAATGAAAATGTTTAGGTTTTTCTAACACTATGTCCTTTATGAAAACAACATTTGTCATTGTATTCAATTACTTACTATAGCAAGATGCCGGGGGATAGCCATTTAATTGGGTTAAGATGCTCTGTTTAAGTGTTTCTCTTCAGTCTAGCTCAAGGCTAGTTGATGCCTCTGAATTTTCCAAGGCCAATCTACATAATTTCTTTGAATTCTTTATTCTTTTAAGGAGGACACTGGTATCTGCCACAAAACAAGCAAATGTATCTAAACATGTCCTCCATAACACCAATGTGCATAGCAATCTTTTGACTTAAAATATTTACATTTAATTGTACCATTCTTTAGGGAAACTATGATCCCTAAATTATTTCTATTTATCCACTCATAGGTAGCTAGAATAGGAAGTGCATACAAGGCATAAGTTATAGGTCACAATGGATGGTGGAGAACTCCAAAATGAATCATATGATAAAAGCACACATGGTCAATATTTTTACATTTTTATCATTTCTTGTCTTCTTATAGTTCATAATATATGAATATGTTGAGGAGACAAACCCAAATATGTTTATCAGGATCTTTGAAATGTGCATTTATATATACATAAGTCCTCCAGCATATGTAACTGAGAAAGTATTGATTTAATATTTTAAGATTAAACTACATTAAACATAATATTGGTTGCAATCATTAATATCTATTAATTTTTAAAATAAAGTTAGCAGGCTTTTCATTAAACTATATAATTACCTATGTTAACATGACGCAATAAATGTTCAGAATCAACCTTTGTCTCACATCATTTTATTTAGCCAAATGCTTTGTTAATATTAACATTAACCAATTCCAGATGTCAACAATTAGGATCAATCCAACAAAACATTTAGTAAGGCACTTTGCTCAGACTGAGAATAGGAAGACTTTCCATAAACATGTGT
Source organism: Lasiurus cinereus (assembly GCA_011751065.1). Classification (NCBI taxonomy): domain Eukaryota; kingdom Metazoa; phylum Chordata; class Mammalia; order Chiroptera; family Vespertilionidae; genus Lasiurus; species Lasiurus cinereus. The sequence goes on from JAAGEH010002528.1 coordinate 5,521,026, forward strand.
AGTGAATTTTGAGTGAATCTTAAGATAAAATAGTTGTGTTTAGTGACTAAACATATCATTACACAGATGCCTCATCCTCTTCTGCAGCTGTTCTTGCTGTTTTGGTTCTACGTAGCCCCTCTGCTTGTCTTTCTTGTGGCTCTCAGTTAGTGTTGCACTATTTGGGGGGAAATCTGCAGATGAGGGGTTCTGGCTGATTTTGTAATGTGCCTGCAGATAGCTAAGCTTGCATTGTAATGAGGTCAGATTTCATTTCTAAGCAAGGTCACACTCCAGGGTTGGTAGAACTCCAAGGGAAATCAAAGTGCTGACAGAAACATCTGAAAGGTGGTGATTCAGTAGGTGGCACTCTTTCCTCCCTGCAAATCCTGTTGTCAATGCTCAGGTTCAGTCTGTCTCTCAGATAAGATTTACATGCCCTCTTTAGACCATTAGGGAATACGGTGGAAGAGTTGGTTGGGGGTGGTGGGAGGGCATTCCTTTGTAGTTTTCTTTAATCCCTGTATCCTCGAAAAACACTAGCTTTGTATTTTTCTTTTATTTACCTAGAATTTCAACTTGGTGAGCCGGGCTAGCTATGCAAGCACATATGCTGCTGAAAACCTTTATTCTACTTGGAAAACATTTCCTTATCTGTGTCTGAGTTTTCTACTTTTTGTATATTTCTCACTTATTTCCCAGAGTGGCACAGACCTCAAAATTAGCCTGCATTGTAGAAACTTCGAATTTAATGGCTAACAAAAAAATACAAATACTGATTTCTCTGCTCTTTCTTCATGAGCTTGAGAAACAGCACTGTTAGCATCCAGGAGATAGATTCATAAGTGAATTAGACTTCCTTTCAAACTCTGCTTTTTCTCAAATGTCAAAATAAAACAAGCAAAATGGAGATGTTACTTTTCAACAACAAAAGTCAGAATGAAGCCTGTTTATCCCCAATTTACAAATTTATTCTGAAGCTACTTTGAGAAATGATTTATGATGTCTCTATTAAGTTGAAGATCAGTAATAGAGAAATTAGAACTCCCTCCCTACCCACTCACACAAAAGAATGTGCTAGACAAGTAGAAATAATCTAATACTAGTTTTAAAATTATAGTTTACCCTAAGAGATTATTATATTTTCTTTTTAATTTTTATCTTTTTTCTTTCTCTGGTTGCATTAGCCTTTTCTTGCATTGTGACTTTGCTTTTGTTAAAATGTATAACAAATGTCAGGTGTGACTGAACTCAGGATTTATAAGAGCAAAGGAGTGTAAGTAAATTCATTTGAGGTTCCATTAGCTCAACCTGGAAAGGTTGCCTGGGCATGATGCTTTGACATTTACTCAGTACCCAAAGAATGTTGTGCAGAATGAGAAAAAGTTCATATACATTCACAGGCACATATGTGCGCACACACACACAGGCGCACACACACAAATACACATATATTATAGGGTTTCACTGAGTCTGATCAATTTGATTAGCTCAAAGTGAAAAAAAATTACAGATTTCCCAGTGATGTTATAAACATGTAAACTATCTCCTTCTTCTAAGTAACGGTATTTGAACTTCTTGGATAACTTCCCTCGAAGCCTCCCACCAATTAAGCTTTGACACACAAACCAGAGCGCCAACCATAAACTCCAGTTACACAATTATATGATCTGCAAATCTCCCTAACTTTGGCTCCTCTTCCTAGAACAATACTGTGCAGCACATAGTAGTAATTGTTTCTGATGACAGGGATAATTTTAGAGAGGGGTTGGCTGGCTTCTCTGGTCTCCTTATTTGCATTTCTTTGTGACAAGTTTTGGAAGAAGCCAGGCGTAGACAATCTGAATTTCCCAATAAAGCTCACTCACAGTGCAGAGGTTATATGCCTTCATGGGAACTCTGCATTCATTTTCTTATTTAAACAGGTCAGGGAATCCAGAACAAGCTGTAGCTTGCATTGCTTGAGCTTAATTCTATATAGCTTCACTCATCTCCTTTGGATCTTGTGATATAGCAATTTTTGAACATAGGTTGACTGCAAATAAGAAATAAAAACAGTTTTTGTGAGTTTGGGAAGACTTGTAAAATTCACATTTATATACTAAGACCCATCGTCATGAAGAGTGTATTAGATAATCAACATTGTGCACCCTTTAAGTATATATTCTAGCAAATCCTCACCTATGTTTGATGCTTTTGTACATTCTCTCCTTTCTCGCCAGAATACTTTCATTGAGCCCTCCCGCATCCACATTGCCTCCCAGAAAATGTTTATTCATCTTTCAGAATCCAGTGCAGACATCAATTCACTGGAGAAGCTTTAGTTTACTCCCTACCGATGCAACTGAGTTCATTGCTCCACCCCCTGTTCAATGGGAATTTAGATGCCATTAATTGAGTCCCCAGGTCCATAGCATTGCACACTACTAAAGGTGATGATTCACACTCTTTCTGTATAGATGGTGCCTTTAAACTTGGGCAAACAGGCACACCTTGCGTAGGCTCTACCACAATTCCTGCCACAGAACCTACTCCGTAGATGTTGATGGAAATGAACTGGTCTAACGTACAACTGAGAAATTCAGCGGTGAAATAGGCTGGAGGTGAAAATAACTTTAGAATGCATTTGGTTCAAGCCACTCAATTTATAGATGTGTAAACTATACCCGAAGCTGTGAATTGACCAATTAATTTCTGCCCTGCTAGGTGGGGACAGATTGACTTGGATTAGAACCCAGTCCTTGTGCATCCGTCCTTTCCACAGCAGCAGGTGGCCTCGCAAATTGCCACAGTGCAAAGGTACTATTCCAGTGGGGAAATATTGACTTTATAAAATCCTGACCTTGGAAAGCATCCCCATGGAGATAGTCGCATTTTCTTCAGTGTGTTGGATGCCTGTGACTCTTAACTAATTTGAGCAATCTCTTCATTCGTTTTTGGTTCTCAGGTTGAATAGTGCCTCACACTCCTTTCCTTGTAAGATCACAGAGTCACTACAGGTACTAATTAGGCCTCCTGATACTCCCCTGTGGAAATGATCTTATTATTGTGACTAAAATGGTACTCAGGATAGTTAAGATGTTTAACCTAAAAGGGAAGAAAAGGAGTTAAATATTCCAACCAGAGGCTTCCAGGACTGAAAGAACTCCAAAGCCAAAAAACTTAAAACATGGTCTAGGACAAACAGAGGTGGTAGAGAAAGGTTTGTCTATTGGGCATGCTTTCAGAGAGACCATCTTTATTAGTCAGGGTTCTTCAGAGAAATAGTCAATAGATTTTATATATATATATATATATATATATATATATATATATATATATATACACACACACACACACACACACACACACTTATACACATATACATATATATACACACAGATGATGATAGATGATGATGATGATGATAATAGGTAGATATTGACAAATTGGCTTATGTGATTTTAGAGACCAAGAAACTTCATGATCTACCATCTGCAAGCTAGAGACCCAGGGAAGCCAGTGGTATAATTCAATCTGAGTTCAAAGACTGGAGAACCAGGGCAGGCAATGGTATAAATCTCAGTCTGAGAAGAAGATGAGATGCGATATCCTTGGTTAAATAGTGAGGCAGGAAAAAAAAAAGGGGTGAATTCCTCCTTCTCCCACCTGGTTAGATTGGACTATGCCCACTCCGATTATGGAGGGCCATCTGTCTTACTTAGCCTACCAATTTAAATGCTAATCTTATCCAGAGACAACATCAAAGACACACCCAGAAATAATATTTAACCTGGGCACTCTGTGGCCAGTCAAGGTGACACAAAATTAAGCATCATGCCATCCCACTCACCTTGCATATACCTTTGTCTTTTCCACCCAACTTTAGCTCTTCCTTCTTTGGACTTTTTTCTAGATTCCCTTTTGTAAGTTTGAACATTTTTTTTAACCTTTTGTCTAACTTTTTGGCTACATAAAAGCATAGACTGCAATGCCTTATGTAGGTATCCTTCTTTAGACAATGTGTTTATTTTTACAATACATGGGAAAATATATAGTTTGCATCTTTTACTTATCTGAACCAACTGTAATCTACTCTAAGAATTTTTCCTTCCATGCTTCCTGCAAATTTATTCTCAATTATTTGGGGAACTTTCTTTGCTTCTCAGTACATACTATAATGCAAAAGTTCTGTTGTAAAGAGAGTGTCTCATGCAATTAACAAAATTTAGAGAGAATCCTCAACTTTCATCCACACTGGTCTTTCCTGAAGTAGCCATTGATTAGTTCCTCTGAACTGCTTGAATGTGAGAATATTACCTGTGAGCCTCCTTCAGGCATGGCAGTACCTTGACCCAACTTCTAGAAATATTCCATACAGCTCTTGGCCTATAAGCTCATTTAGTTTCAGTGTGTTGTTAAAAGTGACTGTAGGAAGGTCCTGATAAGTCATAAAACTCACCCTTTTACAGTCATTTTGGAAAGCTCTTACCACAAACCTTTATTTTTAAATTTTGGACATTAGTTTAATTACCTAATAGATCATACAGATGGAAATATATGGTAAATTGATGGAAACAAGGTTCATCAACTTAGGAGATAGGCAGACATTTTACATCAGCTTAGGTTTAGTCATTCACCAGATTAAGCTATGTTTTTAATATTTAAAATAAAACATCTTTTTATAATAAACAAAACAATATAGTATAACTGACTTGCAAATTATTTAAAAATTTTTTAAAATTATTTTAAATTTTTCTTCACATATCTTTAAATGTTAAATTTTCTTTGGTAGCTATTTAAAATACTAAATATTCATTTCAGAATTTATATATTTATCTAACAGCGTACCCTAAATTGATGTTCATCAAGATACATTACTTTAAGCCCTAATGGTTTATATCTTCCTGTAAAGTGTATAAGTATTTTTTAAGTTGTCATTCTCAAAGATATTCTGGAGAAAAAAAATATGAATTAAACACTTATAAATTCTTCATTTCTGTTGTAGTGTAGTCATTATCATCTAACTCATAGTGGTCTATCAATGAGTAAGGCTGAGTTTCTTGTTTCTCCTCAGACATAGCTGACTACAACTCATGAAGCAACAGTTGGCTGCAACTTCTCCACTTCTTCATTAACAATTGTAACTGAGCAGGTCATTCTTTGATCTATACATTTTGACAAGTTTTAGCCTCCTAAAAAGGTCTTCTTTCTCCTGAATCTGTTTCACCAATTTTGCCTTTTCTTCATTTATCCTTCTTGGGGAAGATTCTCATCAAAGTCTTTCTGGAAATCACTGAAGGAACCAATATCAAGTGATTTAGATCACATGCATTGATATTCTTTTTTAAAAAATGTATGCATGTATCTATGTATGTATGTATTGTCTAAAGATTTACATATGTCTCCTTTTTTACCCTCTCGGACCACCCCCCTCTAGCCAAGCACACCCCAGGCAAACCCCCACTGCCCCATTGTCTGTGTCCATTGGTTATGCTAATACGCATGCATACAAGTCCTTTGGTTGCTCTCTAATCTGCCCCCCCCTCCCCGCCCCTACCATTTTTCTCTGGACCTATTCTTGTTCATCAGATTATGCTGATCATTATTCTTGATGGTATTTTTCAAATATAAACTTTCTTCAAATTCACTGTCCATGTGTTTAAAATTATCTTGAAATTCCAAACCATTTTCTTGATGATGGCTTATCTGAAAAGTTCTGATCATCTTCATTCTCTAAGACATTTTACCACTGTAATAGGAATTACATGAAAATTTAGTTTTCCTAAACCATTCTCTTACGTGTTGCACTCATAGGTTGCTTTCTTGAACTACTTGTATGGGGAGAGGATAGATTGGCACAGCCTGTGGAATGGTAGGTAAAATCACAGCTGACTCTGAAGGACTTTCCATCTTGGAAATGTTACCTTGCTTTACTTCTTCCTCCACCATCACCACAGTGATGAAAACCCACCTAGCTGCAGCCAAGGGCGCTCCTCTTCCAGGTATCTTTTCACAAACTTTTAGAATTCATCTGCTTCTGATGTCTATCCTAAGCCCTCCCTCTATTCTCTTTCCCCTGGACCCCTCTGAATAAGCCACTCTAATGACCTTTATGAAGGGATAGAAAATAAGATCATTTAGGTTGTTTTTGCTTAATCACTATTCCCTTCCTCTCTCACTCCCTCCCTTATTTTTCCCTCCCTCTCTTCCTTCCTTCCTTCCTTCCTTCCTTCCTTCCTTCCTTCCTTCCTTCCTTCCTTCCTTCCTTCTTTCCTTCTTTCTCTTCCTTCCTTCCTTTCTTGTTTCCTGATATTGGCAGTTCTTGGATTACTTAGGACTCCACATACGTAGTTTCGTGGTTACATCACCATCTCCCATTTATTTATAAAAAACTAAAAGTTCTGCCAAAACCTGTTTAGCTCAGTGGATAGAGCATTGGCCTGTGGTCTGAAAGGTCCCAGGTTCGATTCCAGTCAAAGCCATGTACCTTGGTTGCAGGCACATCCCCAGTAGGGGGCGTGCAAGAGGCAGCTGATGGATTTTTCTCTCTCATTGATGTTTCTAGCTCTCTATCCCTCTTCCTTCCTCTCTGTAAAATATCAATAAAATATATTCTTTAAAAAAAACCTAAAAGTTCCGTTATTTCAACATATGGACATACATGTGTACATTTTTATTATTTTATTTACCACAAGTAAAAGGAATTATTTTGTCTTTTATTTATTTATTTATTTATTTGTTTATTTATTTATTTTACTGTTTCACTTCATTACTGCTGTGTATGTGCTCCATGTGAGTGACATAGGTGCTTATATAGGTGGGTTCTGACTTACAGTGAAAACTGCATCGCACCATAGGAACGGATCTCCGACGTAACCCAAGGACCTACTATATAGCTACTCTTTATCTCCTCCATATACCTTAATAATTATTATAGTACTATTAAACCTACTTTCCACATCACCCTTATGAAATTCCATTTCTACGTTCTTTGTTTATGTGTTTCCATTTTCCTGAACTTGCCTTTCCTACCATTTGATCAGCAAATCCCTATTATTACCACAAAGCCCCAGTTCAGATGTCACTTCATTCAATCATTAAATAAATACATAGAGATTTAAGTGGCTTCTGGAAGGCCAATATGAGACAGTTTTATATTTAAAATACCTAATCATATTAATGAGTTCTCTATTTAACAAAATAAGAATATATAAGCCCATCCTAATAATAAATTAATAAATAAATAGACAAACATTTAGGGAAAAGATAAAACAAAATGTCAGATAATAGATAAAACAGAATAATCCCCATTTATAATCACCCTTAATAATAATGAAATTGTAGAAATTGACAATAAATGCTCAAAATAGCCAGTGAAAATTTCATAAGGACTGTAATATTCACAAAATATTTTAAAGTACCTCCAATGAATTATTTATTAATTACTGAAAAAGTAGTAACTAAGGGGAAAAACATCACCTTAACCAATAAATCAAAGTTAAAATTACCCAAAATGGGACAAATCAATTGATATGCTGTGCCTCATAATGCGATGCTCTGAGAAGAACATGCAACTAGATCTATGACATTTCTGCTTAAAAATGCAAACCTTAACTCTAATCGTTAGAAAACATGAGACACTCCAAGTTTAGGAATGGTCTACACTAGTCTATACTCTTCAAAAATGTTAATATGATGAAAGACAGTGAAAGGAGAAGAAACAATTACAGATTTAAAGAAGACTAAAGAGATGACAAGTAAATTAAATAGATGATTTTTCCTTGACTCTGGTTCAGAAAAAAATATTCTAGAAAGATCCAACTGGAACAATTTGAATATGGGCTGTAAATAAAAGTGTTTATTAATATTTAACTTCCTGACTTAAATACCTTTACTATGTTTACATAGGATAATGCTTTTTATTCTTAGGAAATATATACTATAAAGCTTTCATGAGTAGAGGCTTGGTGAGTGAAATTTGCTCTCAGGAAGTTCAGAAAAATAAAAATAGTATGCTTATAAAGAGGGGAAGAAAATGGGTAAGCCAATAAGGGTAAAATGTTGATCATTTGTGAACAAGCAGAAAGGAAGATATATTTTGAGTACTATTTTTGAAAATTTTCTGAGAGTATGAAATTGTATCAAAATAAAAAAGTGGGGAAATAATGAAATTTACCCCCAAGTAGGTCATTATGGAGCACCCACCAGACACCAGCACTGGGAGCGGTGCTGGCTATCCAGAACTCTATGATATGATTCCAGGTCTCAATTAGTTCCCAGTTCATGGCAGGGGAGACACAGAGAAACCAGCCCACAGGCCACTGTGAAATCAACCATATGGTGTGCAGAGGAAAGGCATGGGTTTACTAGCAACCATGAAACTGGAAAATGAGGGCAAAATTTAAGTTGGTTCATCTTTTCTCATCAACACTCTCAAAAGGTGCCCTATTGGCTATCACAAAACCAAACAAAATCTCCAAGGTGTGACCCCAGTGAGTTTCATCTGCCTTGCGGAACTCAGTACAGTTGAACTGCACTGGCTGCCTGAGGGTTATTTTAAGAAAAGTTCTGAGACCATGTCACATACTGAGAGACAGGACAAAGTCCATCACAGCACTTGGGATTCAGGGGTCACTGCTTATATTAGTTTACTAGGGATGCCACAGCAAAGTACCACATATAGTGTGGCTTAATTAAGAGAAATTTACTGTCTTAGTACTGGAGGCTAGACTTCTGAGGTTGTGGTGTGGGTAGGATGGATTCCTCCTGAGAGCTGTGAGGGAGAATCTGCCCCAGGCATCTCCTCTGGCTTTTGGTGGTTTATTGGCAATCTCCGGTGTTCATTGGCTTGTAGCTGCATCACTGTGATCTCTGATTCACCCTTACATGGCGTTCTCCCTCTCTGCGTCTGTCTCTGTTTCCAAATTTCTCCATTTTAGACAGACAGGCATATTGGTTAAGAGCCCATCCTAATTACCTCTTGTTACCTGTTGGTTTGCCAAGATCCTGTTTCCAAATAAGGTCACATCCATAGGGACTGGGGTTTAGGGATTTTAACATCTTTGTGGGTACACCATTCAACCATAACACTGCCTCATGTTCTCAAAGAATTTCTCCCAAATAATCTTTCCAATCTTATGTCATATTTCTTCTTGTAAAAAGTCATATTTGATAGACTGTTATAAGAGTTCTTGAAATACTTTGCCCCGAGACCTGATCAAATTGTCCTTCTTCCACCCACAGTTAGATTGTTAAATACTGAGTTACTCCCTAACATATCAAGTTGCTTGATATCCTTTGTGGAATTTACACTTGATCTTGATGTTCATTTATTTATAATCTATGTCTTATTATATTTTAAGTCCCGTGAAGGCAAGGATCTTGCCTGTCAGGGTGACCACCATCACCTCATGGCCAAGTTCAGTGTCTGGCACATATAGATGCTCAGGATCTCTGCAAATACAGTAGCACAAGGGTCATTTCAGTCTGTATTATGTTTTGTCATTCTTATTTTGACTAGCCCTGGTTTGCTGAACCAAGTAGGCATCCTAAGTTTTGAATAAGTACATAAATTGAAACAAGCTAAATGACAATAACATGAGATTCATCAGAACAAACAAAATGCCCAGCAATAGGGTACTAGTTGAAAGCACACCCATTGAGCATATTTTCATGACTACAAATAGCGAAGGAAAGAAAACACTCCCTTGGAAGTAAATTAGAAGTGTGAAGACAATAAAACATAGGCAAACAACAACAGAATCTGAAACATGGACAAATACTTAAAAGCACATAAAAGCATATGAATCTACATTGTAGTGTGGTCACATTGCTAACACTAGACAAAAAAAAAA
>JAAGEH010002528.1:5531240-5784027 GCA_011751065.1 Lasiurus cinereus
TATATATATATATATATATATATATATATATATATAAAAGCCGCTCATTAAGTCATTAAATGATGGAAATTGTTACTATTATTATTACTGATCTTCACAATATATGTGTGTGAGAGGTGGAACAGATGCACCAGTTTAAAGAGAAGAAAATAGACTCTTAAAGGTCTGGTCCAAGATTAGAGAGGGTTAGAATGCGAGCTCAGAGAAGCCTTCTTTCCCAGATTCTCAGTCTCTTAGATCTTATTTGTTCAATCTCAGTCAGGAGCCAAGCTCTTTGGGGACAGAGCACCTAGGGTCCCATTTCACCTGCCTTTCTCAGACTCACACTGCCAAGCTAGAAGGTTAACTGGTGTGACTCAGCTGCCTGCTGTACTGCTCCTTGACAGTCACATGGCCAATCCCTGACAGCAAGGAATGTCACCCTTCCTGGTTCTGGCACCTGTGTGCAGATGTAGCAAGAGGGCCCCAAAGGTAAAATTGCAGTCACACTGACATAATTACTCAGCTGTTCTGTCCATGCGCTGTATAGCAAAAGACAGTGGGACACCGAGAAACAGACCTGATGTGACACAGAAAAACAAGCACTGGTGGAAAAGGCATCAGAGGAGGACAAAGGGAAAGAGAACAAGTCGTGAGTTTGATTTTTAAGCAGAGTGTTCATCAAAATCCTTTTCTTAAGAGTAGCTATATAAGGCCTGGCTGGGTAGCTCAGTTGGTTGGGGCATTATTCTAATACACCAAGGTTGTGGATTTGATCCTTGATCAAGGCACATACAAGAATCAACTAATGAATTAATGAATAAGTGAAACAACAAATGTATCCCTCTCTCTCTCTCTCTCTCTCTCTCTCTCTCTCTCCCTTCTCTCTCAAATCAATAATTATTTTTTAAATAGTTGCTCTATCTGTATTTAGATATAGTTAGAATATATTTTAGTCACAGCACGTCTGTGTAAGGAGTAGAAAATGAACTCTCTCTGAGAATATGCTAAGCCACCTTTTTCCGGAAAAGAGAAAAATGCACTTAACTTCAACAAAACAAGATACACATGGTCAAATATAAGCTGCATAAGCAATAACATATTTATTGTCTATTCCCTGCCATTTATTCACATCCCTCCTCTTGCCTCCTTGGTGGCCTTTTGCATAATGCTAAGCAATGCATCACTTACACACTTGAAAGAGAAACATATACTTTTTTTTTTTAATATGCAAGTCTAATGGTTCTATTTGACAAAAGAAATCCCAGTGATCTATGTTGTCTCTTAAATTGATCCAACATATCCTGGCATTTGGGCCCAGTTACTTCCTGCTAATAATTTCTTAACAGAAAATGGAAAGACAGTAGCGTTAGTAAATCAAACCAAATGTGTGATTAAATGCTGCTTGAATATCAGGCATTCGTTTCAGTCCCACCAGCCCAGCTCCATGCAGCAGGGCCGGGGGAGGAGATGTCATTTGCATGCTTCAGCAAGGTGCATTATACAAATCACCCTAAATTATCGACCACTGTACGGGAACTGGTTGCTAGAACACAATGGCCATATATCAAAGGCAAACCTCCAATGAGGACACATCTTTATTTCCCATTTAAGAAGGGTACACTCCTCCCCCACCCAGTGAGGCTCAGTGTTTGAGCATCAACCTATGAACCAAGAGGTCATGGTTTGATTCCTAGTCAGGGCACATGCCCGGGTTGTGGGCTCAATCCCCAATGGAGGGTTTGCGTGAGGCAGCTGATCAATTATTATTTTTCAACATTAATGTTTCTATCTCTCCATCTGCTTCCTCTCTGAAATATATATATCCTTCCTGAGGAGGCAGGAGGCACCGCAGGCAACATTTGGTGATACACACACACACATACACACACACACACACACACACACACACACATGTATAATTTGTCTTATACTACTTGCCCTTCCCCAAATTCAATCATCCTTGTTTTTAAGGTTTCTGAAGATTTAACCATCATGGTAACCCAGCTGTAACCTTTTAGCTAAATTCGTTCACCTTTTCTCTGTTTGTACCAATACTTTAGGCACTTCTGTATCATCCACTTCCATTGGATTCTGGGTTTTAAACTGGCTTTAGTTCCAAAGGACAGCTTTCAATTCCACTAGATCTAACGGTTCCTCATCTGTGTTCACTACCTGCATTAGAATGGTTGTTCCACATCTTTGAGGTTTGACTACTTGGGTCAGGGATGCAGTGGAACTCCACAAGGGTAATGGGGTGTCCCTATGTTCTATGGAATACCTTCTGCTAGTGCCACGTTCACACATTAACTGTCTGCACTGCTAAGAATAGAATGAGAAATTCACTTGTTGGTCTCAGGTTTGACAACTCAACATTTCTTTCTGTGGCCGGCGCTCTTCAATTCTTCATAAGATCCCTGTCCCAGAGTCTTGTCAAGAAAACATGGATTTTGGGAAAAAAGTCTCACTAAGGTGAGGCAAAATCTATTGATTCATTTATTCACCAAACAGATTTGTGGGTGTGAAAAAAGTACAGATATATTTTCATGGACAATGCAAAGAAATGATTTCATTATAATTCTTGGTTTATGACACATTATTGCCCATTATTTATGATCTTTTCAATTTATTTATTTACCTATTTTATCTGGATATTAAGGACACTAACATTCCTGAACCCATCACCCAATTCTTTATACATCTACCAATTAGCATTTCCCTAGGCCTATTCTCTCTGTCCCACAAAATAATGACTGTAAGGAATTTTCTATTCCTTTGTTTTATTCCCATACTTCTTTTACCCAAATACCATGTAGTTTTAGTGAAGTTTGAACTTTATAGAAAGTGTACCACATAGTCTTTGCTCTAAGAATCATGTTACCAAGATCCACTTATCTAGTGGCACACACAGTTGCCTGTCACTATTCACAGAAGTTATGCTCTATGAAGACAGCGTGAACACTGATTAGATAATATTGAACCATTGCTCCTGGGGAAATGCCGGCTTAGGTTCCTCTGAGCCTCTTCTCACAGCATTTTGTTAACTGGCCAATACATGACCTCGTTTTATGTGTGTTTCTGCTTAAAGACACCTTACTTAACATATAGCGTTGATTATTTAATATTGACCTCCTAGCCAATAGCACTGTACCTCAAGGCCTGATTGAAGCTTATCTAACACACATATTTTTCTAATAAGTCATCTCACAGCATTTTCACACTTAGAGACACTAGACAGCACACTTCACACTGCACTAAAGTAAAGTGGGGAGGGGGGGGCATTTTAAACAGTAAAATCATCCAAAAAAATGCTCAAAGTAAGAAGAGTAAGTAAATAGATGGTGAAAAGTGTACCGGTTTGGAGTGTGGGAGCTATAATGAGAAGGCAGAGTATCTTGTGTATTCGGCAACTCAAATTTCTCAGCACTCCATACATGTACCTACATGAATAGGAGTTATTTGTTTTGGGGTTATAGATAAATTTTAGAGAGTAAAGATTTGCAACCACCTAATATATCTATATGTATATATATGTGTATATATGTGTATATATGTATATATGTATATATGTATATGTGTATATGTGTATATGTGTGTATATGTGTATATGTGTATATGTGTGTATATACGCATATATGTGTGTATATACGCGCATATGTGTGTATATACGAGTATATGTGTGTATATATGCGTATATGTGTATATACGTGTATACGTGTATACATACGTATGTATATACGCGGATACGTATACGTATATACGTATATATATACACGTATATATATATATATATATATATATATATATATGCATACCAGGGTCCATAACATCCACAATGACCAGAGACTTGACCAAACACCAGGCTGCTGGTGCAGCAGGCTCTGGTGGGAAGGGATTTGTGGCAACAGGGATGGGGGTAGGGGAGGCGGGACCAAGTGGAGGGTGCCCTATACTCCCCCACATGGCTGGAGTGGCTGTGAGCAGTAGTAATGACCCACATTACTCAGCTCAGCCTGCAGGCTCCTCTTGGACCCTCAATGCCACACCTCCCTTCAATCAGTCCCAACATCCCTGAGGTGCCCGTCCCCCCCCCCCCCAAGATGTTTCTGGGAAGATCCTGCCCTTGGAATGCACCTGGATCCTGAGGAGGTGGGTGGCAGCACAAGCAATATTTGGTGGCCGTCATTCTGCCTACCACAGTAAGAATCAGAAAGAATGAAGCGAAAGGGACAGCAGCAATAAACATTTAAATCTGGACAGTGGAGGAATGTGGTCTATGCCTTAGCAGCCTGAGGACCTTGCCTCTGAAGTGAACCCTAAGCCTGGAGTGAGAAAAGCAAAGGGGCACCAAGTGTTACCCCATAAAACCCCCAAAGGCACCGGTGTTAATGAACTAAGTACCCCTGGAAGAGGGAGCAAAGCTGGGGCCAAAAACAAGAGGGCTGGTCTACAAAGGGCTCTAATTCTCAGATTTCCTTCTCCACTCAGTACAGCTGGGCAGCTGCCCTGCCTATGCCCCAACAAAGACAGAAGGTTCATTGTCCTGAGAGGATAAAACTGGGTCTCTGAACCCAAGACACAGCAGGACCACTGGGAGGGGCATCCCTGTGAGCCACCAGTGGCTTATTTGACTGCTCCATCATGAATGTGGGAAGCCCGCTTCCCATCCCATCACTTGGGGTCCCCTCCTCTCTGGCTCCCTGACAGTGAAGTCAGGGCTAAACTCTCCAGACAGGACACTCCAGAATTTATTCCCTTCAATTTCTGACTATATTAACAACAAGTATTTGTTACTGTTGTTTTATTTCCTGTTTGTTTTCATTTTCTTCTCCCTGTTTTCTCCAAATTGTTTGGTTTTTCCCTGTTTTTATTAGTTCTCTTTCAGAGTCCAACTCACCAAGAAAAGAATGCCTAAATAGGTTGGCATCAGAGATTTCCCAACAAAACAGCCCGACCTCAACTCTCTGTATTGAGCCCCTGAGTCAACCAGCCCTCATGACCCTGTCCCCCACATAGGGCTACTCAGCAGCTTGCTTTCATAAACCATTTTAATATTATTTAAGCAATTATAGGAAAATGCAAAGGTCTTAAGTCATCAGTATAATGGTTCCTGACAATTGTATTCACCTGCGCAACCCATACCTCACTCAAGATATAGCACATTTCCATCTCCCCAGAAAGTTTCACCACGCCCTAGTCCACACCTCCCCTACCACAGGGGCAACCATTATGCTATTTAATCTCTTAGACATGAACAGATAACCAGGGGTCATCAATATTTGAGAAAAACTTCTAATATAACAAAAACAAACACAATTTTGAGGAAACAATATGCGGGAGGAGCAGGGGAGTTAAAAACAAAACTATTATTACTATATTCAGCCTTAAGAAAATATATGATATGTGTGAAATAAAGATTAGATGCTGTTTTTTTTTAAGGAAAAACACTCTAAGAATGAACAAAACAAAACAAAAAAGTTCTCAGACTTAGGTAATATCCTAGCAGAAATGCAAACTTACTTAAAAAGGGTCAACTGTAACTGAGTTGGTTAGGCATTGTACCCTGCATCAGCAGGTTGTTGGATTCCTGGTCAGGGCACATGCCCAGCTGTGGGGGTAGATGTTTCTCTATCTCTATCTCTATCTCTATCTCTATCTCTATCTCTATCTCTGTCTTTCTCTCTTTCTCTTTTCCATCCCATTCCCTTTATCTCTCTCTAAAAATTAATATACTATTCTTTAAAATGAAATTAAATTAAATTAAAATTAAAAAAATGGGTCAGCAAACTATAGCCTGTAGGCCAAATCTAGCTCCATCTGCTTTTTAAATAAAGTTTTACTGGAACACAGCTACACCCCTTTGGGTGTTTGGGTGTGTTGTTTTTTTTTTTAATATTTATTGTTGAGAACATTACAATGTCTCCTTTTTTTCCCTCTATTGCCCCTCCATCCTGTTCTGCCCTGCCTCAGGCCTTTACCTACTCTTTTGTCTGTGTCCATAGGTAATGCATAGCCTATCTAATAAAAGAGTGATATGCAAATTAACCATCAATTCACTACACCCACAAAGCCATATCCACAAGCCATGCCCACAAGCCAATCAGGAGTGGGTATGCAAATTGACCCCCATCAAGATGGCTGTGGCCACAGAACCAGCAGGAGAGGCTTGGATTTTCCCAGCAATGGAGGAAGCCAAGCTTTCCACACACCCTGGTGAGCCCAGGCCTCCACTCAAGTCTACAAAGTTTCAATTATAGAAGATAAATAAATCTCAACAGAAATGGCTGCAGCCACAGAGCAAGCAGGAGGCTTGGCTCTGCTCCAGGCTACAAAGTTTCAATTGTAGAAGATAAATCCCAGATACCAGGGCTTCTGCTTGGGGCCCTGGATTGCTTGGCTGGCCTGCAAACCACCACAGGCCCCTTGCCCAGGCTGCTCCACACCCCAAGGGAACTTCCATCCTGATCCAGGACACCATTCAGGGAAAACCAGCTAGCCTCTACCCGTGTACCAGGCTTCTATCCTATTTAATAAAAGAGTAATATGCAGATTGATCATCACTCCAAAACACAAGATGTCTGCCCCTATGTGGACATAAGATGGCCATCATCATATGGCCAGTAGTAGAGGGCAGTTGGGAGGGTCCAGGCCTTTAAGGGAGGGCAGTTAGGGGTGATCAAGCCTGCAGGGAGAGCAGTTAGGGGTGACCAGGACTGCAGGGGAGGGCAGTTAGGCATCAATCAGGCTGGTAGGGGAGTGGTTAAGGGGTGATCAGGCTGACAGAAGTGGTTAGGGGCAATCAGGAAGGCAGGCAGATGAGCAGTTGGGAGCCAGCAGTCCTGGATTGTGAGAGGGATCAGGCCTAAATGGGCAGTTGGACATCCCCCAAGAAGTCCCAGATTGGAGAAGGTGCAGGCTGGGCTGAGGGACACTCACCCCCAACCCCCGTGCATGAATTTTATGCACCAGGTCTCTAGTCTTAATTATAAAAGGCTAATATGCAAATGATCCTTATGCACGATCAGCAAGAGTCTTCATCCCCTGCCCAGTGGGGCTTAACTGGGGACCTGAGGCTGCACTACTCACCTAATGGGGCTTGACAGGAGTGGGGCCAGCCGGGACTGGGTTTCATGAGATTTTGAAGCACAGATGGATGGGTGGGGACTTGACTCTGGGCCCCGCAGTGTGCCCAAGACATTGACAGGGAGATTTTCATGTACATTTTACTAATTTTCTTTCATCTCTGACACTTCTATTATAGAGAAAGGGCAAATACCAATATTAAAATATTTCCTCTAATTAAATTTCCTTCTAATGTGCATGAATTTTGTGCACCGGACCACTATTAAAGATGTAAATACTACCTAAATTGTATGGATGGATACTACAAAACCCAATGGAGGGGATGTTGACCTCTGCATCAATCTATTAGCTAAAGCTTCCCCAAGGAGGTAGAGAGGATTTTGAAATTTGTCACATAATGATACCCAAACTAGGGTCCTTCATGGCACCTTCCAATAAAATATTTGCAAATATCCAGAGCCTCAATAGTACTTAGTTTTGAAATACAAACAGAGCAGCTTGGTCTTTACACATGATCATTTCCCTCCATTGCAAGCAGTTTTCTGGGTTGACAGTAGGTAAGGGCTTTGGATACTGTGAGCTGGTTTTAACTGCTGTGGATTTTTATGAAATAGAATTTATCCTTCTCTGTACACCCTTAATCTTTGGTTACATGAGTATTGCATTTGTGATATCCCTTGCACCCGATGGTATCAAATATTATTTTTCACTCTTGTCCGAATTCAGTCAGTTCCTCTTCACGGGCACCCAGACCTTGTTGGCTATGGTTCTCAACTTGTAGTTTTCAAGTCAGCAGCATTAGAATTGCCTAGATCCTTATTAGATATATTAATTATTCTACTGAATCAGAAGCTCTTGGGATGGGGTCTTGAAATCTGTGATAAAAGAAGTCTTCCGTGTGATTTCACTGCATGCCAAAGTTTGGAAACTAATGCTAGAACAAAGTCCTTACTGACTTAACCTTACCCTAAGCACCCAGTTTTGTCAGAGCTGTGCATTAGCCAAAGGATGTTTCCTGCCTCTACGTTAATTAAGGAGTTCAGGTAAGAATTATGAGAGTAGGAATGAGGAGACTCTAAGTTGTAAATCAGAAGTGGTAGGACATAGGCATTTCACAGCTTATGATCAAGAGAGCAATTAAACAAATGAAGAAATATGTTATAGTGGCCAAACCCAGATGCCTGCATCTGAAAGCGGTGCTAAGCGCATTCTTTAGGTCTACCCAAATCTATGCACATTCCACACACAATATGGTACACCCATTAGCAATATCGGCATCAATTGGGAACTTCAAGAACTAAAAAATTTTATAGTTCCACCATTGACTAGGAACGGCTTTTGAACAAAATACCCAGGTGACCAATATTCATATAAAGTTGTGAGAAGTCTCAATCTCTTGCCCATAGTGAATGTTGCTTAATTTTGAATCAATGAAAAATTGACTGGAAGCTACTGTAAGTCATTTACCCTTCAGGCATTAGGCAGTAAGCACTTACCTAGCACCCACTGACTGCCAATCCTGACTTAAGCAGGTTGCATGTGTTCATACATTTAAGCCTTACAACAACCCCAGGAAGTAGAAAATATTACTATCCACATTTTGCACAGGGAGGTTAAGTCTCTTGCACAAAGGTATTCAGTTAATAAGGGATAGAACTAGCATCTGAATTTCACCAATGTGGCTCCTGATCCTATATTCCTAAAACCCTCTCCCCTGATTCTCAAATGAACAGAGAGTGGCAATGCACTTGATTAGATCTAGGACTTGTGTTGGTTTTATAGACCCTCGTAACCAGATTTATGGAAAACGGGGCAGGTTGTGAATCCAGTTGGAATGTTTATTCCACAGTCCTTGTGACTGCTTTAGAGAAACATTTCTGGCACCTCTCAGGCCCTTTAAGTTGTCTAATAGGTGAATCTGGGATACAGATCTCATCCCAATAAGGATTAGCTGCTTCTGGCTTCTCTTGGGATCTCGCATCTCTCTAGGGAAATCTGATCTCTTTCAAAAGAAACCTAGAGAAAAAGGCCTGCATTTGTTTTGTGATGCCTTTGGTTTTCTAGACTGACTTAGTACAGAGGGTTAAATTCTGAAGTTTTAGGAAACCCATAGTTTCTGCACACCTGAACTGCATCCTCCATCCACCCATCATACCCAGTGACAAATAAATTTTGGTCTATATCTTTCATCTGTGATATCCAGCATCTCAATGTGTTCTAGAATCAAGCAGAGATCCTGTCTGAACCTTAAAACCATTAAGGTATATACATCAATGGGAGCAAGGCAGCCCTTTTAGAATTTTCATAACACTATTATCCAGTCACTAGAACAGCCATCATGAAATGTAATTAAATTGTTAGCATATAACAAGGAACCCAGACTTTTGTGATTTTGTATAACTTCTTTATCTTATCTATTTGAAAAAGCCCTGCTCCCTGTGAGGTAAGGTTACCTCTCCTGAGGGCTCGTTTATTATGAATCTGTCCTCTCATAGACCACTGTGTGCTCTTCTCCCATTCTCTTGATTAAGCTTATTGAAACATGCATTATCATAGTCATCCCCAGGCTGAGAGGCTTTAAGGATAGGGGTCCAGTCTCACTCTCTGATCATATCTAGCACAGTTATGGCTGGGCACAAAGTTATCAGGTAATAGGTGTTCATACAAAGAATAACTTGGACTTGCGAGGTGAACATACTTTGAAATTAAATGTGTGAAATTAATGCAATCTTTGCACGCAGAAAAAAAAATATATATCATAGAGATTCCTGAAAGAGTTGGTGAAAAGCTCAACACCAAATTGAAATATAATTGTGTGATTTAAATTACATACAGAAATTATGGTGATTTACAGCCTACAACTTTGGAAGAATATCAGGCTGAAAAATGTAAAGTCTTTGGCCCAATAAGCACACTCATAGCAGAGAATATTTGGTCAGAGTGACTGCTCCATCTAGCCTTGCACTGCCACATAGTGTAGCTTTTAAGGGAAATTGCTGAAATGTCCAGGTAAGGCTTGCCCTACAAGGGGCTCAGTGGGGAAGTGCACGAATGATACACTTGGAAAGAAATCACCACTCATGAGAATTTAGAATGTTTTTATGACTCCCAATCCTCCTGATTCGGTTTGCCTAAACTTGCCCAGTCAATGAAGGAAAGGTTAGTTAAGCAAGTCCCTGTCTGAATTATCACAAATTTCAAATTGGCAAGGTCCAGATTAATGAGATTTTTTTTTTTACCCTCCTGCATTCGATTTCAATTCACCCAGATAAAATGCACTGTGGAACATTTGGAGTCGGTCCAGAAGACAGCAACTAAAATGATTAAAGGTTTGACTAATATTCCCTCTGAGGAAAGACTAAAGGAGCCGAGTTTATTTAGCCTTAGAAAAGAAGGCTGAATAATGAATTAATAATAGTTCCCAAGTATATAAAGAAGCGTGGGAGTGACAAGGAGCAGATTCCCTTACTTCTAATGAGTCAAGAACAAGAAAGGGACTTGGAAACAGACAAGAGAGGACTGTACGTTCTACTTAGAAATCCTGGCTGGTGATACAACACACAGTCCTGGAACCTTTAGGGGCTGCTTCAATGGATGTTTTGTGAAAATCCTAAAATCTCCCTTCTTCCATGCATTCATGTGAAGCCTTGCCTGCATGCAGATGGATTACACTCAATGCCCTCTCAGTGTCCCTTCTAACCTGGTGATTCGCTTGATGAAAGGTCATCAGGTTGAATTGATTAGAAAGTTAAAATTGCATTCCTGGTTCAATGAATTTGAACTGCAAGAGAGAACCTTTCAAATGAGTGGTCAGTTTGAATTTCACCCTGTTGGCAGCGGCCCAACATCATACCACACGGCCAGTGCAGCTGGGACAGACTGCTCTGTCTGAAGTAATAACGATGTTGGCATCGCACTGACAGTGTCCTATCTTGCCTTTGGAAAAAAAATAAATGTTTCAGGATTGCATAAATGGCCACACTGCAGCATCTTTTAGATTTGCCTCAGTTACTAAGGTGGCAAAACCTCTACAGCAAAGCATTGTGGTGCCAGAGAAAACAGGATTGTCTAGGCATTCACTTCCAAAGACTAGGACGCTAGAAGCTCCAAAACAAGGATGATAGGATCAAAATAGGGGTTCCTAGAACATGAGTGCTTAGAAATACATGCGAGTCACTTGCAGTCTCCATCCCATTATCTGAAAGGCAGGGCGTCATACTTTAGGGACCCTGAAGGGCTTCTCTAGGCAACGTTAACAGTGAAAGTCTTCCTGCGAAATTCAAGGACTCCCTCAGAGCAGAATTCAAGGTGACCTTCTCCACTTCTGTCTTGCTCTCCACATCTCCCTCCCAAATCCATATCCAATTACTCACCCAGCCCTCTGCTTCTCGGTTCTGTAATGGCTCCTACATAGAGCTCTTCTTGGCATTCTCACTGCTCCTCTCTGAGCCATCTTCTTTGAAAGTATCAAGTGGACCCTTGACCTAGCCTCCTCACTAGTTTGCCTGCCTTTTCCAGCCCTTAAATCACTCTATACACAATAGCCAGAATTTATGGATCTGAGATTTAGTCATATCCCTCACCTCCTCAGCAGATCTTCCCGAGTTCCTAAAGAACATGCTGACTCCCTTTACCTAAGACAGTGGTTCTCAACCTGTGGGCCGCGACCCCTTTGGGAGTCGAACGACCCTTTCACAGGGGTCGCCTAAGACCATCGGAAAATGCAGATATTTACATCACGATGCATAACAGTAGCAAAATGTCATGGTTGGGGGTCATCACCACATGAGGAACTGTATGCAAGGGTCACGGCCTTAGGAAGGTTGAGAACCACTGACCTAAGACATGAAAGACTTTCACAGTCTTCCTGGTGCCCATTTCTTTAGCCATACACATATTCCCTATCCAAAAATCTCCCTTTGTTTTTCTGTGACTAAATGATTTTTCATCCCTTCACGAAGGATGGTTTTTCAAACATGTATTCCTTGACTCATATGACTCCATCTGTCTAAAATGCCTCTCGATTTCCCACTCCCACTCCCTGATGTATACTTCACATAGCTAACTTATTTTCATATTTCAGTTAAAATGTCACTTTAAACCAGAAGGCTTTCTCAATCTCTCAGGATAGTTCAGTGCTGATGCCTCTATGTTCTCTTGATGGAGACCAACCATAGAGGTCATTTCTGTGTTTGTTTTTTTTTGTTTTTTTTTTTTTGTTTTTTTTTTGTTTTTTTGGTCTGCTCAAAATCCATGCCCTCTTTACCTGATTTTCCTTGTCCCTTCAATGTGGGTGGTTTGCCACCCAGGATGCCCTGTTTTCCTCTACAGCAACTGGTAAGTTGAGATAAAGCAAGGCCAACCGAACTTACTCTCTTCAAAAGTGAGATCTTGAATGAACAGGCACAGGATGGAGAACTGTTAGTGCTGATTAGCACCAGCCTGGTGGCCCTACAAAGCCACTGATAGTCCCCGACGTTTATCTTGAAGCCACTCTGGCTTCTGTGCATTGGAAGCCTGAGTTACTGATTTCCCTTTGGTATTGTGAGCAACTCCAATAGCATTCAAATATGTTTCTTTTTGAGTCAAATGAGCTGGAGTTGATTTCTCTAACACTTACCTTTTATTTGTCAGGCTGACATTATAGGCTGTCTTCTCTTTGAAGGCAGAAAACAGGCATGAAACATCCTTTTATACTCATCTTGCAATATATGCCTATCTCATAATAAGTGCTCATGAGTAAGTAAATATAATAATTTAACTTGTGGAATGACCATAGGCAAGAAGCAGTAATTAATACTACTAGCCTAGAGAAAGGATGCTAATATCTCTATTCTGATTTATAGTATTTTTCAATAACTAAGATACAGATTTAAAGGACATGTATATCACATCTGCAACTGGGATTAACTGGGCAGAATAGGACATATATTACATGACCAAATCATGTCCCACAAAGATGTAAGAAGGCTGGAAGGATAAACTACATGTTTTAACATCTCAGTGGAGAAATAATTCAAATTCCATAAAATTTACCCCTTCAAAATACACAATTCATAGTTTTTTAGCATAATTACAAAGTTGTAAAACCATCACCAAAATATAATTTCACAACATTGTCATTACTTCAAAACAAACTCATTAGCAATCACACCCATTCCCAGCTCCAGGCAATACCTAATTTCCTATCTGGCTCCATATATTTTCCTTTTCCTGGAAATCTCATATAAATGGAATATATATAGCATTTGTGACTGGCCTCTTTTACTGAGCACAATGTTCTCAAGGTTTATCTATGCTGTAGCATGTATTTATGCCTTCTATTGCTGAATAGCATTCCATCTTATGAATAACCACATTTTGTATGTCCATTCATCACTTTGTAGACATTTGGGTTGTTTCCATTTTTGACAGTTATAAATAATGCTGCTGTGAACATCAGTGTACAAGTTTTTTTGTGGATATATGTTTTCCTTTTTACTCAGTGTATAGTTGAAGTGGATTTGCTGGTTCATATGGTAACTCTATGTTTAACTTTCTGAAAAAACTAGCAATCTGTTTTTCAAAGCAGCTCTGCTATTTAACATTCCCACCAACAATGTATAAGTGTTCCAATTTCTTCATAGCCTTGCCAGCACATGTAATTGTCTGTCTTTTTTAGTGGAAGCAAGCTTGGATGTTTGAAGTGGTATACCATTATGGTTCTTTATTTGCATTTCCCTATGACTAATGATGTTGAACATATTTTCCTGTGCTTATTGGCCATTTGTATGTTTGGTTTTGTTGTTTGTTTAAAATTTGGGAAATATCTATTCAAATATTTTCCATTTTTAAGTGGGATTGTCTTAAGGGGGCATGATTGACCTTTATAAATTGATATTATATCAGATAATTTGAAAGACTACTCAGGTAAGTCTAACATTTTATTTTAGGGATATGTTGAATTTCCTATGCAGATTGTCTTTCCTAAAACTTAGGTTATATTGGTACTTTTCTAATCTTTACGTTTCATTTTTTTCCCCCATAGCATTAGTTAGGAAATTTAGTACTATGTTAAATAATAGGCATTATTGAAAGCACTTATTTATTAACTTATTTATAAACCCGAAGGTATGTGGCCCAAGTTTTTCCATTAAATAAGAAGTTGTAAGTTTTAACTATATGGACTTTGTTCAGCTAGGGACTTTTCATTCTATAAGTGATTTTCTGATTTATGTCAAAAATACATATTGAAATTTAGCAAATGAATGTTGTACCTATTAAAACAGTTGTATGATTAGTCCTTTATGTGGCAAAAGATAAAAAAGGATCTATAAATGCCTTATTTTGTATTCTGATCCAATTTAGAAATCAATATACAAGTCTCATAAATACTTGGATGCCTTTCTCTCTTTTGTTAGTTTTCTGTAGGTCTTTTATAAGATAGGAACAATCTATCCCTTGGAAGTATGGGAGAATTCAGCTATAGAGCTATTTGGGCCACAGGCATCTTTGGAGGAAAGCCTGAAATTATCATTTCAATTTCTCTAATTGTTGTTGGTTATTCAGATTTTTTATTCTTCTTTCTTCAATCCTAGCTTTCATATTATATGCACATTTATTTCTTCTTTCTAGGCTTTCAAATATGTTAACATATAGCTTTATTATAACTTGCTATTATTTTTAAAGCTTTTGCATATATAGAATATATATATATATATGTGTGTGTGTGTGTGTGTGTGTGTGTGCATATATATATATATATATATAAAACCTTTTTTATTTTATATTTTGTTGATTTGTATGTTTCCTTTTATCCATTTCCCCCCTAAATCATTCTTGCCAGTAATGTCTTTATTATACAGATCCTTTCATTAAAAAACATATAAAACATATATTTGTAATATTCTTTCTCTATTGTTGAGATTTATTTCTTCATTCATTTATGAAGTACTTATAAAGTATTAGAATGTATTAGGCATTGGTATAGCCACTCCAATATTAGCAGTGAATAAAGCAGACTAAAAGCCCTGCCATCAGAGCGGTGACCCTCCTAGTCTAGTCTCCGATCCAGACCAGTGCATGATGGGCCCTCCTCTTGCTTCATTTGCTTCCTTCTTGTTTTTTAATTCAACTTTTTACATTGAATCTTTATTAATTTCCATTTTAGAAATGCTTGTAAATTGTCATCAAGTGTTAAGTATGGTATGATTTAATTTCCTTACAATTTATTCTTCATTTACATTATATTTTTAGTCTCTAGTTAATTATGCCTTATTTATTCACTAATTACTAATAATTATATCTTACCATACAAAGTCTTTGTTTCTTTAGACATTCAACTTAATTGATTTTTGTTAATGATTATTTTTATTAATGATAATTTACTCATCCCCAATATTCATGTGTATATATGAAAACACTATACATTTATACAGTATATTATATCTTCTAGGTTTCCTCTTCTTGTCTGAAAACTTTCTCCAAAAATATTATCAAATAGGGATAGGGTTATGTTGGAAAAACCTTATGAGGAATGAAAATAGTTTCATTTGTTATGTATATTTAAACAATTCCTTCATATTAAACATTTTAAGTTTGGTATTTTATTAACATTTTGAAAATATTAAGATTACCCCACTATTTTTCCTTGCATGGTTAATAAGATTTTTAATGTTCAATATTTTTTTAATCTAGTAAATTTTAGTATATTTGTAGCTTTTTATTCTTAATATGCATTATAAGTTGTCTACATGTAAAGTTCTCATCTATTTGGCTCTATAAGGACTTCCAAATTTAGGTCTTAGCCATTAACTGTTGTAAATTTTCAGCTTCATTTCTTGAAAATGTTTACTTTTCCATTTATTGTATTTCTTACTTTTAATGAATCATATAAATAAGTTAAAACTGCTAATATTATTTTCCATATTCTGCAACACAACATTTTTTCATCTCTCTATTGTTTTATATTGCCATATAATAACATCTCAAAACACTATATTCTAGCTCAGCATTTTTTTAATAGATATATTTTCCTATTTATTCTTTGTATTAAACTTTTAGCCTAAATTTGTATTTTTAATTTCTTGTATGTGGATGACATGTGGGTTCTCCTTCCCTGGTCTGCCTCTTGCTCCTTCCATCAGTTGCAACCACTTCCTCGCCGAGGTTGTTCACATTTTTGAAGTAGCTTTTGTGCATTTAAACGTTTCTTTTCCTCCTGAGTGGTATCACCAAGGTGTGCATCAGCGAAAGGAAACATAGTATATTAATTCACAGTCTTGTCAGGAGGTAAAATCAAGATTGTTCCTTTATGCCCAGAGTAGAAAGCAGGAGGGGGCTGGGAATTAAGGTGTGAGTTCTGGAAAGTTATCCTTCTGCCCAGGCTGGGTCTCTTCCAAGGATGTCCCACCATCAAGTCCACTTGAGACCTGCCGGTACATTGCTACCTCTAAAGAAAATTGGAGACCTGGGGAGAGTGACATAAAAATCAAGCAACAGGGAAATGAATTCCAACAGCAAATAACATTTTGACTGAGAAACCATTATCACCTTCCAGGGATCGATATTCTTATTTTATACCTACAAAGGCAGTGATTGAAAGATAAAAAGAAAATATTCTCAGCTCTCACCTAGGCAGTCACCCTGGAGGATTTCAGGAGGCATGCACATTGATCCTCAGCAACTGGAAGCCTTCAGCATTTGAGCTCTTCTTTCTTCTCTCCTCTTTCTTCTACTTGCCCTTATTTACACACACACACACACACACACACACACACACACACCCCAACACAGAACACCTCTTTATTTCTTCCGGTATTCCACATTACTTGAAAACTGAGTACCCATGTATAGGTTGTTTCTATAGGTTTTGCATTTTCTCCTACATTTTCTGCCAGCTATTGTAGAGAGCACCTCAGTATGTGTGCCAGAGAAATATATGATAAATATACTGACTTTATAATAACAAAATATTTCATAATAATATAATATTAACTTATAGTTCTATAGTATAATAAATTACATATTATATACTAAGGTATATAATAGACTAGCATAAAAAGAGGTAATATGCAAATTGTCCGGGATGCTGTAACATCATGACAGCTGAAGAGAAGGCTGCGTGTGCAGGTAGGCAGGAGAGGACTGTGTGCATGGTGAGGCAAGCCACGGATGGTGCAGGCCCACAAAGAACAGGGCCTGACAGCCATGGTGCATCAGCAGCCCTGCCTCTGCACATGAGCTGCAGAGGAAACACCATTTCTGACTGCTTTATTGACTAAGCTCCCTGTGTGCTACTTGCAGTGTTCTTGGTAACTTGGGTAATAAGAATCCAAGAAGGTGATCTAGGGTTTTCCCACTTCATTCCTGGTGGGAAAAATGAAGGTCTACTGCTGGAGGGGCTAAGAAATGTCATATCCTGCCCTAGCTGGTTTGACTCAGTGGATAGAGCCCCAGCCTGCCGACCACAGGCTCCAGGTTCAATTGTAGTCAAGGGCATGTACCTAGGTTTCAGACTCCTCATACAGAAAGGCAACCAAAGTGTCCTTCTCACATTGATGTTTCTCTCTGTCTTTCCCTTTCTTCCACACTCTCTAAAATATCAATGGAAAAATACCCTCAGATGAGGATAAAAAACAAAAAGAAAGAAAGAAATATCGTATCCTATGAAAGAGACATTTTGCAAATGTCTAAAGTTGTCATTTTTTTTGTGTGTGTGTGAAGGGACTGGAGTCTGTGTTGATGAAAACACTTTGGCAGCTGCATCAGCTGGCAGTGGCAGCAGCAGCTGTGTGAAGGGGTCAGCACCTTCCCCTGATCAGGTTGATGACTTCCTGAAGAGGGAGGCCAGACTACAACTTAGGTCCGCTCCCCATGGAGCCATCTGTAAGACATCTCCTAAAGGCTTTTGGATTAGAAAGAGTGCAGGTTGGGCTTATTGAACCCCCTCCCATTCACTGATTTTGTGCAGTGAGCCACTAGTTTATACTAATAATAGCCTAGGTGGTTGTCACACCCTCATATATCACGCCCTAACATCATCACAAGATGGACATCACAAGATGTCCACGTGCACAACAGAGGCAAGGCCCAGCGGAGGAAGTGGGTCATGGCAGGGGAGGGCAGTTGTGGGTGATCAGGCTGGCAGGGGAGGGCAGTTGTGGGTGATCATGCTGACAGGGGAATGGTTAGGGGCAATCAGGCAGGCAGGCAGGCAAGCAGTTAGGAGCCAGCGGTTCTGGATTCTGAGAGGGATGTCTGACTGCTGGATTGGGCCTAAACTGGCAGTCAGACATCCCCTGAGGGGTCCCAGATTGGAAAAGGTACAGGCTGGGATGAGGGGCAACCCCTCCATGCATGAATTTCATGCATTGGGCCTCTAGTTTACTATAATAATAACTACAACAGCAATCCCATATAATAAAAGGGTAATATGCAAATCAGCTGAATAGAGGAACAACTGGTCACTATGACATGTACTGACCACCAGGGGGCAGATGCTCAATGCAAGAGCTGCTACATGGTGGCCAGTGGGCTCCCACAGGGGGAGCGCCACTCAGCCACAAGCTGGCTGATGGCTGGCAAGAGCAGCAGCAGTGGCAGGAGCCTTTCCCACCTCCACAGCAGCTCAGGGAGTGGGTCTAAGCCATCAGTCAGACATCCCCCAAGGGCTTCCAGACTGCTGAAGGGCACAGACTGGGCTGAGGGACCCCTTATCCTGCCTCCTCTAGTGCATGAATGTCATGCACTGGGCCTCTAGTAATAATAGTAATAATGTATTCTGATTGTGTACTCTATAACATAAAATCTAGGGGCACCTGTTTTTCTTCAAATGAGTTTTCCAGGGCTCTTTAGGTAACTGTATATGTACATTATATACAAATATGGTGTCAAACTTTCAGAAATTTTCCTCCATTGAAGTCTTTTTGTTAAAAATTTCCAGTCCCATGTACTGAAAATCCAAGCTAAGTACTTTTTTATGTTTTTTGAGGGAGGGACCCAGGGAAAGAAAAGAAGCAGAGCCTACCATCAAGCTAGCAGTTACCAGCTAGTTTTTATTTTTCTCGAACAAAATGATACACCCTTTCCTTCATGTATTGCTGGGGCGGAGAAAAGGCAAAAACGAAATGGAATGTGATGCCAAGGGGAGCCTGCTGTGCTGGGTGCAGGCTGCTATTGTGTGGCCTGTGTATGAGCTATAAACATCATTTCATTCTGCCTTCCCAACTGCACTGTCAGATCTATGTCATTATCAACCTTCTTTCAGATGATGAGCCTGAGGATAGATTCAGCATCATCCAAACTTCACAGAAACAATGGGGAGAGATCTCCCCAGAAGCATGTCTGGACCCAAAGTTGTTCTCAGTCCACTATTCCACAGTAGAGAAGAGAAGTTTCTAGCTCCAGAGCAGAGCTTGCTACCTAGGGCTTGCTATTTTTTTTCTTTTTATTGAATTTATTGGGGTGAGACTGATTAACACAATTATACAAGTTTCACATGCACAATTCTACAACAGATCATCTGTATGCTGCACTGTATGTTCTCCACCCCAAATCAGTCCTTTTTCATCACCATTTATCCTCCCTATACTATATCCTCTTTCTCCACAACCTGCTTTCCTCATGACAATCACCACATTTTTGTCCTCGTGAAAGAGATTTTTTTTGTTGTTTGTCCAATCCTTTCACTATGCCACTCAGCCCACCAATTCCCCTTAACACTCCCCCAAACACACACACACACACACACACACACACACAAATACACACACATGGCTGTCAGCCTGCTCTCTATTATTCTTTCTCTATTTTGCTTGTTAATTGATAGCTCCTGATTAAATATGAAGTTAGCCAAAGGTTAACTGTGACACCTCCCACATATAATATTCCTGTTGTGAGCTTTATCTTCCTTATGTAGTACCCAGGCTCCCACTATTTAGACATCCAGCTTACCTGAGATTCCTACAAGAGCAATAAACTATTAACCAAGCAATTGTTCTTGTTTTTGTTTGTTTGTTTATATATTTCTTTTGCCTTACCCACAGAACCATCCTACATAATAAAAAGGTAATATGTAAATTGAGCATCACTCCAACATACAAGATGACCACCCACATGTGGTCAAAGATGGCCACTCCCATGTAGACACAAGATGGCCGCCCAAGATGGCTGGCAGAAGAAGGAAGTTTGGGGGTGACCAGACTTTCAGAGGAGGACAGTTGGGGAGGGGGGAGGCCAGGCCTGCAGGGGAGGACAGTTTGAGGAGACTAAGCCTGCAGGGGAGGCCAGTTGCAGGGGACCAGACTGGCAGGGGAGGGCAGTTGTGGCCAACCAGGCCAGCAGAGGAGGGAAGTTGGAGGTGACAAGGCCTGCAGAAGAGGACAGTTAGGGGCAGCCAGACTGGCAGGGGAGGGCAGTTGGGGGGGACCAGGTAAGTAAGGGAGGGCAGTTGGGGGGAACCAGGCCAGCTGGGGAGGGCAGTTAGGCATTGATCAGACTGGCAGAGGAGCAGTTAGGGGGTGATCAGGCTAGCAGGCAGAAGTGGTTAGGGGCAATTTGGTAGGCAGGCAAGCAGTTAGGAGCCAGCAGTCCTAGCTAAACGGCTAGTCAGACATCACTCAAGGGGTCCCATATTGGAGAGGGTGCAGGCTGGGCTGAGGAACACACACAAACATTCACACCCTGTGCACCAATTTTGTGCACTGGGCCTCTAGTTAATAAATAATATACTGATTCTTTAATAGTTGCTATTGTTTAGTTCAAAGGAATCAATCTCTAAATATAGAATTTTATTCTCTGAAACCCAAGCACAGACCATGTAAACATTAAATTTACTATCATCAAAATGAAGTGAAATCTACACCCTAGCCAGGGGTTGCTCGGTGGTTACAGTGTTAGCCCATGGACTGAAGGGTCTCAGATTCAATTCCTGGTCAAGGGCACATACCTTAGTTGCAGGCTTGATTCCTGGCCAGGGTCCAGGTACATGTGGAAGGCAATCAATCAATGTGTCTCTCTGACATTGATGCTTTTCTCTTTCTATTTCCTCTCTTCCCTCTATTTCTCTAAAAATCAATGGGAAAATATCTTGAGATGAGAATGTAAAAAAAAAAATGGTCCTAGCTGGTTTGGTTGAGTGGATAGAGTGTTGACCTGCAAACTGAAGGGTCCTGGGTTTGATTTCGGTCAAGGACATATACCTCAATTGCAGGCTTGATCCCCAGCCCAGATTTGGGAAGGTATGGGAGGTAACCAATCCATGTATGTCTTTCACATTGATGTTTTTCTTTCTCTGTCTCTCCCCCTCCATTTCACTCTCTCTAAAAATCAATAGAAAATATCCTTGGGTGAAGATTAACAAAAAAAAAAAAAGAAGAAGAAGAAAAAGTGAAATCTAGCCAATTATTAATGCCCCATGGTCCACTTTGCACCAGAATCCTAGTATCTGCAAACACAAGAGGAAGCAAGTCTGGTGGTCTTTAAACACATTTCCTTGAGACAATCAAAGTGGAAATAAAGAAATCTCACAATTTGGTATGTGGATGTTTATCTTGGTAGATATTGTCAGTGGTTTTCTGTAGCTGCTTATTGAGCTGGCTAATGTTTAATTTGAGTAACCTTGTGGAAAGACCTGTTTAAGTGGCCCTATCAAACAATAGCAGCAAGAAAAGAGATAAGAAAGTATAAAAGGATTATTAAAGTAATGCTGGGGGTGAAATTTATCTCTCCAAACAAATCAGGGTGTCTGGGCTTAATAGAAAAGTCCTATAATAGGTGGACAAATAGGAAACTAATTTTCCAAAACTTAGTATCATGTGAATGCTTTTGCTCGGCTTTGGTTGGCAGAGAACTGGGGAGGGGAGACTGACTTTCAGGTCATTATTTTTATAATATATTCCTTAAGATCTTGACATTCTAAATACTTGGATATTTTTTAAACAATAATAATAAAACAAACAAGCCAAGGAGGAATGAAAGTAAAAGGGAAAAGCAGAGATTTAAGAAAGCCTTCTCTAACTCTCCATCCATAATTTCGCTATATAGGCAATAAATCTCTTTTGATCTCTTTTGCAATCCTAACATATCTCATAGCAACATTTGGATAAGTTTCGGCCTGTTACATCAGAGTTGTTTTACTAAGCAGCCAGTGCATAAAACCGAGATAGAGAGCAGAGGAACTAATTACTAAACCGAGGCTGAGTTTGTCTTTCAATGTCTCCATTCCCTGGCTAGACAAAGGAAAAATTCGACCATGTGTTCCTTGCATTTCTCTCTCCCAGAAAAGAATTAATAATGTACATGTATTGATTTTTTATTTGTGCAGTTGTTGAAGCAAAGGGGTTGAAGTAAAGAATCCAATATTTTATTTGATCAATCAGCTTGTATTTGTTAAGAACTTAATAAGTAACCACCTCTGCGGGGATTTGGAGAAAGGCTATCAGAAGCGAGGTGACTTTCCTTCAGGTGCTTACAGAACAGGTGGGCTGGCAAGGCATACACCATCAGAATGCTACAGCTTTGACTAGTTTCATTTCTTCTCTGTGTTAACTAGCAGTACAAAACCACTGGAATGTCTTATAGAAATAAAGGGCTAGGACAAAAGTTTGAAGCACTAGCCATGCATCACAATAACCTGGGTAGTTCTAAGCATTCTGATGGACTGACTCCACTCTAGAGGAAATAAGTTGGAATCTCCCTGGGCATGTATTAGGGACTGAATGTTTGTGTATTCCCCAAATGTATATATTGAAACCCTATTTCCAAGAAACAACAAAGATTACCAGCAAACCACTGGAAGACGTGGAAGAGATTCTCCCTCACAATCTTCCGGAAGCCTCAACCATCCTGACATCTTGATTTCAGACTTTAGCCTTCAGAACTGTGAGACAATAATATGTTCAGGTCTTTAAGCCACGCAGTTTGTGGTACTTTTGTTAATGGCAGCCTGACCAGATTAATACAGATCATCTGATAAATAACGCACTTAGGATTTCCAAGAACCAAGATCTTGAGGAAAGATTGCTTGTTTGTATGTTTGTCTAGGAGGTTTTTGTTTGTTTGTTTGTTTTGTTTTAAATGTTTAGAATTTGCCAATTAAAAGTCAAAGTTCTTAACACTTAGACCAGTTCACAGCATTTAGTGTATATCAAAATGTCAGTGTTTGCTATCACACAGATTGGCCCACCCTCAGAATTTCTCAACCAGGGACAAGCCCTAAGTGTAGAGAGCTCCTGGGAAGGTACATGGGCATTCTTTAATTATCGTCAGCTGAATGCAAGGCTACAGGCAAAGCCATGCCCTGGGAACATGCTTTATCCAAAAGGCAAGGTTGTTATCAGCTTGACCTTCATTTCAGCTTATGTGTGGGGTCGTGGGTTTTGATATATAAATCCAGTGAAGCACCAGGAATGCTTGGGCCTACTCAAGAATGCAAATAATCTCCTCTTGACTTTTGTGAAACTTCCTGGTATTTGGGGGTATAAAATAAACAGGCTGCATGGGCTCTGGGTCACTGTCTCTCCCACCTGGTTCCCAGCTTTTTCCTTCTATCTCTGTGTCTTGTCTCTTTCTTTCCTTTATTTTTCAATCCCCAGCCCTTCTACTCGAAGAACCAGATCATCTCTCTTTCTGTGCTGGATGCAGAAAAGAGAGACCCTTCCCTATCGGGCACCCAATGTGGTCTTGCAAGACCCTGCCATACTAAGAATTTGCATTTCTAATAAGCAGTTAGCTGATGTTAATGATGCTAATTTGGGGACAGAGAAAAATATTGTCTAACAAAGAACTACTTTTAAGAACCAACACAAGATGAAATTTGGAACAGCTGGTAGAGGAAAGAATTAAGAAATAAACACAGAAGTCATGCCAACTGAGGTACCAGGTTGGCACTAAAACTATCTAAAATAAGACAACTTCAGCAGTGGTTTTTCTAAAGAGGATAAAAATAAGTCTTCAGGAATATCACAGATTTAGTTGTTCAGATAGTGTCATACACAGGGCTATGTATTCCAAAACATACTCAAAATTCTGGGAGAGCTAAATTACTAGAGATAGGGTTAGAAGGGTCAGCAATAAGAAATTTTCAGGCCCAGTGAAAAAGTAAGTAGAATATGTGTAAAGACCTGCGAGTGGAAAATACAGCACACATTCCAGTTGGAAGAAGGTTAGAGTGGCTGGAATTTGGCTGTGGGGGCAGCTCACCTCCTAACCTTAGAAGTGAGAGAGCACTTACTAGAGATGGGTCTGTAGATTACAGACTGGGTGGGCCCCCTAAAGTGTATTGTTAAATGACTTAACTCAGATTGGTTATTTTACAGGTAAAAGCAAACCTCTTGCTTTCTGCCAACTTGTCCAAATTTGCACTAAACGCAGGGCTTTCCTGGTGAACCTAATGCTATATTCTGAGTCCAAGCTCTAGCCAATGTTAGCCAAGTCAACAGCGTAGTTACCCCCTTGTTATAGAAACCGACTTCATCCAGATTCCTCAGAAGCAGACCCTAAGGTTCATGTGAAAATGATTTATTAAGGAAATGTTCCTAGGATAAACTGTCAAGAAGTGGAGGAAGAATAGGGAAGGAGAAGCCAAAATAGAGTACTCATCTAATCCTGACGCTGGAGGAAAACTCTACAGTTTCAATTACATCTTAAGGTTGTCTTGATCTGAAGGAGCCGGGAAAGCTTCCAAGGGTTGTCTTTCAAGAAGACAGCTGCCTGATAGCCATTAGAGGCCAAAACACACTGAAGCTAGGAGAGGGATACAAAGAAATGGTAAAAGGAGCTGTCTTCATCTGTTCGGGCTGCCATAACAAATAGACTGGGTGATTTAAACAACAGAAGTTCATTTTCTCATGATTCTGAATGTTGAGAAGGCCAAGGTCAAGGTACTATTCAATTTGGTTTCTGGTGATGTCTTTTTCCTTAGGTTGCAGATGACTGACTTATTACTATGTCCACACATGGCCTTTTTCGCAATGCATGTGCACATGGGAAAGGGGGAGTTGGGATGGAAGGAGATAGATAGATAGATAGATAGATAGATAGATAGATAGATAGATAGAGATCTTCTGCTTCCTATAAGGACACTAATGCCATGCTCATGACCTGATCCCATTACCTCCCAAAGCACCTATCTCCAAACACTGTTAGGTTGTGCATAAGGCTTTAACAAATGAATTGGATATAGGGGCACATATACTCAGTTTATAAGAGGAGGTATGTGGATATGGTTAAGTATAAGCAGTGATATCAGCTACCATGGGTCTTCTCTCATTTGCTTCTGCTCTATCCTGACGTTGGCCTCCATCACAATAATTTCAATCAATCAAATAAGTTCTAAATGTTTGGAAACTGCTAAACTGGTATAGGAGACTCTCATTGATGCAAATTTCCCTGATCTCTGAAATCTTTCTGGCTGAGTGCATGGAGGAGCACAAAGACTCACTGAGTTTGAGCTTGAGTTTTAACTTAGTAAAAAAAGGCAGTCATGGGATGCTCATTCTTCTGAAGAGTGGATATGGATTTGTTCTACATTTATTTAACTGAAAGGTCATCAGGATACACTCTCAAAACAATGGAAGTCTGTTGCCAAAGAAGCATCTGAGTTTGCAATTCTAAAAATGGAAAACAGCCAACAACATGCAAATGGCAAGCTTCCAGCTTAAAACAAAGTCCAGTCCATGGAAGTACCACAATGCAGTGAAATTACCATCAAACCACTTTATTTCAAAAGATCATGGAGGATATTTTTTTTGAGAAAGTATTCTGTTTTCTTCACCTGGATTACTATAGTTCAGTTCCTCCCTGAAGCCTGTTCCAAGATGAGAATGAAAAAGTTTAACACAAGTAATAGAAGCAAACATCTTTTTTATGCAGAAGAGCAAAAGAACCCTTCTCAACAAAGTTTTCTGACTTTTGAGTCTTCAATTTTATGTTGTTTTTGTCATTATATCCATATATCTATAGGTATCTATATATAGAAATATATATACATATATAATAGATAACAGGTAGGTAGAGATCAAGTAAAGTAAGGCTAATTATATCTTACCTCAATGAATTGTAATAAGAAATATATCAGATTAGCCAAAACCAGTTTGGCTCAGTGGATAGAGCATTGGCCTGCGGACTGAAGGGTCCCAGGTTCTATTCCTGTCAAGGACATGTACCTTGGTTGCGTGCACATCCCCAGTGGGGGGTGTGCAGGATGCAGCTGATCAGTGTCTCTCTCATCGATGTTTCTGACTCTCTACCCCTCTTCCTTCCTCTCTGTAACAAATCAATAAAATATTTAAAAAAAAGAAATATATCAGATTACATTTGTACAACTTTTGTCACAGTCCTTGGCATATAAGTAAAATAAATACTATTATAAAAATAGCAATATTTTTAAAGTAAAGTTTGGTTATATGATAAATATAGAGGACTAAGAAAATAGGTGCATATGCTTAAAGCAAAAAAAATAAACTGTCTTCTATTAAGTTGACAATATTTGAAGGGAGGACTCAGTTTGACAATAGAATTTGTAGGAAGAACAAATTTTAGTGTTTGAAGGAACCTTAGAATAAAGCATTCTTCACTTTCATATGACAAAATTAAGGTACCAAAGATGCTCTAACTTTTTCAAGGTCAAACAGCCAGAAGGCAGAGCCAGCACAAAACACAGTTCTTCTGTCACTTGACCACAGTCTATTAGACCTCAATTCATATTTGTTAAAGGACTGGTTCAATTTATAATTCATATATGGATGAATTTACAAAGCTGATTCAGAACAGGTAATTCCATACTGTAGCCTGTCACCCAAACAATGGAATGCCCGGTTTGACACACATCATTTTTATCCATCAAAAATGTTTACGTTGATGCCTAAACACATTCCAGAGTCTTGAAAGTGCAACAAAAGGTTTTGAAAAGCAAACAAACCTTAGTCATGTTATTAAAGGACACTTGCTTTGGAAGGGAACTCTGGAGTGTTTAATTATCAACATGTGCCTTTCCATCCTCGGCCTATTAAATCATCTGGCCTGCTAATAATAGCCTGTTTAGCCATCAGGAGAAGATGGATGAGTTTTAGTTCCCATTTTCAAATCCAAGGGATCTGCCCTGTTTCTGAATTATCTGCAGATGAAGATTAGTCACTGAGGCATCTGTAGGTTGTACAGAGGACATTGGAGTCTTGGCTGGCACATTTATCCTCACCAATGCACAGCTCTCTCTCCTCCAGGGCTTCCACTGGTGAATAGAGATGAAAAATGCCAAGGTTAAATGTAGGGAAAGAAACCATACCGATCAAAAGTCAATTTTAGCCTTTGTAAACTAGATTTAATTACTTCCTGTGTTTAAACTATCTGTGAATACATCACCTACTTAGCTTTGCAAAGGAAATTGTACATGTGATAAGACTGCTTTCACAAAGCCTGTGAGGGTCTATTTGTTCCTTTTAATCCATATCTAATGTTCCCGTCACCTGTTGAAGTAACACACTATCCCAAAATGTAGTGCCTTAAAATAATTTATTTGGATCATGATTTTGTGGATGAGGATGCCTCCTGTGTTCCTTGAGATCTAACTGGAGTGGCTTAACTGGTGCTGGATGACCCACTTCCAAGATGACTCACGCACATGGCTAGTAAGTTGGTGCTGGTGTTGGCTGAAGTTTGGCCTGGTCTTTTGGTGAGATAATTTGGTTGTAATCCACAAGGGCCTATTCACAGGTTGCTTAAACTTCCTTATGCAGAGCAGCTGAGTCCATAGAAGGAGTGTTCTTTCAGCCCAGAAAAGGTGCAAGATTCCTTTGGATTTAACCTCACAAGTCCCAGAAGGCCATTTTTGCTGTGTTCATTGGTTAGGCAAATCACCTAAAGCAAGCTCAGATTTAAGGGGATGGAAAAATAGACTCTCTCTTTTAGGAGTAGAACAGCAAAGACTTTGCAGACATCTTTTGTCTATTACATCGAGCAAAATAGTAATTGTTAGATTTCTAACTACCTCCTCCACTCCACTTAACTTTCTCAGAAACTTATTTTAATGTATTTCTCTGATCTCCCTCCACTCCTGATATTGAATAAATATGTCTTGCTGTCTTGAAACAATGGTTTCAATCTATCAATCAAGTTCTATTTATTTTTCTGATGTTTATTCCTTTCCTTTACAAACCCATTCCCATATTGAATGTAATACTGCAAATGCCATTCTGAGTCCTGAATATTGAGTCAGTAACAAATAATGAAAGCTTCAACACAATGTTCTCTGGGCGAGAGAGCAAGGCAAACAATGGAAGAAACAATTAAAAACTACTCTCTAAGTTGGAGAAGGATCGTAACAATGGCAGAGCTTTTGAGATATTTAGGTGGCATTCATGCCATCCCTTCTGTTCTATGCCCTAAGGAGCAAGGGTAAGGAAAAAAGCAGTTTTGCAGATCTTATTAGTAGACTAAAAAAAGTAGAAATTAACTAGTAGTAAAAATTTCATATATTGAGCCCATTTTAATTTACATACATTTGCATATGAATAACCAACTAATTGTTGTGAAGTAACAATTAAGAGAACAAAAGAAGAAAGAAAGGGGGTTTGAGGCTTCAACAGACACCTGGGAGACTTTATTTAAAAAGCTTTTTACATATTCCAATTGTATTTTAATAAAGACAAAGGCACTGAATTATGCACAGAAAATATGATAAAAAAAAATTAGTGAGAGAAAGTCCCTGACCTACTGATACCACTTTTTGATAGAGAGGTCTCTAATTCTTTCCACTTTGCTCTTTTATACAAAAATCATGCAAAGTTGTGTTTAGAACCCATGGTTCTAGAGGTAGTGCTAAAGCTAGTTCTGAGTTTGCCCTGCAGAGATCATAAGCTTGCCTAGACCTCTCTTCAAATTGATATTTTCAACAGTTATTTAATGTTTTTTAGTCTGTTCCTTAGTGGAGAGTTTGGTTACTATGCTTGGGATAAATTTGCCTTCCTTTCTCTTCTTTGTAGTTCCAAACAATTCAGTTCTGGTCCCAAAATGGTTTCCTCCATTTTTTTCATTTGTCCTAAAAAGCAATTAGCAAATATTTATGTTATCTTGATCTTGCTCTTTAGGAATCAACCCCTATAATAGATTAATAGATTTTTGTTTTAAATTTTGCATGTCTAGAATCTATTTCTTCTGACAGTTATGGAAGAGGGAACTTTCCTTTACACAACTTTATCTCATATTTTTAATCTTTGTGGCTTCTGAAGAGACTCACATGCTCAGCTCTAAGAATGAAGCCAAAATAAAAGGGGAGGGGGGAGTATAGAGGCAGAGAGAGATGGACCAAAGCAAGATAAACACCAGCAAAAGAAATGATCCCCCAGCCAGTGTTGCTTAGTGGTTGAGCATCGAACTGTGAACCAGGAGATCATAGTTCGATTACCGGTCAGAACACATGCCTCGGTTGTGGGCTCATTCCCCAGGGAGGGATGTGCAGGAGGCAGCTGATCAATGATTCTCTTTCATCATTGATGTTTCTATCTCTCTCACCCTCTACCTTCCTCTCTGAAATTAATACAAAAAAAAAAGGAAAATAAAGGGAAGGGAGAGAGAAAGACAGAAAATATTGAGGACATTGTCTGATTTATTGAATTCAGCCATGCCTTCAAATTATATTTTTAATTATACAAGCCAATTAATGTGCCCCCACAATACACATCTGCACACACACTGGCACAGGCATACATACCATGCACACATACACATGGAAACATTTCATTTATTTATAAGTAATCATTAATACTTTCTGAAGCTAGGTTTGGGTTTCTATACTTAAAATCAGGCTTTATTAATACAATCCCTTATCAACTCATAGCAGAGTATTTCCTCCAGTTGTTCTTGAAAGGCATTGTCAAAGCTAGACTAGTACATAAAATTCACTCCATTGGCTTTTATATAATAAGTTCAAACCAATCAAAAGTAGCCATTACAAATTACTTGAATCTGTTATGTGGTTATAACAGATATTGGGTAATAAATATAAACAACTAAATTATCCAATATAAAATTATTGATTTCCCAAGACAAAACCTCCCTGTATGAGTATTAAATTTGTATACACACACACACACACACACACACACATTCACATATTCATTAGAGTAAGGATGGAATTCCACAGTACTCTAAATCTCAGGGAAGGTGCACATCTATTAGTATCTTCATAAGTCTGTGTACATGGTAGCTTTGCTGAAGTAACAAACTCCAATATCATGTCAGTGTCGTATAACACAAAAGGTTATATCTTGCTTATATTACATTTAAGCTTTAGACCAGCAGAGCCCTGCTCCCACAGTGGTCTGCTCCATCTGTTCCTAATTAGACTCCCAGGCTACAGGAGCAACCTCTGTCTGGAATGAGCCTTTCTTTGAGCAGCAAGCAGAAGCAAAAGACTAAACAGAACTATGCAATTATATTGAAAGCTTCTGCTCCATGGTGGTGTCCATCATTTTTCCTCAGATTACACTGCACAAGTCTGCCAATGGGACAAGAAACTATTTGCCACCTACATAGTGGCACTACAAACTACATGACAAAGACCTATGTCAGATTGCATTATTAGCTTATGTTATTCTCTTAGGCCATGGATTGAATACAGTATCCCAGCTTTTACTGCTGTTCTAGAGTCTTTAATGTGAGAATTTATCTTCAACATTTAGTAGAGAAAGACCATGCACCCTTGAGCTATGAAAACTCAAGGTTCTTGCTTTCTGTTGGAGGACTTCCCTTTCTATGATATGTTCCCAGCAAGGTCATTGCATTTCACAGACTTGCTCAGTAGATTATATGAAAATGAATTACCCCTGATATGTTAGTCTTAGATATCACTAACAAATATGTTGACTCCACACCATATTTCTCTGACTCTAGGTTTTACAAATATGCAAAATATGCACTCCTAAAATTGCAACTGCTCAGAAACTTAATTTCTTTGATCTGACCTTGATAATTTTTTTTCTTTTTGATTCAAACTGGCCTTGTCCAGCC
Source organism: Lasiurus cinereus (assembly GCA_011751065.1). Classification (NCBI taxonomy): domain Eukaryota; kingdom Metazoa; phylum Chordata; class Mammalia; order Chiroptera; family Vespertilionidae; genus Lasiurus; species Lasiurus cinereus. Next base: position 5,562,288 of record JAAGEH010002528.1, read on the forward strand.
TAGCACCCTGACTCACTCACTTTCCTCACCCTTGTACGCCTACTCCCTTAATCATTAAGCCCTTATAATGAGGTTCTTGTCAGCATCAAATAATCTTAGGAACAAAGCCTCGTGTCTTTGACCATGGAGACAGTTTCAGTCACACTAGAGATAACATCTAGGCCTCAGTTGTGTTTCAGCTTCTGACCCAGAAAGACAAAATGACCCTAGTGCCTATACCCTTGTGAAACCAGACATCAGGACCAGATGTAATTATCAACTACCCACTATTCTAGTGTGGACCAATCAATAGGGACCATGACCCTAAATCCCTTAGTCACCATGATTAATGATTTTTCTCCCATATAACCCATCCGCTAGAAACCATTAGGAAGCCAGGGCTTAGAGCAACCAACCACCTGTGACATTAGATTTAGTACCTTTTCCTTTAAAAATAAGCCATTACTTTCTTGGCTGAAACCTCCTGTTTACATTTAATTGGGCTTTTTGATGTGTACAGGCTAATGAACCTCCTTAATTTCAGTAACAAAATATAAGATGTTGTGACTATCAGTAAGACCAAGGTTCCCTAGATTCATTCATGCACTGATATAGTCTTAGACATTCCAGTAAATACAATTTTCTACATTTTACTTCATTGGTTTTAGCAATTCCTAAGTGGACACTGTTCTAGTAGGTGTTGCTGTGTATCAAACGACCCCAAATCTTAGTGGCTTGAAACAACAGCAATTATTTATTATCCCTCATGATTTATATGAGTTAGGGGTTTACGAGCAGCTCTGCTCATGATTCTTGTTCAGTCTTTCATAAAGTTGCAGCATGATTGTGACTGACACTACGGTTGGGAAGGTATCTTCACTCACATGTATGGAACCCTAGTGGGGAAGACTTGGACATTCAAGAACAGCATGGGCCCCTAGTGTGTCTTTCTGTAACTCTATGTCCTCTCTTTTGTGATCTCCAACATAGGATCTTCAGAACTATTTACATTGTAGATCAGCTGTCCAAAGGAACAAGACAAAAGAGAGAGAGAGAGATTCTAGCTTTAGAAGTCAGACAAATGTAAATTTTGCCATGTTCTTATACTTGAAGTAATTATAAAATTACTAGAAGTGCAGTGCATGAAAATTCAAGCACTAGAGGAAGGGTCCCTCAGGCCAGCCTGCCCCCTCTCACAGTCTGGGAGCCCTCAGGGGCAGGAGGCCACCCAGTGATCAGGGGAAGGCAATGCCCTCATTACACTTCTGCTGCTGCCACTGCCGGCAGTGCAAGCCTCAGCCGGTCCTGGTTACCTGAGTCTTGGGTGGCCCTGGGCAGCAGGGCAGCCCAACATCTGAGGCTTGCCTGCACCTCGGGTCGACCCTAGGAGGCTGGGGGATTGAGGAGACTGGGGAACTCCAGAGAGAGGCATTCAGAATGGCTAGACCCTCCTGGGGTTGGGCCTGGCCATGCAGCATGCCTACTATTCCAGCAGGGCTGAGGGGACTGGGTGCCATCATCTTGTGCCTGTGGGCACTGCCATCTTTGAGGGCATGGCAGTCAATTAGCATATTCCCTCCTTATTGTCTGTGGTGCTGCCATCTTTGTGAGGGTATAACAGTCAGTTAGTATATTCCCTCCTTATTAAATAGGATGCCCAGGTTTGAGGAATGCACCAGAGACCTCATCTCTCAACAGAGGATTGTCAACATAATTTTGTAAGAAGAGTTAGTTAGATGGGATTGATACTGGTGGGAGCATCACTGGAAAATCCAATTTTGTGATAGATACCTTGGCTGTCCTGCCCCCTTAATCTAGTTCTGATGAGACACACTGAATTTGAGTCAAAAATGTTTTAACTAAAAGACCAGAGAATAATCTCATACAACTCTTTCTGATGACCAACTCAGGGAATGTAAGTGATTGACCCAGATAAGACAGATAATTAGATATAAATATACCAAAATGAGAGTAGGCATCACTATCCTGAACCCACTTGACTAAATTACAGAACGTGATTTATTTTATTGTGCTCCTGGTTTATAGATAATAGCTATGGTGTAGTTAAACGGATAAAAGCTGAATCTTAAGCTCTATTGAAATAAAAATCAAGTGTTTTTTGTGCTTGGATATTTAGTTTTATTTTCTTTAATTTGTTAGCTAGTAGTGATACTTAAGTCATTGATCAAAAACAATCTAAATCTCACACCTACATGAAAATTAACACAAAATGTCCCATAAATTTAACTGTAAATATAAAACTTAAAAGAGGAAGGAAAAAAATGAATATATGATTTCTAAAGTACATAAAGTGATACTTGGTAAGATTTTTATAACATTCTTAGCCAAATTATAACTGAACAAAACAGTATTAACTATTCTTATAAGGGTTTTGAACTCAATTCCTTAATAGTTGAGTTCAAATATCTTCATAGTTATAGGGTTATTACAGCTATCTATTTCATATTGAGTGAACAGTGATAGTTTGTGTTTTTTAAGAAAGTAGTCCATTTCATCAAAGTTGTCAAATTTACATGTATAGCATTGTTCAGAGAACTTCCATATTACATTCTGGAATGTCTGCAGGGTCTATAGTGATATCCTCTGCTTCATTTATTATATTAGTAATTTTTTACTTTTACTTTCCCCCTCTCCTCAGTCTTGCTAGATGTTTGCCAACTTTATTGATCTTTTCAAAGAATCAGCACTTGGTGTCATTGATTTTCTCTATTGTGTTTCTACTTGCAAGTTCATTGATTTCTGCACTTGTTTATTATTTCCTTCTGTCTCTTCTCTTTGGGTTTATTTTGTTTCTATTTTTCTAGATTACTCAGGTAGAAGGTTGATTATTTAAGATATTTTTACTTTTAAAAATTCCCACTTACCACTGTTTTAGATGTGTTCCACAAAGTTTGATAATTTGTATATTCATTTTCATTCAGTTACATGTATGAATTTAAAATTTCTGTTGAAACTCCCTTTTTGAACAATAGGTAAAACTTGTAAATATACTACTTGGTTCCAAATGTTTGGAGATTTTCTGTAATCATTCTCTTATTGATTACTAGTTTGATTTCTTTGTGGTTAGAGAAAAGACTGTATACTTTCTGTTAATTTAAAATTTTTAAGTTTATTTTATGGATTACTACCTTAGGATATAATTAATGAGCATTTGAAAAAAATATGAACTCTACTGTTGTTTGGTGTTCTGAAAATATTGAGTTTATAGAGGTTTTCCTATATAGTTTGTTTGCTTTTTATGAATTATTGAGAGAGGGGTATTAAAGTATCCAAGTATAATAGTGAATATATATTTTTTGTTTGTTTTAATTCTACCAGTTTCTGCCTCACACCATTTGCAGCTTTGTATTTGATTCATGCATATTCAGTAATTCTGTGCCTTTTGGTGCATTTACCCTTTATCATTATACAAAATCAGTCTTTATGATAATTTATTTTTGTTCAGAAGTCAACTTTATCTGACATTAAGAAATACACTTATGCTTTTTCTGATCAGTGTTTGAATAATATATATTTTTAAAATAGTTGAGTCGTATTATAACCCACTCAGCCAATCTTTGTCTTTTAATTTGTATACTTATACCATTTATATTTAATGTAATTATTGATATAGTAGGGTTTAATCCTGCCTGTGGGAGCCCCTTTCCACATCCTGCATGATTCAGGGGTCCCATTCAGGGTTCGGGTTCTGGAGGGGGTCACACACAAATGAAAAGAGAGACTAGAAAACATTAATTTGGCGATATTGGGGGCCAGGCAGGAGCCTTCCTCTAATAGAAAGGACTACCTCTTGCTCTGGCCTTTTTCTCCCTCTTATTAAGATTTTGGGGCACACCCATAGCCTTTAGGCAGGAAATTACAAGAACAGAAATTAACATGAAACAAACAGGTAGGGCTGCTTCAGCTAACAATGTTTCAACTAAACAGTGAGTGATTAGCTCTGACCTTTCAGAGCAATTAAGGTTGACCAGCCTTCTGGTCTCCTGTTCACATCTTTCTATTAGTAAGACAATGTTGACAATGTTTGGTTTCTGGCACCTGCCATTTCATTTTTATTTATTGTTTATATTCTGTTTATTTATTTATTTATTCTGTTTCCTTACCTTCTTGTAGGTAACTTGGATTTATTTTAGAATATTTCTTTGAGTAGCATCTCTCTCTCTCTCTCTCTCTCTCTCTCTCTCTCTCTCTTTCTATATATATGTATAAAATAACTGTCTACTTATGTCATTATTTTACAAGTTCAAATAAAGTATTACAGCTTACCCTTTAGTTTTCTTTGACATCTCTATTTATAATATAATTGTCTAAAATATGTCCTCAGCATATATAGATTGTCACAAAAATGTATACACACACTTTGAATAACTATAAAGGCAGTGTTTATTAAAGTATATTTCATTTTAAAAATTGAGCTATCAGCTATTGAAGTGTGCATACATTTTGGGGGAAACACCTTGTATTTATAACTATATCACATAATATTAATATTTTAGATTTACTCATAAAAATATTAGAGAATTTAAAAGTAAAGTCCATTGTATATTTTTTATATTTTCTTACCTTATGGTTTTATCTTTACTGATGTTTCAGGGTTGCTTATTTTGCAATATCCATTGTGTTTATAGTACTTTCTATAGTAAATTTTTTAGAATAGGTCAGAAAATGAAATAGTCTCTCGGTTTGTCTTATCTAAGAATGTTTTTATTTTTATTTTATCTTGAATATTATATTTTCTGGGGATAGGCTTCTGAGTTGAAAGTTCTTTTTATCTTCATCACTTAAAAATATGGAGATGAGTGGATCAGAAAACTATATTACATCTACAAAATGGAATTCTATGCTGCCATAAAAAGGAAGGAATTCTTACCATTTGCAGCAACCTGGATGGAATTAGAAAGCCTTATGCTAAGTGAAATAAGCCAGTCAATGAAGGAGAAACAACACATGATCTCACTCATTTGTAGATAATGAAGAACATTATAAATTGATGAACAAAAGGATAGATACAGAGGCAGTAAAGCATCAAAAAGACTGTCAAATTACAGGAGGAAGGTTGGGAGATGTGGGGTAGATAAGAGATCAACCAAAGGACTTGTATGCATGCATATAAGCATAGCCAATGAGCACAAAACATTGGGGTGTTGGGGTATGCCTGGGAGGTGGGGGGCGGGGCAATGGGAAGAAATGTATACATGTAACACATTAATAAAAAAATAAAATAATTATTGTGCCTTCAGTTCACAGGCTGATGCTCTATTCACTGAACCAAATGGGTTAGGGCTAAAAAAAATAAAATAATAAAAATAAAAAAAATATTGTGCATTTCGTTTTGGTCTCCATCATTTCTAATGAGAAATCAGCTATAATTTTAATTGTCTTCTCCTACAGGTAAGATATTATTTTCCCTTTGGCCACTTTCAAGATTCTTTGTTTAGATATGCATACATGTAATAAATTAATAAAAAATTTAAAAAAAGATTCTTTGTCTTTAGTTTGCCAAAGTTTAATTATATGTCTTCGCCTGGATTTCTTTGGGTTTATTCTGTTTGGGGTTCACTCATTTTCTTAAATCTGTAAGTTTTTCTTTTGACAAATTTGGGAAGTTTTGGTCATGATTTCTATATATAAATGTTTCAGCCCTGTCCTCCTCCTTCTCTTTTTCTTTAACTCCAATGGCATAAATGTTAGTTGTTTTTTGTAATAGTCCCACAGATCCCTAAGATTCTATTACCTTTTTGTTTGTTTATATGTTTGTTATTTTTATAACTCTTTGCTATTCAGATTGGGTAATCTATATTGCTCTACGTTCCATTTATTGATAATTTTCTCAGTTCCCTCCATTTTGCCACTGAGTCTATTCACCGAGATTCTTGTTTTAGTAATTGTATTTTTCAGTTCTATAATGTTCATTTAGTTCTTCTTTATAGCTTCTTTTCTTTTGCTGAGGTTTTCTATTTTATTTATTTATTACAAGCACATTCATAATTGCTCCTTAAAGCATTCTATTGTGCCTACTTTAATGTCTTTGTCGGATAACTTTAAGATCACTATTTTATATCAGCATTGGTATCTCATGTCTTTTTTTCATTCATTTTCGTATCTCTGGTTCTTGATGTGACAGGTGATTTTTTTTATTGAACCTGGACATATTTGCATTATGTTAGGCACTTCTTAATATTATTAAACTTCTCATTTAAATACCTGGCATTTTGGTGGCATATTCTGCCAGAGAGAAACCCGCTCATTTATTGCCACATACAGATAGAGTTCCAGGTTTGCCACTCAGCCTCCATCAACAGCGAAGTTTGGCAGGGCTCATTACTGCTGGGCAGAAGTGCAGGTTCTGACTCCGCATGTGGTCTCCACTGACAGCAGTGGGGCTGACTTTGTTACCACTGGGTGATGATTCAAGGTCCCCTTCTCTATTAGGGCTCCCCACATTAGTGGGGAGTGGGAACATTACTTTTGAGTTCAGTGGAAGTCTATGCTTCCATGTGATCCGTACTTAACACCATGGGTGGCCAGCAGGAATTAAAAGTCTGCCTCTGTCCTACCTTCTCCAACTCCAGCCCAGAAGGGTGTTAGAGTTCCTTGTTACATCCTCAGATGGGTCCTAATCAGCTTTTGCTGGAAGAAGTAGGGTAGGACTAGAGATATTTCTGTGTTCTTTAACTTTCTGTGTTCTCAGAGCAGTTGCTGTCCAATAGTTTTCTGTCTTGCTAGGCTGCCCCATTCCCTAGTCCTTTGGCTAGAGAGAACAGGCTTTTGTTGGGCTATTTTTGTCTGTGCCGGCTGGTGTTTCCAGCCTGCTGACTTCATCTGCTCAGAGTCAGGATATAAAAGGCAAAAAGAACACCCATGTTATTCCCAGTATCCCAAGTTTTCTTGTGAGTCTGTTGTCTTTTCTCTATGTTTTAGTCTTCTTTATTTGTTTTATATATCATGTCCAGTTTATTATATTCAGTATTCTTAGTTGTACTAAGTGGGATGATGCAGTAGGTCTACTCTATCTCCAAGAAGCAGAAGTCTCATTAGGAAAACTTTTTAAAATAATAATTTCATTAATAGTGTTTTTTTTTTATTAAAAGTAACCAGTCCAGTACATTTGAGAGGTTGCCCAGGAAACAACAGAATCACAAAGAATATATTTGTTACTGTGATCAGACTATCCAAGCAAATGGATTCAGAAAGTACTTAAAATAGTGGCATTTTTGCAAAATCCAGTTCCCAATGAGCCAGAAGACCAATAATATATGTGTGCCTTCAGTTAATACATAGGGATCATACTTGAACCAAACACACCTAGAAAAACCTTGGGACAGATGTTAAGACCAAGCCAGAAATTGTAATCACAGGTAACAGACTGACCTGGAACAACAGACTGGCCAGTGGTCTTTTGCTAGCATGTCATTTTACTTTGTCCTGACTATACCGCTAGGAGGGAGGTACTATTATTGATGTCCATTTTACAAAAGAGGAAAAAGAGGCTTAGGGATTCAATGTGTTTTTCAAGCTTTTAGTACTAATAAGTAGAAAATCTATTCTCCAAAACTCATCGGTCTTTCTCTAGAATTTAAGCTCTTAACTATTAGAGGTTAGAGATGTTCAGAAAAAGTGTCTCTAATATTAGTGTTCCAGTCTGGGAAACATAGCAACAGTATCCAAGAATCACAATTATCTCTATTCTCATTCAAAATGATCATCTAAGATAGTGACTCGAAAAGTAACTGGGGATTCCAGCCGATAACTGAGCCTCAGCAAATGGCACTGCAGGAGAAATGATCTGTAGTTGCTGAAAAAGAAACAAATAGGGATCTTCTTTTTTTAAGTCGGGGACAGGAAAACCCAAGTTCATGAATTAGGGTCAGGGTGAAGATTTTGGTCCCGGTTGAAGTGAAATGGAAGTGTAAGCGGTGGACACAACACTCACAGGGAAAAGGAACTGCACAGGTGATTTGACCACTGACTTGTCATCAGTCATCACCATGATAAGACTACCAATTAGTGCCTACAATGTGCCAAGGGCTGAGCCAGATACTGAAACACATTTCAACCAGAACACGCAAGAGGGGCTCGGGTTTCAAAGAAGTGTGTCGGGTTCCTTTGATCACAATGGAACATACTAAAAGGATGTACTTAGGATTCCAGCATTTAGCACCAAAGACTTTAGAGTCCTGGCTAGGAAGGACAACTTTGTAAGAAGCTCATGAGGAAGAGAAGGGAAAGTCATAGATGTTTTGTGCCTCGAGTCAGGATTGGTCTACAACTAAGGTGGAACTAAGGCTGCAATGGAACATATTAGTGATCTATCAGGATAAAAAACAAAGAATTTAGGCATGAAGAATCTCACTTTCACTAAGGGATAGACATTGTTCCAAATCTAAGGGGGGGGGGGCGGAATCAATAAAAAGATAACATCTGCCATTTAGGACATTTGGTCCTGTCCAGACTGTCCATGGAGACATGCGAAAAAGTCCTTGAGATGTGCTCCTGTCCAACATGTTATGAACATATTTGAGCCATACCAAGTGGTCCTTGCCATTTGGTCCTTACCCAAATATCTACACTTATAAAACCTCTTTGGGTTAAAATAGCCTGAAACACTTACTTATCCCTTTGGTTTATGGATTAATACTTTAAAAAATTCTGTACTACCATGTCATCTTAGTCCAATAATTGTGTTGTGGCTGTGTTGCTAATAATAACTCTTCTTGCCTCAGTACCTCAGCTAATAATGGCACATGGGGTTAGGTAGATGGGTCAGTGTGGACCAAAAATCTCCATGGACATTTTGGCAGGACCAAATTTCAGGGCCCTTTTGACATGGACTGAATGCCTCCGTAAATGTTTTAGACAGAACCAAATGCCCACTAATCGAAGATCCCAGCAATCCATGCATTCAACAATCATTCATTCATTCATTCATTCAGCTACTGATTTCTGAATGTCTGCTCTTTGCTTGGTATTATGCTAAGTCCTCCCTATTCAGAAAAGAACACAACAAACCTGATTTCTGCCTTTATTGGACTTACTGACAAAATAACACTAGAGAACACTTTCCACAATGGATTGATTGATGGGTCACAGAGAACACAGACATCCCTGGACTGGCTGTTTAAGTGCAGGAGTGTCCCTCGCTATAAACGATGTAATAAAAATGTATAGCAGAGATACACACTCTTGCTTAGGGGAATAGTAAAAGTCTTTCCAGAGGAAGAGACCTGGAAGCAGAGACCTTGATTTGGAGAGAGGGGAGGAAGGGAAGTGTTACAAAGTTCCAGGTAGAGTAAATAGCCTGTGCAAAAGCCTGGAACTCACACTGCGCACTGAAAAAGGTAGGAGAAGGTTGGGGTCCCTGGAGTTTGGCCAGAGCAGCATCTTGCCTCTGTGACCTTAGAGGCGGGAGGGAATTTCTTAGAGGCAGAACATAGGTTACGGGTTGGGCGGGTGTCTTAGGAAGAGTCTCTGAAGTGGCTAGCTCCATGTAGCTACGTTGTGGGGGATGGGAACCTCCCTCTACTGCTCTACTGCCTTTTCTGTCTTTGTAATGAACACAAAGGGTGATGATGTGAAAGGGGCTCTTCTTACATCTTGAAAACCTCATCTTCTCCACAGCAGGAATTCTCAAGTGGCCCCAAGCTGGTATTTGTAGAGCAGTGCTAACCCTGCCCTCGTGGGGAGTCCTCTATTAGCCATGGGAGTTATTTCTGTGTCAGCTCCTCAGATCAGAGGCAGCTGGGCAGCCGGCATCCACAGGGCCTGGTCCAGGTCATCATGAGGCTGATGAAAAGGAGGATGGGGCTCTGCCAGCTATAAGACCTAATACTGAGGAGCCAAAGGATGTATTTTAAGCAACTTTAAAGTCTGTGGATGTTATTTGCTCCTTTGAAGCTCATTATGGCACTGAGCTAACCATTTAGTAATCCCACTGAAGTCTAATACCAAAGAGCAGTAATTTGCCTGCCGATTCAAGCATCCTGTTTTGCTGTAACCCACCCCTCGTAAAACTGTGGAATACCACATATATCATGTATTTCTTCCACGTTGATATTTGGAAGTATTTAGGTTGGGATTTTTATTTGGGTGTTGATGTACAGGAATGATGTTGTAATGTTGAGAGAGCAACTACCAACCCCATGTAGGTAGCATAATTAAATGCTCAGGCTTATTTCATTTATTCAATAAATATTTGCTTATTTCAAACATCTGTGAGGCACACTTCTACATACCAAAGCTCAGTGAGGAAAAAAAGATACACAAAGTTTTTTATTCATGTGGGGTCTGCAATCTAAAGAGTGTAGATAATAACCTGGTAACAAAGAAAAAGAAGGAAAAAATAAAGAGAGGTAGGAAGAATAATCAGTAAATGGAAGAGAAGGAAGGAGGGCATAAGGAAGGGAGGATGGACATTTCCAGTGTTAACTAGTAGGGAAAATGAAAGGATAATGTGATAAATCATACTTGCCATGTGTCTGGTTAATCAGTGCTATGTAGCACACTACTCAAAACTTAGTGACTTAAAACAACATTGTGCTTTATTATTTTTCTGTCAGTTGAAAATTCTAGAAGGATTCAGCTGGGTGGTTTTTCTGTGACCCACATAGTAGCAACTGGGACAGGAAGATCCACTTCCAAACATATGTCTAGGCCCTCAGAGCCTCTCTCTCTCTCTCTCTCTCTCTCTCTCTCTCTCTCTCTCTCTCTCTCTCTCTCTCTTCTTCCCCTCCTAGCTGCCTTCTCCCCACTCCTTTCTCCTTTTTCTGTCCACGGAGTACTTCATTCTCCACAGTCTGTCCTTGTGGCTGGGGCTTCTTACAGTATGGTTATCAGAGGGGGTTACACTAATGACATGGCAACTTGCTTCTAAGTGTGAGTGAAAATTGCAGGTCTCTAAAGGCCAGAGCTTAGAGCATCAACTCTGCCCTGTCCTCCTTATGTGAGCAGCACAGCACCCACCCAAACTCGGGGAGTTACGACATGGACCCCACCTCTCAATGACAGAAGCGCCAAAGCATACATGGCCACCTCTAATCGACCACAGAGTCCCTGCCATGAGGTTGAATTTTCAAGGATACCTTTCCTCAGGAGGCAACATTTGAACTGAGTCCTGGATGACAAGAAGAAGGAGAAAAGAAAAAAACACCTAAAATGTTAACTTCTGAAAGCATACCGCGCTAGGCAGAGGAAATAGCAGTACAAAACCCTGAGGCATAAATGATTGATGTATTTGAGAAAAGCATGAAGGCTAGTGTAGCTGGAGCTTGAAGACTGAGGCAGAAACTTTAAGGAGATGAGACAGGAAGAGTAGAGTCAATTGGCCATGGCCAGGAATTCGGATGCTATTATTAGGGTGAGGGAAGGCATTGTAAACTTTTGAAATTGGCACGAGGTAATTTATATGTTTAAAATATGATAAAGATTCAAAAACAGCAGGTGGAAGGAGAGTTTAGCGACTATCACAGTAATCCAAGTATGAGGCGAAAATGATGACCTAGACTAGTTTACATCCGGTGGAGACACGGGTGAGGGTGGAAGTTTGGCACAGGTGCGAGTGTAGGTACAGATATAAATATAGATGTAGAAATAGATTTAGAGAGAGATCTATGTCGTTTTAGATTTACATGCACGCACATAGAAATAGAACTACTTTATGGTTTTAGAGATCAAGGTATACACATAGAAACTGATACAGATTTGAAAATTATATGTGTGTGTATTTAGATACAAATACAGGTAGTTACCAACTTAGAAATAAATATGGGTTAGATATACAGACACAAGCACAGATATACAAACATTAGAGACACATAGAATCTGTTAATGAATTAAAGAGTGAAGATATAAAAGAACTCAAGGATGCCTTCAGCAACTAGAGGCAGAGCAATGCTGTTTTCTGAGTTAGAAGACTGGTTTCTGGAAATGATTCCATTAATAAAATAGCCTGAGAAATCAGAAGTATTTATGGGGAAAATATCACATCTGAGCAGGTATTTACTGTCTTTGGTTTGATTGTTTTTTCCCTCTTCTCTCTCTCACCAACGCCCTTCCTTGTCTCTCTCGTCCCCATAACGTTTCTTCCTTGGGGAAACATTGCGACTGGAAAGCATCAGAGACCTTGGGGCAAGAGCGGCCCGCGTGGAAACAGGCCTGGCCATGCCCAGGCTGTGGACTTGGGGGCACATTTGCTCACTTATTTTGTTTGTTTGTTTGTTTTTTCTGGAAAAGTGGGTCAGCCTTTATTGGTGAGCAGGCAGGTGGGGTGAGGGGCTCCCATGAGAATCAGGATGCTATGGAGGAAAGGAGCCTCAGGCCCAGCTGGGGAGGAGAGGGGGGGTCTCTTCAGTCACCAGGGGCACAGGTGGGAAAGGGGACCCCCACTCCCTGATGGTCACCCAGACCCTCCCCCGCCTCCTCCCAGCGCGGGGATGGCAGGAGCAGCGAGGGGGATGCTCAGAGGGGCAGCCCCGGCAGGCAGGCAGGCAGGCTGCACCAAGGTCACACAGACCTGCGGTGACGGGACAGGACGGGCAGGGTGCCAGGCGGTGTGACCCCCCGGGGGTGGCCTCTGGCTCGCTCAGTTGGCGCTCCTCTTGTCTCTGTCGTTCAGGCCGTGCCCGCTGCCCTTGGCGGGGGCCGAGCCCGCGTCTTCCTCGCCCAGGACCTCGTCGGGCTTCCGACACTTCTCGCAGGCCAAGATGATGGTGACCAGCACGACCACCTCGGTCACCACGCCCAGGAAGGGCCACAGGGCCGTGAGGCGGCTGCGGAGGCGCAGCGTGATGACGGCCCGCTCCCTGCCCTCGGAGTTGGTGCCGTAGCAGACGTACTGGCCGGGGTCCTGCTTCAGGTCCAGGTTGAGGATGTGCAGCTCGGTCCTGGTCTCGGAGGACAGCACGGCCTTGTTCTGCGTCTTGTTGGTGAGCAGCTGCTCGCCGGCCTCGCTGACCTTGACCCACGCCCACTCGCTGACGGGCGGGAAGGAGCGAGACTTGCAGACCAGCACCACCCGCTCGCCCTCGATGCCCATCTCGGACGGGGTCACGGCCTCGATCTGGGGGGGCCCGTTCAAGGTGAGGCGGGCCGTCCTGCCGGCGGGCTCCAGGAGGAAGGTGCAGGAGTACTGGCCCGGGCGCTCGGCGGGGTCCACCTCGTACTCCGTGGTCAGGCCGGGCGCCGCGTCCTCCCGCAGCAGCCGGTCCCCTTTCATCCAGCGGTGGCCCAGGACGGCCGCGTCGCTGGCGTTGAGGGTGCAGGCGAGGCGCGTGGAGAAGCCGTCCTCCAGGATGGAAGTGGAGATGTTGCCCCCCGCTCCCCAGCAGCTCTCGATGGCCAGCAGGGTGAACCCCAGGACCACCAGGAATGCCGCTGCCATGTCGCCGTCCCGGTTCCTGTCGCCAACCGCCACCGGCCCACCTGCCACCTGCCGCCCACCACCCGCCACCCCCCGCGGGGCCCCTAAGAACCTGGAAGGTGGGGCGGGAGGGGCGGGAGCGGCGGGTGCGCAGGGACGGGTACGCATGGCACAAGGGCCATTCTCTCTGCTCACTTCTCTTTTTTAAAAAATTCTTTTTTATTAATGTGTTACATGGATGCATATTATGGATGCATATCTTCCCATTGCCATCCCCCCCCTCCCAGGTACACCCTCACCCCCTAGTGTCTTGGGTCCATTGGTTGTGCTTATCTGCATGCATGCCAGCCCTTCCGTTGATCTCTTACCTCCCCCACCTCTCCCTAACCCTCCCGCTGTCATTTGATGCTTTACTGCCTCTGTATCTATCTTTTTGTTCATCAGTTTACAATGTTCTTTATTATCCCCCAATGAGTGAGATCATGTGGAGTTTTTCTTTCATTGACTGGCCTATTTCACTCAGCATAAAAGGCTCTCCTCACTTCTTGAAGCTTCAGGTTCTTCCACCTCAAAAAAAAAAAATGAATGATCTCTGTCGCAGGGCTGCTATGAGTGTTAAAAGTCAAACCAAGAAAAATAAAAAAAATAAATTATAGGATGCATTCAGCAAGATGTTTAGCACCGAGTAGGGCTCAAGAAATGTTCCTTTCCTTATATTCTTAGCCTTTCAAAATCCTGCTTGTGGGTCAAGACCCAACTTTGTTTAGCTACTTTACAAATTTTTTTTTTTCCCAATCATCTCCACTCCTTATTGCATTATTTCAAAATTACTTCTGTCAAGCTAATGCAAGTCCCCAATTAAACCGTGATTTCCTTGAAGGCAGCAATTCCCTCTGACTCATCCGCTTTTCTCCATAACATGCTGCCCAGTGCTGAGCACTCCATAAGTACTATAAAAATCCTTGTTGACTGATTCTTTTTTTGTTTCTTTAGGTGAATTAAGTAATTCTTTAGTACTGAAGGTCCAGTGAAAAGCTGGCTCTAAAACAAGTGTTTAATATATAGAGTCCCATGTTTTTTTGTGTGTTTTTGAACTAAATAAGAAAGGGATTTTAATTATTTTCTTATTGTTTTCGGGTATCTCATATTCAATAGGATGTTATAAATGTGAAAACAAAGGTCTTTATAATGATGATTTTTCTCCATGAGATTGACTGAAAGGTGTCAATATCTACAAATTTCATTGAGGAGTCAGCCTCAAATGAATTGTATTATATTACAACATTTGTAAATGCTAAGAGCATTGTTGATATCTTTGGTTAAAATTTAACCCTCTGAATATTTTACATTCTATTTTAAAGTATATTTGTTACAAGTAGTTTTTCTTCATTCAAAATGTGATTTCTGGATAAAGTTTCACATTAATGTAATATCCTGCTTTCCTCTGCCTCTATCTGTGACCATGAAATTGTTCTCTTACACGGATTATGAAGGCATATCCACACAGCTTGAATATTTCCCATTACTAAAAAGTTATGACCATTCAGGGCAAGATTGTCTCCATTTCTAATCAAGTATAATCACTGATATCTTTGTCAAACCATTTTAATGTGAAGAGAGTTACTTTTTTGGTAGATACTTGACCCTGTGTTTTTAAAATTTCATCTCTATGATTTGAGAATCTTTTTTTTTAAGGACTAGCTCTCATTTTACTTCATTATTGCTTTCCTAATAGCTTATTGATCTTGGCATTCAATAATTTTCTACCTTGAATGTTTTCATGAAATAATAACCCCCAATTTAATAACATAATATCATATATTTCAAATAATATATGGACTAATAAGATCTCCTTACTATACTACTTAAATGTTATTTGCGGTGTATCATTTTTATCAGAGTAAAAAACTGAGTATTATATAGCAAATGCTGCATAAAACCACAACAAAAAGGGTATGAACTAAGAAATATTAAACTGATCCTTTCCCTAGTGCAAATATAACATCTTAATAGATGCCAGAATGTGGGCTATTCCACTACTGAAACATTGGCACAAAATCTGTACCCCAAATGGATGACTCAATGAGTAAATAAAATGCCTCAAATGCAGAAGGTCTTTTATTTTTCATTGAAGTGACATGGATAATCTAGACGCTTCTTTCTTTTCTATCTTCACATCAGATTACCTCTTGCCTTGCTCAGGATGCTCTACGCATCGGCCCTCTCAGATTCCTTTAACACGTGTGTCTCTCTTAGCTAGGACCTTTTGAACCTCACATTTCCTCTCTCTTCAACATTTTCCAAACAGTTCTTCACGTGGTGCTATATTTTTCATCCTTCAGTTTAAATTTCATCTCTGCAGTAAGACTCTCTCTAGCTATTTGAAGGATGACTCGCTGTATTTATAGAGCTGCATCTCATAGAGCATCTTCTTTTCTTCAGAGTGCTTACCCCAATGGTTTCTTTTCCCTCCTTCTCACCAGAATAAGAGCTCCATGAGTACAGGGAATATGTCTGGAAAATGAGTCGTTGTTGTGAATCTATACTTTTTTTTTTAGTAAATATTCATTTTATTATTTATTATATTTATTATTTTTATTTTTATTAATGTATTACATGTGTACATATCTTCTCATTGCCCCCGCATCCCACTCCTATGCAAGCCCTCTCCCCCCAGTGTCTTTTCTTGCATAAATCGGTTATGCTTATATGCATGCATACAAGTGAAATAAGCCAGTCAATGAGAGAAAAATACCACATGAATCTATACTTTTTAACAAGTCCTCTGGATTGTATTCAACAGACAAATTTGAGAAATAAAGCTATATAAGCCCCTTTAAAATCTGATAGTTGCACAATATATACTTTACAAGCTATTGATATTTAGCAGTCACCAATATCCAACATCATGTCTTTCATTGTGTTAGATGAATGAATAAACTTGTTAAAATGGCATTCTAATCCAGGATCTGGGTACTGACTCCAAAGATCATAGGTTTATCACACATTGGACTGGGTAATGGAAAAGTAAAAGGAGAATGCATTGGAGAGGCAGGATTTAGTGCCATGTCCTTAAAAGCTGATGGCGGGGTCATAGAGACCTACCCCTTACTTTATTTCCATAGTTAAGTGCATAATTCACTATACATGTAGAAAAAAATTGTTGACCATCCATTATGTGTCAGGCATTTCATAAGCACCAGAAAGATATGTTCAAGACATAGAATTTGTTGGTGAACTTACAATAGATAGGTGACAATAGAATTCTGATTACAGTATGTGTGAAATAAAAATACAGATATCTATAATGTTCAGTTTCTCATCTACAAAATGGATACAGTAATACCTCCCTTGAAAGGTTGACATGAGGATTAAATGAGATCACAGTCTTCTAACTGTCTAGAACAGACTAAATCCCCAAAATATTTGAATGAGCATATTTTTTTGCAGCATTTTCAATACAAGGCCAGGAATTCCATAATAATTTGGTAATTTGGTAAAATTTAATTCAACTTACGTGAATTAAAAGCAAAATCTAGTAAAAATGGTGACTCATTACCTCAAATATTTATTAATGACCAAGACACAATATAATGCTATTGAGGATTAGGATTTATAAAATGAATCTAAATAAAACATATGAAAAACCCATCAAAAATAAGTAATAATTTCAGTTACTTTGATATTTTGTGGGGCAAAATGATGTCCTTATTCAAGGTTGATATGATGTAATCAATTTACACTCATGAGCCAATTCTGTACTCCAATCCAGCATTACTTCCATGATGTTTATTATATTGTATTGCCAAGGAGAGAAAATTATAAGACAAGTTATTATTTGTTGGTTAATTAATACAGTTTGCTCATAGTTTTAAATGAATTCAATTTATGAACCATAGCATTATGAATGTTACCAGTGTTTTTACTTAATCACTAAGCGGAAGAGGGTTTCCACTTCTCTTTGCAGAAGAGAAATGGATGTTCAGTGAGAGTGAGAGTGTTGTCCAGGACACACAGCTGTTTAGCAGTAGTACTTACACTTACTCTCTGACTTTAACTCTAAACAAAGTAGGATGTTCATTTCCCTTTTTCTCACTGACTCCACTCTAGGAAGTAAGGCACTGAGTTACCATCAAGTTTCAACCTCCATAAGGAATATCTACTGATTATGTATATGGTTATAGTACTCTAAAATAATCTGTGCACATTCATGTGTATAAGACATTGTCCTTTGTTCACTCAAAGATGAGTGAAACAATGATCCACACTTTCAAAGGACTTGCTATCATCGTTTAGGACCTAGGAATCCTATATAATAAAAGAGTAATATGTAAATCAACAACAACCAGCTGCTATGACATGCATTGACCACCAGGGGCCAGACACTCACTGCAGGAGCTGCCTCCTGGTGGTCAGTGAGCTCTCACAGCAGGAGCGCTGCTCAGCCAGAAGCCCAGAAGCCCTGAAGCCAGGCTCAGGGCTGGAGAGCACAGTGGCGGTGTGGGAACCTCTCCCACTTCTAAGGCAGCACTAAGGATATCCGACTGATGGCTCCCGAACTGTGAGAGGGTGCAGGCCGGGCTGAGAGACCTCCCTCCCCTTGCGTGCACAAATCTCATGCACTGGGCCTCTAGTAGCACATAAAATGTAATGAAAGTTGTATGTCTATAAATTTTAATAATTTATATTCACACTTGGATCCAACTTCATTCTTAAACATTGCCTTGTGCAGAGTTGACACGCAATACTGTTTATAAGAAGGAAAAAAATCAGTAAGGACAATGAATTCCTGTGATGACTAGAAACTAGGCAATCTATGGAACCAAGAGTACAAGATGTATCTGGTCTTCCATTATGTACGGAGCCAGAGTGGCTATTGGTGAGAGAAGTAAAATTTACTCTAAAATATTCAACATAGCCTTCTATGTTATCCTGTGTTGGGTGTGTTAATTGGGTAAGCTCTAACCCATATGCAGATGGCTGTTCTCTTCAGGAATTCACACTCAGGGGTGTGTAGCTATCCTTCTAATTAAATAACTCCTACTCTAGAATTAGCTTCTACATGTGCTTCTGTTACCCATATGTAGATTAATAAAACACATTAGTAAGTAGCTTGGCAATTGTCGGGAAAAAATCATCAACATGAATATCCTATTAAATACCATGGTTGATATTGAAAACGAGTTCTCATTGACAAAAATATTTAAAATACATGGGTCGTCTATTTTGGAGACATTTTATTCCTTCTATTAACAGGGCACAGAAATCCAGGAAGAGTTCCTAAAGTTTCTGTGCCAGGCCATTGGGGAGGAAGTTTACTGGTTGCCAGATAGGGTACCATTCCCTACTTCTGGCCTGATGTTACATTTACCGTGAGTGAATGTATCAGGCAAGGTGATGGTCAGAGTACCAAACAGAATGAAGAGCTGAAATTTCATTACAGAACCAATCATGTGAGTTTCTAAGCCTGCTTCCAAATAAATTTGTAAAAAACAAACAAACCGAGTAGTTTATGTGCGAGATATTGATCCCAAACTGACTGTTACCAGGTAACACACTTATGAAAGATTAGTCATCCCTGGCCTTCCTTGAAGTTCTTGGTTGGCCAGTTTTCTACCAGTAAGAATCTACAAGCTATACATGTCTAAACTGGTTGAAGGTCCTGTGTATGATACCAATGCACATGGACCAAAACATAGTGGGGAGAGGTGTTTATGCCTATTGAGAAACAGTCAAAGCTTTCTATCATAAACTTCGCGATCCAATGTAGCTCAGAGGTCAACATGCCTGTCTCCCATGACCCCACTCTTTCCTCTGTTTCATGAAGGATTGACCACCTTTAACATTCCCACTAAGACTGAAGTCTTTTCTATATAGTTCAAGGTTCCCAGTGAACATTATAACAACCACTGATGTACATTTCTGATATAAAAACACTAATAAGAGCTTTTTATTTTTAATAGAAATAGCTCCTCATCACACCACCCATTTTTCAGAAGTCTTTCAAAAGCATTTTCCACGCTAATGTTTACATATTAAAATATACATCTCTAAACATTATGATGCTAATTTTCCAAATTAGTATGCAAGTCTGAGTGCCTTATTTGTGTTGAATAGAGTCATTAATGCATTTTATCAGGAAATGTAGTCATGTATGTAATGGTACCTCATATCTCTTTAACATTACATTCAAAGACTAGTCTGGAAGATTGACAGGGTTCTCAAAAAAAAATTACACCTTTGGATCAGTACAAAGTTTTGGCTTAATGCACTAGAAAAAGAGCAATTTATTCCTTAGAGCGTATTACCACTCTATCTATTGGGAACACCAATCATTTACCTGGAACGAATATTTGTGCATGGACAGACATTATTCCTTAGCATTTAGAGGAGAAACAGAGTGAAATGTGGAGTGTTTATTCTTTGTCTTTAATTTTGCATATGGATAGCACATTTGGTACCAAGGCAACTCAAAGTTTTATTTTTGAAAGAGGGAACCGATGTTGATGTTAGTGATTGAATGGGACAAGTTCATCTGTCTACCCAGTTTTGAAATATGACTAATGTGGCAAAACTACATCTAATTAGAGGGAACAGAGATATCTGATATCAAAATAAGTGGGATGTTGCCAAAGACCTTTTTTTCCCCTGTCCTCCTTCTCAATGACATCTGGACCAGAACCAATGTATGAACTATCATGTTTCTGAAATGTTCCAAGGTCGCCCTTCTGGGAGTTGCTTCTGCTGTCTTTCTTCGGCACAAGTTTATTCTCATATTCAGACGAGGTTAATCTGATGAATATGTTTTCTAATAGGAATTGTGCATTTTAAAGCAAAATTATATAATTTCATGGTGTATGGGAGGAGAGGGAAGTTTTTATAAGGCGCTGTTCCATATTTTCTAGTCCTGCAAACTACTTCTTCCTCATTTTGAATGTATTCTTGACAGAGCCCGAGGTTAACCCTGAGGCATAAATGCACATTTTCAGGGAATAAAATGTTTGCAACCTCCAATGCAGTTTTGCATCAAGATTTTTTTTTTTACCTGCAAAGAAGCATTGCTTAAACGGATGCATTAAAAAGTCCTTGGTGTAGCAGCAGGCAAAAATGGTGAATGCAGGCATAGGCACAGTGGAGAACTAAATATATCTCACCTCAATGGACTCTTTGGTATTTAGGTTTTCAGTGATCTGTAAAATGCTCTGTACATTTTTAAAGCTGTTTGTAGGCAATTCATGTAAGGTGGTATAACCAGCAATGGTTTGGCTTTGCAAAACATGTGTATATAACAGATTAAGTTTTGCTTCAATTTGATACGTTGGCATATTATATTCTTATCTCTCCAAGATTTAGAAAACTTTCTTTAGCTGCCTTCCAATCTTTTCCACATAAGAGTAACAAATGTCTTTCTTGGTCATCCTGTGAATGGTATTCTCACAACAGGATTATCAGAATTCCTTTTTTGGACTGTAGAATCCTGAATCAGCAAAATGTGCAGCTTTGCTGCACAATTAAAATAGGTTGGCATGAATCTTGTCTGGTAGTGCTGGCATGTGTAATATTATTTTGTTATCTGTTAGGTCATCAGAATATGACCAGCGCATGGAAAGAAAGAATTTGTTCCTCCAGAAACACTTCAGTGCCTGCTGTTTTTCTATTGCTTTGCCTCCGTGCCTCAAGAAGACATGACTAATGATTTTGAATTACAAGGGCCTGGTGACTTGTCAGTGACAGATAGACATGATGGGCTCCTGAACTAGCCCCATCTTTACAACTTCCCAGTACTGGTTTCTCCTTAGCCATTCAGAGTCAAGATTCCACGTTCTTTTAGACGCTCGGAAGTGGATATTCTTAGATACCCCCTGTAAGATAGACAGATGTTGGAAATTGAGAGAGGATAGTGGCGCTTGATGGGAAATACAATTTCTTCGATAAATGAAAGCATGCTTAGCTTCAAGGCGTCCACGGGAAACAATTCCAACACAAAGGAAAACAAGAACTAATCCAGGAGCCTTCCTTTGGTTCATGGCTGAAATCCTCTCTTTTGCTGAAGCGATAATGTTTACCTCTCGGAATGAATCTTGCTCGAGAATCTTGGTGGATTTGGTGTGTGTGTGTGTGTGTGTGTGTGTGTGTGTGTGTGTGTGTGTGTTTGAAGAGAGGGGGTTGATTTCTCATTTGGCCTCTTAGTCATGGTCTCACTGTGGGCTGCTTTCACTGGTTTTGTTCTCTGAAGATGGAAAGCACCATTTCAGAAGGTGCCCAAATGCTGTGGATATTTACAGTTCTGGCTGCCTCACATCCATGGGTGCTTTCCAAAAGCCCTCATTATTTCCTTTCATGAATTCACTCTCCTGCATTGATTGCAGTCTGATGGGACTGTAAATCATTCATTCCCTCCACCACAGGAGCCCACTGAGTCTGTGGAGGCATTGTAGGCTCCTCTGATCAGGTCTTTACTCTCTAACTCAGTGTAGCCAACAAGTAGGTTAGCATATGACTTAAATTTAACCAGATTTTTTTTCCCCCTGGAATGTTGAATCTCAGCAAGAGTTTCAAAATCTGAAAACACAGGTAATGTTCATTTATCCTAACTCTGGCACCCTGTATCCTGGCTGAATAATTTCTCTACCCTTTATTGTTTTTGTTCGGTTTGAATCTGTGTTTGTGTGGTCTGGTTTTCTGTTGTATACACCAATGTTGTGAGCTACCCAATATCTTTTCAGTAAATTTATTTTTCCTCAAATTGCCCATTATAGAGTTTTATTATTTGCCACATCAAACAACAAAGCAAACAAAACAAAACAAAAGAAAAATCCTTAAAGAATATATCCATCATATAACCTTTCTGGGACAAGGTAGGTTATATAAATATCATAATCAATTAAGCCTTGAAACAAACTCTAACCATATTATATTTCTTTAGGTGATAGGCTATTATTAATTCTAGACATCCCTTTTTTAGGACTGCTACAAAGAAATGTTCAAATAGTATATCATTTCAGACAGTAAGAAAATTTCAAATAAAATAAGCACCTACTATATGTCACATTTCATATGAGAAAAAATATGCAAGATAAAACAATGAAAAAGTCACTTTTGAGCAGGTTGTAACCCAGCCTAAGCAGCAAGCATAAATATATAATTTCAAAATATTATTGCAATTTAGCTATAGGTATTTCAGTGAGAATTACTATTTGCACCTCATGTCAACTTTGAGTTAGTATATCTCATTATGTAAATAGAGTCTACTCAAACCATTGTGTTTGTAACCAATATAGATTGTCTCAAAGACAAAATGGGAGGAATGTAAGGATTGTATATTGCATTACCCCACACAGAAGACTAGCTTATAGGTTCTCTCTCTCTCTCTCTCTCTCTCTCTCTCTCTCTCAGCCTCTTTTTTTAATCCTTTCTCCAATGTTTGTCCTTTTTGTCCTTTTTCCAGTCCTGCCTGCATTTTTTTTTTACATTTCCCTTCCTCTCATCCACACTCATTATTTTATTTTCTCATCTGCAAAATGATTATTCCTCCAAATTTGCTTTAACTCACCCATCACCTTCTCAACTAACTGAAGATCTTTTGGTAACAGGATGCATCATCCTTGGCAGACATTAATGGAATATGAAGAAATGTTTTTGGAGATGATAATGATATTTGATCTGGATTTCAGACTATACCTAAAATCTGTACATAACCTGGGTCCTTACAAATCTTATATTTTCTCCAAGTTTTATTTTTCTAACCCAACCCAGACCTATTTTCTTCAAGGATCTGTTGGGAAGATAAACTAGGTGCTTTGTAAAATATTCCACGTTATAGATATGTAAGAAAATAGAATGCTATCTAGGTGGTGGTTTGACAAGATCACCTTAAGTTATCTTATTCCAAAATGTCATCTGTTACATGAATTATTAGATATAAGAAACCCAAGTGAATGACAAGAAGGACATCTTGTAAGTAAATGACAAGAAGGGCATCTAAGTTGTCATCGCCCCCAGTTCCAAAGCGACAATATTTGCCTTGTGCAGTTTGGTCCTTTGATAGTTCTGCTGATATTCTCACTTAAAAGTGTTCACTTGGATCAGACTGGCCTATCATCAAATACTTTATCCATGACCACTTTCCCCCTGTCTGTTCAGAGGAACCTTGTCTACTGGTAGATGAATGAGGTCAAGGCCAGGGAGGCAAACACATTAAACACTGAAAATACTCCATTGCAACAAAGACTCCCCAAAGAACACACACACACACACACACACACACACACACACACGCACGCACACACAGCACAAGAAATACTTAACATCGTCCAGTTGGATATCCACTATATTTACAGTGTTGGGCTAACTCTGGGGCAACAGGTCTTCCCTTTTACTTTTAGAAATTTCTGAATCTCTGAGTGACATTGGATCCCATTAAACATTAAGTATAGGACAAAAGCTTTGTGGTTTCACTGCCACTAGGTTTGGTGGCCCGTGGTAAGCACTTCTGTAGCTAATGGACACATGAGTTTTGACCACAGTTCATTATATGACCTTGTCATGGGATGTGTATATTAGTGATCACCATTAAGCAATCAATTTCATCCAAAATGGGCTTCATGCAGGTTAATTGACATTATGTTATTGAAAATATACACAATGTCCCTCATATCTGCACTGATATCAGTAAGTGAAAAGTGAGGCATTTTGTAACCTCCAAGATAAAAATTCTGAAACCCAGTTGCTTTATAAGAAATCATGATTATGAAAAACTCTGGCCCTAGTATGGGGGATAAAACAATATGTTTTGATTAAATATAATTCTACATAGAGCTGACCAGAAGGCACTCCTAACTAGGCCAGGGTATTATTTTCAATTCATCTGCCACAAAACAACAGGCACAACCTTGTCCCACATAGCAGGTCTGTGTAACACCTGAGGTGACTCTGCCTTTGCATATTTAAATCCGGTGCCTTCACAGACATCTCTCATCCTCTGAACAAGAGTGTCGGGGTGGGATCCCAGGAAGTCTTGAAAACAGAGCTGGCTGCTTCCTCCCCACTGTGTATCCTACCAGCCCAGAGCCACCAGATCCCCCACTGCTGGCATCGGTGCTATTTCAATGAAAACTTAAGACAAAAAGGTGATTCCAGCAGAGTGACTTGAAGTTCAAACAACTCAGGACTACCCACGTTTTGAAAAGAAGGACAACCTGCCCTCCTGGATATTTATCACATTTCAATATATAAAAATATAGTTTAAATCCTAAGGGGACATTCAGGCAAGAATAAATTTAAGAAATTAGTAAGATATGCTTCACATGGAACTCAGAGTTGGATGAGAAGGCCAATCATTTACTTCTTGCCCAATCCTCACTGCATTAAAGACCATATATATATATATATGGGCTGGAACTTGAAGCTACCTCATGGGCAGATCCAGTGCAGCCAATTATTATAGTTTTCTAATTTTATCAGAGACTCTGATGATTAAAATAGCAAGAGGTTACCTCCCAAGCTGACAAGCTGCACGTGGTTTTTAAACCCAAGCTACAAAATTTCTCTGGTATATAACAGCAAACATGCGACATGTACCTGGGGTGCATTAACTTTCTGGAGAGCATAAATGAAGGCTATGTGAAAGGCTAAAGTAGTCATCTCAGGTGGTGATGAAAGAAAAATTGAATTTATTTAAGAAAAGGGGATGAGGATGAGATATTCAAAGGGAAGGACTACACAGCACCAAGACAAGGGGACATTTGGTCAATCAATGATGACAATCAAAATATACTTGGGACAGTGAAATAAGAAAGGACATTAAAGGAAGCAACAGGAAAGCCGAGGTTGGGCTGCTCTGGCTCAACTGAGAAGTCAGAGAAGAAGGGGCCAAGCCCAGGATGAGCTGCCACTGCCCATTGTTCCACTGGTTGCAGGTCTCATGTAGAGGTTGGGGGATACCTGCCATTGGGGAAATGGCATGGACATGCTCCTTGGAGGGAGAGCACACACTGCATCCTTTCTCCTGAGGGTATTTATCTTTTCCTGGCAGGTGGCAATCTTAGGGGAGCTGTCAGGGAAGGGTCTTAATAGAATTTTCACCAACTTCCCAGGTGTGTTATTTCGGGGTCATGGTTTCCACTGATTGGTCAGTGCCAGGGCAGGAGGTCATTAGTCAATGTGGCTGGTCCTGAGGCAGCCAGGGCAGTGCCACTTGTCTGGTTTTGCCTGGAGCTGAAATACAACTGAGGCCTAGATGTTATCTTTAGGGAGGAAAATGTCAGAGGTTCTGACCAGTGATATGCAAGGGGAGAAAAGATTACTCTAGGGGTAAGGTTCTTGTTTTCTCAATTTTGCCCCTTGATCACCATCCATGGCTTTCTGCCCCAGTGAGTTTCTGTACCTGACCCATCGTCTTTGCTCTGGGGATTCTAAAACTACGGACAAATATCCTTAAATGTGTTTGAAAACACAATAATAGCATGCTTTCCTGTTGCTCTCTAAATTAACTCAGAATTAGACAACAATGCTTTATACTAAATATGAGTGACTCGTGCCCTACCTGCTTCTTCCTACCTCTCCTCTGCAGAGAGCAGTGCTGGAAAAAGCAAATTAAACTCACAGGTTAGTAGGCCAAATCAGTTTGAGGATTGCATGCAAAAGGGATGGTTACATGCAGGTGCTGATGTTTATGTTTAATCATTGAATTAGGCTTGTGGAAACAAAGCTTCTTAGGCATCCCAAATCTAATATATTTTCATCTCTCTGGGAAGCCTTCCCAACCTCACCTTTCAGTTTGCTGTGAGGGCCATGGGATGGACATTTACCAGTTTACCAGCCCCACAGTTTCCTATATTTAGCCATTCCGAGGTCTCTGAATGCAAACTAGATTTGAATGCAGTTGCAATGGAATGCATGAGTTAATTACATTTATCCTATCTAATAAAAGAGTAATATGCAAATTGACCATACCTCCACTACACACAAGCCAAGCCTATCAGCTATGTCCACCAGCCAATCAGAGCGAGTATGCAAATTAACCCAACCAAGATGGCTACAGTCACAGAGAGAGCAGGAAGGTGGCTTAGGTTGTCCCTGGTGATGGAGGAAGCCAAGCTTTCTGCTTAAAGCAACAAAGTTTCAATGGCTACCACCATGGAGTAAGCAGAAGGCTTAGCTCTGCTTCTGGCTACAAAGTTTCAATTGTAGAAGATAAATAAATCTCAGATAGTAGGGCATCTGCTTGGGTCACTGGGGGTCGTGGCCAGCCTGCAAACCATCACAGACCTCTCGCCCAGGCCACCCCACACCTCAAGGGAACACTCACCCTGATCCAGAACACCCTTCAGAGCAAACCAGCTGGCCCCCACTTATGTACCAGGCCTCTATCCTATCTAATAAACGAGTAATATGCAGATTGACCATCACTCCAACATACAAAATGACTGTCCCCATGTGGTCAGAAGATCCTGCCCCCATGTGGATACAAGATGGCCACTACAAGATCATCCACAGGGGAAGGCAGTTGGCAGGGACCAGGCCTGCAAAGGAGGGCAGTTATGGGCAATCAAGTGTGCAGGGGAGGGCAGTTAGGGATGACAAGGCCGGCAGAGGAGGGAAGTTGGGTGGTGACCTGGCCTGCAAGAAAGGCAGTTGGGGGGAACCCATACCTTCAGGTGAGAGCAGTTAGGGGTGATCAGACCTGCAGGGGAGGCCCACAGGAGATGGCAATTAGGGGCAAACAGGCTGGCAGAGGAGCAGTTAGGCATCAATCAGGATGGCAGGGCAGTGGTTAGGGGGTGATCAGGCTGGCAGGCAGAAGTGGTTAGGGGCAATCAGGAAGGCAGGCAGATGAGCAGTTGGGAGCCAGCAGTCCTGGATTGTGAGAGGGATGTCCGACTGCCCGTTTAGGCCCGATCCTTCCTAAATTGGGCCTAAATGGGCAGTTGGACATCTCTCAAGGAGTCCCAGATTGGAGAGGAAGCAGGCTGGGCTGAAGGACACGCACCCCCTCCCCCCCATGCATGAATTCCACGCACCAGGCCTCTAGTTATATATAATTGGCATTGTGGCTTTTTGAACAAAGATGCAAATTTATGAACATTGGTTGAAATAGTTATGCAAAATAATACACACACAAACACGTATACACACACACACACACACACAAAAATGAATCCCTAAGTTGTTGGGAAAAATAAAGTGGTTTTAATTGGAGAGCCAAAAGATTTGTACTTCGATATGATTCCGTATAATAAACTCAATTTAAAAAGTAAGTTCATTTGCTTTTATCTAACCCTTCCATATCTTGCTCAGTATTGTTGGTATAATTATCACCAATAAAGTACCGATCTTATTTTTATCTCTTTCTGCATCAAGCATTAGTTCTGTAAACAGAAATGGAATATGTTATTCTTTTGAACAGAGCCTCCTGCATTACAAACTAGGAAGCACTAGGCCAAAGACTTGCAAAACAACTAATTATTGCTTAAAGGGGCCACAGGGCAGCTCCCCATTTACTTGCTGTTTTGCAGGGGGGGGGGCATGGCTTTTCTGTAGAACAAGACATTCCAGCAAGGGTCACTTCAAAGCAGTTGTAAGGTAAATGGCCTTGCAATCAATAGATTGTATCTGGCAAGGAATACATAATGCAATGGATATGAAGTTAGTGGTGCCATAAAAAATAGATGCTTGTGACATGGGACTTGCGTATTGATAAGCAGGCACTTAATAAAATAATACATAGTGTCAAAAAACTTGGAATGTGGATGGTTAAACACTAAATGAAAGGGTGAGAAATAAAATATCACCCAGTTAAGGGACATAGACATTTATGTACAATTAACAAGCTGTTAATTATCGATGGGCAACTCCCAACATTCAAAGAGATCCAAGTTAATATACATTCAACTAATCAAGGAATTAGACTCAACTCCAAGGGCTTAGAACTAGTTGCACAGGATGCAAATGACCATGCAAGTATCTTCACTTTCTTATTCAGTATTTTTTCCGTGGGGTTAGGGAGCTGGTGTAGCAGTTTTCTGACGCCATTTTACTGCCTCTATTTTGATAATTATTTTGTAAAATATCCTTGAGATTTTAATTGAATACCTTACTCTCTTTCTGTCCTACCATGAAATGCATGGGACCTTGCCTGAGACTATTTAAAGCTTGTCAACCTCTCGTCAGGAAATGCTGGGTGGCCGAAACCGGTTTGGCTCAGTGGATAGAGCATCGGTCTGTGGACTGAAAGGTCCCAGGTTCGATTCTGGTCAAGGGCATGTATCCTGGTTGTGGGCATATCCCCAGTAGGGGTCGTGCAGGAGGCAGCTGATCGATGTCTCTCTCTCATCGATGTTTCTAACTCTCTATCCCTCTCCCTTCCTCTCTGTAAAAAATCAAGAAAATATATTTAAAAAAAGAAAAAAGAAAGAAATGTTGGGTGAATTGATCTTTAGAAATAGGGGGCTACATTCTCACACCTTGTTCCTCTGGAGCCGTAAGTCGCTAAAGGACAGACCTCCTCTGGTAGTTTGAAGTGCAGAAATGAAATTAGTAAGACTTATAAACTATTTCCTGGGAGTCATATTTTTTAAACCAAACTGGGTCTATGATCTTGATTCCCGTCATGCATTTTCTGTGTTGATACACATTTCCTCCTTTTTCCTCTTGTTTCTCAGTTTGATATACTCCTGATATGCATATGTATGTATTTTGATGCGTTTTTTATTGCACCTACTGTGTGAAAAATACTACAAGTCCTGAAGAGAAATATAGAAATACAAGTATGATGCTTGCTTTATTTACGGAGGCATTTACAAAACACACATGATGTATCAGGCAGGGTGTGAAAAAGGCTATAATGAAGGCAGTAAAAAATGAAGTTTAAAGAAAATTAACTTAACTGTTCCTAGATGAGATATATAACAAAGCTGACTTAAAAGTGTTTATTTCCTTAGCTAGTGATTAATATATATTTCACTTTAACTGGTATTTGTTGTTGAAGGAATTGAAATAATCATATCACATTCTCTTCCTCCCTCCTCCTTGTCTCTCTTTATTTGTTATTTATTTTTAAGTTAAAGCGACTGAGTTGTCCAAAATGCAAGATATCCAAAAAATTGTCCTCTGGCAAAATTATGAGGAGTGCAAATCTAGAGAGACAGGCTGAAAATCATGGAATTGTTCAGTTCAAATGGGTGAACATCCCAGTATATAAATAAGATCTTAGTAAAGCTGCTATAAACATACAAAATTACTGAGCGAACTAGTAAATTTATACTAATAAAACCATCAAAATGATTAGAGTCGGGGCCCACTCCTTTCACTCACAAATGCATTAAGTATATTGTTCAGTAAATATTTGCTTTAGTTTTGGAATTATACCAATAAATATAATTTGTCCTTGCCCATTTTAGGGTAGGAAGAAAGACCGATGTGCAAACACATGTACATGAATCCAACATACCCATATACTACAAAGGGCTGTGTGCAATAAAAGGAACAGGTTCTAAGACTTGAGGTTGCAGGGTCTCAGGACTGAGATTAGAAGGTTTTAGGACTCAGCTTGGAGGGTCTCAGGACTGAGGTTGGAGGGTCTCAGGCTGAGATTAGAAGGTTTCAGGACTCAGCTTGGAGGGTCTCAGGACTGAGGTTGGAGGGTCTCAGGACTGAGATTAGAAGGTTTCAGGACTCAGTTTGGAGGGTCTCAGGACTGAGGTTGGAGAGTTTCCGGGGTGGGTTGATAGAGTCCTGATTGTCAGCAGTGTGAGGGAACGATTCATGGGTGAAATGAACACTGATCTAGGTTTTGATAAATGGGCAATTTTTGGGTAAAGATTATGCACATGAGTTATGAATTGAGAGAGTCTACATGAAACGCAAAGAGAGGAGACATTAACCATATTGGGAGAATTCAAAATGTTAAATATTTCTAGAGTGTAAAATTCTAAGAGGCGGTCATCTGGAGACAGTGGTCACATTACAAAAATTGTGCATGCCAGCCCTGGCCAGCATGGCTCAGTTGGTTAGGTGACATCCAGGATACCAAAAGGTTGCTGGTTTGATTCCAGCCAGGGCACATTCCTGGGTTGTGGGACTCAATCCCTGGTATTGGGGCATGCAGGAGGTACCTAATCGATGTTTCACTCCTCTCTCTCTCTCTCTCTCTCTCTCTCTCTCTCCCACTCTCTCTCTCTCTCTCCAAATCAATATTAAATACATTTTTAAAAAAAATATATATGCCAGACCAGCAAAGAGTTCCAGATTTTTAAGTTGTTATGAACTCTCCACAAAAGTAACTTTCTTCAGGTTTTATTTTAAATTCATCATGCACCTATCCAATGGATCTTGTAAGCTTGCTAGGGAACAGAAGATTCTTTTAAACCCAATCCTCCTATAGTTTGTTGTCCTTTTCCTATCTTGCAAAAAATCAAAAATAAAAAAAAACCTGAGATTATAGTTTCTGTTGCCCTTACCAACTCCAGAGTTCTGTCTTTAATTAATTAATTGATTAACGTCATTTTTATTCAACATCTACTATGTGCTCCATAAGAATGGGAGCGGGGAAATCCCATCATTTTTACATTCTCAATATTAACAGAAAGTGCCCATACACACAAAAAAAGAGATGATTCATAATACACTAAATGTTGTCAGTACAAAAGAAATAAGCCACACAAAAGGCCCAGTTGTTTTAACCCAGAAGTTATGGACATGAGACAGGATACTTTATACATGTCTTTCCTCATACTGTAAAGCTTTAATGAACTCATTTGAGGGTAGTGTGGAAACCAAGTTTCATGAATTGCCCTTGCTACATAGAGAAAAGGTAGGATATTTACCACAAGCTTCACAGCTCATTGTGAGCATGGCTGGATTTCAAAATACAGCCCACCAGCTCTCACTCTAGGCTCTTCTACCAACCTAAGCACACACTCATTCCATCCCATGGGCCTCAGACATGTCACAGGTTAGGGGACAGAGCCTTGTAACTAAAGAAGCACCTAAATTCAGTAAGTGTTTGCGTGTTAAGGAAGATAGCTTAATTGTAATGAATTACTTCATAGGTCATAGCTCCTTATAACAAAATTCAAAAGCCTCCACATTGTTTTTAATCTGTTGGTATTTTTATAAACAAAACATGGTGGAAACTCAACTTCGATGCTCTTCATAAGTTTTTACATTGCCTCTCAGGAGGAGTGGGGGCTTGACCGGGGGTCAGCCTTTCAAAGTAGAGGCGGCCCAGTGCTTTGCTGTCGCTGCTTATGTTTTAGCCCATATTCAGCGCCAGGCACTGTGCTAAGGGCCATATATAAATATAGGCACATGTAATTCCCACATCAATACCGAGTAGAATTCCGAATGAGTAAATAATACATGTTGAATTTGCAATAATGTCTGCCTGAATCCAGAATTGATGCATTTCATCTTGACATCACCAACACTGAAATGAGAGGAGGGTGCTTTGAAATTCAAGTGTCTCCTGAAACAAAGCACCCAGACAGGGTGTGTGGGAATAATAATAATAATAATAATAATAATAATAAAACTACTGGCTGGACAATCCCATAAATTAGCATTATATTTTAAAATGTTATATAAATAATAATGCATTAGATAGAAAAATAATTTTAAAAATACAAAGGTATAAGAGGAACTTTTCTCATTCTGCTGACTTATTCCCATCCCCACTCTTACCAAATAATTACTATAAATCATTCAGTTCAAATGGGGATCACCGAATGTATGAAATATGTATTCATAAACTTTAAACAATTGCCTTTGGACTTGTGATCTGAATTATGAGGCAACACGAATCTGAATTATAAATCCAAGCAACGGCAGAGCAATAGCCACAACTCCTCCGTGCTGTTTTTCATCCGCTTTTATTTTGCACCGTTTGTCTGTTCAGCATCAAAGCAACTTTCCTGAGTCTCCTGAGGACAGAGTGACTTCCTGTTCACTTTCCCCCGCAGGTGAAGGTGGAGATGGTAAAGGTTCAATGTAGGGTAGACCCTGCTTGCCACCAAAGGCCCCTGTTTGCCAGCCACAACAAATGCCCTATGCTCACGGTCCTTTAGGCCAGTGCAAAGCAACACATAGAGTTCTACCTTCCCACAAAGCTGTGTCATCTCCTTGCTATCTTTCCAGCTCTCCAATACTTTGAAGATTTTTTTATATATTATGCAGTGATTTTTGTCATTTTTAGCAAAAAGTATTGATCTGAACAAATTGAATCCCATTACTGAAAATAGAAGCCCTATTTTTTTTCTTTATTCTTGAGGTTCAGTGATATCACCAATATGTTCTAATGTCAATAATTTAGGGACAGAGACAGGTGTACATTTTTTTTATCTGCCAAAACAAGCTTTTTCTGAAATTTTAAGATAATTTTTTTCAGACTTTTATGTTCCATGTGTTCTATTCTCATCTTCAGGAACTTTGTTTTTTTACATGTATTTAATTTTCTTTTTCTGTCTTCCACACTGAGTATATTTTCTGTAATCACTCTGAAATGGTATTTCATTATTGTTTCGTTTTGTGCAATTTTCTCAAACCCATTTGCAACATTCCTGACAGCCTTTTTTTGTTGTAGTCATGTCTTATTGTTCTTTCTTGTATGCCTTTCTTTCCTCTCTATTCTGTTTTATTGTTCTTGTCCATATTCTTCCTGAGCTCTGCCTGCTTGGTTTTCATCTCCGACTTTTGTTTTTTAATTTCCGCTTTAAATCCCTGTGTCTTTTGTTAGCACCTGTTTGTTTCTTTGTTTGTTTTCATAGATAAACGATGTCTGTGACTCTTTGGAGTCGAAAGCTAACTAGTTGTCTGAGCTGTCTAATGTTTCCTCGGATAAATCTGTTAGTTTGTGAAAAATCTTTTCTTATTAAATTTTCTTGTGTAAGGAAATAAATCCAGTTGATGGATCCACGGATGTTGATTGGGAAAAGTTGGGAGAAGCCTTAGGATTTCCTACAAAGCCACTTTTTCCCTTTAAGCTACAGATGGGTCTATGGAACCAGGATTAGGCACCCAGATTTACATACTGTATTAGAGATGGACAAGGAGGAGGGTCTTCCTATCCACGTAATTACAGTTTCTTCGTTACCATAGCTCAAAGATCATCTTTTCAATATCCTAATGGATCTAAGGCTCACTGAAAGTTTATAGATTACATTACAATGTAAAATAAAAGTCACTTTGATAAGATGTCTAGTACATGCATAAGAGTATGTTGAAAGTACCATGTTATTATTAGTATAAGCATTCAAATCATTAAAAGGAGTTATTTCTTTTTTGTAGATTATATGAATTTTCTTCTATTTAGCTCAAAGAACTAGGAATGGCACATGATTTTTTAAAAAATAATTTTGAACAAGATTTGTCCAGCTTACTTTGACTTCTCCAGCAAAGCAGAGACTCAGTAACTTATATGTTGTTTTTGGATAGATGGCATGGATAAGCAAGGACCCTAAGGTGGTAGCATAACTGATATGTTTGACAAATTGCAAGGAGCAGTGTGCATGGAGGCCAGGGTTCCATTAGATCTTTTAAGGATCTGGCTTTTACTCTGAATGAAATGAGAAACCACTGGAGGCATTTTAGCAGAGGAGTGATATAATTTGACCTAGGTTTCAAAAGGAACACTTCCTCTGGTGTGTTAAACTTAAAATTAGACTACAGGTGAAGAAAGATAGAAGTGGTACACCAGTTGGAAAGCTATTGAAATAATAGATGTGAGAGCTTATGGCTTCTCTTACTAGGGCCTGAAAAGTGGCCAGATTCTAAATATAATTTGAAATGGAGAAGGAGACATTTCTGATGCCTTGAATGTGGGCTGTGAAAGAAGGAAGTTAAAAGGGATAAAACTTTATTCTAGGTCTGAGTGCCTGGAAGCATCCAGTTGTTGAACTGAGATGGAAAAGACCTGGAACATGCATCGTAGGACAGGAGATCAAGAGTTCAGATTCAGACAACTTAAATTTGAGAAGCCTCTTAGATATATGTCACCTGAAATGAAACTTAGAATCTTAGTGTACTGGGTTAGATAGTATTCTCCCCCAAATCCATGTCTACCTGAAACGCTTGAATGTGACCTTACTTGGCAAGTCTTTGCAGATGTAACCAAGTCAAGATAAGGTCATGCATTCAGTGTTAGGGTGGGCCCTCAATGCAATATGACCGGCATCCTTATAAGAAGAAGGACATTTGGACACAGACAGAGACACACACATGTAGAACAGTGGTTCTCAACCTTCCTAAGGCCACAACCCTTTAATACAGTTCTTTATGTTGTAGTGATCCCCAACCATAAATTTATTTTTGTCGCTACTTCATAACTGTAATTTGCTACTGTTATGA
The DNA here is from genome assembly GCA_011751065.1 of Lasiurus cinereus. Taxonomy (NCBI): domain Eukaryota; kingdom Metazoa; phylum Chordata; class Mammalia; order Chiroptera; family Vespertilionidae; genus Lasiurus; species Lasiurus cinereus. The sequence continues at coordinate 5,596,984 of JAAGEH010002528.1, forward strand.
ATCTTAATGTAAATATCTGTGTTTTCTGATGGTCTTAGGAGACCCTGCTAGCTGTCGTGACCCACAGGTTGAAAACCTCTGATGTAGAAGAAAAGGTCATGTAAGAGAGAAAGAAACTGCAGTATTGTATCCACAAAACCAGGAATGCCAGTGATGGCTGGCAGCCTTCAGAATGTAGGAGAGGCAAGGAAGCCTTGTCCCCTGGACTTTTCAGAGAGAAGATGGCCTCTGATTTAACTTCTCACCTCTCTACCTGGGAGAGAAAACATTTCTGTTACTATAAGCCACCTGGTTTGTAGTAGATTGTTATGACTAGAAAACTAATACACCTGCATGTGTTAGTGTGGCAGACTGGCCCTCAGTAGTTCAGAGCCATTACCTCCCATATTCTAGAGTCTTCAATTCCCTTCATGCAGTCATGGACTATGTTCACTGCAGAGGGCAGGGGCCTTCCTCAGATAGCTGACTTACACAAAGCTAAATATCCAAAACTACATATTGGAGGGGCCACTGACATTGTTACCCTCCTGGCTGGTTAGTTCCTTCTCAGTCTTGTATTTATGCAGATGTTATGCTCAACACAAAATCCTCCTGAGACTTAATGTCCTCATGTCCATGAGATTAAAGTTCTAAAAATGCAATGCCCCCATATAATATTAATGAACTTGGCGCAATATGGAAGAAATTGCAAAGAAGATGTAACAGCCTAACTAATGCTGTAACACTGATTCTAAAATGAATTTTTGTGGGTGAAGGAAATCGGTAAATTAAAAAAAATGAACATTTTGTCATTTTCTGGTAGCCTAAGTCATGGCAATTTGAATCATATTATATGTAAAATACTAGTTTATGAAATAACCTTATCTTGCTTGTTAGGAATTTAAAAATTGCTTTATTTCTCTCTCTCTCTGTTTCTCTCTCTCTCTCTCTCTCTCTCTCTCTCTCTCTCTCTCTCTCTAAGTTTTTAGTATCCCCTGTTTTAAAATTCTGCATCTGAATCTTCTATGACTTGTAAAAAAATAGTTCAGGCTTCTCTCTTTTGCCATGTGTCCTCATCATTTTGAGTTACATACAGTTATAGAAAGAATAAAGCTGGGGAAATACCTTAGAAACTGCAGAATTTCCATGAGGGTCAGAAACACAATAGACTTTTTGGAAAAGTGATGGGGGGGGTCCTCACATGGTGGGGTAAGTTGATGGGGTTAAACTGGAAGCTAAGCATCTGGCTTATGAAAATTTTTGCTGTCGCTGCTGGAGCTAGTCAGCATTATACAGCTCCTTGATCACTAGGGACTTTACGATCTGTCTTAAGCTATTTGTGCACTAACAATAACTCTAACTGTTCATTCCATGATTCCTACGATTTGTCGGGGAAAAAGAGTAAACAGTGTCTAAAAATCTGAACATAAAAAGATGTTAAAATAAGGAGATTGGATGTTGAGAAGCAAACAAAAAAAAATGTAAAGAACAACGGGAGATGCAATAAATCCAAATGGTTTTCAAAACAAGAGAGAGAAAAATAGTGAACGCAAAACTGAACTGAAAGATGTGAATAAATAAGTAAATTTCCCATTCAAGATCCATTTGGAAGCTGTATTTCTTGGCAGAGTTACTGCTGCTTATTTTCATGTTTCTAGTTTCCCATCTCCTTTTGTCAGTCTATTGAAAGCTTGTTAAAATCTTATTTGCTTTTCCTGTTCTGTTGTTGTTCCTGCCTTAACTTTAATTTTAAGTCATGCAGAAGTAAGGGGAATGGAAGGAAAACAATCACCACAAATATCACTGCAGCGGCCTGGGCTTGTGGCTACTTTATATATTGATCAGCTTATGTTTTATTCAGACTTGCTAGTAGAACAATTGAGAAATAAGAAAGAGTCTCTCCCTTAAATATTAAATTGCAGTGCCAATCCCAAAAACCTAAGGGTTTCCGGGAGACACTAATCTGAGTGTGAAAGGGGAACCATCATAGAAAAGCAATAACTTATGCATGGATACTTCAAGAACAAGAGGTGGCTACATGAATTCCTTTCTTCTATTATCCTTTTGGGAAAGAGGTTCATATATTCTGTCCCTACTACGCAGCACCTAATCCACTGCTTGTCATATATTTCTTCAATAAACAGATGGCAAAGGTATCCATGAAGAAATAAATTGATGATACTAAGTCAGTCCACACTCAACTGAATACAAGAAATACAGGTCAAAGAAGGTTCTAGTGGTCAACAATGTCAGATTGCTGGCTCACACCAAAGACCATTTGAGAGCAAATCCTATGATCTTAGCCACTGTCCCACATGATTTAGAAAGTGCCTTGGACAAGTAGCATAGCTTATGAGCCACCATTTCTCATATTAAAACAGAATGAGATAGTATCTCAGGATGTGGTTGGAAAGAGTACTTTTGTGTATGTGGCTGGCACATGGTGAGCATTACTCATGATTAGGAGTAATAGTTGAATTGTATTTACTGCACTCTTCTGTGGCCAGCTGCCTCTCTAGTATTTTCTTTTTCTTATTACCAACATCTCCCAGAGAATTTCCAAGTTCATGTTCATCCTTGGCTGCCTGACCCAATGTTGTTATCTGCATCATGGAGAGTCATAAGCTCTTGATATTGGTCATTCTCCTCAGATGTCTGCCACATCAGTCCGTGATTTCAATCCCACCAAACTACAGATCTTTAGAGACTATAGTGAGACCTGTCCCACTGATAAACACACATAATGTGCCTATATTAAATATTTCTTTTTATTTAAGTGTATTGCTTTTCTTTCATAAACTAGCTACACCTTGTAGCTAAGGGTGAAGACAGATTATGTGTGTTTTTTCCACTTTTTGTCCCCAATTCTAAATTTGAGTAGACTTCAACAGGCCAAAAGAAGAGATCCACTGACCCTCAGTCAAAAATCACAGAGAGCCTGGCTACATTTCATGAAAACATTGAGATAATCTCTCAAATGACCTATCCATGAGAGGAATTATTTATTTTTTCAGGAATATTTTGCACTGTCTCTTTCTAAAAGATGCTATGGTGGACATTACTGAGTATAGAAATTCTAAATAAAAATGGGCCCACTCTTCCAAAATGAATGAGCATATATTCTACAAATGAGTAAAATCATGTGATATTTATCTTTCTGATTGACTTATTTCTCTTAGCATAATGCTATCCATGTTCTATCCATGCTGTTGCAAATGGTAAGAATTCCTTCTTTTTTACAGCAGCGTAGTATTCCATTCTGTAGATGTACCACAGTTTCTTAATCCAGTCATCTGCTGATGGGCACTTAGACTGTTTCCAAATCTTAGCTATGGTCAATTGTGCTGCTATGAGCATAGGGGTGCATATATCCTTTCTGACTGGTATTTCTGATTTCTTGGGATATATTCCTAGAAGTGGGATCATGGGGTCAAATGGGAATTCCATTTTTAGTTTTTGAGGAAACTTCATACTATTTTCCACAGTGGCTGCACCAGCCTGCATTCCCACCAGCAGTGCACGAGGGTTCCTTTTTCTCCGCATCCTCACCAGCACTTGTCAGTTGTTGATGTGTAGATGATAGCCATTCTGACAGATGTGAGATGTTACAAAATAAACTGATGAACAAAAACAGATACAGAGAAATATCGATCAGACCATCAAACCTCAGAGGGAAGGTAGGAGAAGGTTGGGGTAAGGGAGAGAGATCAATCAAAGGACCTGTGTGCATGCATATGAGGCTAACCAATGGACACAGATATCAAGGGGGTGAGGCCATGAGTGGGGGGTGGAGAGACAAGGACACATATATAATACCTTAATCAATAAAGAGAGAATAGAAGTAAAATAAAATGTTAAAAATAAAAGGAATGAGCAGAAATAAATCTCCAAAAGATTAAAATTACTCCCCCAACATCATCACCCCCAACCCCAAGCTAAGTATTGGTGCTAAATATAATCATCTGTTATCAGTGTGTGCACTGCATATCTGAAATCACGCATGGTGATCCTCTTGAGTCTATTCCTTTCTTTCTTTATTAATGAAAGGGTTTTTATTTGTGGCCTCCATTATTCCCAGAAGTACAACACAAAATGAGATGGGGAACCATGATTTATCTTCTATTTGATAAAAACATCTGCAGAATAAAATGAGCCTCTTGATGCCGGAATTGTCATCAGTGATGACTTTGACAAAATGAGCAATACATAAATTGCTCGCTCCCTTGCGAAGCTGAAACAGATTGTCAACTAAAGTACTGGAGGAGATGCATATGGGCTGAGTGGACCAGCTTTGAATAGGAGCACACACAGGTGGTGGTTCAGTAGTGGCTGTCAGGAGGAGGACTGCCTTAATCTGGAGGGTGATTTGCATTTGAAAATGCTCATTGCAAAATAGTGATTATTCCTTATAGGAAAAGAGAATGGGCATTGCCAAAACAGCAGCTACGTCTATCCTTTGGTAACCCGAATAAACCAGAGATCCCAAGCAAAAGGAGAGAATGGATTACACTCAAATAGACTTTCCTATAATAATGGCTATACAGAGTACAGATCAGTGATACATGAAAAGGATGCTTATGAAAATCAATTGCTCCATGGGTTAAGACAGATTTTCCATCAACACAAACATGGAAAGTGTATTTTTTTAAATGGCAAATACTTTTATTAGTCTTTATATCTGAAAAGTATAGCAAAAGTCACTTAAGTCTGAATTTTGCAAGTCAATATTAGTTGCCAAGATTGGCAATCAAAACTCTTACAGCCTAAAGTTGTGGGTTCCATAACTGAGAGACCCTACCTTTATTGAAATCTCTGTAAAGTTCAGTTTTTTTTTTCAAACTAAAGAAGCATAATGAACAACATAAACTAATGAACCGAAACAGATCCAGAGACAGAGAAGTATCGATCAGATCACCAAACTTCAGAGGGAACGTAGGTAATGGAGGGTGGGTGACTTGTATGCATGCATATAAGCCTAACCAATGGACATAGACAACAGGGGGGTAACAGCATGAATGGGAGGTTGAAGGGGTAATGGGGGAATAAGGACACATATAATACCTTAATTAATAAAGAAATTTAAAATAAAAAATATATAAAAAGAAGCAATTGCCATTTTGCCATAATAGTTACATTATTTACTCAAAGTATTATTCTCTCTTACTCTGTATATATATATTTCTATTTTTCATTTTCAAATAAATTTAGATTTACAGAAAAGTTGTAAAGAAAGTACAGAAGATTCCCATATAGCTCACACCCAATTTCCCTCATCATTGGTATTTTATTAGTAGTATGCTATATTTACAAGAATTAGTGTATTCATAATGATAATTGTTATTTTCTTGTAGCTTTTCTTAGTGCTTACCTAAATAAACCACTCCTGTTCTATAATCTTCTGATTAAATTTCAGGGTTTCAATGGGCCTTTCTCCAGGGTAACTCCTGCCACCTGCTCTTTATTTCCTTCCATAGCTGCCAGGGTCCCAATCTATTTCCTTGAGCATATACTTTCCCTTCAGGTGAGAGCAGAAAGCTGAAGGGGATTGGAGAGGAAAGCAGTACGGTCCTCAAGCTGGTCCATCATTGGGCTCTGGCAAAGCTCTCCCCCAAAGAGCTGGCCTTTGTTATGAAGTATCTGGGTATGTTTCACAGTCACTCCTCCCGCCTTCCTTTGCCAGGGACCAGAGGGTATTTTTCCTGGAGCTTTACCAAAACAACCTGGTTGAGGTCCTGTGGGTAAAACCCAGAGAAGTGCACCCCTCCATCCCCCAGACTGTGGCCACCAGATGTTGCTCAGCCACATGCTTTGTATGCATGCATATAAGCCTAACCACTCAGCATCCTACAATTCATCAAATTAGTACTTACATGTCACTGCCAGTTCATGGTTCTGGGATGTCTCTTTCAGGTAAACAGGTCCAGGCTGTATCTCTCTAGATCAGTGGTTCTCAACCTTTCTAATGCTGCGACCATTTAATACAGTTCCTCGTGTTGTTGTGAATCGTAATGTAAATATCTGTGTTTTCTGATGGTCTTAGGCGACCCTGCTAGTGGTTCTCAACCTGTGGGTCACTGCTGTAGAGCCTAAGACCATCAGAAAACAAGTCACGACCCACAGGTTGAGGGCCGCTGCTCTAGATGCACCTACCTCAAGAGATTCCAGGCTGGTGACTTGCCCTGAGACTTCAACTCTCTGATTGGTCCAAGAAAAAGTCATTGATTTTTAGGCCATCAGGCATTTTCTTGAAAGGATGGAAGTGACAACTTTCCATCACTTTACATGTCAGAACATTTAACTTTGCTAGTCATTCAGATTAGAATTTCTGAATGATCATGTCATAGAAATTGCCTTTGTCTTACTCTTCAGATAACTTCTTCATGTATGAGGATAAATGGGGGAGGGAGGGTGTTAGGGACTTAAATAAAGAAAAAGAATGTTCTACCCTTGCCAATTCACCAGGAGGAATTTTTGCAGGTTCCTCGTCTATTCTATGATTCATATCATCTTTTCACTAAAGACTAAAGATTAAAAGATAACAAATTTCTTATTTTCTTCTGATATCCAATAGTAAATAATCGTAGTAGTATATGCTAAAATGTAACTATAGGTATCATTCATTAATGGCTAAATGAGAATGATAGGCTGAGGACAGTCTTTAGAACTTTAGTGCATATGGCTTGTGGCTTTTGCCTCCCCCACCTTTCCTTCACTAATTTTAATGTGTGTGTGTGTGTGTGTGTGTGTTTGTGTGTGTGTGAGAGAGAAAGAGATACTTTATGGATTCAGTAATTGAAAATGTAGAGTCTAGGTTAATGAATGTGTCAAAGCCTGGGACAGAGTGCATCCTGGTGCTCCCTGACAATAAATGTTTAATCCACCTTCCTTGAGAGACTTCAGAAAACTCTAGTAATTGAGGCAGCAAGAATATCTAACCCTGGAGTACAGCTCTTTATGAACACTGTGTTGTTCACGACACACAAGGGATCTTTTAAAAACAGAGAGACGGTGCTCAGTAAGTTTACCCTTTGACAAATGATTGTTTTACTGTATACAATACTCCTTGCCAAACTTTTACTACACTACACAGAAGAGTAATAAAATGAGATACACCTTTCTCCCCCGCTCCCCCATCTCTGTTATACATCTCCTTGGCTTCTGTAACTAAGCCTAATGTTACCTGGAAATTTTTTCCCCAGGAAACCCTGTGCAGGACTGATGAAATGACTTCCCACTGAGTGACCCAGGCACTGCCCTCCCTGTACTCTGCCAGTCCCCAACTGGAGAGCCTATAATTCTGATCCTTCCAAAGGAATTGTCAACCAGACGTAACAGAAACATCTCTCTCTAAGGAAGAAGGGGTATTGCCCAGTTAATGGTTGATGCTTTCTTGTGCCTTCCTATTGGGAGAATGCTCAAAATGAATGTAGAAATTCACAGTTACAAGCGGTCATCCTCTCCTTCCCTCACCCCCTCACTGGGTGCCTGAAGAAGAATTCTCCCAGAGATGATATCATGTGGAAATAACAATACACTCCATTAATTACTCTCTCTAAGGAAGAGACATGTGATGCGTCTTACAGAATCAGCTCAAAAGACAGAAAATCCAGAGCCCTCATTACGTGTTTTCTCCTGACACAGCACATTAAAATCTGAAGGAAGAAGACAACCTCACCAGAAAGTCAGCAAAAAGAGAGCAAAAACAACGCTCCTATCGGCACACCTATGGCCAGTTGGAAGGTTAGGCATTGTGCTATGATATTGTTTTCCAAAGATCCCACCCGGTGGAGTGGTGGGAACATGGGATTGCTAATTAAAAAGTAAATAAGCCCCTATGACTTCTTCATCCATGGGATCTAAGAGCTACTTAACCACGCAGTTTCTTACCCTTCATGCTGATCTTTGAATGTTCAGTGAGAAGTTTTATGAGATGACGACAGTGAAACACCTAGAAAAAGGCTTATATAGCCCAGAGAATAACTGAGCAAATGTTTGTTTCCTCTTGTCTGACAGTCTCTCAGTAGAAAAATACAAGCTAAAATGTATCTACTTCCATTACTTTAGCCACTGTGGTAGGTGGAAAGATAGTTCCTAGAAGTTTCAACTGTTTCATCCGGTCAGCAGTCTTTTATGCTTTATCTGGTAAATGCTTTTTTCTCCTTCCCATTTCGTCCTTTTCTAGTCAGCATATTGAGTCGTGGGTTTTTAACAGAAGCTGCCATCTGAGATAACTAATATGCTAGGTACATTGGATAGTGCAAAACTAGACCAATCAGAGAACACCACTTCTTCCTCCAAAATGATTGGGCTCAGGGTGTGAAAGGAAAGTCAACCCAGGAAAATCAGAATCTTACACTCGGAATTTTCAAATGGTTGTTGGAAAGAGAGAAATCTGTCCTGTCTAAAGAAATGAGAGACTGGAAAACTGGGTGAGGCAATAATGTTCTCTGGTCAAATAAAAGAGCAGTTGTGATGGAAAGGAATGAGCTGATAAGCAAAAAAGGAAACTTCAGGTACTGGTAGTCTACCATCGTGTTCCTGCAAGCAAGGCATTTCTTAAGATTCAGTCCAGGTGTCACCTCCCCCAGGAAGTCTGACATGATCCTACCATGCTGGACTAAAGGTCCCTCCCCACCTCTGTCTTCCCACAAAACCCTGTAACTTACCTTTCTCCTAAAAGTGATCACTTTATGTCATTTAGCTACCTTGTTGCCTGTATTAATAATGAGAGTGCTTCAACCCACATAAAAAATATCACATGTTAAATGTCAGTTTAAGAAATGTCACAACCATATTATACTTTATTTTTTGCTCTTCGTTTATCTATTTATTTTTTATTTTCAAAAGATATATTTTATTGATTTTTCACAGAGAGGAAGGGAAAGGGATAGAGAATCAGAAACATTGATGAAAGAGAAACATCTATCAGCTACCTCCTGCAAAAACCCCACTGAGGATTTGCCCACAACCAAGGAACATGCCCCTGACCGGAATCGAACTCAGGACCCCTCAGTCCACAGGCCGACGCTCTATCTATTGAGCCAAACAAGTTAGGACTGTTTATCTATTTAGATTGTCAAATATACTTGATTCCTAAGTGAATTGAAGTGAACCTAAAACAAAAAGATGTCCCTCACTCTTGAGACTTTTGCCAGGAAGCAGTAATCAGAAGCCTAAGATTAAGATGTTCCCAGGCAAGAAGCAGTTGAAAAATAAATGGGAAAATTTCCTAAGGAGGATAAAAAAAAGATTGTTTTGGATTATCTATTTCAAGGCCTTTTTTTTTTTTTTACTAATTCTTTTCTATAAAGTCATCACCAGTATTTTAGTACATCACGAAGGTACTTACAATATGGGCCTTTCTCTTACATTCAGTGTCCTATAAATATTTTCCAAGCCTATCCATGTTCAATGCCATTGAAAGCAGACTCATGATTGATTCTTGCATTTGGGTTGCTCAGCCAGTTCCCCAAATGGGACCAGCCCTGATTTTGGAGACAAGGAATCTTATAATTGAAATAAGTTTCCCCTAAATTCAAGCTGTGATATTTATTTTTTAAAATATTTTTATTGATTTCAGAGAGGAAGGGAGAGGCAGGGAGTGATAGAAACATCAATGATGAGATAGAATCAGAGAATCATTGATTGGCTGCCTCCTGCATGCCCCCTATTGGGGATGGAGCTCACAACCCGGGCATGTGCCCTTAACTAGAATGGAACCTGAGACCCTTCAGTCTGCAAGCTGATGCTCTATCCACTGAGCTAAATAGGCTAGGACCAACCTGTGATCTTTAAAGACTCAATGTTCATAAACCTCAATTTAATTGCATGAAAACTTCAGCTAAATGACACTAACTTCTCAAGGTTTTTTGCCTAAAAAACTGAAATTTGCATATAAAGTATATAGTACAGTGCATGTCATACAGTAGGTGCTTAAAAAGGATAGTTGTTCAACACCATTCAGAAATCTAATGTTTTTAAAATATATTTATTTATTTTAGAGAGAAAGGGAGATTGTGAGGGATAGGGAAAGAGAGAGAGAAATATCAATGATGAGAGAAAATCTTTGAGCATCTGCCTCCTGCACTCCCCCTACTGGGTATCAAGTCTGCAACCAGGCATATGCCCTGATTGGGAATAGAACCATGACCTCCTGCTTCGTAAGTTGATGCTCAAACCACTGAACCATACCAGCTGGTTCAAGTATTGCTTGTGCCAGATATTGTGCTGATTACTAACAAATGAGGAGTGAAGGCAAGTCGTTTTCTTCTGAGAGGTGCCTTCTGTAGGAGATAGAACCAGTTAGCAAGTAAATGAATGAATGAATGAGTAAATGAAGAATTATCGGTACTAAAAATATCATGAAGGGTAGCAACAATTAACCACGTATTGGCAAAGTATGGGAAGATGATGGTTTAGATAAGCCCTTCTGAATATGTAATATTTAAGTTGAGACACTTTGAGGATGGAGGTCTTACCAGTGAAAGTCATCTAGGGAAGGAAGGACATATGCAAAGGCCCTGAGACAGGAAGAAGCTTGACTTTCAGGGCACTGCAAGGAAACTATCAAGGATGGAGCTTCCTAGTAAAGAACAGCTAGATTTTTTTGAATTAGATTAGTTTAGAGATGGACAATAAAAAACAAAAAGCAGTGGCAAGAATTTGAATTTGATTCTAAGTGCAACAGGGAAGAAAGTCTTGAAAGACTTAGACAAAAGAGAAATTTGCTCAGAGTGATATGGTGTGTGTTGAAGAGACTACAGAAGGGCAAGGGTTGAAAGGGAACACCAACCAGAATGTTTTCCAAGTAGTCCAGTGGGAAAATGAGAGTAGTTTGCACTAAGGTGGTAGTCACGGAAATGACATTTTCATTAATACACACATTTGTAAATGCTTATAATGTTATTATTGGTAACATCGACCACACCACACCAAACACCTACACTAATTCTTGACATGCAGCTTTTCAGAGCCCCATTTCCTCTGCTCTATATATTTTCTTTGTACACTTTTACCTTGCTCCGTCTTAGGTCACCAGCTCCTGTGGGATTGGGGACTCCATCTTACCTTGTCTTGCTTGCCAACTCTCTCCATCTTTTCATTTCTATCCTAGGAACAAACATGCAATGTTTGTGCAACAACCAAAAACAAACAAACAACCAGCTCACATAAATAAATGATGAATGCCACCAAGGGCAATTTGCAAAGAGAATTCTCTCTGGTTCTCTTCCCCTCTGGAAAACTATTGCAAGTTTTCTTCTTCTGAAATCAGAGGTATACTGACATCCCTCCGAATGCTACCCACACCGGTGGTGCAGACAATCCAGCCTGATTATCCGTGTGGTTCAGAAATAGTTTCTTTGAACATCCCCTCATAAGCGGAGGTGAGTTCTTGGCTCTGGCATTATTGCTGGCCATAATTAGCTCTAGTTAAACTGCCGCTGCGCATCCTGGCAGGCAGATCACCTGCATCAATACTGCTACCAGCTTAAGCTCCCTCTGGGGAGACATTGTGTGTGACAGACTTTATCTTCAGGGCAAACTGCCATTGAATGCAGTGGCAGAATCCATCGCTCTGCCCAGTTCAGCTAGAACTAGATTTGATCGATGGGCCTTATGGGCAAGTGTCAGAATAATAAGGATGCTAATCATTTGCAATCTCGTGGTGCCATTTACCCAGGCATCTCAGAGGACTTTGCCTGCGCTAATTAATTCGAACAATGCCTCTGTGCTCCAGGTAAGTGTTATTATCCCCATTTTACAGATGAGGAGACTGAGTAATGGCAAAACGAAGCAGCTTGCTCAAGGTCACTCAACAGGGAGATGAAAACTAAAAAATACCTCTGAGCCCACTGAACCGCTGTCTGCCTCGTCAGTTAAGCGCATCAGCTCATCATTACTTGCTGCCTATTAAACGATCATGTTTTATTAATGTACACTCTTAAGCAGCTGCCACATTTCACCCAAGAGGTGGCCACCTTTCAGTTAAGGAGAGCAATTCCGGTTTATAGCAAGTGTGGTAGCAACAGCTAAGGGAAAGTTAAGCTGCCTGCCAGCCTTCCACTTTATCACTCATTCTTAGCCCTCAATGACTTCTTGTTTGGGAAAAGCATCTGGTGAGAAAAAAAATATGATAGGTTTCATGACACCTGAAGGTTGTTGGGGGTAATTTTTGACTTAGGAAGGAAATGCATGTCAACCAGATTGCTCACTAGGGAGAGAAGGCCTGCCTTGTTGTAAAAAAAAAAAAAGTCTTTGTTTTACATTAACAATGTAGAAAAGCTGCAGAAATAAACATCTGAAATGTTCCACATAATGGACCTAAACGGAGAATGAGAAACTTTGAAACCCGAAAAAGAGTAGCCAGGTAGACATTCTAAAAGCCTCTCCTCAGTCAGGGTATGATCCAATTTCTGTTCTTGCAGGATTACAGAGTTAATGGAAAGGTGAAGGGCAGAGAAGCCAAGCCTGAGACAGATGTGAAGAAAGGGAAATTTGTTTTCAAGGCCCTGCCCTGACCTTTTCTTTGTTTGCTCTCTTGCACGATAGCGGGCGACTGTGAAAGGATGCGGGGCTTAGAAAAGAGGAAAAAACCTTCAGCAGGATTTTTAATTTTTCTATTTCCTTGTTTTCTCATCTGCAAATTTAGGGTATAATCCACCTTGTAGGATAGAAAGAGAACTGGATAAAATGGTACATAAAAGAGTCTAGTCTGGTAGCAGGTAAATAGACACCCAAGAGAAGGTAAATAACACAGCTGTTAAGCCTCACTCTCTAAACTAAACCCTTCAGGACCTTCCAAACCTTCACACCTACCCTGGCTATCTGGTGTGCTCCCTATGGCCCAACAAGAACTGACTCCCCTGGTAGTATATGCTGTCTCCATTTCCTTCCTCCTTCTCCTCACTTCTTATTCAATCCAGAACCCAGCCCTGGAGTATGTCCTTGACAGGACACTGATTGACCAGTCAGAACCTCAGATTCTGCATCTGTTAACTGAGAATTACTCTCCCCTTTGCCTCTCTTATCTCACAAGGTTATTAGAAGAAACACACGGGTGAATCACTCAGTTGGCATTATAAACTCTAGCATGCCATACATTTTAAGTTTTTAAACATTACCACTATGATTTCTTAAGGCTTAGCTAAGGGGAAAAAAAAATCAGCTCATTTTAATTATTCACAGTAAGACATTAATGATAAAGAGTAAGTGCTTTACCCCTGCTAGGTAACAATGGTTTGTTTTGATAGAGGCCTTTGGTGCCTTAATCGAAAATTGGAATTATTAGCAGAAATCCAAGGCAGACGAGATTCATGGGAAGGCGGGGACTCCTGAAAGTACCCTCCTTATGTTTAATCTTTACACAAAGGTTGTCTGTCCTGGCACATGCTCATGCCTTTGCACACCCTTTGCACGGCACTCAGGGGTGATCTTGACAGAAAAATTGTAACGGAAAAGAGGTTGATCATCCGCTCACCAAACACCCAGTGTTCCATTTCTCTCTCCTCTGCCCCTGCTCCCAATACAAAAGGTTTCTCAGTATGAGAACCTCATTTGAAGCTGAATTCCCCCCAAGGCTAAGACGAGTTTTCAATTGCAAGTGTTAATTGCCCAGAAAAGCATGCCTGTCTCTTAATTTGCGACAGGGGCCGTGCTGAATGGTGCAAAGTACACAAAGATCTACAGTTACGCCCCCCGATAGAAAATGCTATTAAGAAATGGTCTTCTGCTTTTCATATAAAAATCCCTGCTAACTGTTTTAGCAGAAGAAAAGTCAGCCCAATACAAATACAAAATCGAAGTGCCAAAAAGCTAATAAAATGATAAGAAGATCTTGGCACCGATTTTCAGTGCTTGCAATGATTACTAAAATATGCCAAGTCATGCTCAGGAAGAACATTAAACTGTTCCTATAAATGGGACCTGAGGATCAGCTAAAGCAATAGAGTCTAATTACTATTATTAATAGCAAGAGTATATTAATCTCGCCTATCAGCAAGCAGGTATAATATTGACCTTTTCTTTCAATGACAGCTGTAATGCTCTTATTTACTATGCTGGGCATTTTATTCTGCAGTACTAGTCACAAAATGATTAACACAATGATGTCCTTTGCTGCATTATCAAATTTCTCTCCAATTCTGTTGGACAAAAGGATGCTCATACCCTCATCTGAAGAGCATTGGGATCAACTAATTAAAAAAGTAGGGTAGCCTGGCCCATGTGGCATGCTGGTTGAGCATTGACCTATGAACCAGGAGATCACAGTTAGATGCCCAATCAGGGAACCTGACCAGGTTTTGTGCTCAATCTTCAGTGCAGGGCATGAGATAGGCAGCCAATCAATGATTCTCTCATCTTTGATGTTTTTCTTTCTCTCTTCCTCTCCCTTCCTCTCTGAGATCAATTAAAAAATATATTTTTAAATAAGATAAACAATAAATAACAACCTAGCTAAGAAGATCAATTAAAGCAATGAAGGCAATGAAGTCAGATAGTATCTCACATTTATCCATCCATCTGTTCATGCCTCTATCCATCTACCCATCCATTCATTTATCTAACTCAAACATATACCCAATCCTTAGTACTTCATTTCACCACTGACAGCATGCATTGAAGAATGCTCATTGATAGTAGAGATAGGATTCCCACAAGAGGTTAGATGCAGCAAAAATAGTTTGAACCACATAATCACCTGTATTATTTTGTACTTATTTTATTGAGGCAATAAGGCTTATGTGTGCCAACGAATCATGAGAGAAATGACATTTGTCACTTTTAGGGAAAGATAGTAAAAGATAACGTGTTTTCTTTACTCATCTCTTCCTCTGCTAGAACAATTTTGAAGACTATGTATCGCAAATTGCATACCCACAGGTGGATGAAGACCACCTAGCCAAATCCATTTTGAATGAAAGAGGAGGGAGCCTCTTTTGTTGTATTAAGCCAGTGAGATTGTGAGGCTTTATCTATTATAGCAGCTAGTGTTCATTTTCCTGACTGATACATAAGATCCCATTATTGTTTAATGTGCTCAATGATTTGAGGCAAGTCACTTGGTCGTTCAATGTCTATTTTCTTACCGACAAAACAAGGAATACTCCCCTAGCATTCTCCAATTTTACATAAGTTCTTGAGTATATAAGGAGAAAAGGGCATTTAATTGTTAAATTTAGTCTAGAGATCTTTTTACTTTACAGAAATAATATATTGCCCCCTCATTAATATTGTTACAGTTTTAAGCATTTCTCTTCTATAGTATTTACCCCATTGTATTGCAATTATTTGTTTATGTATCTCTGTTCTTTTTACACAAGACTATGAGCTTTTCCGGGGGCAGGAACCGTCTTTTTTATTTTTTATTACTTTTTCACTACAACCTTAGCAATCAATAATCTTTTTGTTGAAATGTAATTATGAATCTTGGAGAGAAAGCCTACAATAGCTTATCTGTCTTTTTCCTGCCACCATTGGGGGAGGGGGAGGAGACCACATAGCATTTATAAGGGATTTTAGAGAATGGAAATGCATACAAAGAAGGGACCCAGGATGTGAGATAGAAATAATAAAAAGGAATTGAGAATACTAGGGAAAAGAAGAGGAATAGTCAGCTCATTGATGCCAATGGGGACACAGGGAGAGTATGAGGGAGTTAAGCCTGAGAACATAGTGAGAAGTCCAGGTCAGAGCACAGAGGCCATCTCCAGCAGAGCACCTAATCATTTTTGAAGGAGAAAATGAAATGTGACTGAGAATTGGTAGTTCAGAGATGGGATGATCATATATCCAATATCTTTTCCTTTCAACCAGGGACATGCATTGCTGGGACTTAGAGGGAATGAAAATTTGAGATCTAATAGCAGGGCCTCAACTCTCCAGATGTCTGGGGCCAAGAAATACAAGGCAGGGTGAATTGGTCAGGATGCTGGTGACAGTTTCAAACTTGTTTGACAAGTAGAACAAGACAGGATGATTCAACTAGCTGCCAAGTGTAGTATCAGACCTCTGGTATTGTCTCAACTAATATAATAAGGGGAAGAAGACATCTTTCTATCGCTAAAAATGTCCAACCAAGGGTGGGATCTCAAAAAAAGCACCATTATCCCTCAGCGTGTTACCAGGATCAGGAGGAGGCCGTTCGTTCTAACACTGGTTAACAAACAGCTTTTACCTGATTATTCCCCATCCTTCAAGAAAGGAGCGTCACTCTTTCTACATGAGTCTTCCCTACCTCTGAAATTGATTTTTTTACATACCATCTGCAATCTGGGAAATGTGACAAAGCTATGACAAAGATCTGCCTAGCTCTCTATCAAATTCCTCTCATTGGGGCTGAGCAAACTACTGAAGGTGCCAGCCATCCAGCACTATTTCCAGGCTGGAGATTAAATTGCAGGATGTAAAAGAAAGAAAGAAAGAACCCAAAACAAAATTAAGCACTACTAGAGGGAATGTGCTTAGAGACCACTGAGAGTCAAATATAAGCTTTAAATATAGAAGGAAGCAGCAAAGGCAATACAGTCAAATATTTAAAAAGGGGGCATTCCAGCCGAGACCAGTTTGGCTCAGTGGATAGAGCGTTGGCCTGCGGACTGAAAGGTCCCAGGTTCGATTCCGGTTGGCGGCATGTACCTTGCTTGCGAACACATCTCCACAGTGGGGCGTGCAGGAGGTGGCTGATCGATGTCTCTCTCTCATCGATGTTTCTGCCTTTCTATCCCTCTCCCTTCCTCTCTGTAGAAAATCAATAAAATATATTTTTTAAAAAAGGGGGTGTTCTGAAATTAGTGAGCAGAGGTAAAATAGTGAGGAATGATGATTCCATGTCGGTATTTCCCAATAAATGCATGCTGTTCTTTCTTAACACTTGACTCCCCAAAATCATTTCCCTGAATAGTTCTTTATTACATACATTCTTTCCTTAGGTTTTTCCCTAGTTTATTTGCCCCTAGTATATTTACTGGTTGCTTTTGCTGTTTATGTATTTATGTATGTATGTATTTATTTATTGGCCTACAGAAGCCTCTTAAAGGCTATACTCCCACTTCTAAATTTCACAAACCCAATGGCTTAGCTCTTTAGTCGCCTTCTGAGTCACCTATCAAGGATTATCTACATAAACACCAAGTCTCCCTGTTGGATGGACTCTTATTTACCTACCTATTTTTTTTTCATGTCATCTCTGCATTAACTGCCTGGACCTCTTAACCTTCTCTACTTCCTCCTAGGTCCAGAATTCATTCCTCTCTTCAGTATAGCTAGTGTGTGTCCTGTCCCCAGGTACTCATTCTTTAATCTCTCTGTTTCTAGCTGAGTTCCAAGTTCCTATTCTAATTATTGCAGTCAATTGAAAAGCCTAACTATAAAGCATCAACACACCAGAATGTAGTGTACAACCAGCCAAACAGAGTAGCTAATTCTGCCTTTTTTACCCATAATTTTAAGGTTATTCTACATTTCATTAATTAATAGTACCAGTATAATATGTGGTGTTTTTTTTTGTTTTGTTTTGTTTTGTTTTGTTTTAATTTGGGGTAAAAAATTTCCAGTCACCAGTGCCCTGATTTCTTCTGCTGACTCATTGTTCAAAACTGGGCAACAAGAGTGACCAATGGGAATATTATAATGACTAGAGGAAGTGTCTAAATCCTAAGCAATCAAAGGACCCCAGGGGCAGGGGGAGAGATGGATGAGGGCATGTACTGGGGGGTAGGGAGGGCAATAGGGGAAAAATAAATTAATTAAATTTTAAAAAATAGAGTAGAAGAGGCTGAGGACTACATCAGCAAATTGCATGACAAGGTAGGAAAAAACACACAAACACAATAGCAACTGGAAAGAAGTCTTAAAAAGCAAGAGTAGAGCCTCAGGGAGCTTTTGGTCAACACAAAAATGAAACAATATTTTTATAATAGGGGTACAGAAAGAGAGGAAGAGAAGCAAGGAATAGAAAACCTGTTTGAAGAGATAAACAGAAGAAAGAGAAAGGCAAGAAAAAACACAAACCTTGAGGGAAAATATGATAACAAACATATTCTTGTCAATAATAACATTAAACTTAAATGGATTAAATGCACCAATCAAAAGACATAGGGTAGCTGAATGGTTAAGAAAACATGACCCATATATTTGCTGCCTGTAAGACACCCACCTTAGAACAAAGGATTCACAAAGATTGAGAGTGAAGGGATGAAAAAGCATTTTTCAGGGAAATGGAAATGAGAAAAAAGCTGGAGTTGTGATTCTTATATCTGATAAAATAGACCTCAAAGTAAAAGCCATAACAAGAGATAAGGAAAGCCACTATATAATACTAATGGGAGCAATTCAACAAAAAGCTGTAACTCTGATAAACATATATGCACCCAATATAGGAGCACCTAAATACTTGAAACAACTTCTGAAAGATATCAAGGGAGAGATTGATAGCAATACAGTCATAGAAGGGGACTTTAATACCCAACTGACACCACTGGACAAATCAACTAAACAAAAAATCAGAAAAGAAACAGCAATCCTAAATGACACACCAGATCAGATGTACTTAATTGATATCTTTAGGACATTTTGCCCCAAAGCTATAGAATATACATTCTTCTCCAGTGTACACAAAACATTTTCAAGGACAGACCACATATTAGAATACAGGCAGTCTCTTCAAATTCAAGAAGATAGAAATCATGTCAGGCATCTTCTCAGATCACAATGGCATAAAACTGGAAATCAACTACAATAAAAAAAACAATCCAAAAAAAGCAAACACTTGGAGACTAAATAACAAGCTATTAAACAATGATTGGGTTACCAGAGAGAGATCAAAGAAGAAATAAAAAAATCATTGCAACAAATGACAATGAAAACACAACAGTCCAAAATTTATGGGACACAGCTAAAGCAGTCTTGAGAGGGAATTTCATAACTCTACAAACCTACTGCAAAAATAAACAAGAAACAATGATAATAAATTATCTAACCTTACAACTCAAAGAGTTAGAACAAGAACAATAAAAAAAAGCCCAGTGTAAGCAGAAGGAAGGAAATAATGAAGATCAGAGTGCAGATAAACAACATAGAGACCAAAGGAACAATACAAAAGATCAATAAAACCAAGAGTTGGTTCTTTGAAAGGATAAACAGGAGTGATGAACCTCTAGTGAGGCTCATCAAGAAGCAAAGAGAGAGGACCCAAATAAACAAAATCAGAAATGAAAGAGGAGAAATATCAACAGACCCCACAGAAATACAAAGGATTGTTAAAAAATATTGTGAACAGCTCTATTCCAATAAACTGGACAAATGGAGGAAATGGACATATTCCTAGAAAAACCTTTCATAATCAATCAGGAAGAATCTAAAAATATCAATAGACTAATAACAATGGAAGAAATTGAATCAGTCATTTAATAGCTTCCAGCAAACAAAAAAAAGCCTGGGGACAGAAGGCTTCACATGGGAGTTTTATCAAACATTCAAGGAGGAAATAAAACCTATCCTCCTCAGACTATTTCAAACAATTCAAGAGGAAGGAACACTTCTAAGCTCATTCTATGAAGCCAGCATCACCCTAATACTAAAACCAGATAAAGACAACATAATGAAAAATAATTACAGGCTAATATCCCTCATGAACATAGATGCCAAAATCCTAAACAAAATTTTAGCAAATTAGATCCAGCAGTACACCAGAAAGATCATACATCATGACCAAGTAGGATTTATCCCAGGGATGCAAAGATGGTACAATATCTGCAAATCAATAAATGTGATACATCACATAAACAAATTGAGAGATAAAAACCACATAATCATATCAATTGATGCAGAAAAACATTTGACAAAATCCAACACTCATTTATGACAAAAACTCAGCAAGGTGGAAATAGAAGGATCATACCTCAACATAATAAAAGCCATATATGACAAACCCATAACCATCATCATACTCAATGGGCAAAAACCAAAACCATTTCCCTTAAGAACAGAAAAAAGACAGGGATGCCCACTCTCACCCCTCCTGTTCAACATAGTCCTGGAAGTACTAGCCATTTTGATTAAACAAGAAGAAGAAATAAAAGGCATCCAAATTGGAAAAGAAGAAGTAAAACTGTCCTTATTCTCAGATAACATGATGCTGTACATAGAAAACCCTAAAGACTGCACCATAAAATTATTAGACTTAATAAATGAATTCAGCAATGTAGCAAGATACAATATTAATGCCAATAAATGTATGGTATTTCTATACACCAACAGTGAACCTACAGAAAGAGAGACTAATAAAATAATCCCATTTACCTTCATACCAAAAAAATTAAGATATCTAGGAATAAACTTAACTAAGGAGGTAAAAGACCTCTACTCAAAAAACTATAGAATATTGAAAAAGAGATAGAGGAAAACATAAACAGATTGAAGAGTATACCATGTTCATGGACTGGTAGAATCAACATCCTTAAAATATTCATACTACCCAAAGCAATCTATAGATTCAATGCACTCCCCATTAAAATACCAACAGTATATTTCACAGTCCTAGAAAGAACTCTCCAAAGATTCATCTGGAACAACAAAAATGACCCCGAATAGACACAGCAATCCTGAGAAAGAAGAACAAGGTATAAGGGATCTCAATACCAGATTCCAAGCTGCATTACAAAGCCACTATTCTCAAAACAGCCTGGTACTGACATAAGAATAGGCATATAGACCAATGGAATAGAATAGAGAATTCAGATATCAACCCAAACCACTATGCTCAATTAATAGTTGACAAAGGAGGCATGAACATACAATGGAATCAAGACAGTCTCTTCAATAAATAGTGTTGGGAAAATTGGACAGATACATGCAAAAAAAATGAAACTAGACCACCAGTTTACACAATACACAAAAATAAACTCTAAATAGATAAAGGACTTAAACATAAGATGGGAAACCATAAAAATAATAGAAGACTCCACAGGCAGAGAAATCTTAGACATATGCAGAAGCAATTTCTTCACAGATACCACTCCTAAGGCAATGGAAACTAAAGAGAAAATAAACAAATGGGACTACATCAAAATAAAAAGCTTTTGCACAGCCAAAGAAATGATTAACAAAACAATAAGAAAGCCCACTGCATGGGAGAAGATACTTGCAAATGTAATCACTGATAAAGGTTTAAATCTCCAACATCTACAGGGAACATATACAACTTAATAAAAGGAAATAAATGATCCAATTAAAAAATGAGCAATGGACCTAAATAGAATCTTTTCAAAAGACAGAAGGAAGGCCAAGAGACATATGAAAATATGCTCTAAGTCACTAATTATCTGAGAGATACAAATCAAAATGACAATGAGATACCATCTCACACCTGTCAGAATGGCTATCATGATCAAATTCACAAATGACAAATGCTGGTGAGGATGTGGAGCAAAGGAACCCTCATTCACTGCTGGTGGGAATGCAGACTGGTGCAGCCACTGTGGAGAACAGTATGGAGTTTCCTCAAAAAACTAAAAATGGAACTTCCATTTGGCCCAACAATCCCACTTTTAGGAATTTATCCCAAGAAGCTAGAAACACCAATCAGAAAGGATATATGCACCCCTATGTTCATAGCAGCACAATTACAATAGCTAAGATTTGGAAACAGCTTAGGTGCCCATGAGCACATGACTGGATCAGAAAATTTGGTACATCTCCACAATGGAATATTATGCTGCATGTATGGGAGTAGGGGACAGGCAATGGGAAGATATGTACACATGTAATACCTTAATAAGAAAAATGGGAAAAAATAAAGGGGAAGTGATTGTTGAACATGCAATGGACTTTATCTGTCATGATTTTACAACTCAATTGAAAAAAAAAAGGATATATCTAAAAATCAGGATGATCTAACAATCCAATGAAGCCCTGACTTTTTTTGCCTGGAAATGTATAAGCAGAAGTCAGCTGACCACTTGCAAGTAGCATAGCTGGGAAGCTGGGGTAGATATGATATCCTTACCCTATATAGCTGTAAAAATCACTAAACATTTGAGGAAAATCATGAAAACACTGGAGCAAGGGCAAATAGCAAGAAAGAGGAAGACTTCAAAAGCAAACTTTACTCACTTAACTTGCTGAGTCCCGTAAATATATGGCCCCCGTTGATTATGGCATAGAATGTTCTTTTCCTGAAATTTGCAAGCTTGCCTTTTTGATTTAGTAAGGGAACCACTAAGTTTTAATTGTGCCTATGGCTGCCTAGGTGAATTCTGTAGTTCCCAGCTTCCTTTGCAGCGGGGTGTGACAGTTTTCTGTAATAAAATACTGAAGAAGTGATGTGTTCAACTTCCTCTGAGTGGTCTTAAAGGCATCAGAGGAACTCTCTTTTGGGCCTTCATCCTCCCTTCTCTTGCCTGGAATGTGGACATGAGGGGAAGTAATCTCAAATGATGTAGGGAGGGCAGAACACAGAGCAACCAAACAGAAGAGTTTAATTTCCCAAGACTATGGAGCCACTAAATAAGTCCATGTCGCTTATGCTGAGATTGTTCCATGAAGGGGATAAAGGCTTCTTTTTCATTTAAGCCACCACTGTTTTTGTTTTTCTTACAGTGGTCAGATCCTTATCCTTATAAAACAATGGTTCATCTCCATTGGAAATAGTAGCTTCTGCAAATTGTTGCCAAGTCTCTCATAGCTCAAGCACAATCTTACTTTTCTCTTACTCTATCTAAATGGCCTTATATTAACTTTCTTGCTTACAGTTTTGGCAATTAAGGGAAATTTGATGAAATCTTAAGCCCTCATATCTGCTAGTCTCTTTACATCTGTATTAGTTTTGACTCAGTCCTCTTGCCATTAGCATAAGAGGCACAAAGCAAGAATAAAATTGCTCCTTTTTCTCTTATATAATGCTAACATGACTTTCTTTGTTGCTATAGTGTCATTATCGTGAATATATATTTGAGTTCTCTAATAGTGTGTGTCTACGTGTGCGTGTATGCGCAATGTGTGCATGCAGTAGGGAAGTAAGGGTGGAATTGAGGATAGAGAAGCTGAACAAAGTAAGTGAAGAGCAACCCTCACTGCAGACTTTGTGATTTTTATCGCAAAATATCTAGGAAAACACAGAAATAGATGACAGTGTATAATAAACCATGAAACTAAGATTGACAACTAATCTTGGCAGAATCTTAGAGGAATTCCCACTAATTATAATATTCATGGGGTGGAAAAGAGAAACACAATTGTCAGGTGACATTGACACATGCCTTGTCACTTGCAGGAGATCAAAACTGCCAAGATGAAGGACAGTGCAAAGCCACATCAACACACTTTCTATGTCTCAGCTCAGAAAAGCAGAGTCTGTGACAATTGCCAACCATAGATAAAATGTATAGCCACGGTTCTATCAAACAGAACATGCAATATGGTGTCCACAATAGCTGTGTGTATATAGATACATATGTGAATGTACATATATAGATGAAAAGATTAGCACACACGCACACAAACACATTCAACCCCAGATTCCCTAATTTGAACGTTTTCTAAATATTTTCACAGATTATAATTTTCAGCAACTCTATATATCCTGAGGGAGAAGAATTAAGCTATTGCAAATTCTCATGCTAGAATTCAATGGAAAAAAAAGAAAAGCACACAGATAGAATACTTTATTGTTTCCGGGAAGGGAAGAACTACTTACTACTTTCAATTATCTATAAATAAGTTTTCCTGCTAGTAATAATGATCACAAACATTGATCAGATGCTAAATGCAAAGCATTCACTGGAAACCATTTCAATACCTAGATTCCACTACTAGCTCTACATCTTACAAGCTGTGAGACCTAGGCAGGTCACTTAGCATATGGTTTTCTCAATTTCTTTACCTGTATCATGAGAACAAAAATATGTGGGAAGATTCTATGAGTTACGCTTGAAGTAGTTCAGTCCAATATCCATCTTATATCAGTGACAATCCTCATAAGACACAGTAAGGTATGTGTTATTCTAATGCCCATTTCACAGATAAAGTGGGTCATGAAGAGGTTAAATGACTCTTTTGATAATTAATAAATTCGGAATTTGGAGGTACTATTAATGTGCATAGCTAATCTACTAATTACTGCATTTTACTGCCTCTTCAAAGCAAGTACCCTAAGAATGGGAGACCCTCCTAAGTTCAACATCACCATTAAATAAGTCACTGTTAGACCCCATGAATGTCAACCAACCTTTTTGCTTAAGATCTGAACAGAGGATTTTAACACTAATCTAGGGCTGAGTGGAAGGGAATGATATAGTCCTCCATCAACCATCGGTTGATACCACTCTATGTAAAGGTGACCACACTGAAAAGAGAAAAATAAATGGTTCCAGAGAAAATACTATGCACATTCAAAAAGAAAAAAAAAGGGAAAGAGCAAGAGAAATCAAGTTGCAAAAGAAGAACAGTTTAAAAGTCACTAAAGGAAACAGAAATTGCAGAAATTGTCTGCTTTGTAATCTTAATAGAAATGAAAACTACAGTCTCTGAATAAAAAGATGAAAGATGAGATTATATGAAAATAAGTTCAGATAAGAAGAGAGTTGGCTGAGAGGCAGGTAGAAATAAAAACAGGAGTTTGACATGACAAAGATTATAAGGAGATTAAAAATGCAAAAATGGAATAGAAATCTGCATTAAGAGCAATAAAGAGCAGAAATAACACTGTGGAATTAGTGATGATGAGTTTGTATTCTAGAATCTGCAGAAGAAATACAGAATAAGTAAAAAAAATTCAAATGTGCAGACGCAGATGGTAAGGATAGAGGACAAAGAAAGAGGTCAAATATGGGCACATCTAATTGTTGAGAAGCACACAAGCCAACAGAAGCGATATGAAAGCTATGTTTGAAAAAACATATCCAAATATATTTAATGAGCTTGCAGATCAAAAATGATTAGTTAATACATGGAATATACATGTGTGACATTTTGTTTAATAAGTCAATGTTACTGCTTATTATATGAGTACAACATGGACAATGAGGAAAAATTGAAAAATGCATGTAAATAAGAAAATATTTTTAAAATTGGCTACAAAACTATTACATAGATATTACTAACTCTATGCTATATATTGTTTCAGACTATAAAATGCTAATTAGATTATACAAATGTGCCAGACATACATAGTGTTTTGTAACATATTTCTTTCCATATCTGTGCTATATATTTTCTCTTCAAAAGCAACATAATTTTTGTCAATGAGCAAAATATTTTCACTGTTAAAAATTTGTGCAATGCATATAATTATAAATTGGGAAATATTTAAAAATAAAACCACTCCAAATTTTATTGACCCAGAAATAAACAAAGTTACCATTTTGAAGAACATTCTGCCAGGGAACTCTCTATGCAAATAGAACCAACCTATAATCATAGATTAGATATTGATCTGGCCAAAGTAAATATAGAATAATAAATAAACATAGAGAATTTTCTACATAAATGAATCATACAGCTAATGCTATGTTGATATTTACTTTTTCACTTAACAATATAATGGATATATTTCCATGTCAATTAATAGAAATTTCTTCTGTCATGTTGATTCTGTAAGATTGTCTTGTATGGCCTCCTATGATTTCTTGTATGCATTGCCTATAGATGAAGAACTATATAATTATTTGAAGTTATTTTTATTAATATTGTATTTAGATTATACTTTCCCCACCATGATCATAACTATGATGAAGAAAAATCTGTAAGTGAACATTTTTACAAATTGGTTTCATTTTATTTTAAGCAGGGCCAGAATCGGATTTCAGGGGGTGGGGATTGGCTAAAAATGCCTTTATTAAGAAATAAATTTTAAGTTTAAACATAAAAATATCTAAAGTTTTGGAATGAAGTCATAAAAATGAGGGATGCTAAACCTTGAGCTTTTTACCAAGATGAAAAAAAATATGCTTCATTCTTTAAGAAAATATATGAATCCAAGCAGCTAGGAACCATATTTCTTGTAGTCACTTATTTTTGACAGAACCTATCACAACGCCAGGTACATATTAGATCTTTTATAAGTATTGGTTGTATAAACCAAGTACCATCACTGGATCATAGAAAATAAACATAAAATCTTGACCTAACTGGCAAACTAGCCTCCTAAAAGTTGTAGAAATTTAGGTCTCACTCTAAAATGCAATAAGGAGTCCATTTTCTTACAGACTTACTAACACTGGGTATTTTGTTTTGTTCAGTTCTGTTTTGCCACACTGACAGTTTTAAAATACTATAGATTCAAATTAGTAATTTTTTAAAATGCCGTTCAGTTTTCATATTATGTTTAGAAATGTCTTATAAAGGGAGTATAAACTTCAAGATGATAAACCATGAAACCCATGTTTTCACCTCCATATGTTATGCTAACATATTTTATTTAAATGTTTGGTCACTCAAGGGTACATTAGTCAGATTTTCCTCTGAAATTTTTAATTAATTTTTATTTTCCCCAATGATATAAAATACTATTTGTATCATACATTAAATTTCAGTATATATTTGTTGGTATCAAGATTCTCAATTTTGTTTTGATAATATATTAATATTTCAGCTAGGATTGGTTAGATTAATAAATTAATTCAGAAAATTGACACATTTACAATATTAAACCATCCCACCCAAATATAAGATTTTTTTATTTGTTGGATTCATCTCAAAACCAAAATACAGGAGGACAATATGTGGGTATAATAATTTTTAAAATATACTTATAAAAATATATATACTTATAAAATATACTTATAAAAATATATATACTTTTATTTATTTCAGAGAGGGCAGGAGAAAGAAAGAGAAACACCAATGATGAGAGAGAATCATTGATTGGCTTCCTCCCTGCAGGACCCAGAATGGGGTTTGATCCCGAAACCTGGGCATGTGCCCTGACCAAGAATTGAACCATAACCTCCTGGTTTATAGGTCAATGCTCAACCACTAAGCCACACTGGCCAAGCTGGGTATAATCTTTTGATTAAGAGAAGAGATACGAAGATCTGAATAGCAGGACAGAGGAATAGTGTCAAAGTGAGAAGGAAAAGGAAAGGGAAAGCAAAGTAGAGCATGAAAAGGGCTTGAAAAAGGGATTCAGCCCCTTTGTGCTTTGTTCAAAGTCTGGATTTGGCACTGACACACATATAAATGAGATCTACTTTTTTTTTTTTTTACAATTATAAACATCAGTCTTTATTCTGAAAATGTTCATTAGACCTAGAGTTTATAGTCAGTTTCACTAATTATCACTTTGTTAGTAACTTTTTTTAAAAATTTTTATACATATCTCCCCATTGCCCCCCCTCCCTCCCAGGCATACCCCAACCCCCCAGTGTCTATGTTCATTAGTTATGATTATATGCATAGATACAAGTCCTTTGATTGATCTCTTATCTACCTCACCTAACTTTAATCTTCCTGCTGTAATTTCACAGTCTGTTTGAAGCTTTACTGTCTCTGTATCTATCCTTTGGTTCATCAGTTTATAATGTTCTTTATTATCCCCCAATGAGTGCGATCATGTGATGCTTCTCCTTCATTGACTGGCTTATTTCGCTAAGCATAAGGCTCTCCAGTTCCAACCAGGTTGCTGCAAATGGTAAGAATTCCTTCTTTTTAATGGCAGCATAGAATTCCATTGTGTAGATGTACCACAGTTTTCTGATCCACTCATCTGCTGACGGGCACCTAGGCTGTTTCCAAATTGTGGCTATTGTAAATTGTGCTGCTATGAACATAGGGGTGCATAAATCCTTTCTGATTGGTGTTTGTAATTTCTTAGGATAAATTCCTAAGAGTGGTATTACAGGGTCAAATGGTATCACTGATAAAGGTTTAATCTCCAAAATCTACAACCAACTTATACAACTTAATAAAAGGAAGATGGAGGAGATCTACTTTCTTGACCTCAGTTTGTTTGGGTTCTTCATCTGCACTATGGAAATGATCAGAGTAGTATGTCCTGTACAAGGTTGTTTTGGAATCCAAATGAGTTAGAATGTGTAACAAATCACTTAGATCAGTGCCAGCACAGATTCAACACTAAACGTTTTAGTAAACCATTACTTAGAAGAGGAGAAACTGGACATGTATACTAGAATCCTTGGCTTATGGAATTATGTTTATTGGTTAAGGATTCATACTCTGAGTTGGACTGCCTGGGTTGAAATCCTGCTTCTTCTTGGGAGCTTTCCTGTAGAACCGGTTATTTAAACTTTTTATGGTTCAGTTTTCACATCAGTCAAATGGGATAACAGTCATTACAAGAATACGTTGAAGAATTAACTGATCTAATTAATATTAAGTGGTGGGGAATGCTTAACCCATAGTAGGAGCTAGAAGAAAGCCATCTTTCAACTGCACATTCTCTCTGAGGGTAAAACAAGTGTCAGTGAATTTATTGTGTGTATGGGAAGGTGTGCATTCATGTTTTAAGAATGTAAATTGTGTTATTTAGTAAACCTTTCAAACATGAAAAATTCAGCAATTCTATCACAATGCAAACATCTATGTGTTCTTTTATTTTCTTGTAAAAGTTTGACCTATATTACAACTTCTCACTCTGAAGTTGTCCCTTCTTCATACTTATAAATGCTTTCTACAATTTGGACTTTTCTTATTTTTCAACAAATATTTGCTGACTTGCCCATTTCTCATTTCTGTACAGAATGCTGTCATTTAAAACTTAAGGCTTCAAGGAGAGTGTTTCACATGTGTGTTTTTCTAGCGTTGAGTTAAAAGTTTACAGTGAGAAAGTAGATATTCTGACCAACGTCTGTCTGATCTATGTGACACCCAGAAATCGTGGAGTCTGGACTCAGGATGCTCTACTTGACCAGGAAAATGCACTTAAAATTGAAATGTTGGCTAGCTTGTGTAACATTTTGATTTTAAGGAAAATTCTTACTAAGATCACTGACATAATTCCTACCTAAACCTCAGGAGGTCTTTTTTTTTTACTAATCTTACCTATTTTTGTGGCTGGTATTACTCTGGCATCTGAGAATACAGCACCAGCAAGGACTCTGTCTTCAGAAACTTGCAAGTCAATGAGGAAAAGGCAACTATACAAGTAGAGACTTACAGAATGTATATAAACTGAATTTTTTTTTTGAAAAAGCAATCAATATCTATTTCACCTACATACTCACTTGTAAACTCCTACACAATGGACGTCCATTTCAAAATGAAATACCCTTCTTGCGTGGCAAATTGGACTTTAAAACTAATAATAATACAATTATTCATATAAGCAAAGGAATGAAACCAACCTAAATATAAAAAAAAAAGATAAATGCTCAAATGACTTATGGTGCATTCACACAATGAAAGATTATGCAGTCCTCTGCTCTGAGGGAACATGAGATTAAGTAGTCACAGGATTCTACCCTCTGGGCATATCAATAGTGGCATTATGAATTGGATATCATTCCAGCACATGTAAGACTGAAACAAGAAATATATCTTCTCAGTTAGCCACCTTGAGTCGCCTGACGCTATTTATAAGGCTCTTGAACATTAAATGGCTCTTTGAAAATAGTCTTTTCAGACTGTAAGTGCAACTTGAATCAGAAACATATATTTTGTGGCTATCTGAATCACAAAAATGATGGAGTTTTTGTCCGTCTGAGAGGGATTATCAGCCCTGCATATCATATCTTTCAATGCCAATGGATTCCCTTCTTTAGGATTTTTACTGGAGGAAGCACCGATGTTCTTTGTCAGACATAACTCAATCTGCATCTCAGCTTTACCCGTGTATCGACTTTGTGGAGTTTCCACATTCTCTTTAGTGCCTTTTACTTACCCTGTAAAATGGGAATGACAGTAAATGGTTTGAAAATATGAAATGCGTTCAGATTTACAGAGTATTCAGAACTGTATTTGGTACCTGGATGACATTTTTTTTAAATGTTTGCTTCGGCCCTATCTCCCAGCAGTGTGCCATGTACACAGTGTTTACTCGGTGCATGTCCATTTCTCAGTCGTCTGGCACTTGCCCTGTTCCTCACTACTTGGAATGCCCCCCATTGGTGATTAGACCCTCTCCACATGTCTGTCAAAAGGGCCATGACTGCAGCGGCTGAACTCCATGCCTCCCCCTGGTCCTTAATGCCAATGCCTTGACCACGCAGAGAAATGTCAAGCTGGGCCAGAAACTTGCCCAAATTGCGTACTTTTCGAAATTTCCAGGAAGACAGGCAATTGCCTACCTCAATCTTAGCCTATTGCTCTGCAGAATCTGAAAGAAAATCAGCGATGCCAAGATCTTTCCATTTGAAGAATGGGGAAGTCCAACTGGCCCTAATATCTTTGATTTCAGCTGAGAGCGCCATTTAGTCCTGACGGACAAAATGATAGCTACCAAGAGGGACACCGCTACCGGCCGGAGATGCGAAGGTGACAAGCAAATGCAGAGATGTCCTTTCTGCGAGCATCGGAGATACAAACATCCCGGATATCACTAAACACAGGAGCATGCCCAGAACCCCAGAAATCAGCATGATTAATGACAGGGAGAGGACATTTAAAAATGCGGTGGCTTCTTGGTCAAGTGCAGAAGGGCCCGGGCCAAGGAAAACAAGACAGAACAAGCAGGTCAACTAATGAAATCAGATTATTTAGATCCTTATCAGCCAGAGGTCAGGGTTTACACTGTAGGGAAGAAATAAGGTATATTTTACATGTGTACTCAGTGTTACTACAATAAATCACTCTAGAGAAAAGTAAAAAAAAGGAAGGTACCATCCATTAAACAACTATCATGTGCCAAGACTTTTACACAAACTATGTTGTGTCTATTTGTTTATTTATTCACTCAACAAATATTTATTAGGCACCTAATACATTGTTATAAGCTAGATGATATTGAAGTGAAAAAGACAGTATTTTTATCTTTTTTTTAAAATATATTTTATTTTATTGATTTTTTTTTTTTACAGAGAGGAAGGGAAAAGGATAGAGAGTTAGAAACATTGATGAGAGAAAAACACATATCAGCTGAATCCTGCACACCCCTTATTTGGGATGTGCCCACAACCAAGGTACATGCCCTTGACCAGAATCAAACCTGGGATCCTTCAGTCTGCAGGCCAATGCTCTATTCACTGAGCCAAACCGGCTAGGGCAGTATTTTTCTCTTTAGGGAGTTAGATCTCAGTGAAAGAGAGAACAAGTAAAATAGTAAACATTCAGTATATATAAATATATACTATGAAGAAATTCAAAGCAGGTGAAGAATGACTGAGGAGACAAACTATTATATATGAAGTGATTATGGAAGGCCACATGATACACTGGGTGGGAGCCTACAACTTAAGGAAATCAAACAGGAGCTTGAGTAAAGATGCGAGGGCAGTTTTAGCCATGGGAAGAGCAGGTGCCCCAGACACAGACAGGAATGACCTGAGCTATTCAAGGGAGAACAAAGAGGTCACTGTGGTTGGAGCTGAGCCAGTGAAGGAGAAATGGTAAAAAATGAGGACCAAGGAGGTGGTGAGAAATGCCCGCAGGAACTGGGTGTCATTCCATCCTCATAATAATCTGGTGAAGGGGCCTTTCTGACCCTAGATTCAGAAACGCAGGAATCTCAAAGTTATTATCTGTCTTAGTACATATGACATTGAATAAGACAATAAATATGTATCTAATGCATACTATAGTATTACTTGTATAGTATATATAATTAGAGTATGTATAATTACTCATAATTAATATAATTATATCATATAATTATTTATAATTAACATAATTATATATTACATAAATCAATTTGTGTAATATATAATTATATCAGATATAATGAAATATATAAATATTTATTATGTAAGTAATATATATTATGTAATTACATTCTGTATAATAGAGTGAGATGATTAGATCCAGGGTTTTAAGAGTACATATCCAGCACGCACTTCACCACACTGTATTACCTCAATGACATCCTGAGCTATTTAGAAATCTCAATAACAGATAATTTATAACAAATCTTCCTCTATGACTTTAAAATTGGTATTTATGCAATTTGAATCCATTCAATATATAATTATTGAGACTCAGTATGTGTCCAGAGAGTTCTGCTGAGTATAGGAAAAAGAAACTTTTCAGAGAGATTTGTATCCAAGGAATATATAATCTTAGTGGAAAAAACATTTCCTTGGCAACTGAAGCCATTTTGGAAATCTAAGCAACTAGAGAGACTAGAAAAGGGAGATATTGATTTTGGAGACAGGGACTGGAAGCCTAGTTGAAAGAGTCTGGTTTGAGTGAGTATTTGAAGTAGAAAATGTTGCAATCCTAATAAAAATACCAATATTTTTTTTCTAGAGAAACAATCTCTTTATTTGCTTGATTGCTCATTTTAATAACTCTCATATGGAAATATAAAATAAAAGCATAGAGAAAAAATGCAATAAGAGAATGAACAGGGAAGGGGACAACCTGTAGCAAATATTAAAACATAGTGTAGACCATCTTTAATAAAAATGTTATGGTATGGATATATGAACAGACAGATTATCCAAATGGAACAGAGTACTAAGTCTAGAAGTAGACCCAAGTTGCCATGGAAAATTTATGATAAAGATGATACCTCAAATCAGGGGGTATACAAGTTTTCTAGTACTGCTACTAACTGAGTGGCTTAGAACGAGAGAACTGTTTTAACTGACAAATCTGAAGGCCAAAAGTTCAATATCAAGGTTGTAGGCAAGGCCACACTCCCTCTGGGGGCTCCAAGGAAAGGCCTGTTCCAGGCCTCACTCATGGCTCCTGACAGCCTTAGTTACTCCTCGGCTTTTAGATGTCCATCTTCTCCTGTCTCTTCACACTGTCTTCCCTTTATGCGTGTCTGTGTTCATCTTAATTCCCTTTTTATAAGACACCAGTCTTATTGGCTTAAGGCACAGCCCAATGACCTCCTTTAAACTTGATTATCTGGGTAAAGACCAGATTCCTAAGTAAGGTCACAGTCTGAAGTACTGAGGATAATTAATTTGTCATCTCGCCCTAACTGGTTTGGCTCAGTGGATAGAACATCGGCCTGAGGACTGAAGGGTCTCAGGTTCCATTCCGGTTAAGGACATGTACCTTGGTTGCAGGCACATCCCCAGAAGTGGGTGTGCAGGAGGCAGCTGATAAATGTTTCTCTCTCATCGATGTTTCTTTATCCCTCTCCCTTCCTCTCTGTAAAAAAAACAATAAAATATAAAAAATAAAATAAAATCTAATTCATCATCTCTTTTTAGGGGAACACAATTCAACGCATAACAATAGGGATTATATATTATGGAAAATAGCTATTAAGAAAATGAGCAAATCACAACCATATTTCACAATGTACACCAGGATAAAAATCTAAATAGATCAGAAATTTCAAGGTAAACACTAAAGTTATAATGTTCTAGTATGGAACATGTATGAAAACCTTTAATAACTGAGAAAGATGAATAGTTTCCTAACTAAAGTCAAAATCTAGATAATAAAAGACAATATTGACAGATCAGAGAAAAGATACTGTTAACACATTTTGCCTGGGGAAAAAAAAATCCCCCACTCAAATGAAAGTAAAAATACAAAAAACAAACTACAAAAGACATTTTCAAATTCTTTCAATGAAAAGAATAATATCTCCCAAGAAAAGTGTTAAAGTTTGAATGGAACAGAAAATTAAAAAAAATATGAAAATATGCAAAATGTAGAAGGTGTACCTTAAACATATGAAAAGAAGGTCAACCTTACTTATAATTATGTAAGTGAATATTGAAACTAACCTGAAATACTACTCCTAGGGTGATTAAAATTCAAAAATTTAACAGTATATTTTGGTGGCTATGCCGGTGGAAAGAGGGACTTTCTTATAGTGGTTGTGGGAAGGTGATGGTTTCACCTCTATGAGAATAATTTGGCAATAATTAGTACATTATATATGCATTTACCCTTCAACCAAGAAAAATTATTTCTAAGTATAACCCACATATACAAAATGATTTATGCACTAAATGACTTAGGCATAAGGTTATTCACTGAGATATTGTTTATAATGGAAAATATCTATCAATAAGAGATTGCGAAGCAGACCATGATACATTCACACAAAGAAATGCTTAACAGCCATAAAATAAATTTCTATAGCTTTATATGAAGTGAATCCATAATATTTATTCAGTGAAATAAATAAGGTATAGAACATAATATACATTGTAGTGCTTTTGTGTAATATAGCAGAGAAATATGCATGTGCTGATTTTTGCAAAGAAAGATAGTAAAGATAACCATAAATTAAGAAAATGGTTATCACAGGGAAAAATAAAAACGGGGAGGACTCAGGTATTTGGAGAAGATAAGTTAGATTTTCTGAATATACTCTCTATATTCTATGCTCTCTATTTGTAAGTTTTGCATATCCCAAAATAAAATTACATGTAAATAACAATTGCTAATTTTATAAATAAAATAAAATGAACACACTTGTGTACCAAGCTGATTACACAATCATAGAGATGTGAATTAAAATGATGTTAAGCACAATATTTTGGCTGTTCATCCTCAGTAGTCAATGTTCAAAGGACAATAAAAACTGAAAGTGTGTATGAAAGCACATTTAGAAATCTAATTGCAGCAATGTTCAATTGTGATTTTGCAATTATTTTATTATATCATAGAACAATGCAAAAATATAATTTATAAAAATTACCAGAAATCAAAGCTTTCCAGAGTAAGAGAAAACAAACGAGAAGATATACTCAAAGAAGTGAAAATCTTGTAATAGTAAATCTGAATTGCTATCAATCCTATCTAATAAAACAGTAATATACAAATTGACCATAACCCCATTAAACCCACAAGCTACGCTCACCAGTCAATCAGGAGTGAGTATGCAAATTAACCCAACCAAGATGGCAACAGCCACAGAGAGAGGAGGAGGTTTGGGTTTCCCTGGCAATGGAGGAAGCCAAGCTTTCCGCACACCTTGGTGGGCCCATGTCTCCACTCAAGGCTACAAAGTATCAATTATAGAAGATAAATAAATTGCAACAAAAATGGTGGTAGGAGAGAGCAGGAGAGTTGAGTTGCTCCCAGTGATGGAAGAAGCCATGTTTCCGCAGCCCTGGCCTGCCTTGGCCTCCGCTTAAGGCTACAAAGTTTCAATTTTAGAAGATAAATAAATCCCAGATACCAGGGCCTCTACTTGCGTCACTGGGGGCATGGCCAGCCTACAAACCAACCAGGCCCCTCACCCAGGCTGTCCCATACCCCAAGGGAACCCCACTCTGATTCAGGACACCCCTTCAGGGCAAACCATCCAGCCCACACTGATGCACCAGGCCTCTAGCTTATCTAATCCTCCTATCTAATAAAAGAACAAAATGCAAATTGACCATCACTCCAACACACAAGATGGCTTCCCCCCTCCATGTTGTCAAAGATGACTGACCCCATGTGGACACAAGATGGCCACCACTAGATGGCCAGCAGGAGAGGGTTGTTAGGAGGGGACCAGGCCTGCAAGGGAGGGCAGTTGTGGGCAATCAGGCCAACAGGGGAGGACAGTTAGGAGGGCCAGGCCTGCAAGGGAGGGCACTTAGGGGAACCCAGGCCTGAAGAGGATGTAGTTAGGGACAAACAGGCTGGCAGGGGAGCAGTTAGGCATCAATCAGGTTGGCAGGGGAGTGGATAGGGGGTGATCAGGCTGACAGGGAACCAGCAGTTTTGGATTGTAAGAGTGTTGTCTGACTGCCCTCAAGGGGTTCCAGATTGGAGATGTGGCAGGCTGGGCTAAGGGACACCCTTCATAAATTTATGTCCCTATGCATAAATTTCGTGCACTGAGACTCTAGTAGTATATAATCAGCTTGACTGGTGTAGTTCAACTGTTGATCATCAACCCAGGAATCAAGAAGTCATGGGTTCAACTCCCAGTCAAGTCACATGCTTAGGTTTCCAGCTCAATCCCCAGCAAGGGTGTGTAGGAGGCAACCAATCAATTATATTTCTCATTGATGTTTCTGTCTTTCTATCTCTCTCTACAAATCAATAACATATATTAAAAAAAACTTCATAAAAATAATATATAACCATATTTTCTTCTTAAAAACACTTATTTTATAGCCCTATGCAATGAAAAGACTAAAACCAATGGTAACTAAAAAGCAATGATCTTACCACTTATATTTAGGTCCAAATATTATTCTTTTTAAAATGAATGGGAACTCCTTCAAAGCTAAGGGTGGGGTATCTTTTTTTCTGTGCCCCAAAGGAGGATGGGAGCCAGGTTTCTCACAGAGTGGGAATTTACAAGTAAGCAAGTAGAAAATAATAGAATGATCCATGTTGTAAAAAGTTGGAATTGGGGACATCAATATGAATTTCTATTTAGCTTAATGTAGACACAGATTGTTAGGCATGTAAATATTGATAGATGTATGTAAATACACAGGTTAATATGCACAAAAATACATTTTCTCAGTCTGTCATCTGAAAGCGTAATAGTACAAGGTGTATATCTAGAACCCAAGTTTTGGTTTATTATGCCATACTCCAAAAATGGAACCAGGGTTTCTTAAAGCAATGTTGATTTTAAAACTGGGGTAGGAAATATACAAGATGGGCTGGACATATGGTAGTGACAGACACTAAACACACACACATAACCAGACAACTATAAAAGGATCCAAAATGAAGACATGTGAATGGCATCCAGGGATTTACTGGAAGAGCTTCCACTAGGAAAAAGGTGAAACACTTTAAATAACAACAACAAAATAAAGTAATATTGGATTTTAACTTAAAGCATAAAACACCCATGAGTCCAAACTGATATAAATAAATGAAGGAGAAGAGACAAACCTCCCTTGCAGAAATTCCAAATAATTCATGTAGATACTCTTCCCTCTATAATTAAGGCATAATTCTCCACTCCATGAGCATGGATTTTCCATAGTGACTTCATTTTAAAGAAGACAGAGAGTATGGAAAGATACAGGGAAGAGTAACTTTACCAAGGGAAATATGGACAAACATTGACAGGTGATTGAGCTCAACAGCAGTAATGATAAATCATGTTAATAGAGCATACCCTTGATTTGATGTATTGGAAATCTCTCTTTGATCCTATGGTCTTCACCTAAAACTCATTAGTTCATTCATGAGAAAAACATTAAACAAAATGTAGGGACACTCTACAAAATACCCAAGTAGTCTTCTAACTATCAAAGTCATCAAAAACAAGAAAAATCTGAGAAAGGGTCATAGCCCAGAGCAGCCTAAGAAGCCATGACTACTAAATGTAATGTGAGGTCTTGACTGGGATCCTGAAACAGAAAGAAATCAAAATGAAGTATTGATTATAGTTAATAACAATGTAGCAATATGTGTTCATTAATGATAAAGAGTATAGCCTCCTATATAATAAAAGGCCAATATGCAAATAGACTGAAGGGCTAAACAACTGAACAACCAAACAATTGGCCACTATGATGTGCACTGACCACCAGAGGGTGTGCAGAACATGGTGGGCATTGGCACCAAGTGGCAGACCATGGAACATGGTGGGCATCAGCTGTGAAGGGATGGTGGAGCAGGTGAGCAGGGGTGCCAGTTCATGGCAGGGCGCTGGTCACTGTCATTGGGCTGAGCCTCTAGAGGTTACTAAAAATTTTTTGCTCCCCCATACTGCAGTTCCCATCTGTCACTTGCACTCCCTGCCAACGCTGGCCCCACTCATACCCCCCCTCATACCCATAGACAGTGCCATAGTGGCTATTCAGACCCACTGATGGTATCCAGTGCCAGCCCTGATCACTCATTGCCATCAGTGGGTATAAGGGGTGACTGCTGGCCTGATTGCCCCTGAGGGCTTCTCCACCTCCACCTGCTCCTGAGGGGCAATCAGGATAGCAGCCACTGCTCACACTCATTGCTCTGTGCCCCTCCACAAGTGCAAGCAGTGCTGGTGCCATCAATCAGTGCATGGGAGCAGCAGTGGTGGGAGTGGGGGTGCTGCAGAGGGCTGAGGACAACAGCAGGAGGATCCAGGTGGGCCACAGAAGATGAGCCGAGACTCAACACTGTGCCCACCAAAGCCTTATAGCCCACAATTCTGTTCAAGCTGCACAAATTCATGCACTTGACCTCTAGTACTGATATATGATCTATGAGCACTTTTTACTATGTCCCTGTTTTTCTGTAAACCTAAAACTATTATAAAATAAAAAGCTTATTTTTTAAAAGACTATAGTTGCATAGGAGTAGGTTATTTTTAAGCTAGCAGAAATCTAGAGATATTTCAATAAGACCCCACCCTCTTATTCTGTTTTCTTGTTAAAAAAAACAGATGCCCAAAGAGAATAAAGAATATGTTTCAGATCACACATCAAAACTTACTCGGAATCATGGCCATTTCATTTTATTCTTAATGGTGATACAAGCTAAGATACTAATTCAAGTCACCTTAATCCAAAAAGTTTCTTTCGAAAGTGTTTGAATTCATTTCTGATCCAGCAATTTTTTCCAAAAAAGTTAACAAAAATTAGTCAGATTCTAAAAAGACTTGTCCAAAAGAGTTGGATCTATTAAGATAACATTTATCTCACAGAATTAATAAGTGTTTAGATAAATATCTCCAAAAGAAAACCCCAATGCCTCAGGCACATGGGGAAATGTTTCAGTTGAATTCTTATGGGTTGGCCTAGCCCAGTGGTCAGCAAAAACATTAGTCAACAGAGCCAAATATCAATTGTACAACAATTGAAATTTCTTTTAAGAGCCAAAAAATTTTTAACTTAAACTTCTTCTAACAGACTTGTCCAGGCCATGGTATTTTGTAGAAGAGCCACACTCAAGGGGCCAAAGAGTTGCATGTGGTTCACAAGCCGACCCTGGACCTAGCCTATAGCCTTAACACCCAAAGTTTTCAGGGACTCAGAACTAAGCAGGCTTTGAGAAACCAATAGTGCTGATTGATCTTAGAAGAAATTAAAATCTAATTTAGAAAGGCATCTTATTGATCCATATGTAATGATACACACACACACACACACACACACACACACATATGTCTCATAAATAAAGCTGGTGTTAACATGAGCAGCCTGAAGTTACTCATTATTGGACAAACGTGAGAAGCCATGTTAAAATCAAATGTATGTTTAGTTAGCATAGAACCAGAGCAAGCTAATGAAAGTTGACTAATTGGAATAACTAATGTATGTGCACTCATACACCTGATCCATTTTGCCCCAGGAAACTACTTCCTTAGGCAATACTACACATCCATTGCATCTCTACCTCCATGGTTCCTCCATTCTAGGGTTTGGTCAACCTAACTGCTCCTCAGAATCACCTGGGGAGCTTTGAAAAGGACCTGATGCTGGAACCCTACCCTGGCATGGCTCTGGGGTAGGACTCAATCCATGCCACGTTGGCACTTTCAAATAGCTCCACAGATTTGTCTGAGATAAAGTCATATTTGAAAATCACTGATCTCTATTATCTATTCCCACTAGTGTACTCCCACATGCTACTTCTGAGGGCTGAATTACTTTATTCTGGAACTTTTTATTTCAATAAGCTGGCAAAGCTAGAATGATAATGCCAACTTTATATTTTAATAGACAAGTGCTGCTCCCAGTGTAACAACATGCGGACTGTATGCTGATGAATTGCAATGTGCAATTCAGATAAAATATATCTTTATTCATATATACTTATATATCATCCTATATAAGAAGGAGAATTATATTCTATAAGACATTTCCTCAAGTTGGAGAATAACTCCTTCCAGCTTTTCCTGGGTCTACCGTAAGGGCAGCCTGTATCATGGTTGCCATCACTGGAGAAAGATGAGAGAGGGCAATGAGACGTGGGTTTAGTATATTTTAGTTTGGAAAGTGTTACATAATTATTTGATAAAGTGCTATGCTGGTTTTTTGTGGTTCTAAATGATCAATTATCTATGCTGTTTCTTCCTCTCATTCCCAGTGTTAGATGTGTGCTTGGGAGGTGGCAAGAGACATTGCACATGATTCATGCATGGGCATGTGTCTAACTGACATACCCTCTTCCTCCCCGCATTACTTATAAAAAAGTTTATCAGGTCTTCACCTAAGCACAAAGAAAAGGACACAGACTAGAATGAAAACATGGTACAAACATGTTTTTTTAATTGTTATAGTCTTTTATCTTTCAATATGAGAAGAAATAGGTATTATGTTGAAATTAAATCTTTAATTTTGTAAAGAGTAATAAAATGTTATTTTTTTAAATAAGTTATCCTTTGCAAAGGAATTAAAAAAATGACAACTAATAGTTGAGAGGCCCAGAAGGCAATTGAAGATGCTACAATAAAAACATAAAAAGATAATTATCTCTGATAATAGGGTAACCTTAGTCACCATCCACATTTACATGTGTACCTACTCTCACCTTTCACTTTTTCTTTCTAAGTGTTCAGCCCAGGCTACACACATCCAACTGCTTTTATACGTCCACTTTCATGGACCCTATCTTGTCTCCCTCTCTCATCTTTCTCCACAATACATCTTGTCACCCTCTCATCTTTCTCCACAATACATCCTTCAATATATCTGTGCACACTAAATACACCTGCCTGAATCAATTACATGTCATACTTTTTCCACTAACACAAATGTCCAGGAAGCCCACATTTGAAAATGTTTCAGAAATAAGATATCCTGTGTGTTTATACTCTACTTCATTGCCTTTGTTTAGGTTTCAATGTCATCCATGATTTAATTTTTATCTCATGAATGGTGGCCTGGAAGGTGTGGCCCTACCTTTTCCAAAACTCATTGGGAGAAACTTTCATTCCAGAGATGACAACAGAATTTAGCTCCAAAGTGTCCAGAGTCCAAGTCTTAGCTGGATTTTAGGATGGCAGGGGGAGGCGGGGACGAGCAAAGGAAGTGAGCACACAGTCCTCTCAGTGAGCATGCGGTACTCTAGTTCTGGCTTTCTTTATGGAGCACTATCTTCCATCAGCTCTGAAAGCATCAAAGAAAAACAACCAAGACAGCCTCTAATTATCTATAAATTCAACCATATTGAAAGCTAAAAGGAAAGGGCAAATTTAGGCTTTGTGTTGTCTTCATTCATGAGCATTAACCCCCTTCACACCACTAGCCTAACCCCCTTCACACCATTCACTGGCACCACTCACTTTTCTTATAAATTTCACTCCAATGCTCAGTTCAGAGAAGCAAAACAATCAAGCTGGGTATTCACAGAGTGTGACTGCATGCCCTAGTCTATCCATTTATTCTCCCCTTCAGTCTCACTCACGCATACCTCATTTCAGAAAGCTTGCATTTGGTACAGAAGGAGGACAACCAGTTTAACAGTAATACTTGTGGAGTAATAGATTTCATGACTGTAAATGAGCTACATCTTCCTGTTTTCCACAGATATCTTTGGTCAAATGAGTGCTCTCAAATTTCCCTAAGTGAAGACATTCTTCTGTCTCTGCTCCTCCCAAATTCTCTCTCTCTTTCTCTCTCTCTCTCTCTCTCTCTCTCTCTCTCTCTCTCTCTCTCTCTCTTCCTCTCTCTCTCTCTTTCTCTCTCACTCTCTCTCTCTCTCTCACACACACACACACATTTCTCATATTTTATCTCTAAAAGTCACTCACTTTGGAATCAGGTAAATCTCGTTCAATCATTAACCTACCCATTTGCTAGCTATTTCTTGTTTATTGTGTTCTGTTTGTTTCAACTTAAATTCTCAGAAGTAGGAATGCAAATAATATTTATCTTAGGTGTTTATTTTGAATTTTCAATGAGATAATATGAGTAGCACACTAAGCACAAGGGCTGGCAAGGTACCAATAATAACAGTGACATTGACAATGGTGATAATAATGATGTGGGAGAATACAGATGCAATAATGGTAACTTCCATGTGTGGATTTCAGCAAAGGAAGCCTATCAATAATTGGCACATGAT
The DNA here is from genome assembly GCA_011751065.1 of Lasiurus cinereus. Classification (NCBI taxonomy): domain Eukaryota; kingdom Metazoa; phylum Chordata; class Mammalia; order Chiroptera; family Vespertilionidae; genus Lasiurus; species Lasiurus cinereus. The sequence goes on from JAAGEH010002528.1 coordinate 5,638,948, forward strand.
GTCCTACACCTCACCCTAACTCTGGTTAAAGGTCATGTTTTAGGACAAACGATGACTGGCAAAATCAATTACTCTCAGTGTGAGGTGCTGAAATGTTGGCCAATGAAAGGAGTCAAATAAGGTTCAAAGTAGATGTAACCGACGTGTGCTAGCTTTTGATTCTTGTTTATGTTTTAAAGAAAGATCAATTAATAGGTTAGTCAGTAACACTTACTGACCACACGTGGAAGGGAGTCCTAAAGTCAGGAGAAAAGATACCCAGAACACCCTGTGCTTAGGCATCTTCTAGCTAATCATGTGGGGGCACTGGGCCATTCAGACTCACACAAATGAAGGGGAGTACAAATGTGACCAATATTATCAATTTCAAGGGAATGCTAAGAAGGCAAGTCTGACTGGGAGGCATGAACAAGAAGAATTATTGGGGTTACCAAAGGTGTGAGAGAAACCAGAACAGACTCATATAGAAAGGCTAAATGAACTATTAAGACAATGTTTTAGAAAGTTTTAATGGCATGAAAGAAAGTTTATAATACAATTTTAAGTTTTAAAAAAAGCAGTATTCAAAACTATATATAGTACATAATTTGAAACATACAAAATCTTGCTCATTTCTACATTACTATGTCTTTCCTCACCATACACCTTCCCTAACATTAGAAGAAAAGGTGTTGCCGAAACCGGTTTGGCTCAGTGGATAGAGCATCAGCCTTCGGACTAAGGGGTCCCAGGTTCCCTTACCACATGCACTGTAATTAATTTTCTGTGTCTCTACTAGATGGTAAGCTTTGAGGGCAGGTTCCATCTTTGCAACTAGCACTGTTGCATTCCTGTGCTCATAATACTTGATCCAGAGTAAGAATAGAAAAAAACAAAACAAAACAAACAAAAAAACAAAACACAAGGATTGATGTGAAACTGTGCCTAAAAAAGAGAGGACATGGAGGATGTATTGCTTCAGTGGTGAGTAAAACTACAGTATGTTCCGATGTATAAGATGACTGGGTGTATAAGAAGATCCTCAACTTTTCCATTTAAAATATAGAGTTTGGGATATACCCACCCTATAAGATGACCCCCAACTTTTGAGAAGATTTTCCTTGGTGAAAATGTCATCTTATACGCCGGAAAATATGGTAAAAGGATTCCCAAACAAGGGGGTATCTCTGAAGTAGAATGCCAGGGAACCAGGGCAGGAAGAGAATTGTCTGCTTGAAATAGTCCTAGTCAGGTGATGGCAAAGGAAGGTGGTGAGAGGCAGGTTGAACATATACTACAGGCAACACTATGACCACCGAGGTTCAGTGACAAAGTCTTTACCTGGTATAAGGGGTTGAGAAGGCATCATCCAGAATGTGAAAGAGAACTATTGTGGCTGAGAGGAAATAAAGAAGAGAGGTCCCTGGGACCAGACAGAAGGGCAAGCAGCCACAGAAGGGGCATTGCCTGTGCTCTCAAAATGAGGCAGTCTCTCTGTCCGCTGGACTCCTAAAACTGCTGTGTCACCCTCCTCCTGTAACCTGCTCAGAGGGCCTGGCAGCCGTTCTAGTCTTCTCACCCAGATAAACTGGGAGGGGTGGGGGATGGAAAGAGGGAGATGGTCCCTATGAGAACCAGCAAACACACGCTCCCCCTGCCCTATCGCACAACCAGGAGCTTCCTGTCCCACTGCTGTTTTTGAGGGGATGGTGACTTTGCTTATTATATTCTTTTGAAGAAATATATTTGCAAGCCAAGTGTGCTATCCTTCATAACCCCCTTCCTCAGTAAGCAGAGCCAAAGCTGACAAAATATCTCTGATGGACAGAACTTAAAGCCAATTTGGTGAGCTACCTATTGGAAAAGTTGCTTCCGGTTTCTGGAAAACCTGCTTCCTGGAGTTAAAAGCTGCTTTAAGGTCCTGGGGATTGTTATTCCACAAAAGATGGGAGAAAACAGGATGGTGGCTTAGGTCTTCCACTTGGCTTCACTCTGGTGAGAGAGTTATTACAAATCCACTGCACCTTCAGACGCAACTTAATTACAAAGGAACTGGGGCATTAGCGGGTTATCTTCAGAACACCGAGAGTAGCTTAAACTGGCCAAACACTCTGTCCTTCCCAAGGGAAGGTCTTAAAGAATAGCCAGAGGAATACCCAAAGAAGAAAAACTGTGTCCGTGTGTGAGCTGCTGTGAACATTCCAGGATCCTGCAATGCCCTGCAGTCTTCCTTCACGATGGCAGGTGACATATGTGGCCAGCCCTCGGTGGCTATAAAGGAGTTGATTCTCAGACCAGACTGGAGCCTGAAACGTGTGTATGTCATTAAAAGCCTTTCAGCTTTGAACTGCTATATCGTGGCCCCTGTTTTTTACTCAGTTTTCTGGGTGAAGTGTGATGTTCCAGCAGGCAGCCTTTACTTCTGATTTGACTTGGATACTAAGATGCCACCTTTCTGGCTTTTATGGAGCTGAGGAAAGTGTTTGCAGGTACTCAGGATGTAAGATGGTTGTCAGTCTGGGTATCAGTCAGCGTTTGCAGTGGATTGTTAGCAATAGAATGTGATCTAGATAAATCCTGTGGAAAGGGATTCACTGCAAAGATAAGAAGGAGGTCACAGAATCGATGGGAGACTTGAGAACTAGGCTTACAAGTAAATTGGCATGAAGAGCTCTGAGGGTTAGGAGGAACATGGCAATCCCGTAACAGCAGGAAATACCTGGCCCACCGGGAAGTAAGTCATCTCCACCGAACACTGCATTCAAGAACCCACCGGATCAAAGTTGAAAGCCTCAGCTTATAGGCAACACAGAGGAGGAGAAGAGATAGAAAGGCAGCCCTATTCATACCCAGACCAGACACAATGAGGAATTCCCCCCTCCCCATCCCCCACCCTCAGCACATCCTGGTGCTCTTAGGAAAAGAGAGTTGAATGTGGTACATCATCGTTTTGGTTCAATAGACATAGCAAATGAGTGCAGAGAAGATCCTGGGAGATCGACCCAGTAGGGCAACACACAATCTGGACACAGCTGGTTTTCCTAAATTCAAGCAAAGACACTAGCCAAAATATCACATTAGTGCAGCAAATGCTTTAAACTTATTTTTAATGCATTTTTTTAACCTCTTAAAATTTTGATTTTAAGTTATAAAGAATAAAGTGGTCATTTTGGGAAAGCATAGTGGCAGGAAGCAGAATATGTTATTACTCATAATTCCATCAATTTAATTGCTGATGAGATTCCAGTTAGTTTCTTCTGTTTTCTTTGTTTGATAATTTCTAAATAGATGTATTTGTACATTCTGCTTTTCTTCTTCCCTTCATAACATGAATTCTCCATAGTATTAAAAAGCTTCTTTTAAATATTATTTTAATGGTTGCATAATATTCCCTACTATTAAGTCACTATACTCTTTGGCAATACACATCTTGGTTCATAAACTTATTTTTCTATTTGAACTTAAATGCCACTACTTTGAGTAGAAATATTAGTGTTTAAAATCTGAAACTTATCAAACTCTGATAACATGCAAACTTTATTTGATTTTTAATGTACCAGACAAATGTTAGAATAACAAATCTCATATCTTCAGATTTGAATATTTTAATTAAAAAATGACAATTTCATCATAAAATAGATTGTCTATTAGTTTAAGTTATACTTCCTAATTTTGTATTTCTGTGAATGCTGGTGAGCATCTGGAGGGTTAGTGGGAGATAGATGAAAACAAGGGATCTGATTTTGAAGTCTAACTTGTCTGTTTATTAACTGTGTACTCAGGATAAGCCATTTAACCTTTCTAAGCTCCTTTCAAGTTAGAGAAATAATAACCATCATAGATTTTTGTGAAGATTAAATGAAGTCTTCATACATAAAATTGGTTTGTAGAACATAAAGCTATCTATAAATCAAAGGGTTTTTTAGAGGCCAGTAGATTCAGGAACTTGGGGTGAGTGGTGTCCTCAGAAAAAGCTCATTGAAATGCATCCCTACTTTCACACGAGTACACAAAGTATGGCAGTCCCTGCGGTGTTTATATATCTGTTATCTAATATCACTGTCATCAGAGAGTGTCTGACTGAGATGAGGCCCTTGTTCCTCACCTGCAATGCAGTGGCAAATTAACTTTTCCTTATCATTTAACATGGCGATTTTCAACCTTTTTCATCTCAGGGCACACATAAACTAATTACTAAATTCTGTGGCACACCAAAAATATATATATATTTTTTACTCATCTGACAAAAGTAGGTGTAATTTGGATTCATTCACATTGGACTGCTGCTACTGTTGTGTTGGCTGTTGTCATTTTTTTTTTAATTTGATGAGCTAAGCGGAAAGAAGGCAGTGCCCCTGATTAAATCATCAGGTATTACACGTTTTAAAAATTCTTGCAGCACACTGGCTAAAAATCGCTGGCTTAACAGAATCTCACCTACTTCTCAGGATTTTACCATTATCAAAATTGTATAGCATTTCAAAAGAATAAAAGAAATCCTAACTGCAACCCATTGTATCTCCTTTAGCCTGTTGAGAATGAATGCTACTCTCAAGAAAATCCTCTCCTGACAAATAGTTCCCATCACCTTCCTCCGAACTCAGGATAAGTTACACCAACAGTTATAGTTCTACACAATTGAAAACATCACCAGGTACAGGTATATGGACCGAGTAACCCCACTAGTCATCACTAAGAGGAACTTAGTCTCTGAGAACTATGTGCCCATTGAGTCAGGAAGCTTGTAACTGTCAAAAGGCCAGGGATTTTAATACAGAATCAGAAATACGCCCATAGTAGGTTTTTTGTTGGAGATTCTAGCATGCTTTATTTTACTAGAACTTAGAGTTCTTGACTCAGGATAGACTTTGCCCTAACTGTAATGTGATTAAAAAAAAGGATAGAATCAAGGAAGAATCTTGGTTTTGTGTGTCTTAAGGATGTGTGGAGTCTCCAAAGATTCATTTTTTATAATATATTCATTACAAATTCACCCACCTCAAGGTGAGGGAAATAAAAAAAAAACAGCTAAGATTTTTTTTTTATGATGCTTAGTATTTTTATACTTTTTAAAGTTTACATTTTAAAAATAAAATGTTTAATCATTTTTTTCTCTGTGTAAAATGAGATGGAGTAATAGATTGTACATTTAAGCCTTCTCATGAGTATTAAATAATTTGTGTAAACCAATTACAGTGCTTTCTGGCACATAGTAAGTGCTTAATTAATATTAATGGTGCTATTATAAGAATCTAGGTTGAAAAGTAAAAGGTTTCCTTATTTAAATAAATTTTGGAAATCATGATTAGAGTTTTACCTCTTTGGAGACTCACAACATAAACTAACTTATCAAGGCTCTGAAAAGTCCTGCACATGTTTAACAATATTCACTAGACTGAATTGACCACACAATCATTTTGGGCTTTTTCTTTATTTTGCTTGTTAACAACTTTCTTCATGGTTCCCTGAAATGAGCTTCTTATTCATGCACAGAGTACACTTCCAATTATTATTTTAGAAGGAGAAATTTGAACACATCGCTACAGATGGCAAATCCCACTTATTAGGCTACTAGAGACCTGATGCATGAAATTCATGCATGGGGTGGGGTCCCCTTGGCATAGCCTGCACCCTCTTCAATCCAGGACCCCTCAAAGGATGTCTGACTGCTGGTTTAGGCCCAATCCCAGAGATCAGGCCTAAACCGGCAGTCAGATATGCCTCTTACAATCTGGAACTGCTGGCTCCTAATAACTAATGCCTACTGGCCTGATCGCCTCCCACTGCCTCTGCATGCTGGCCTGATTGCCCCTAACTGACCCCTGCTGACAGCCAGGTCACTCCCAAATGGCCTCTCCCTTCCAGCATGGTCTCCCCCAATTGTTCCCCCTGCAAGCCTAGTAGCCCCGCACAGCGCCCCCCCCCCAACTGCCTTGTGGCCCCACGAAGCCTGCTGTTCAGTCATTTGGTGATCCCTCACTAACCCCTGCTGGCCTGGTCATAGACAGCCATTTGTGAAGGCATGATGGTCAATTTGCACATTACCTCTTTCTTATATAGGATATTTGGGATAGCTCATATCTGTCTCCTACACATGGCCTAAGGGAACTGCCTTCTTAGATGGTGGAGAAATTTTCTTTAGACAAGTTTTCTAAAAAGTTTTGTTTCCTTCTAGAAAATCCACTTTATCCAATACCTCAAACGCCCCAGGAAAGGGAATCTCCATAAATGGGATTTTTTATGTTCTATGCTAATTACTATTGCTTGAATTACCAAAATGTCTGAATCTGATGTCTTCTTTTGCTTTTAAGAGTTAGGATGGGTTAGTGCTACTTTTGGTTAAGTAAGTAAACATAATTTTTTTTCTTTTTCTTCTTGGGGTTCAGCAGTGTACTAAACTGATCCAGTTTACAAGAAAATCCCCAGGCCTTTGGTATTGGTGATCCAGCATGTAGAGGCTCCTCAAGGCTATTCCTGGAATGTCCAGGGTCAGACCTGACCCATGCTATTCACTGGTCCCAGCTTCTGGGCCCAGAGAATCCCTGACACACTCTTTGTTATTTACAGAGAGCATATCTTCTCTATCCTCCTTTAGGCTAATCTGTAAATAGATAACGGTGGTGTGCAAGTGGGTGGCATTTTTCTCCTGGACATTTCTGTCTTTTGGGTACACTATGTTTATTCCTCGTATGCTTCAGGCACACTCCAGGCACAACTATGAAGACTCAGGAGACCCCTCCACTTTTTCCTTCAGATGATTCTTAAACTTCTTAATCCTACTGGGGTGACTTTGAGAATTTGCCTTTATAGGCCCAGTGACTATTTGTAATTACACACTGACCTGTGTGATTATTTGTCTGCTATATGACTCCACCAATAAAATTTAAGCACTTTGAAGTCAGGACCCACATTTCTGTTGACCTCCATTTCATCCCCAGGGTTTAGTGCAATGCCTAGCACTTTAGAAGTACAATGAATGTTTGTGTTATGGATAAGTTAATAAATATAACTTACATTCCAATTATTCCCTGAATATATAACATTTCTGCATTCTCCTGTGCTGTTGCATGGCTGACATGCTACGTCCAAGATTCTCTGCATGTAAAACACTTGCTCTGTGTTGTGACAACTCATTGCCTTCTCTTCTACCCTGTCCCAGATGTCCCACCCTCTCAGCAAACCGATGCTTCCTCAGTGTGACCTCAATCACTCAGAGTGTACTTCCACAATGGCAAGCCATTGCATTTCATTATAAATTATGTTCCTATTACCTACTCTTCCTGTACAATGAGTTTAAGAACAAGTAACTTTCTTAGCAAAGTTCATGCAAGATAGTATTCACATTATAAATATCCTATATAATAAAAGGGTAATATGTAAATTGACCCTAAGAGCAGAATGATTGGTCACTTTGACATGCGTTGACCATTAGGGGAAGATGATCAATGCAAGAGCTGCCCCCTGGTGGTCAGTGCACTTCCATGGGGGGAGCTCCACTCAGCGACAAGTTGGGTTGATGGCTGCAAGCACAGCAGTGGTGATGAGACACTCACCCATCCTCCACAGTGCTAACGATGTCCGATTGACAGCGAGAGGGCCCAAGCCATCAGTCAGACATCCCCCAGGGCTTCTAGGCTGCCAGAGGGATGTCTGACTGCCAGTTTAAGCTCAATCCCCCAAAGAGCAGGCCTAAACTGGCAGGTGAACTTTCCCTGAGGCCCCGGGCTGCCAGAAGGATGTCTGACTGCCAGCTTAGGCCTGATTCCCTAGGTAATCAGGCCTAAGCTGGCAGGTGGACACCCCCTGAAGTGTCTTGGACTGCAAGAGGGTCCAGGCCAGGTTGAGGGACCCACCCAAGTGGACAAATTTTCATCTACCAGGCTTCTAGTTTCTTAAATAAGTGAATGTGAATTACATGAAAAAATAATACTTTATTCCTGAAAGGGGCTATAGAAATTCCTTATTTTATAAATAAAGAAATGTAAGTTGCAAAATATTGTTATATTATCTTCCAAATAAGTCAGAAGTAAATCAAGTGTCTCTCTTGCCCATCATTATATCCTTCACTAGAGGCCCAATGCATAAAATTCATGCACTGGGGGGGAGGGGGTGACCCCCTCAGCCCAGCCTGCATTCTCTCCAATCTGGGACTCCAGGAAAGTTAGTGGTGACCAGTCTGGAAGAAGAGGGAAGTTGGGGGAGACCCAGGCCTGCAGGCAACAGCAGTTGGAGGGGCCTAGGCCTGCAGGGGAGGGCAGTTAGGGGTAACCAGGCCTGCAAGGGAGGATATTTATGGGCAACCAAGTTGGCATGGAAGTGGTTAGGGGGTGATCAGGCTGACAGGCAGAAGTGGTTTGGGGCAATCAGGAAGGCAGGCAGGCAAGCAGTTGGGAGCCAGCAGTCCCGATTGTGAGAGGGATGTCCCAGATTGGAGAGGGTGCAGGCTGGGCTGTGACTCTCCCCATGCCCCATGCATGAATTTTTTTTTATTAATAATGCTAGTTCAAGAAGCAAGATCTTCAAATGCCAAATTCATCACTTCTCTCTCAGTGTTTAAAAAGTGTTAGAAAGTGCTGCCTTCCCTCTTGTAGTTACTTTCAAAGGTAAAACCACCTATACATTTCCAATTTAAAATAATCCTCTTTGACTCCGTTTCCGCTTTTATTTTTCTCTTCTAAGTTTGATCTTCCTTCCTTGAAAAACTGGCATAATCTAAACTCCCTAAAGATTCAGATCAATTCCAAATTAAACAATCAACCATGATCATAGAGCAGCTACAGCTGTGATTCTTGGAAAGCAAACCAAGGCCGTGAATATTGATATAGAGCTGGCATGCATGTCCCTGTTTTCCCTGTCCATTTGTAAAATACCCCCACATCTTTCAAAATCCAGCTCTAGCCATAGTCCATTAAAACTAGTTAAATTACAGCGGTTCTTCACAAGATATTTTGCAAACATTTTTAAGGGATTTTCAATGAGTTGGTGAAATTGTCAGTAAATACTAGGTGATGGATTGGGAAAGAAAATTGTGTCTATCATATTGTCTCAATTTTGAGATAAATAGCTAATAGGAAAAAAATAAGAGAAAACATATCAAATTATTAAGAATGGTTTTCAAGAGTTGTCATTCTCTAGCAAGTGTAGTCTTTTTATTTTTATCTATTTTCCAAATTTTTTTCCAGTGAGCATGTAAAAGTCCCATAATCAGCCAAAGGTAATGTCATATTTTAGAGCAATCCATTTTCAGGAAAAGATCTGCAATTAGTTATTTACACATCAGTGTGATTTTATGTCATGACTTCATTCCTCTAGAGCAGTGGTTCTCAACCTTCCTAATGCTGCGACCCTTTAAGACAGCTCCTCATGTGGTGATGACCCCCAACCATAAAATTATTTCTGTTGCTACTTCATAACTGTAATTTTTCTACTGTTATGAATTGTAATGCAAATATCTGATATGCAGGATGTATTTTCATTGTTGCAAATTGAACATAATTAAAGCATAGTGATTAATCACAAAACAATATGTAATTATATATTGTGAAATATTTATTTCTAATTACAAATAAATGAAATGTTGTCTTGAATCGTGGTGTAGCATGGGTAACAGTCTTCATATAACAACAGTAAACTATATTGCTACACTTTGCTACACCGAGGAGCAGCTGTTGGTTCCTAAGACTATGGGAAATATGTGTTTTCTGATGGTCTTAGGCCACCCCTGTGAAAGGGTTGTTCAACCCCCAAAGGGGTCGCGACCCACAGGTTGAGAACCTATGATCTAGAGGCATTCTCTTGCAAAATCCCTTCCTCATTTTGAAGTAAAAGGCTTTATCTCAGGTCAAAGGACTCTTGGAAATAAGAGGAGAGGTAAGAATACTGTGGAACAATGCAGTACAGTGGGAAGAGCATGAGTATTGACAATCAGAACGATTTGCGTCTGCCCAAACCAGCAGGATTATCTTCCCTGTTGAGATCCAGTTTCTTCATTTGAAAATGGGAATCATCAAGGAGAAGACGTAAGCAGAGTGGAGAGGAAGTGCTAAGTTGAAAATAAGATAGATAGGTTAGTCAGATAAAGTGAGAGAGAAGAAGCAAAGAAGTAGACTCAAGTTAAGACACCTCTGTAGTTTATTTAGTACCTACTATATCCTGCATTTTGTTTTGCTTTGAATATATGCTTTACTGGGGTAAATGAGCTGTCAGTGACAATTGCATGAGCAGTGTGGTTTCAGTGGTTGGCTTGGAGCAAGAAATCCAAAGCTGAAATACTTATCGGTGCCCAGTTATACAAAGTGACCCAGATTAGGACTTAGAGGTGTCAATTTTTTTTTCTGCATTAGTTTTGCTTGGAGAATTTTAAAAACTGATGCCAGGGATTGTAATCAAATCAATTTAAGTGAGGGATTCAGGCACTCACCATTTTTGAAAAACTTTTCAGGTGATTCTCTTATGTAGACAGGTTGGAAACCCACTGAGCTAGGCTTATGTTTTCTCCTATTTCTCTATTTGTGTGTGGCTCCCTTTTAATTTCCTTTCTCGGTAATCTAAATGATATTTACAATAAGAAGCTTCTCAAGGGGAAGATACATTTCAGGATTATTATTTTGTAGAAACTGATCCTACACTTTTATATCAAGGAGGCAATGGGGAGTGGCAGGGACCAGAATAAATTGGCGAGCATATGCCCTGTCTTAAGGGACATCTGCTTCTCACTCAGCTGCACCACTTTTGCCAGTTGGAATGCCTGTTGGAGATCTTTATCCTTTTGAAAGAGAAACCAGAACTCGAGATTTTGTATAACTTTGCCTGATTTTTAAATGCTGGCTCCATTTTATATAACATTGTGGGGTCCAAACAGACCATGTCTGTAGGCCAATCCAACCCACTAACGCCTGGTTTGTGACTTTGGAGTTCAAACAGGACACAAGCATCTATCACAAAACCCTTGGAGGGGCTGGAGGAATGGGCTGTTTTCGTGAAATATGCCTGCTATGAAACTGAGTCTATCTTCAGGCTGTTGAGGAAGTGGTTCTTATCTTTGCACAAGAGATATAGCAACTGCACTGACATTGGCAGTATTTAGTCCTTAAGTCTACCCACCTGGTTTGGGTTTGTGCCCAGAGATGCAAGCCAGTCCCTGTAGGGGCCATAATGATAATTCCTAATACACTGTAGGTAACATATGTAATGTGCATATCACAGTAACTGAACGTAGAAGACATGCAATAAATGTTTGCTCTCTCCTCCCCCTCCTACTTGGGAGGCTTTCCTCCTCTCTCACTCTCTCCCTGTCTTAAAATCTAAACATCTGACATGTCGTGTCCTCCAGGTAGCCTTGGTCAATGCAATTGACATCTGGTTCGGTCATCATTTGTAAAGCTTTTGAGTATATGATTTAAACATTTATTGAGTCTGCTATTTCCCACCCAGAGATCAGCAGAGTGGTTCTAAGGTAAAACAGGTATAAAAGAAGGGCAATTTGGCAAAAATCTATACAAATGTAAATTACATATCCTCTTTGACCTGAGAGTTCATCTAGGAATTTATCCTACAGGTAATTTATTGCTTCTACATTTATACAGAGACAGATGGATTTGACAGGCTCGATGCAGGGATATTTTTTTTTTTTTAGGATTTCAAAAACTGAAAACAACCTAAATATTTATCAAAAGGGAATACATATTTATACGATAGGATCCTCCAAAGCAGCATTACTCAACCAAGGGTGATTTTTGCATGCAAGGGAAATTTGTCAATTTCTGAAGGTATTTTTGCTTTTCATTACTGGGGAGGTGCTGTTGTCATCGGGTGAGTATAGGCCAGAGAGGCTGCTAAACATCTAACAATTCACACGACAGCCCTGAGATGAAGAGATCTATCTTTAATTTTAAGAATTACTCGTAAAATTGTCTGGTTAACTGAAGGTCATTCTATATGATAAGGAACTCTAAAAAAATGTAAGTCCTGTTCTAATTGAAAAATATATACCCCAATAAATAAAGAAAGCTTTATGGCATCTTCAGTGTTTATCAATAAGAGAGAAAACAATCTGGGAATGGTGTAGTTACATATTTGAACAAAAGAAAATGCCCCCAAACTGGAGGTGTTGGGATGGGGATTGTTATCAGAGACATTAAAAAATGTTGACATATACAGAACTATATGATTCTATCAGCATTTCTGTTGTGCATATTTAGAATTTTTAAGGCAGTAAGTACTTTTTTATATGCCACTTTTTTACTATGTAAAATAGCCTTTTATAAATTGGCCTCTTGGTTATATCAGCCCTTCCAATCAAGCATCCAATTGTAATCCTGGCTTTCTCCCTTGAATCAGTTTTTACTAGCTGTATATTAAACATACAGCCAATACTATATCATTATGATCTCCATCTGCAGACTCTGATACTTTCAATGGCCTTAGGAAGATTTCCTTTGGGTACTTTGAACAAAGACAAAATAGGCATTCGACTATCCTGAAGCAATTATAAAGCGGGGTTGTTCAATTTTGTATGGTGAGAATTCATTTGCCTTTCTCCTAGCCTAACATCACGGAATATAAATGCCACAAAACTATAGGCTCAGACTCAATCCTGGCATCACATATCAGAACATTGTATCTTATCAAACACATTTCTCAGGTGAAATGGCTGCATATAGTTACAGAAATGCTTTAGCCACAAATGTGATTGTCATAAAAAAATCACATTAAGCAAAAAGTCTATCATTTAGTAAGTCAAAAGAGCATTTAGCATGCTCTCCAAAAAGAAATTCTCAGTTTCTGCTGGTGAATCCCCAAATTAAAATACTTCTCCATGAACCAAATACTATGGGTAACGTAAGTATGATCGCTTACCTTGAATGGCTACTACAATTGCCTCCTAATTGTTCTCCTTGCATGGAGAAGATTAATCACCCCATGCCCACCCCCAACCCATGCCCACCCCCAATCGCTGCAAAGTAGCCTCTGACTTTTGTCTGTGTAATCATTTAAATGGCAGTCTCACCTGGTCACTCTCCAGTTTTTAAAATCATGACCCTTTCTTGTGATCCTCAGGGTAAGGTCTATGGAGATCTTCTTCAAAGAACAATGACTTTTCCTAACCTCACTCCAGCCAGTTTTTCGAGCTTCCCTCCCTGCCACTTCTTCAGTCCCTCCTTACATTTCAGCCATACTTAAATAATCACAATTCCCTGGAGATGTCTGGGTCGGGATTGGGTTGAGAAGGGTGAGGCATTTGCCAAAGGTGCAAAACTTAAGAATATGCCCTCCTGCAAAGAACCAATGATTAAGTCATATTTTAAGCAATATTTAAAAAAAAATCAAACTAAATGCAAAAGTCCATAATGGTTGAAATAGAAAATTGTTAAAATATCCTTTATATAAAAGGCTAATATGCAAATTGTCCCCTGTGGAGCTTGACTGACCTGGAGTTCGACCACTCACTGTGACATGCGCTGACCACTGAAGGGGCGATGCAGAATGAAGGAAGGATCTGGTTGGCAGCCAGGGGAAGGAAGACCCCAATCAGCCCTGATTGCCGACCGGGCCTAGGGACCCTACCCACGCAGGAATTTTATGCACAGGCCTCTAATATTTTAATATTATTAGAAATGTCATTTATTGCTGATAATTATTCCTCTCACTTTGCCTATCTGTTCTATATTTGTTCATCTTATGAATCTTGCTCATCTTTCAAGAGAAACTTCTTCTGGGGAGTTCTCTGTGATCTTTTTTTCATTCCAGAAGAAATTGGGGGATCCTTCTTTTTAACTATCATGGTGCCTTATATATGCTTCTGTATTTGGACTTATCACTTATGTTTAATTGCGTGGTTGTGTGTTTGTTTATTTCTACCCAAGCCGAGTTATGACATTGTGGATTCCTTTCATGTGTCTCTGTAAAGGCACTCTGCTTATCATGCCCAACATCTCTTACAGAGACTATGGTAAGCAGCGTCCAAAGATGGCCTAAGGATCTCTACCCACTTGGTGCTATGCTCATGATTAAGTTCATTATATTGAAAGTTAATAGATCTCACCCCCTTGAGTACGTTACATTACGAGACAAAGGTAGAGGAATTTTGTAGATGTAACTAAGGCCTCAAGTCAGTTGAATTTAATCAAAAGGGATATTATCCTGATTTATTCAGTGCAAAGCCCATTAAAAGACCGCTTAGGCTTTCCCTGAGGTCAATGACTAAACTACTGGCTTTGAGGAGCAAGTCGCCATGAGTTCTGCAGTTGTAAGAAAATAAGTCCTGCCAAAACCTGAGTGAGCTTGCAGAAGCCCAGACCTCAGATGTGACCACAGCCCCAATTGACATCTTGATCCTAGCCTTGTAGGCCCTGAACAGAGGCGAGCTCATCCGTGCTCACACTCCTGACACACAGAAACTGGTTTAAATGACTATTTCCTGCATAATTGTTATGTAAAAATAGAAAGCTAATACAGAAACTATTATAGTAATCCCCTAAAATAAACTTTCCATATACAATTGTCATTTATCTGTTATACCACATCTAAATTCATTTTTCTGAAGAAAATGATTTATTCTCTGCTCAGAGTCCTTCAACAGCTCCCAGTTTCCCATAGAATAAAAAATAAACTCCATATTCTATATTCTCAGTGATCTTCCAACCTGTCTTTTAAGACCTATCTCTTACTAGTCTGTAAAATACTCCAGCGAAACAACCATTTCTTCCCCTGAAACAGATGTAGGCTATTTTTCCCTCTCTAATAGCAATTCTTGTGCTTAATTATTTTTTTATTTATACTGACTATAGTCCTCATATTTGATGACAAATTCCACCTATTATTCAGGTCTCAACACAATTCTTACTTTTTGTATTGACAATTACCTGGATACTTTCTCATTTTCAAAGGTAGTATAAGGGCTCCATTTAAGTTAAAAAATATATATGGGCATCAGTACAATATAATTTTTACTTTCCTGAATTTTCTTCCCTTGTATGCATACTTTCTACAAAGTTTATATTGCATTTGACATACTAGCAGTATGTTGTACAAACTTACTAATTTTTATAAATTAACTAACATAACAAACATTATGTTAGTTAATAATTCCATAATCTCTACAAACATAATTAATCTCTGGAAAATATTTCTTGAAGAACTGTGCCATATTTATTAAACCAATATATCATGAGCTAGCTAGCACTTACATTGATTTAAATTTCTAATCATTGTAAATAACATTGCAATAAATATTTGGTTTGTAAAAATTATTTTTATTTAGAACATTTTTATTGAAGTAGATTTGCAGATGTGTAACTATATCAAATGTATCAGTTAGCATTTTTTAATCCTTTCTTCACTCAATTTACCACAATCCTATATAATAAAAGGGTAATATCTAAATAGGCCAAATGGCAGAACAACCAAACAACCAAAGCATAATATGCTAATAACATGTTAAAACTGCTCAACCGCTCGCTATGACATGCACTGACCACCAGGGGTCAGATGCTTCAACCAGTTATGTTAGCTTGTTCCTGGTATAGGCAGATCAGGAATGAGTGAGATGGGCCTGACACACCCTGGAGCCATCTCGTGATCCCTCCCTGGCCCATTCATGCACCAGTGGGGTCCCTCAGCCTGGCTTGTACCCACTCACAATCCAGAACCCCTTGGAAGTGTCAGAGGGTCAGTTTCAGCCCTATCCCACAGGCCACTCCCCTTGGGAGAGGGTATAAGCCTCTCCCTATTACAATTTAGTGGGTACAAACCCAAAGAAGTGGGTTTGCAGTGGGGTTGGGATGAGTGGAAATAGCAGGTAGGCGGCATTGGACTGCAGGTTTACCAGTCCCTGCAGGCCACCCAGAAGAACCCACCTGTGCACAGATTTGTGCACCAGGCCTCTAGTCTAATATAATATCTTTCTAGCATTTTGTTCTATTTTGGCATAATTACTACTACCTATTTTTTTTTACAATGTGCTGTATATACTTATATCTCATAGGTGATTAATATCCACCGTACTATATGAATCTATAAAGTGGGTATTCATCTCTGGAAGAGGTTCTAACTAGCTATCATGTAATGAGGCTAATGGTAAGAGGTTATGCTAGGCACTTCAGTCTGTGGTATTTCTGTTTCATGTACCCTTGCAGGAAAGAAAGTCTTTCTAAGAGTTACTGAGTTCTCAAGTTCCTTAGGTGCTCTTTCCTAAAATTAGTCTCCTGGAGAACATTAAAAACATCAGGCACATTTTTTTTATTTTCATTTCTTCTAACATAAACCTCTTTCCTTATACTTTAAGAAAGACACAAATCTCACTAATCCTAGAATCTGCCTACTGTGAGATGTATACATTGCAATGACACCAAATATAGGGACACATATTGGTGGAGATGCTGAAAAACTGAATACCTCTCATGACAAAGTAACCATTTTTTCTGATAGTCAGTTGGTTTCCAATTCTTTACTTTCAGCAGAATTGAAGAGGACCTAATCAAGTTGTCAGCTAACAGATTAAAACTAATTTATGCTAGTGACTATGTGAGTTTGGGCATATAGACCTGAAGAAGATCAGAGAATGGAGTGACAGTGCTTCTTCCATTTCCATCTACTTATTTATGTGAACAGGATTTCTCAGTGCTTACATCCATAAAAACCAAAACTGGGAGCAGAACTCATATAGTAGCTATGTGATTTTAGCAATAAGTAGTCTTCATCCGCAGAGAGATGAGCCAATGAAATCATAAAAAGACATTTATCTCATTAAGAGATGAATTTCCAATAAAATATTACTTTTATACTTAATAATTATTACTCAAATTTGAAATATAATGTGTTATGTTGATGAATGGTCTACTTATGACAATTATAATAACTTCATTTAGAAGACAATTGTAATACTTAATCTTTTGGTTACAGGAAACATTTAAAAGTTAAATCTTAATTTATATACATGGTTTATTGTACAAAAGTATGTTAAGGTGATAATAGAGTCTTTCTAAACATAAATCACATAATATTAGGATAAAAAGACTTGAGGAAAATAGAATACAAAGCACTAGTTTGAAAAGTGAAAGGAATGTTGTTCTATTTAAACTTATTCATGTATTTTGCATTAATTATGGCAAGTATTTATTATTATGATGTTTACATTTTATTGAAAACATGTAAGGTATGAGCTAACAGTCTTATTTTAAAATGTTAGTATTTCCTCTATGCAGGAAATCACAGTTTTGAAAGTATTTAAATATATGATGAAAAATTTCAGATGTCAATTGAAAAGTGTGCAAGCATGTATGTAGTTTCACTAAATTAGCCTAGGACCACACAAATAAAAACATTTTAAGGATGCTCTGTAAGCTTCTATTAGTAAACTTAAAGCTTTATTATAATTATTATTGCCAAGTGTCTGAACAACAGACAACCTTATCTCACTTTTGAGCTCACTCCCTGCCTGTGAAACACCCGCTTACTAAGTCTAACTCCAAAACTTAGCTCAATCCAGACCCCCAAGTCATCCTTGAATACATTCAATAGCACATATCTAACAAAGTTGACTAATATGAACTGTTAAGATTTTCAGTCAACATTATCAGTTTTCTTCTTTAGTGCACATCTCATTCAAGTGAATTTCAGTGAGCTCAAAGCAGCTTCCAAGTCAAGTACACACATCTAAGATTTGAATTCTCTATCTTTGCAATATAAAATAGGCATTAATAATTACATAAGACTTTGTACACATAAAACATACCCAGCAATATCTATTGGGGATTCAAGATGAATAATAACCAATACTTGCCTTAAAGAGCTCACAATCTGTAGGAGAGATAAATGTATACATTCTAAATTTATAAATTGCAAAAAGCAAATTTATAAATTGTACTGCATTAAGTGCTTTAGTGAAAGAAATAATAATAATCTCCTACTGTTAACTTTCTGTTCTTTCTACCTAGTAGGTTGTGCCAAGCGTGTGACTACTTGTTTCTCTGTTCTAAATAGAATCCCAAAGTAGATCTTACTATCTATTCCAGCTGAAGTTGAGAGAATAAACAGTAATCCATTTTACTTAATGGATATGTATAGGATGTAATAAGTGCATGTCAAGTGCATGGTATAGCTGCTGGTACATTTTAAGGATTTAATAAATGACAAACATAGTTGCTCTTGTAACACAATCATAAAGCAATCAAAAATGGCTCATGGGGGTCCAAAGGATGATGTGTGGAAAGGCATTCCAGAAAAGGGATACTTACATTAGGAGCTGAATTTTGGACAGAGGCCCACAGGGCTGAGAAGGATTCCTGAATGAGAAATATCATCATCCTGACTTTGATGAAAACACATGCTCTTGGTCCTCCTCCTGCCTCTTTCCTTGTACTTTTTAATGATTTTTCTCAGCAGGATTTTCCTCTGGCATTTCATTGCTAATCTGAAATTTTTCCAGGGCTTAATCCTCAACCCTCTTTTCCTTCTTATGCACACTTAGTAAGTGCTGGCCTCCATTCTGATGTCTGTGACTGCTATCTTTGTGCAGATGGCTTTCACACCCCTCTCATCAAGTGTGGCACTCCTTCTAAGTCTCAGACCTGTGTACCCAACAGCATACTTGTTTTCTCCATTTGGGTGTTTCACAGGCACCCTCAAAGTTGTCTGCTCACACTTGACTACTTGTTCCCTTCTAAAATCTGGATTCTCCCCTTTCGCTGACATGAAGGGCTCTGCCTTTGTCAGCTGTTAATACTAGGAACTCAAAGTCATCCATAATTGCTTCTTCTTCTTTTTTTTAAATGTATTTTATTGATTTTTTTTTTTACAAAAAGGAAGGGAGAAGGACACAGAGCTAGAAACATCAATGAGAGAGAAACATCGATTAGCTGCCTCTTGCACACTCCCCACTGGGGATGTGCCCACAACCAAGATACATGCCCTTGACCGGAATCGAACCTGGGACCTTTCAATGCGCAGGCTGACACTCTATCCACTGAGCCAAACTGGTCTTGGCCATGATTGCTTCTTTCTTGACCAACATCAAATGCATTTCAAGTCCTTTTGGTTCCACACCCCAAAATACATTTTGAATCTGTCTTATCTTTAATATTAGCACCACCATCACGTCTGACCCCCAACCACAATAAAAGCTTCTCTTTTGGTGTTTCAGTCTTCTTTCATCTCCAATCCACCCTACGTTCAATCTTTCCCCAACATGCTCTTCTTAACCAATAATTATTACTTGCTCACTCCTTTGCTATCTAGAATGAATTAAACATCTTATAATAACCTGAATCTGAGTGATATGACCCCTGCCTACTCCTGCTGTCTTCCCTTGTTCTGCCACTGTTATTAATTCTTCAGTTTACTCTGCATGTCAAATGTTTCCTTCTTCAGGATGTTCATACATACTGTTACCTCTGCCTGAAAATACCTTCACAAGTGCTTTGCATGACTGTTCCCTTCTCTTCGTTGGTCTAACTTTAAACATAATTTTCTCAGAGAGGCTTTTCTTCTGATTATCTTAACAAAGAAGGACACTTGCTATTATTTTTTTAAATATCCATCCAATCCCCTTCTATCTCCTCATTGAATTTGCAAATACACATTTTTTTTTTTTGCTTATTTCTTGTCTCCTCTACTGCAATGTGAGATCTACATATAGGCTCTGGATATACTAGTACTTTAATGCCCATTTGTCTAGTTTATTCATTAAAATTTATCTATAGCCTATCACAATGTTCGGCATATAGTTGATGTTCACAAATATTTGCTAAAGAAGTTATAAGCCGAAACCAGTTTGGATCAGTGGATAGAGTGTCGGCCTGCGGACCGAAAGGTCCCAGGTTCAATTCTGGTCAAGGGCATGTATCCTGATTGTAGGCACATCCCCAGTAGGGGGCGTGTAGGAGGTGGCTGATCGATGTCTCTCTCTCATTGATGTTTCTAACTATCCTTTTCCCTTCCTCTCTGTAAAAAGTCAATAAAATATATTGAAAAAAAAAAGATTCTCTTTGTTTAAAAAAAAAGTAATAAAAATGAATGTCTAATGAAATGAATGAAGGAGGCATAATAAATGGGATTCTAAGCATGTGAGAAGTAGTCAAACTAACTTTAACTCACTTAAATCATTATAAAGTAGGGATAGTGATTACTTTCCCTAAACTAATAAAATTATAGTGAGTATTATATGAAAGAAATTGATATGAAAGTCTGAAAAATTAAAAGCATCAAATCATTGACTTTCATTATTATTGAATGGTTGTCTATTTGACCACCTTTTCATTATCCTAGAACTGCAGCTCACGAGCCACATGCGGCTCTTTGGCCCCTTGAATGTGGCTCTTTCACAAAATACCATGTCCTGGGTGAGTCTTGAAGAAGTGGTGTTAGAAGAAATTTAAGTTTAAAAAATTTGGCTCTTAAAAGAAATTTCAAGCTTTGTGCTGTTGATATTTGGCTCTGTTGACTAATGAGTTTGCCGACCATTGTCCTAAATGATATGAACTAAGTTTTGATAATTAAATATCAACAAATATTTGGGTCCCTTTTGAAAATCAAGTGTATAATACTCCAGTATAAGTGCATACATAGAAATTTATATGTTATTAAGCAAAATAATCCAGCTTGACTTAGTGAACTAAAGGTAAAAACAAACAAACAAAAAAATAGCACCATGCCCTAGTTTCTGCCTAATCTAGATGTAACATGGAGATCTAGGGCAATTGCTTTACTTCTGTGGACCTCAGACCCCTCATCAATAAAATGGGCCCTGCCTCTTAGGGCTCTGAAAAATAACAAATTAATGAGAGCAATCACTAACTGTTGAGAGTGAAGTTGGAAATGAAGGACAACCTGCATGTTAAGAGCTATTAATTCTAATAAAACTCATAGGTGACTAACTTGCATCTTTCTCCTTTGAATGACTCAGCTGGATGGATTTGGAGCACTTGTGTAGAAGTTTCTATTAGATCCCTGCATTGACCTCACAATGTCCTTGGGGACTGGGGAAGAGAAATCAATCATTCACAATAATAGCTGTCCTGCAAGGGTAATAATATATTTTAACCTTCTCTTTATGTAGTCCTTTGATAATCCACAGAGAATGCTTGGCAAGCAACAGTCAAAATAAAAAGTGTCCTATTTTAGTGATTTTTTCCCTCAATTTCTGAAGCTCGATATTATCGTGAGAGTGAGCCAGTGTTTCAGACGTCGTGTTAATCAATTGGACCCTGATGATGCTCAGGAGTTACCTTGCTTTCAAGTTGCTTCCTTCTCTTTGAGGCCCAGTTTATCCTATGGACTTACTACTTTAAACAAATAACTCTCCCACTGAAAGGCCTCGGTGCCAGTCATACTTGAAGATTTCCACGTACATTAAAAAAACAAGCCAACGAAAACCTCAGCTGACATTCAAGTCTCTCCCCTACTTGGCTTATCTCTGATGCTCCCTCAGATCCCCCATATTGCAGCCAAACTGATGTGAAATTGTTTTCCTCATGTTTCACTTCATGTTGTATATGCTGATACTTCTGGGCATTTTGTTTTCAGCTAAATAAAACCCTTTCTCTAATGACCTCCAGAAAGCCTACACTTACTGTTCCCCTTAGCTGGAATTAGCCATATATATATTCACTTGAATATATATTTATTAAGATACTAGAGGCTCAGTGCACGAATTTGTGCATGGGTGAGGTCCTGCCAGCCCAGCCCCAATTTGGGCAGATCAGGGCCAACCCTGTCAGGAGGAGGAGACAGCAGAAGGTTGGCAGGTCAGCCCACCCTGAATAGAACCCAATCAGGGCCCAGCTGGCTTGAGGGAGGGGCTGAGGGCAATTGGCTGGCTGGCCCCACCCCTGATTGGGGTGGGAGAGCCGATTGGGTGAAACACTGGCTATGGGGAGGTCCTGTGGGTGATGGGCTTGCCAGCCTGCCCCCAAATGGGGTGTGGGAAGAGGGATTGATTAGGGATCAGCAACTAGGGGAAAGGACATGGGAGTTTGGCTGGCCAGCCTTGTCCCTGATCAGAGTGGGGGGATGATCAGGGGCAGAGCTGGCTAGGGGGAGGGGCTGCAGGCCGATTGCGGGGGTGGAGTTAGTTGAGGGGTGGAGCTGCAGGCAGTTGGCCTGCTGGCCCTGACCCTGATCAGGATGGCCAATCTGGGTGGGGCCCAGCAGGGGGAGGAGCTTTAAGAGGTTGGCTGGCTAACCCTGCCCCCTATTGGGGTAGGAGGGTGATCAGGGGTGGGGCAGGCTGGGAGGAAGGGCCATAGAAGTTGACTGGCGGCCCCCACCCCACTGGCCGTAGTGGGTATCATAGCGA
Organism: Lasiurus cinereus; assembly: GCA_011751065.1. Classification (NCBI taxonomy): domain Eukaryota; kingdom Metazoa; phylum Chordata; class Mammalia; order Chiroptera; family Vespertilionidae; genus Lasiurus; species Lasiurus cinereus. The sequence goes on from JAAGEH010002528.1 coordinate 5,661,221, forward strand.
TTGGTCATTCCTGTCATTCCAGCTGTTACGGCATTCTCATCTATGGCATACACACACACACACACACACACACACACACACACACACCATGTGCCAGAGCTTGGGCATAGGAAAAGTAGAGAAAAATAGACAAAATGTAAACTCATGACTTTAAGTATTCTTAAAAAATACTCACTAAACAAAATAATAGTATGTCCTCAGGCAGATAAATACTATGAAGATAATTACTATTTTCAGATCCACGGTTGAGAATCCAAGTATGTGGAGGACCAGTGTAAGTTATTGCAGATTTTTGACTGCAAGGGTCGTCAGCACCCTAATCTCTGCATTGTTGAAGGGTCAACATTAACTCCACTTGATCTAGCATCTGTCAGTAATAGGAGATAAGGAGTGTAGTAGGGAATGATGCATTGGGGGAAGTAAGTTATGTATGGTGGCCATGGAGGGCCTGTCTATACAGTAAGAATTGAGTGAAGTCCTGAGCGTAGTAAGAAAAAAAAAATCCATGTGTGTATAATGGCAGGGAAGTGAGGAGGGAGGAAGTGGAGATGGCCTTAGGGAAGGAGTTTTAGGGAAAAGAAAAATAAGGAATAGACCCTGGCTTGTTTGAGGAACATTTTGGAGATTCAGAAGCTCTGAGTACCTCAAGATGCATGAACCAGGTGGAAGGAAATAAGGGCAGAGGTAATGGTGAGGAGGGAAGCCTTTAGATCAGTGGTTCTCAACCTTCCTAATGCCACATCCCTTTAATGCAGTTCCTCATTTCGTGGTGACCCCCAACCATAAAATTATTTTCATCTCTATAGCAGAGAGAGGTATATCCAATTACTTACTGGATTTACACATTCCTAGAGTGTCTTATTGTACGTAATGTCTATTCCAGGAACAATCTTGCTCAACCTTCCTTATTTAGGGCTGGCATTAAAATGCTTTGCAGATGGCACCCCTTCTGGTGGGCACATTGCCCTCTTCTCCTATTATTGGGCCCATCATTGTCCACTTGTTACCATTATTGCCTTTTACTTCAATGGGGGTATTTTGAAATAAATTTTGATTGGAAAGGGACAGGTTACTAGATGCTAGATCAAGTCAAGTGTCTAATGCTACCAATTACCTCAATTAATGTTGACATCAACTCATCTGCTAAAAGCACTAGCCCACAGACCCCCACTCTTTCTACTCATCCACATATACAGATTCTATCTTCATTTAATTTGTTTTCAGCTTCCTTCCCTAATCTACTTACTCTTCTCTCTTTAAGACTCAATGCATGCCCCAATCCATCAAAAAGACTTGCCAATCACTAGTATTTCCTGGCATATATGCTCCTTAGTGATATACTTTGCAAGGAATTGGATTATTAGATGAATTGATAACTAGCCAGTAACTTTATGAGCCCCATTGAGTATTATATATGTTATCTGTATCTCTTACAAGTCTAAAAGTTAGGAATTATCAGTAAATATTTAATGAATTGATTAATATTATTATTCCATGGATCAATTGTTCATTGAAAGTATAGGAACATTTTTAGAAAGGAAGAAAGCATTTGTAAAATGAAGGCAAAAGACTTGAACCAACAATTCACAGGAAATATATAAATGGCCAATAAAACTTGCAAAACTATTTAGCTTTAATAGCAATCAAAGGAACTCAAATATGAATCACAGTGAAATATATATTTTCAATTTAAAAAAAACTGGTAAGTATATTTTAAGTAATTATATTCTATGTTAAAGAAACTATAGTGAAGAAGGAAGATTCTTTTATTACTAGAGAGAGTGAAAATTAGCTCAACCTTTTTGAAAGTCAATTAGTAATATGTATGATGTGCTTAAAACAAACCATAACGTTTTATTCTGTACCTAGGATTTTACCTTATGGGACTAATCAGAGATTTGCCAAAGAAATGTGTGATAAAGGATGTTCTTCATAGCATTACTCATAATAGCTCATAAAAAAGAAAATATCAACCAATAAGGAAGAGGATAAATAATAGTACATATAATGAGATTTTTATGTTGCCATAAAAAATGATGTTTTCAAAGAATATTTAATGGTGTGCAATATAACATGTAGTGAAAAGTTGGACTACAAATCTGTATACAGAAATGGTGACAATTTTGTTAAGAGTCTAACCATACACCAAGAAAATAGAAAGAAAATAAAAAACAAAATTAGACAGGCTAAATAAAAATAATGGGATTATCACTTTTAGTCTAAACACTTAGTAATAATATCAAATGGAAATAGATGAAGCACATTTTTCTCTGGATAATAGCATCTATTGGAGTTATCTTCTTCCATTATATAAAGTTGTTATTTACTACTTTATAAGTGCCCATGCTAGAAATTACAACTTTCATTCTTGACATTAAATTGGTAACTTTTACTGTATCTCAAACAATGTAGGTAATAACACTTTTAAGTCCACTTTTTGTGCTAACATGTGTTGGGCTTATTTCAGTATGCACTGGGAAAGTACATGCATACATATATGAGTTTGTTATCATTTTTCCTATAGAGAACATGTAGTACTAAGTTTACAAATAAAAATAAAATGTATAATTCTGTTATAAAGGCCATAGAGTCAATTGATTCTCATAGCATGCTTGCATTGAATTTTTCCAAACTCTTCTATCCTTAGCACAACTATGGCTGAATTTGATGAATAACTCTAGTCATGACATGAATGGGCTCATATCTCAGTTATATTAACATGCATGACAAAAATGAAATAAAGATAACAAAGATAAATGTCAGAGCTTGACACATTGGCATGAGCAACTTCTTTGCTAAATTGGATAACAGTTAATCTGCATAATTAACATTTTTGTTGCTTTTTAGGCAATCAACTAAAACAATAAATCAAGCCTTGAGTTGTAGTATTTGCCAATTTTTATAGTATAAGTACTATTATGATAACTAAACCTAAATTACAGCATGACATCATTGAATGAGTGTTGGAAAAAAATGTGCATTAGTATACCATTATGTAGAATTTCCGTCTTGCATATATAATAGACATAATCTCAGGGGCTTAGCCAAAATAAAATAGATCAAAATAATTAAGAGGGAATGAATTTTGAGTATTTATTATATTTGTTTTTACTATAATTTATTTTTGCAATATTCCATAATTTAATTTTTAACAATGGTTACAACAATATTTAACAATCAACTTTCAGAATTACTGAAATTTAGCAGGGAAGTTCTCAAACCAGTGTGAGCTTGCTCCAGTACATCACTGTACTCTATATTTTAATTCCTCAAGGTATTATTATCCTTTTAAACAGTTATGATTTTCACATATTGACCTTTTTAATTTTCTTTATTAAGGTATTACATATGTGTCCTTATGCCCTACATGCCCCCCTACTTATTCCCCCTTCTCCCCCCTGTTGGTTATACTTACTTGCATGCATATAAGTCCTTTCATTGATCTCCCCTCTTACCCCCACCCTCCCTTACCTTCTCTCTGAGGTTTGACATCAAACTCATTAGTCAACAGAGCCAAATATCAACAGTACAACCACTGAAATTTCTTTTGAGAGCCAAATTTTTTAAACTGAAACTTCTTCTAACGCTACTTCTTCAAAATAGACTCGCCAGGCTGTGATATTTTGTGGAAGAGCCACACCCAAGAGCCGCATGACTAAATGAATGAATCAATAGAATTTATTATTTTTGAGTTTAAAAAAGAACTGGGTATTTTCATCAGTTTGCTCAAGACACATTGGAACTGCATTTACTAGATTCTGTTTGGGTTTTTTAACACCTATTTATACTGTTAAGCACTAAAATAGAGAGTCCTACCAAAAGTGTTATGGTGTGTATTTTTAAGCATATTGAAAAACTTGCTTATTATGATAATATTGTTCTTTTTAGGATAGCGCTAAGAAAACATACTCCTTTGGCCATCATGCCAAGAATAGTTGTTGTTTGCCATATGGTGTGTTTGTTTTTATTCTGAATATACTATGTTGTGTAGCTCGTAAGATTTGGTTTGTTGTTTTCTACTTGGTTGACAGAAGACTTAGAGGAAATTTGTAGTCTATCCATATAAGTCCACATGATATATGACTTACCCTTGTCTCTTGCTACATTTTATGTTTCTGACTTTTTTTTTTCATACTGCACCTACTTTGAATATTTTGGTTTATTTTTATGTTTTTTCTTTGCTACTTTAAGTAGTTGTTTTGGAGTAAGATAGAGAGGACAGGTAAATTATTTTAATTTTTTACAGTCTTTTCTATAACATATTCTTTCACAAAACTCTGCTTGGCCACATTTACATTGGGAAGAAGGCTTCAATAAATATAACATATACATGTATAATACATATTTTATACTTTAAACAGATTTTCAGATTTCGTGTAGTAATTTAATACCTAACAATTAGTGAAAGTATTAACTCTGCTACCTCTTTAATAAAAAAGAAAACAAAGGTTTAGAATCAATTAAATAGCATGTGAATAAGTTAGAATTCAACTTAAATATTTTTATTCCAATACAATATCTGTAGAAAATAATAAACAGAAGTGTTTTGCTTCTAAAATATATGCCAAGACCTCGATTACTTATTCACATTGCCTTTCTCCTTTGCTTATGTGTCTTCAATTAATCAGTACAAATATTTTCTGGTATGATAATACAATGTTATTTTAGCTTAGTACTTACAAATCCTTTCTTTGCTTATCACCACACTTTCTGTAAAATAAGAGCCCTTTAATTTGCCTTTCACACTTTTCTGCTTAAAGGTACACCTTCAAATGGATCAAACTTAATTGCATTGTGGCCCTTAGCTAGCTCAAATTCCTCAATCAATTCACCTCAGACTCATCTTCTTTCAAGACTAAACAACCCCATTTTTCTTAATCTCTTCTCATATGTTCAGTAATCCCTTCCATTCCATTTATCATTTCTGTTGCCCTATGCTCTCTTCAATTTAACTATAATGTTCTTCAAATAAGGTCCTCTATCAGATGGGCACATGCTTAAAACTTCCTCTTCTATACTCCTATTAGCCCAACTAAGATGCTGTCCTAATAATTTCAGTTTGCATGGTTATTATGAGCCTCAAATCTGTGAAATGTTAAATGCAGTATTCTAAAGAGGTGAGAACAAATTACATTTCCTTGTGTTAAAATTTTAGGCAACTTGGTACTCTGCCTAATAAAAGAGAGAAGGTGAGTCTTCAAATTCCAAGCAAGTAAGTGCCTTGCCTACAAAATAGAATTTTTTAATATTCATATTAAAGAGCTACTTTGCAATTTCAGGAGCTGACTTCATAATTGTAAATAATTAAATATGGTTCCTTTTTCCAAAATACCCAATGACTCTTTTCAAGAGGTTATCCATCATCATCAAAACAATGAGTCTGATGTGAATCCAGGGTATTTGTAATAATGGACAAAATTCATCACAAGATGATCTTTGCTTAATAAATTAAATACACAGAAAAGCAAATGCTATCTAAAGAAGTTAGTCTGCAGTTCTCTGAGGCATCACTGAAAGGAATGAAACACTGGTGTAAGAAACATCAATTACAAAAGCCCCTGAGTGATAAACAGCTACTTCTATGCAAGGAGTAATTACTGTCTCCCGGAGCTGACCCAGAGAATCTCTGTAGGGAGTGAATGTAATAGTGTGGTTAGAGCCATATGCCATGGGCATCTCTATGCTCTGATGGAGAAGACTCATTTGGGAATGAGTTGGAAGAAACAGTGCATTTATGCAAAACAGTCTTCCCATTCTGTGATAAAGACCTCAGATCCTAGATTCAGATTGTTAAGTCATAGACAGAGGGGCAAGAGCAGAAGTTGAGCAAAGCAGTTCACTGGTTAGATCTTGAGACAGACATGAGAGCATAGTTGAGCAGTCTAAAGGCTTGGAATATTTGTTGCCAGTGGTGCCGAGCAATTCAAATGGATTTGGCAGTTCCAACACTTGGAAGTCGAGAGAATAACTATCTTTGTGTTGTTTAGTGGCACATTGTATGGTACTATTTTTACTAGTACTTAGGGGAAAATGATAATTTCTTGGACCTCGTAACTGAAAATATTGGTTATATTCTGGATCAGATGTAGATGGATCCCTAGGAAATAAATGGTATCCTTAGGTCTCAATCTTTATCCATCTCTTAACTATGCTTTATTCTAAATTGGTTCCAGTGTCAGGAAGATTCCTCACTCTTAACTGCAAAATAGCTGCCAGAGCCTCAAGGTTAATTCAGCATTTATTCTCACAGAAACCTCAGTAGAAAAAGTGTGTTTCTTTCCCAACAGTTTAAAAAGAAGTCTAAAACGAGTTTCATTGACTTAGATTAGCCTGGCTTGGTTCATATGTCCATCTCTGGATCAGTCACTATGGCCATAAAAGGTAATTGTCTAATTGGTCAAACATGGGCCTCCTCTAATGACCCATTTACATTTTCCTGGCATGGAACAGACCGACATACCTCCATGTAGGATGGGGGACAAGAATAGATAAACCAAAGAACATATACACTTATATGCATAGCCCATGGACATGGGCAATAGGGTAGTGAAGACCAAAGGGGGTGGGTAGAAGCTGGGAGGAGAGAGATAATGGAGGGGGGAAATGGGAAGTATCTGTAATACCATCAAACACTAAAATATATTAAAAAATGAAAACTAAAATTTTCCTTATGGAAATGAAGAACACGATTATCCCTCCTTCCCAAAATGTATGTGGCAAGAGGGGCTGATTGGTGTTTTTCCAAAGGAAAATTGTGGTGCAGATATCAGAAGAAGAAATTAATATCTTTAAAAGTCTTGTGTTTAATTCACTATAGAATTAAAAGAAAAAGGGCTACTCTGTAAAACTCCATCTATACTAATAAGTGAGTAATATGCTAATGAGACCAGATCAACTAGACATCTTCCAGAGGTTCTTCTGGACATCCTTCCAGACAAAGCCAGGGTGGCGGGGGCCAAGGCAGAGGTGGTTAGGGGTGATCAGGCAGGCAGGCAGAGTGGTTAGGGATGATCAGGCTGGCAGGGGAGAGCAGATAAGGGTGATCAGGCCACCAAGGGAGAGCAGTGAGGGGCATAAGGCAGGCAGGCAGAAGCAGTTAGGGGCAATCAGGCAGGCAGGCAGTCAGGTGAGTGGGTAGAAGCAGCAGTGCTGGATTGTGAGAGGGTGCAGGCCAGTCTGAGGGCCTTTCCCTACCCCCGTGCATGAATTTCATGCACTGGGCTTCTAGTAAGACTATAAAATGTGCATAGCGAAATTCTTTATCACATTTAAATACTTATGCATATTAATGAATATTAAAACTGTTCCAGAGACATTTTAAGTGATATTGAGAACAGAAATCTCAACAGATGGAGGGTCAGTTACCCAACAACCTTATAAATCACTTGTGGCTTTTTTGCTTGTTTGTTTTTTGTAAGACATGGGAACACTCTACCAAGTGCTTCATAAACATTAGTCCATTTAATCATTAAAACAGTCCTAAGAGGTAGTCATATTGATAACCATTTCCACTTGGTCACATAAGGTTAAATGACTTGCTTATGGTTCCACAGCTAATGATAGCAAAACTGAGATTAATGTAGAAATTGCTTGACTGTTTGTCTATATAATTACTAATCCCACCACTCGAAGTTAGCAATATCATTTGAAAAGCATAGATAATAAATTCTAGTTTGATTGTCTTTTGCCATTACCGTATACAGTACGACCTTCCAAAAACTGGTCTTTCAGTAGTTGCTTGGCCTTTATACAACCACTGGGCAAGAACTGAGAGTTTATTCAGAGCTCCATATATTTAAGCTTTATACTGTTTGGCTGTCATTTCTGCAGTCTGGCATGTGATCGTGAGAATGGCCAAAGCAGCTGGATGGTATGAGTTCAAAACTCATTTCTGCCACTCTCTGGTTGTATCAATTTGAAAGAGGCTTTTTTTTTCAAGGTTTTTGTTTTCAATTTTCCCAAATATAAGATAGGTATGGAATTTTTACCTACTTCTGAAAGCTATTTTTAGGATTAAATGAATTACAGATTACAAGTCTATAGAACAGTCCCTTGTACACAAAACACACTCAACCCATTTTAGTTTTATTGTTGTTTTGCTGCTGTTATTGTTGCTGAAAGTAACCCCTTATAACATAATTACCAAGAACCGAATGAATCAGGAAGCAGAGCCTCTGCGTTCTGCTTAATAAAAAGATGAATATAAAGTAATTATTTTTTTTCTGTGATTTCAAAAGCCCTAGCAGAGCTTAAAATATACAAAGCCAAATATATACATGGGGAGTTGATGACTACAACTTTTCTCCAGTCATCAGAATGGGTTCTCAGCAGGAAAAGAAGTTGCATAACGATATGAACAAAAAATCAGCCACTCAAAAGGTACCAACTCTGTTAATTTGTCTAGTAACTTAACTTCCTGGAACTTTAGATTTTACAGTTGCCAATTCGGGATCATCAAATCACTGCCCAGTCACTTGTCACTTGTAGAGGCTTCAATGTCATAATGTGATAGCTTGTGATAAATAAGGGGTAGTCAATATAATGAGAGATTAACTGAAATCCTCACGAATACAGGATTCTGTCTGAATTTTATGACCCTAAATTTTCTTTCCACTAACTCTGTCTTTCAACATTAGTATTATTTTTTAAATATATTTTATTGATTTTTTACAGAGAGGAAGGGAGAGGGATAGCGAGTTAGAAACATCGATGAGAGAGAAACATAGATCAGCTGCCTACTGCACACCACCTACTGGTGATGTGCCCACAACCAAGGTTCATGCCCTTGACCGTAATCGAACCTGTAACCTTTCAGTCCGCAGACCGATGCTCTATCCACTGAGCCAACCTGGTTAGGGCAGTATTATTTTTAAGAACAGTAAAATTCAGAAATATTCTAACTTACTCAAAATAAATGTTTAGAAAGCTATTAACTATGAAGTACATAATTATTTCCGGTCTCTACTCGCATTTCTAATGATTTTTACTTTATTTTGGCCGCACCTTTGGCTTGTCTGAGTAGTGCACTGGGTGAAATGAGCTTAATCCTCATCCGTGAACCTTGCCATAAACTCCACACATGTCTCTCACTGACACTAATCCATTTATGCCATAGAGTTAGCCAAGTCATATGATCTCCAAGTAGTTTACTTGGAACCCAAACCCACTACAGACACCTTTTCTGCTCTGATTTTCATTCAGATATGTCTGCCTTTGGGGTCATTCAGGATATGATTGGGGCAATATTCCCAAGTCTGGTTTATATTGGCTGTCTCTGGAGCCTGAAAATACCTGTGAGGTATTGTGCTTCCTTTATCACAGGTTGAAACTGGAATGATCTCCCTTCTAGTTTGGAAGGTATGTCCCGGCATGCCTCAGACCACTGGAATCCTAAAATTTGCCCAGATGTATCAGTCACCCGAATTTTCATTATGTTATTTTCTATTTTCTCGAGGGCATGTGTCTTACTGAGGCCTCTAATATACTTGTGACTCCTTGCTCATTTATACCAATTAGCATGATGTCATTATATAATGGACACGTGTGATGTTCTAAGGTATGTCTAGAAAGTTGAGCTTTCTTCATTCTATATTTTGACAGAACACAGGAGAGTTTTCACATGGCCCGTGGCAAGATTATAAATGCATACTGTTATTTCTTTTATGTGAATAGAAAGTGTTTTTGTTCCATCATTTTGATAGGGCTGAGGAAAAAAATAAAAATCATTCACCAGATCAATAGCTGAATACCATGTACTTGAGGCGATTTTTATCTGTTTTTGCAAATATACCACATCTGGCATTAAATCTGCAATTGTGATACTACTCAATCGAATTGGCACTAGGCTACTATTATCTCTCAGAGTTCATTTGACTTTCATAAGATGTAGACTGGTGAATTAAATGGAGATAGGATAGGATGCACTACCCTATATTCTTTAGGCCTTTAGGTGGCACTAATTTCTGCCACTTTCCTGATTTTTTGTCTGTAGCTATCTTGGCAAGAGAGAGAGAGGTTCTGTTTCGGAGACTTCCCTTGGCTTTTCCCACCGCAATCACTCTAATTCCACAAGCAAAGAACCCAATATGGAACACAGCTACTGAGTATGTCTATTCCAATTACACATTCGGGAACTGAGAAATGACCACTGGGTGGGTCCTTGGAGCCATCGGACACGCTTTGAGCCAGACCTCGGCCAGAGTGCCATTTATTCCTTGGGCTTCCATATGTTTCCACTTCACCAGGGGAGCTTTCCTGGGTTTAAATGGGAACTAGGATTCTCTGGTCTTCAACTGCTTGGCTCTTCCACCTCTCGTATTAGAAGCAATTGAAGACCACTGTGCAAATTGCTGGGGAAATATTGCTCTACACTTGTAGTGTTCTAGGTTTTTTTTTTTTTCTTCTGAAGATTTGGCCTGTTTTTCAGACAATGGATTCCAGGTATAAAAATTGGCTTCTATGTAAAAGCTAAACAAGAGATCATGACTCTTACTGGGTAGCTACTCTCGGTCTCCTGATCATCTAATCTTCATTTCTTGGGTTAGTAAAGATCATGCAATATGCCTTTGGCTTTTGTTCTCTGTCTAATCTTGAAGGCTTTTTATAGGTCAGGTCATCCTGGCTGCCACTCCAACCCCGCTGTTCATTATGATTATTACAGCCTCGTGGGTTCTGAGAATTAAGCAACCACCACCTGGCCTCTTTCATCTGATACCCTATCATTCCCAATGCTACGCGTCAAGTGTATAACTTGTATAACAGTAGTGCCCAACATCAAGCCTAGCAGAAAACGATCCCTGAGTTTCTCAATGCTGCTGATAACCTTCCCACAGGTAAACTCTTTATTAATATGGTAAAAATAAAAAAAATAAAAAATGGTTTCTGGGTTCTCCTATGGAAACAATCACCCAGCAGATTTTTCAAGCATAATCCACTTTAACCTACCCATTCTTGGAGTTTTTTGAGTTCTTCTTCCATGGTGTGCTGTGAGAATTATAGTATTTTCACTTCACATAATGTGCACCATAACTTTCTCCAAGCTTCTAAGAGTTCCCCTAGCAGCATGCGGGCACAGCACCTGCATCCTTGTCAGGGAGTTAAATCCTGTACTGCAGAGCTACACCCACATGCAATACAGCATTTACAATCATGTCAACCTGATGGCAAATCAATGTCCTGGGATCATTTCTCATTGTTAGAAAGTTTTGAATTTTTCTAATTTATATAAATAATAAACAATTTATTATCTTTCTATTTTAAAATTAACTCGTGTTGTTATTTTTATAGAAAGTCCTAATAGGATTCACTTAACCTGATGGTGAATTTTGCCCAATTATGAATAAAGAACAATGAGTAGGAATACTTACTTTTTTTAGCTGATTTCTGTGACTTTTCCCCTCATGTACATATGGGAAATATAAGAGAATTTTATTTTATAAGATTCAATATATCCCTTCTAACAGACTATTTGAAATAAATTACATTATCAGTTTGTTTTATAGATTATTAAATGATTAAATTCATCCATCCAACTTAAAAATGAATGAATGGATGGATGGATGGATGGATGGATTTGACAAATATTTTGTTGGTTTTGTTCACTGGTTGATTCCAACCATCTAGAGTAGTGCCTGACACATAATATTTTTTCAAAGAATATTTGTTAATGAGGAAACAGCAGTTAAATATTTCTTGTGTGTATATACATATAAAATCTATACTAATAAAAGGGTAATATGCTAATTAGACCAGATGTCTTCCAGACGTCCTTCTGAACAAAGCCATGGTGGTAGGAGCCAAAGCAGAGGCTGTTAAGGGCAATTAGGCCAGCAGGGGACGGTTGGTAGGAGTGATCAGGTCAGCAGGGGTGGGCAGTTAGGGGCAATCAGGCCAACAGGGGAGGGCAGTTAGGGGGTGATCAGGCTGGCAGGCAGAGGCAGTTGGGGGTATTGGGCCAGCAGGCAGAGTGGTTCGGGGTGATCAGGCAGGCAGGCAGGTGAACAGTTAGGAGCTAGCGGTCCTGGATTGTAAGAGGGATGTCTGACTGTTGTACATTCCCTGAGGGGTCCCAGATTGGAGAGAATGCAAGCCAGGCTGAAGGACGGCTCCCATGCACAAATTTTGTGCTCCAGGCCTCTAGTTTTAATATATAATTTTAATACAATTCAGTGTGTGTTCATTTAAAACAATTAGATACCTATAGCAAAAAGTGAAAGTTGTATTATACCCCAACTCAATTTATTAACCTATTTATTGAATAAATATAGACCCTTCTATGTAGCAATAACTGTGATAAATGTAGGATATTCAACGTTTAGCAAAAATAAACTGATCCTTCTTAGAATAACCACTTAGAATAATACTGGGCTTATCCTTCCAGATATTTTCTTATAAAATAATTTAAAATACACATACATACTCACATGCCAAACACCCAATTTTTTTAACATGAATAAACTTACACTATACATGTGATTATAATAAGCATTTTGAGTGAGAGTATCTCAAACTTCTTTACATCATAGAAAATAATATATCTGGCAAAAGTCAGTTTACAGTTGTTCATATGAAAAATAATATAATAATTAATAAATAACAATATAAGAAAAAAATCTTTCATGTACTCACCACTATAAACCTGTATATACAGTGCCACACACTGTATATATACAGCTCATCAGAATAAACTGGTTATCATTAACATAACATGGACATTTCCTTTTTTTAAAAATAACTTTTTGGTAACAATAATAAATCATATGATATTATATTAACAAATTGTTGACCTTGTTTGTTAGATTTTGATCTAGGATTTTTCTTTATATGTTTTTAAGTGTGATTGGGAAGTTTTCTTTTATCATTTTTGAAAACATTTATCATTTTTCCAGAGTTATGTAAGGTTTGTGCTATTTTGCTGATGGTACTTCTTCCTCTGTTGCAGTCTGCTAGTATGTGTAAAAGTTTTATAGTACCTACCTCACTTTTGCACGTCGCAGTTAATGAAATCTTGCCGTGTTGGTGTTGGTAGGTTGGAGAAAGAAACCCTCTGGGAGCTAGAGAGTGACAATTGTATTATGTTCGTTCACTAGATGGATCTATTCACGTAGGGACTATAAGTCATCTTCGAGTTGCATTTACACAATTACGTAATGTATAAACTGAAAATTCTAAAGTAATTTTAAGTTGCATGTGAAGTTCCCCCCCCTTCCTTGCTTTTCAAAGCATCATTTTCAGAACCTTCTGTGTCCTGGCAAAATATCCAGGAGCCTGAGGCGGACCCTGTTTGGAGATGGAGATGGGAAAGTGTTTCCACCACCACGCTCTCATGCAGAGGGCATCCGATACATGTCAGCACTGCCTACTTTTCAAGCGTGTGTGTCTCTCAGCACCCAGATCCCACTCATGATAAGTGACATGTGGACTTTTCATGCTCCCTGCCCTGGGGACTGCCTTCCCTACACAGACGGTGAGGTCCTCTCAGAATCTGGCAGCATAACTCATCTTGATTATGCCACCAGTCTCTTTGATGGGAGGCTTGCTGCTTCCTTTAAGAATAAGGGTGCCATTGAAAGTTTAACTTCAAACATTTAAGGCACTTAAGGTGCCAGCTCCAATTTATTTACGGCTCCTGATTGATGTCTGCGTTCTGCGTGGAGCGTGCACTTTGGGTCTGCCTGGCTTCCCTCGGTGCCCCCGCCCATCCTGGGCACACGTGGAGAGCACGCCCTTCTCCAGAATCGCCCCGTGCCATAGCTATCTTTTGATATTAGATCTAAGCAAGATCTTTGAGCTTTTACTTTTTGGAATTGTAATCGCCTAACTGGAGAGCTGTTTTGACAGATACAGAAAAGATGTTAAAATAGAAGCCCTTTAGGAAAATGGATTGCACGGTTGCCACTAGGAAGTCCAACTTTTATTAAGGTTTGTAAAAAGACCACTTTATTCAGGTTGGGGACCAATAAAATACATAAACCCAAGTTGTTTATAGGGGTAGAAGACTATCACACTTGGAACAATGCCAGTTGTGTTTTGTTTGTGATTCTTGCTTAGTTTACAATAGTTTATTATAATCTTGGAGAAAAATCATGGTGCTTTGTGGTGGCCTGAGCACTGGGCCAGGCCTGGCTTTTAATCCTCAGTCTGCCTGACCTCTGTCATTTTACCTATCTGGATCCTGAGCTCTGAAATAATCCTTAAGTTTCCTCTCATTTCTAAGAATCTGTTTCCTATTCTACTGATTGTGCTTTTTGTTTTATGATTAGGTTCTGGGAAAGTTATGAAACTCCCCATACAAGTAAATAGACAATCATCATAACGGCAGAAACAAAAATTAGAATCTACAACTTCATTTTTTTTTTTCCTCTAGCAAGTCTGTAGTTATTTCAGTATTGTCTACAGGTATCCGATTTTATGGGAGTGCCATATTTAAACATTCATTATCAACTCATGCAATCAGACTTAAGTGCACCTAAGCACACCATCTGTCTTTTCCTTTCTTATATACTCCTCTGTAGTCACACACAGATATCTGCTATTCTAGTAGTGTCTGGAGCCTATTATAGCTGCACCAGTTACAGTGCAATCAGCGGCAAAGGCATCCCCTTCCAAGTCTTGATTTTTTCAGAATTTAACAACACCAATGTTTATGAAGACTCTACCCCGACATGTGACTCATTCACACTTTTCTGCACAGGTGTGTGTGTGTGTTTTGCTAAAGCTTCAAAGGCAAAGTCGATCTTTGGGGGAACAGTTCAAAGCTTAGAGTTCTTTTTTAAAAGCCTAAGTAAGCACGGCAGAAAATGTTTTGCAAATCCAAGAGGCTTCTGGTCAAGCTTCAGAGTCATGCAAACCATTTCAAGATTACGAGTCAGATAGTGAGTGGCTGGAAGGCTGCCTGCCGGCTGTTTCATCACTATAGTCCCTGGGGCAAGAACCTGGTCCTTTTGATTGGGTGCTACAGCCATGTTATTTGAACGGTGTGCCTGATCTTGGCCCAAAGAGGCACAAATTCATCCTCTGCAAAGCAAACCAGCACACACCTTTTCAACACATCGGTGATGACTTGACCCCAGTGGGACTCAATGACATGGAGCGGGCAGGCTCAGTGGTAGGTCTTACATCTTGGCAGCCCAAGCATATAAATGAGTAGAACACAGGGCTAGAGTTGAGGCCTCATGGAAATAAGATCCTGATTATTTTCTGAAATAATCAAACATATATCATTGAAATGAATTTCACCAAAGCTGTTGGCTCTCGACACTCAGCTCTTTTACTACCTGTTGTCCTTTTGGAGTGTAGGAAAACAGAGAAATTGGCCTTTGAAATCAGTCAGCCTATACTGGTACTTTGGGTCCCATCCCTGACATTTCCTGATTGCGTAGTTTTAAGCAGGTTGCTTAATTAACCTTCTTTTAGCCCCGATTGCCTCATAGGTGGTTTGGGGATCACAGTATCCATTGTTCATAGCTCTTGTGAAGATTATCAAGACAAAGCATAGTTTACCAAGGGTAGGATTAATTCTGCATAAATGAGAAAAGAAAAAAATTAATACAATATAGCACTAACTATATGCCAGGTTCAATTCTAATCACTTGTATAGATTATCTCAGTTAATCCTAATAATAATCAAGGGGTAGACACTCCTAGTATCATGTAGACACATGATATAGATGATAAATTTGCAGAGAAGTTAAGTAAGTTGCCTGAGCATATTCAGTTATTTCTTGGTAGAATAAATATTTGGACCCAGGAAGTCTGATTCCATAGTCCATGCTGATATTTGTGGTCTATATTTTCTTAAAGAAAGTCAAGCAGCCTGGCAGTGCACAAATATACTAAAAAATATAATTTGTTATGCCCACCTGTCCACAGCTCTATGGAGGTAACATTGCTATACCTGGCCACAGCTGGTTGAACTACTAGTGGTCTGGCTTAAGAATTGTTGAGCTAGCCCTAGCTGAGTTGGCTCAAGGGATAGAGTGTCAGCCTGTGGACTGAAGGGTCCCAGGTTTGATTCAAGTCAAGGGCACATGCCAGGTTGTGGGGCAATCCCCAGTAGGGGCCATGCAGGAGGCAGGCAATCAATGATTCTCTCTCATCATTGATGTTTCTATCTCTCTCTCCCTCTCCCTTCTTCTCTGAAGTCAATAAAAGCATATTTTAAAAAAAATAATTGTTGATCTAGAGACAGACCAGCAATTGAATACTTGGCCAAATGCAAAAAAAAAAAAAAAATAGAACAATAAGATTTTATCATTAAGGAAGTTGAATTAAAAATGCAGAGATAATTTGTCATTAAACAATGAGAATAAGTGTTGAGACAACAAAGAGTCCAGGATGGGTTAGATTATAACTGTAATATCAGTTTTATTAACTTACATTGAGTGTACCCTGATAGTTTTACATACCAAAATGCTGGTATTTTTTTTCTTTTATATTATTATTTCACCATTGAAAAAAAATATCTGAAATCTGAGTCATTTAAAACTTTAGAAGTACACAAAGAGATGGAACAAAGCCTTAGTATGAAAGTATTGTAGCAATATTCCTTCCTTGTTTAAAATCCTTCCCAGATATTCCGTTGATGGTTTCAATTCTTTCCAAGATGAGAATCTTTTCATATGTTTATTCATCCTTTTTCATACAAACCGACTAAACTGGCTCATACTTACTGCTGAAGGCCCTGAAAGCTTTGGCTTAGAGTGGTAGCATGTGCCTTAAGGAAAATAGAAAGAGGGGGAGGTCAGGAGATTCTGATACAAAAGGACAGGGAAAAGGTGGGGAGGCTCTCCCTTGCCTAACCATCTCCTTTCTCTTAATGCTCAGTTTCCTCTTTTATTCTACTCTTTTATCCTCATAAGACCAAATCCATTTTCTGGGACCTCATCACTGCCCACCCTCCAGCACTATGAACACTAATACATAGCTTAACAGGGGCCATATTGCCCCATCATCTTCCCTAGGGATAGTCTCCCCAAAAGGGCAGAATAACCTTGGTGTTCTCTCAGGTGGAATAGAATCTGATACAAAGTGTACAACTATTATTGCTCAATGCAGGAACCTCTGACCACCAATCGCTCTCGAACCTTTAACATGTAGCTTGTCAATTGAGATTTCCCATAAGTGTTATAGTGCATACTGGCTTTCAAAAACTTAGTGTAAATAAACTCAATGTCTTTATATGGATTAACTGATGAAAAATATTTTAGAATATTTAAGTAAAATGTAATAACTGATATTAATTTCATTTCTTTTGACTTTTTAAAGTAGTTAAAAATTTTAATAATTAGATATGTGTCTTGCATTATATTTATGTTGGATTGGACTGGGGTAGAGTTGATAGCAGTCATATTTTACTTTTTTTAAAAAAAGTATTTAGTTTTATTTTGTTTTAATATGTTTTATTGATTTTTTACAGAGAGGAAGGGAGAGGGATAGAGAGTTATAAACACCACTAAGAGAGAAACATTGCTCAACTGCCTTCTGCACACCCCCTACTGGGGATGTGCCCGCAACCAAAGTACATGCCCTTGACCAGAATTGAACCTGGGACCCTTCAGTCGACAGGACAATGCTCTATCCACTGAGCCAAACTGGTTAGGACCATATTTTACTTTTTATTAAAATATTGAAATTGATGCTAGTGCTAATATAGGTATTTTAAAATGATGTAAAATATTTACCGGAATGCTATATGGTCATTTTACTTTGTAGGAGTTCTAACTAGAAGGTATCGTATGGAAATCAAAATCATGAGAAATGAGTCAGTAGACGCTCTGAAGAGAGGAAAATATATAGGACAAGCAGAGGGTCAGAAATCCCAGCTCTATAAAAAGTAGATGACAGAACATAAAGCTGAGAAGAGGAATGACTAACCACAAGCAAAGGGCAGACATTCCCAATTTCAGCTCTGAAGGTTCTTACCTTGTACATTAAGCCATGCTTCATTTCTGTTCTTTCTGAGGCTTTGTATGTGTTCCTTCACAGACACCTTCTATGCCGGAAGGCAAACTCTTCTCATCTTTATTAGGCATCTTCAACATAGAAAGCCCCTTGCCTTTGCTTGGGGATGTAATAGTGGACAAACCAAGCAGGTTTCTGCTTGCACTTTCAATATTATAGGAGTAATCTGTATTTAATAACTGTGAAATAGTAGCTGAGCAAGAAAAATAGATGCCGTGAGAAGATCTGCACAGGCTATAAAATAGAATGCTGCTGTAGAAAGATTGTTTTGTTTTGTTTTGTTTGTTTGTTTTGTGTGTATATGGAGTGACTGTTGAGCTAAGACCCCAAAAGTAAGGAAGAGCCAATCATATGAACAGCCTGCAGCAGGGAAGGAAAGGGGAGAACATTCCCAGTAGGGGAGAATAGCAGGTACATTATCCCTAAGGCAGAAAGATTTTAGCCTGTAGGAGAAACAGTGGGATTGGTACGTGATGTGAGATGCGTTGAAAGAGTCAGACAAGGGACCAACTCTAACAGGACTGTGTTCACACTTTGGATTTCATTCCGAGGGCACTGGAAAGCTATTGGAGAGTTTTAGACTGTGAAATGACATCACCGATTAGGAAACTACTGCAATGATCCAAATAAGATGTTATTAGAAGCTTAGATTTAAATAATTCCTGATAATTTTCAATCAACATGACCTAAGGTTTTGTCATTTAAATGGGATTTATTGAATTTGCCCCAAACAATAATATCCAGATATTTTTTTAAATTTTCAATTCCCTTGTTATTAATACAAGAGTTCTACACACTTTTGAAACAAATTAAGTAGGCACAAAAAGTCACCCATATTTCTACCACCAGATAAGCATGGTTGGCATCTTGGAGCATATTCTTCCATACATTTCTAACATTCACACATTTGTGTGTACACAGAAATAGGATCAAATGATATAAAATGTCAGTAACTTCTTTTTACTTACACTCAAGACATATTTTTATGCCATTATATATTTAAGAGTATGGACATTTGAGAATTTATATGATACACTACGCTTAGGGTTTTAACTTGCTTCCAATTTATTAGTATATTTGATTAATATAACACAATGATATGATGTTCGTTCTTGTAGATAATTAAATCCAAATATGTAACTATAGCACCAGTTTAAATTATTTCCACATTTCCAAGACTTTTTCCTTACAACAAATTAAATCAATTTACATTCATACTGGTAATGTATAAGTACCTCAGAAATTTTGGACACAATGGGTAGAATAGTTTTAAAGTTTGTGGCCTTTTAGTTGGCAATTAATAATATATCATTAATAACATATTATTAATATGTTATTAATATGTAAATAACATTGTTATTTTATTTAAACTACATGTTTTAAATTTGTATTTATTTTTATCTAGTAAGGTTGAATATTTTTTTCATATGCTTATTGGCCATTTAACTAAATTCTCTTTAAAATGCTCACTCATATCCATTTTTTTGTGAAGGTGCTCATTCAACCTGATCATAAAATTAATAAAGGGGTGGAAAAATTGTTGTTGAGAGATGTTCTTTCTGAATTACGAAGTTGAATCAGAAAATAAATCTACTAAGCAATGGCACAGCTAATGCCCATGTAATTCCTGCAAAAGTGGTAGCACAATGAGACCCACCACAAGTAAATAGTTCAACACAATGTTTCCTTCTATACAATAATGGTTGAGAATATTCTAGAAGCTTCTAAGGATTTCAAATTACTATTTGTCATAGTTCACAAACTCTTAGTTATAGGAAGCTCTACTTATAACATTATCTACTCAACTTGTTCAAGAGTCTAATCTCCCTCAAGACAGTTCAAAGTCAAATGTTCTAAGTTGAAGCAAGTCCAGCACCTAATTAGAAAAAGATATTCATCCTACCAGGTGAAAAACCCAATAGGCTCTATCAAAGAATGAAGATTTGATTTTTTTAAAAATTGAACAAATTGCAGAAATATTTCTATGGGTCAGAGCATGGCAGCATATCTTGGTTGGCTATGTATTATTTTTCACATAAGATAATTCTTTCATCCAAGATCCAATACTAAAACTTTAGGGTCTGAATAAAGGATATTTACTTCACCTCAATGCATGTTTTATTTTAATAAATAGTTTCATAATTGCCCTGGCTGGTATTTCTCAGTGACTAGAGTACTGACCCACACAACAAATTGCCTCAGGTTCAATTCCTAATCAAGGGCACATACCTGACTCAATCCCTAATCCCAGTTGGAGTGCTTGCAGGAGACAGCCAATTGATATGTCTCTCTTGATGTCACTCTCACACTAATAGTTTGCTCATTCTCTTTCTCTCCTTTGCTCCCTCCCTTCCAATCTTTCTAAAATCAATGCAAAAATAGCCTGATGTGAAGATTAACAACAACAACAACAACAAAAATCATAGTTGATCTCAAATAAGAATGGGCAAGGCTCAGTAGAAATATTAGGAGACTATGAGTGAAGAGACTTGGATTCATATCCTGGCTTCTTCAACTCCTGATTTATTTCCTTGGGTGAGCCAGTTAATTTTTTTTACAAACTATTTATTCAATAAAGTTATAAGGATCAAGTTAAATAATTGAAGCTTTCTATAAAACTCAAAACATCTTATGTAAATACCGGATGATACTGGAGCTGGAGTCACAAACTCAAACATCTTCTTGGGGCAGGATGGCTTCCAGTTGAGCCTGTGGATGGCTTCAATTTCTGCTCTGGTTCCACAAGATTGTTGCCATTGTGGCAATAAAAGCCCAGTGTCCTCTGATATTTCCTTTTTTTTTTTAAAGAAAAACCATAAATCCAGTTTGTGTGTAAAAAATCTGCATCTTTAAGTATTAACAGCTAATTAAAAGATATTTCAAAATAGCTTTGTTGGCCAAATAAATTAAGTAGGTGAGTCAAAATTGGACAGTGGCTAGTTAGTCTATAAACTGTTTTATTATTTCCAATATATATGGCTGATAATACGCTTCTAACCTTCATGTTAGTATCTTTAGTTAAGAGTATTCATTGTACCAAGTATATTAAATGTAATCCAATCTTAGAGTAACCAATTATTTGTAATTATTTACATGATGAGGGTTTTTCTCTTCAGGTGGCCAATTACTTCCTATCAAATTATCACTAAAAAACTGTGATTTTCATTTCCATTTGTACACATCTCAAGACTTTATTTTGCATTTGGTCTAAGTAAATGAAAAGGAAATAATAACATCCAATGCAATTATGATCTTATCTGTCTGGATTGATTAGAGGTCCTTACCCTAATCATGCAAATTCTTTATTAATGTTAAGTTTATTAAAAAACTAAGTTCATATTTATTAGGGTTTTTTTTTCCAAGGACTTATTTATTTTGTCTTTTTATTTCATAAGGTAACAGAGAATATAGGATATGGAAACCTAAGGAAAGCCTGATTACCAAAGGAACCTAGTCTTTTCCATAATTTAGCTTCACCACACTGATCTCTGTTAAAATCTTTTCTCCATTTATTAAAACTCTGTCTCTGGTAAATTACAGTGAATTTCAGCGGGTCTTGCTAATTCATACCAATTACTGGGATACCCAGTAAAGATTATTGAATTCTTAGAATTAACAAGTGATGGGGGGAAGGGAAGAAAAATGGCAATAATTTGCTTCTACTGAATCACAATTGTGTCCTTTGTTCATTTGTTTTCTTAATTGTAAGCTGATTTTGAATTCATTATGTTGATGTATCATTGATATTAGTAAAAATTATGTCCCTAGATCTTTCCAACATTAAATATTAGTTAAAAATTAGTTACAAATTTATTTGGCAGTAAGTTGCATTGGCAGAAGAGCAGGATGAGATTTAGATTGGTAGTAAATTCACTAAATTTCCACTTAATATAATATTCTTTATTTTCAGTCTTGGCATCAGTAGTTGATATTATATATGCCTTTTGATTCCCACCCCACAAAATTAACCAGTCCTCTAGGGAAAGCAATCCACTGTTGAACACTTACCTGCTTAAGGGAAGGGCAACTGGGTGTTCGCAAGGAATTGACATGCTTGCTGCTCCTCCAGGTACTTACACAAATATCTCAGGGTGAAAACAATGTCCTTCTCTCCAGTTTTTAGAAAAACAAAGGAAGTAAGATTGGGTAGAATGTAGTGAAAATACAATTAACTTTTAAAAAATATTAAGCATTGGACAACTTCTTATTTTATAAGTGATGAAAATGCAGTTCAAAGACAGAGAATGAGAATAGACAGGGAGAAAGACCAGTGTCATGCTCTTTTCATGGCTGCTGGAAGATGCCTCACATGCCATCTGACATTTTGTTATTTGTTCTTTATTTATTCTTTTAATGAGAAGGCTGTGAGATAGTAGGACCAGGGCTTGATTTTATTTTCAGCTAACATGGTGCCTTCACCACCTAGCAGAGTTTACTAGCAAACCATAACCACTCAGTAAACTTACACTGAATGATTGAATGCTTACATTATATGTAGTACACAGGATCTAAGGATACAAAGCTGTGGGCTGTTCCTTTTTTTTGAACAGGAAATAAAAGACAAGCAATTAAACACAGTAGGAAGTTTCTAAGACAGACGTTAAATTCAGATTGTTCTGAAAGCATAGGGCAAGTAAAACCAGCCCAATTTATTAAGGTCATAAGAGCAATGGTTAGGCTGAACCTTCACAAATAACAAACAACAGTATGCCTCATGGAGTTTAGGGAGCTTCACCCCATTCATTGTGAAGAGGGGAAATAAGAAAGTAGAAGTTAGATAGGAAGCAATTCATAAAGGATTTTATATGCCTTGTGAGCTTGCTTAAG
Organism: Lasiurus cinereus; assembly: GCA_011751065.1. NCBI lineage: Eukaryota > Metazoa > Chordata > Mammalia > Chiroptera > Vespertilionidae > Lasiurus > Lasiurus cinereus. The sequence continues at coordinate 5,684,009 of JAAGEH010002528.1, forward strand.
TTTTCTTGGGTTGTCATCAGGAGCAGCATGAAAGATGGACCAGAGGGGCAAGACTAGAGGCAGGAAGCTCAATGAGCAGACTTGTAATAGTCCAGCTGAGATGTGACAAGGGCCTCATGGGATCTGTTGGTGCAACCCTGAATATATTTCTTGTCCTGATGGAACACAGGGTTATGGAGAACCACCTTTAGCCTGCAGTTTGAGTGAGATAACTTCATCCTCTGCTCCACGAATAGTTCTTCTAATTTAAGCGAAATAGCAAAGCCCAATCACTTGGCCATAGTAATTGCATTGGGACTAGACACGTGACTCAAGTATAGCAGATGAGGCTGGAGAATATCTGGGCTGGGCTTCTGGAAAGGAATCTTCTTCACTCTTCTGGGAGAACTCCTGAGAACAGCATTCTCTCCTCCAGACCAGGAAACATGCAGCCTGGACACTACCGGGTTACTGTGTTGTCAACAAAGAGAAAAATCCACCTCTGGATTAAGCCAATGCTACCAAAAACAAACAGAGAGAAGTAGATTAGCAAACCTTACTTTAATACTCTAACTTTAGGGCTTTAGAATTATATAGAATTATGAATTATTTTTAAAAATTATTTAGGCTATTTCACTGTGTGGTGTTTTTTGTTTATTTGTTTGTTTGTAACTTTGACATTCCTGTTTCTGGAAGAATCTTAACTGCTAAAAAAGTGCTGGATAAAGATAGAAAATTAGGTGATTCCTTCCAGTCTCTTCATTCTTACAATCCCCTCCCACCCTTAGTTTATTAAGAAAACATCAAGCCTGCAGACAGCACGCTTTTGACTGCAGAAAATGGCAAAAACATCACAAGAGTCAAATCACTCCACAATAGTCCCCTGACAGCTTTTCCCCCTTCTTCTCTGCTGCCTGCCTGCCTTTGGCTGCCAAGAATTTGCTGTTTGCTTCTCACTTCCCTCATCCAATCCACACTGAGAAGATAACGTGCCCAGCTATCTCCAGAAGAGAACGCCGAATGTGGGCACACATTTTTGCCTTGAATGAAAATAACTTACTTGTGGAGAGTGGCCTCTGCTCTCCAGGGCTAAGAACAGATTGAGTTTGGTGGTGAAATCTTCAGCCTCTGGTCCTGGGATTGCAGCTAATGGCTTTGGTGTTTTGCACAAGCCACATGACCCTGGCTTTAAGGCTGCCACTGTGGATGAGAGCTTGTCATGTTGTATAACATTACACAGTTTCTCCCAAGCAGCTTTCTGGCTAAGTGACAGCATTTGATATGTCTCTAATATTGACAGTAGTGGTGACTTTCAAGTGCTCTATTTATTTTAGGTAGAAAGGAAGCAGTGATTTTAAAATAAAATAAACATGTGCAAAGGCAACTGCTAGTTCAATGTAGTAAAAATGCCAAAGAAGTCAATATCTGATCTGCTATTTTCTAGCCATGGACCATTGGGTTCATTTAGAGACTCAGTGTCTGCCGCCATGGAATAGACATGATGATAATGTCCACCTTGAAACATGGTAATGTTATTATCCAATGTGTCTAAGTGTCTAGTGGATGCCTGGCTCATCACAGACAATGAGGGCACATATGTTAATTGGGATTCCCGCCATGCCCATAACCTTTTCTAAGTAAACAGCAGATTCAAGCACTTAGCTCTGAGAATCCTTAGACAACATTGTTTTAACCATTAGGCTTAGCCCCTCCGTAAACAGGTGAGTCCACAAATGGGAACCACATCCAACACAAGCGATTTATGAGGTATCCAAGAAATTAGGTCCTGCCCTGGTGCTGAAATAGGATCAAATGCAGTCTTGTTTGAGTTTCAGTAACAAGGACTGGAATTGAATGGATTTATAGAGGCCAAGGTAGGGAGGGTCTCAGAGCTTATAAAAAGAGAGTATAAGGCGGTGATTGGCAAACTCATTAGTCAACAGTGCTAAATATCAACAGTAAAATGATTGACATTTCTTTTGAGAGCCAAATTTTTTAAACTTAAACTTCTTCTAATGCCACTTCTTCAAAATAGATTCTCCCAAGCCATGGTATTTTGTTGAAAAGACACACTCAAGGGGCAAAGAGCCGCATGTAGCTCATGAGCCACAGTTTGCCAACCACAGGTATAAGCGCAGTGGCAAAGGGCAGAAAAACTTTAGATAGGAAGAATAAATGAGCTTATGGGGAAAGAGAAAACAGGCCTATAAATACACAAATGTGTTAAATGCGGCTGAGTTTCATGATGGCAAAGCCTAAATTTGAGACCAATGAACCTTTTTGCTGAGGACCTTGTCACGTTTAGTAGATCATCCAACAGAAGACTATAGGCAAAATGGTTAGTGATAGAACTATAGCATCAGAGTAGCTGGGCTCACTTCCTAGCTCTAGCTATGGGAATGCGGGCAAGTTTCTCAACCTCTCTACTACCTTGGTTTCTTCATCTATAAAATGGGGTGACAATGAGACTTAACCATTAGAGCTCTTAGAATGATGAAATAAGTTAACCCATATGGAGGCTGTGTACATGGCAGGCATATAGTTATTTTTCAATAAATAAATAAGGGACATTATTAACTATCATCAACTATGTAAAAGTGAAATAGTAGCCTCTTAGCCCCAATATAATTTTGTTTCCCTTATGTCCAAATGTATCTCATAATTACTATCACTGTCAATCAAAGAGCCTAATTAAATAAATATCTACTATTGCTTTTAGGTGAATGTCAAGATAGAAAAATAAGAAAGGAAAAAAATAATAAATGTTAAATAGAAATGGTTATCATTTTTATGTCCTAACAATTTTTTGTGTGATCTATTTAGTTGTTTATACATTTCCAAAAATGTATTGAATTCCTACAATGCTGAAATTTAATTTTCTTAAAAAAATGCAGTCTTGTACTTGTGGGGTTTTAAGACCTTGTGGCATTAAGTAAATAGTAAGGAAGAGTCATTTTTATACTGCCATCTAAAGATGAAAAAAATTGCTTATTCCTTGCCCTCATTTAGATAGTAACTAAAATGTCATCTTTTTAGGTGAGTTTTTGTCTAACCCACTGTATTGGTCAGGATAAGCTAGAAAATATGGTGGTAAAAATTAACACCATATTACTGACTTAAAACAACAAACATTTTTTCTTCCTCATCTATGTGTCCAGAGGGTTGCCCAACACGAGCATTGAGGGAGCCAGTTGACCATGAGTCAATGGAGGTTACATGGTCATACATATAGCAAAATGAATAAATGTATGTCCATATGTCTGCACCATGTAGGCTCCATTGACTCACTGGCAGAGAAAAGAATAGCCATAGAGAATGCATAGCCTCTCTTAAACCCCCTAAATCAGTGGTTCTCAACCTTCCTAATGCCGTGACCCTTTAAGACAGCTCCTCATGTGGTGGTGACTCGCAACCATAAAATTATTTCTGTTGCTACTTCATAACTATAATTTTGCTCCTGTTATGAACTGTAATGTAAATATCTGATATGCAGGATGTATTTTCATTGTTACAAATTGAACATAATTAAAGCATAGTGATTAATCACAAAAACAATATGTAATTATATATTGTGAAATATTTCTTTCTAATTACAAATAAATGAAATTTTGTCTTGAATCATGGTGTAGCATGGGCAACAGTCTTCATATAACAACAGTAAACTACATTGCTACATTTTGCTACACCGAGGAGCCGTGTGTTGGTTCCTAAGACCATGGGAAACAGGTGTTTTCCAATAGTCTTAGGCGACCCCGTGAAAGGGTCATTCGCCCCCCAAAGGGGTCGCGACCCACAGGTTGAGAACCACTGCCCTAAATGGAGGCGTTCACATCACATTCACTTCTAACCCATTGGTCCAAACTGCTTTTCAGTCCTTTGCTGCTCTATGGGGCCATGTAACAGTAAGCGACTGAAAAAGTTTCCTCAGAGACCAGTAAACCCAGAGAACTAGTAATCTGTACCAGACCATCTCATTGAAATTGTAGCCCAAACCTAATCTTCCCTATCTCCTTCACTGGTTTGTTTTCCTTTACCTTTATAAACATCTAGCATGTATTTAAGATAGTGGCTTCTAGCTAGCAGGTAAGCTTTATGGAGGAAAGCATTATTGTCCTTGCATGGTCAAAATGTTGCCTTTTCCTACCTCATCTTGGATATAACTCTTTCATGCCCACTCAACCACTGACTAAAGGTTTATATTAGCACATTCACCTTTACCTTGTACACTGATACATTCTTAACACTTAGAATATGTTTAGCTCAGAGAAGGCATATAATAAATACCTTTTACATACATAGATGAATGAATATTGTCACTGGCAAGAGCGGCAAACAGCATATGAAGACCTGAGATAGGAAGAAACATATCTTGCTCAAGCAATTAAATAAATAAATAAATAAATAAATAAATAAATAAATAAGAAGAAAGCCTAGTTAGAGGAGAATGGGTACAAAAAAGTTAATTCAATATTAATGTGCATTTCCTCTAGTGCTTGCAAGAATCTTCCAAGATAAGATATGATATATTCCTGGGAAACAAAAAACTGAAGCTCAGAAAACTTAACTAATGTTCCCAAGAATACACAGCTGACACACATTAAGTAAAGCTAAATGTTTAAAATTGAAACTCAGAGGCCTGATACCAAATCAGTTGTTTGAACCCAGTTGTTTAAACCACTTAATTAAAAAAATGAGTAAAACAAAAAAGCACCCATAATTAGCCTGAGTACTAAAGAGAGAAACATGAAGATATAAAACAAATGGGAGAAAATTTCACTTTGAGACCATTCATTACTCACAAGGTAACACTGATTTTCTTTTGTAAACTCTCCATAATTCATAATAAAGGATCAAAACCAGAGCCAAATCTACATTAGCTAAATGCCAGATATCTCACAGATACCTGAATGAGTAAAATATTTTCATTGATATGCTTCTGAGTTTGTGAGTGATTTGTTACTCAGCATTATTATGGCAATAGCTGACAGATACATCTAGTAAGCTAGGCAACCAGGATACAAACCCAGACAATTTGACTCATAAACCTGTCTTTTAATTACTTTGTTATATTACTTTCCCTGCCAGGTCTATAAGCTTGCACTGAATAAATACAAATTCAGGGCAAAGTATGTGTGCACCTCAGTCTCTAACATCTCCCTATGCATAAGAGTGTCTCTTAGCTGGAAATGTCTGTGATGGTATCATTTTCTCTTATTTTAAATATATTTTTATTAACTTCAGAGAGGAAGGGAGAGGGAGAGAGAGACAGAAACAGCAATGATGAGAATCATTGATTGGATGCCTCCTGCATGTTCCATATAGATTGAGCCCACAATCCAGGCATGTGCCTTCTGCATTCCAACACTCTATCCACAGATAGGGCTGCTAACCATATTTTTATTTTAATTCATTAGCTTTAGTGTATACTGTTTGCTTCTGTGCTTCTTTGTTCCATCTGGCCTCCACAAGGCAATTTATTTCTGGTTTCAATGCTAATGTACATAGTACCAAGATTCTCAGCCTCTCAGTCAGCAATATCTTCATGGTGAATCTTTATTTCTTTCCATGCTTCCTTGTCTTTTTCTGCCCTGAAATCTTAGTTCACAAAATTAAGTAAACCAAGAAGCACATGAGATTGAGACTTGTGAATAACCTATATTAGTTCCTGAGTATCTTGAATGCTCCCTTGCTTCCACTAGTAACTGAGGCTTTTGTCCTCTTTGGTTTAAGAAACATGCATGTGCAGAATAATCTCTAAAAGAAATTTCCCACTACCCATGCATTCTTCCCATCATAACTATTTCCTGCTTGGTACTTAGAGGTCCTTGCATGGTCAAAATGTTGCCTTTTCGTACATGATCTTGGGTATAACTCTTTCATGCCCACTAAACCACTGGCTAAAGATTTATATTAGCACACTCACCTCATGTATCCTCACATTCTATTGACTTTGTGTAACCAAGGACCAAATGATTAGTTGCAGGCAACTGACCTTGCATCATTGCTACCTGGAGTGGGAGAAGCAAGACAGAATCGATAGTGTTTGAACATCGATGCTGATAAACAACATCTATTTAATATCCTGTTTTGAATATATTCATAGGAGAAGAAAGTAAGAAATCTATAACTGATTTGTCTAACACAAGAAATAGCTTAAAATCATAATATTAGCTATGTTTAAAGAAGAAAGAGGTTTTCTATTTCCTGAGAATAGCACTTGGATTGGTAAGAACTGTATCTTTCATGTTCATTATGTTTCAGGTAATACACATGATCTTTACCCCCACATGATTATGGCATGCTGGACAGATGAGATAGAAGCTGATCCTGATCTTTTCAGCTAGATAGAAACAAGCTGGAACTAAGTCTTTCCTGCTCTTGCCACTCACAGAAAGTCCGTGCTCAGAGGATTTCCTTCTCCTTCTCCATTACTTGAAAGCAAGACGTTACCCAGAATATGCTAAGAGGTATAAGCACCAGGACAATACAAACCAGAAAGGGCCACCCACATGAAATAAGATTTGCCCCAGGCTGGGCTCAAGCAGATGAGAAAATTGGTCATCAAAATGGGATCTAAATGGGAATTTAAATAGCACAGAAGATGGCTACCTTAGGGCCATGAAATGAAGATAAAAACCCCAACTTGCAATGGGGACAACCTCTTTCAGACAGTTATTTACTTAATCAAATGCCCTTCATAGAACCATACACAGGGTTCTAAGTTTCTTGTACTGCTGCAATTATTTTAAAGGCAAGGCGGGGTCTTTTAAAATTCCTAATAAGAAGGAGTTGGTAACATTAAAAAATTTGAGGCTCAAACAGATATAAAATGTTTAATCAGTATGCTACTCCTCTTGCAACAAATGGATTGAAGGAGTCCCTATTCTTTCTACCAACAAATCCCCTAGATATATTGCATACAAGATTCTAGAAACCAAGATGGAGGTATAGGTAAACACCTGAACTTGCTGCCTCACACAACCACTTCAAAACTACAACAAAAAGAAAATGGACATCATCCAGAACCACAGGAAGGCTGGTTGAGTGGAAATTCTACAACTAGAAGGGAAAAGAAAAGCACATTGAGACTCAGAGGAGCTGCAGAAGTAAAATGCAGAGGTATAAGGCATGTGCAGAGAGGGCTAGCAACTGAGTACACAGCTGGCTTTTTCAATCTGCAGGGAGACACAAGCTCCCAACTGCTCTGAGCTCCAGTTCTGTGCAAGACTCTGGGGACCCAGATTAATATGGGGAGAAAATGGACTGTCTGGCAGCAGGCGAAACTGGAGGGTGGCTTTCTCTCGGAGGTGCTTGCAACGATTACTGTAGGACACTGAGACCCAGCAGCCCCTTAGGGCAGGGCTAAGGATCAGCAATTGTTGTTTGCTCTGCCCTGAGACTCTGCCCCATCCAAGCTATGTGAAGAGGCTTTAGCCATAAGAATGGCCTGTTTCTTTGAAATCTAAACTTACCTACCAAACTACAATTGAGTCAGAGAGACCCAGAACAGTCAAAAGAAGGTCCAAGGCCCCACAGCAGCTTGCATTGCTTCATAGCTGGGCCTCATCTGGGCACCTCCAAAACCCAAACAAAAAAGAGGACTCTGCAAATCTCTCCACAGCTCCTGCTTGGTGGCCTCAGACAGAGGCTAAATTAGCACTTCCTTCAAGATCCAAGAGCCAGTGTATTCAGGGGTCAGAATAGGACCATCCAGATTACAACTCCTCAGATCCATAAGGGACACACTCAAAGGGCAGACTCAGTGAGCACCAAAGCCCCACTGAAGCAAGTCTTGCCTCATAAGGGTGTATCCAGCACAGAAATTCTCCCATTATAGAAACAGCTGATCCTCATAGCCAACTGGCCTGGAGGTCAGTTCCTCCCAGTGTTACTAACAACAATCAAGGCTTAATTATCACATGACTGTGCACACATCCCACAAAGGAATGCACCAAGTGTGTCCACCACAGGTTACTGGGGAGGCTGAGCCACTGGGCCCTATAGGACACATAGCACACAAGGCCACTCTATCAACTCAGGGAAACAGTCAACATGCGGAGACAAAGAAACAGGTCACAAATTAAAGAAATGGAGGAAAGCAAATGACTTAATCTAGAGTTCAAAACCATGGTTATAAAGTTTTTCAAGAATTTTCTAGAAAAGGATGATAAATTTAGTGAGACATTCAAGGATATGAAAAACGAACAACTAGAAATTAAGCATACACTGACTGAAATAAAAAATAATATACAGAGATCCAACAGCAGACTAGAGGATCACAAGAATCAATTTAAATATTTGAAATACAAAGAAGCAAAAAAACACTCAACCGGAAAAGCAAACAGAAAAAAGAATCCAAAAATCTGAAGATAGTGTAAGGAGCCTCTAGGACAACTTCAAGCATACCAACACCCGAATTATGGGAGTGCCAGAAGAAGAGAGAGAGCAAGATACTGAAAACCTATTTGAAGAAATAGTGTCTGAAACCTTCCCTGACCTGGTGAAAGAAATAGACTTACAAATACAGGAAGCACACAAAACCCCAAACAAAAGGAATCCAAAGAGGACCACACTAAGATACATAATAACTAAAATGCCAAGAGCAAAAGGCAAAGAGAGAATATTAAGAGCAGCAAGAGAAAAACAGTTAATTACCTACAAGGGATCGCCCATATATTTGTCAGCTGATTGCTCAATGGAAACTATGCAGGTCAGATGGGAGTGGCAAGAAATATTTAAAGTGATGAATAGCAAAAACCTATAACCAAGATTATTCGACCAAGCAAAGCTATCATTAAGAATTGAAGGTCAGATAAAGAGATGCACAGTAAGAAAAAGCTAAAGGAGTTCATCACTGCCAAACCAGTATTATATGAAATGTTGAATGGTATTCTTTAAGAAGAGGAAGAAAAAAAAAGGTAAAGAAAAAATTTATGAACAACAAATACTCCTCTATTAACAAATGACTCTAAAAATCAAGTGAATAAAAAATCTGATGAATAGAATAAACTGGTGACTATAATAGAATCAGTGGCATAGAAAGGAGTGGACTGACAATCCTCAGGGTGAAGGGAGTGTGGGAGGTATGGGAAGAGACTGGACAAAAATCATACACCTATGGATGAGGACAGTGGGTTGGGTAAGGGCATGGGATGGGGTGGGAACTGGGTGGAGGGGAGTTATGGGGGGAAAAAAGAAGAGCAACTGTAATAATCTGGACAATTAAAAAATATTCTATTAACCTCATATAACATCAAAATCAAGTAAATAAGTGCAGACAGTGGAACTTGTCTGGTTGCTCTCTGCTGTGGAAGAAGTGATGAGTCAATGAGCAATTCTCAGAATTTGAGGATTTCAGTACTTATACGTTTTTGTGTTGGTTTTTTTTTTTCTAAATATGAGTCATACCATATCCAAAGTATCATTGACTTTGAAAAGAAAGTATATAGAGAGGAATTGAGACTAAAGCTGGAAATTCTGGGGTCTAGTCCCAGCTGTCACTCTCTGATAATAGTCAACTCACCTCACCTTTCCATTCCTTATTTGCTGTATCTGCAATGGGGATAATACATTTTCTCCATTCTACTCAAGATACCATCACTAAAACATCTCTGCAAACCTTCTCACTTTTATAAGGTACACTTAATGCAGCAAATTACTTGCTTACTATACAAACCATCCAGGAGAGTTTGGTTAGCCGTAAACCTCCACCTTCTTGACATCCCATTCCATACTGCATGGACTGAGAAGCAGAAATATGAAGGGACTTTCCAGGTAGTAGAAGGGGGTTCAAATTTCATATTCAAATCCCAAATCTATTGTTTTTCCTTCACATCACAAAAGCATTTGTAAAATGTCAACATATTTAACACTGTGGTTTGGGTCTGAAAGAAATACATCCTAAGTTCTATTTTCCTATTGGATATGTCAAGGTAGAAAACACAGTCTTGGTAAGAAAGATATGGAAATAACCCAAGTGCCCACTAATGAAGGAATGGATGAAAAAGTCGTGATATTTATATCTCTATATCTATCAATAAGTAGATAAATATATAGATATCAATATAGATTATCAATATAGATGATAGATATAGATGATATAGATATAGATATAGATAGATATAGATATAGACATAGACATAAGTATAGATATAGAGGTAGACATTGACATAGACAAAATATATATAGATATAAAATGAAATACTCAGTCATAAAAAATTAAATACTGCCATTTGTGACAACTTAGATGGATCTTAAGGTTATCATGCTGAATGAAATAAGTCAAATGAAAAAGGATGAGAACTAGATGATTTCACTCATATGTGAAATTTAAAACAAAAATGTAACAAAAGTAACAAAACAAACTCAAAGATATAGATATCAGAATGGTGGTTACCAAAGAGGAAGGGGTTGGGGGAGAATGAAATGAGTAAAGGGGGTCAAATATATGGTACAGAAGGAAACTAGACCTTTGGTGGTGGGCACACAATAGAGTATATAAGTATCAAATTATAATGTTGCACACCTGAAATTTATATAAGATTATTAACCAATGTTCCCTCAATCATAATAATAAAAAACACAGACTTGGTTAGGGGCCCATAAATATCCCACTTTCAGACAAATGGGCTGCACAGCCCTTCACAACAGGGAAACCAATGACGGAGGAAACCCCAGCCGAGCTGTGCTCCACACAAGTGGTGAAGCAGAATGAAGGAGAGGTTTAGAAGGAATGTTTGGGGGACTTTTTACCATCAACCTTCAATGACCAAGCAGCACAGTGCCATATGGAAATCCATTAGAACCACAGAGGCAATCTCAGTTGGTGCCCAGGGCACACTCCATCTCAAAGAAACACAATTGTTGGGCTCTGGAAACAGAAGCAATGCCTAGAAATGAGGTTTCAAAAGGCCAGTGTAGGCTGTGTGTTGTTCAAGTAGAGTCCATCTGAGCCAGCCACATCTTGCCAATGAAGTTCACAATGAATTCTACAATGTCACACATGGAGGTAATGAGTAGGCATTTTTGGAATATAGAGAAACATTACAGCAGCCAAGTGTTGGCTAGACAGGGAAAGACAAGGGTCTGCCTGATCCTTCCATCAGCCCACAGAACCGGAAGGTGGTTGTGCATGCTGCGTGGGCTCGAATTCTAGGGGAGGAACCAGGCTGTACTCCTCACTAGGCACGTGTGAGAGAACAGTTCCATAGAGAATGCACAGGCTCCCTAACATCAGATGGCTTAGATGTGGGGAGCAGCTATTTCTAAGTATTGTCCACCTCTGGAGTCTTCAGCACCATGAGAACTTGTAGTTTCCCTACCAGAAGGAAGGAGGTCCTATCCCAGGAAAGAAACTTGAGCATAATCCCTCACCCTGGGGGAGAACACTGAGAAGAATTAAATAAAAAGGAATGTGAAATTGTTCAGCAAATTTCAGTAGAAGAAAAAGGTAAAGATAACCCAGCGTCTCAGCATTCCAGAGACACTTTCCAAAAATCCAGCCCCTCTCCACCACATTGTGTCATTGGCCGGTGTCCCCTAGAGAAAAAAAAGTTACTAGGCAAAAAAGTAACCCTGAATCACTGAGGCAACTTCATCAACACAGATCATTAATTAACATAAAAGCCAAATCTCAATTGTTTGTTTGTTTTTTTTAAGTAAATTGAATGAGATGTAATTTATACTGATTTTTTGGTTTGGTTGTGTTGCTGCTTTCCCCAGAACGATTTCCAGGCTGCATTCCGGAAGGGCATTTCATTAACCAGTTGAATTTAAGTGACTTAATTGATGTAGTTAAAGCATTAACGTGGCTGATAAAAAATAAAATGACTCAGGGCAAACACACGGTCATATTGTTATTATTGAACAGACTGCAAAGCGCCCGCACAGGAGATGCTGCAGAGCACACAGTTAGACACGGTCCGTGTCCCAGGGGCATGCAGGCCCAGCAAGGTTGTTATATGGTATTCATTGCAATTTGATGAACTTCATTTATCTAGACAGCCACTTATTTAGGATGAATTGGAACCTACTGAATCATCTTAATTCAGAGGCCTCTCCTGCACCATGAATCTGCAGCGGCTATTAAACTTGGGGGGATTCGGCAGCCATGACACAATGAATGTATTATTCCCACAAAATTGTCTGGGTGTGATGAATCATCAGCTTTATGGACAGGTGTTGGGCGATACCCACTATCACCTTTCCTCCCCCTCAGGTTCTTAAGTACGATATCAGGGCTGCCGTCACTGTTACTCATCTTCCCAATAAAGAAGTTATCTGTCACAGATGATGCTATTTCCCCAATAGCACAATCATTCAATTCGGAGGGAAAAGAAATCACACAGCCTGAAACCCTGATACAAGAGGAGGGTTCCCCTAGGCACTGAGTTCTCTGAAGCGATGAGTTAATGAGGAGAGAAGACTTCTCTCCGGAACAGATACAGCCACTTCATGGCATTCTATTACTAATTGAGAGGAGGGACTCCCATAAACTATACTTGGAGGATTTGTTTGGATTATTTACAAGGCCGAGGGGGGAAACATACAAATTGAGACTCGCATACAGAGTGAATCCATTTGCTGAACAATTTCACATTCTATTTATAGACCCGAGGATTTTTTTCCAAAGGCAAGTGGTAGGTGAGGTTTGAAAAAAAAAAAAAATCTTAGGTGGGCACCCTTCAAATTCTTGATTTCTTTCTCAATTCAGTAGCAGAGAATTTCCAATAGGTAGCCTAAGCCTGTGTTGTCTTTGATAATGAAGCTTAAAGCTTGGAAACTAAAAAGCAAACATAGGATCTTATTCCAAAAAAGTCACAGCAGCTTTAATCTTCTCAGAGGAAATAAATAAATACATACATACATGCTTACATACATACATACATACATGCATACTAAGGACATTGTACAAGCCAGGGTTCTCCAGAGAAACAAACAGAGCAAATAGAAGATAGAGAGATGGGTGAATAGATGATAGCTAGCTATGTTGCTAGATTGACATAGAAATATTCAGACATAATGATTTATCTTAAGGAATTGACATACATATTTATTGAATTATGGAGGCTGACAAGTCTGATATCTGTAGGGCAAGCTGGCAGGCTAGAAACTCAAGCAGAATTCCTTCTTGTCTGGGAAACTTGTATGTGCTCCAGGCTGCTGATCGGATGAGGCCCTCTTACATTATTTGCTGTTCTCTCCGATTATAGATGTTAATCACATCTGCCAAAGGCCTCCACAATGACATCTGAATAAGAGTTTGACCAAACAACTGGACACCAGAACCTAACCAAGTTGACACATAAAATTTAACCATCACAGATATCAACACTATGTGTCAACATTTATGCTGTGAACTTCATAAACAATATTTCTTTAAATTGGCAAATGCAAAGCCAATAGGGTCTGTAGTCAATATAAGAGTCATCTAACTTTGTTCATTAATAGCTTAAACAAAAGGTTATTTCGCTTTGGAATACACCATACATTTTTTGTGTGTCAGCATCAATTATTTTATTGAAAGGTGCATTTCTTATGTTTCTGTAAGCCAGGGTTGGCTGGCAATGGCCCATGGCTAACTCTGACCCACAGGCTATCTTGACATGGCCCAAAAGCTAAGAATGATTTTGTATTTTTCAATGGTTACATTATAAATTGTTAGGTAAGGAATTGTACATTCAACCACTGATAAAATTGCTATCTGTAATGATAACACATACACACATGTTGTACAAAAACCTATGTAATCCTCTAGATTTTACCTCTAAAATATTTTAAAATTTTGCCAACCCTTGTTATAAATCAAATACTTTCTTATTGTGGCAAGTCTTAAGTACTCACTGGATCATATGGAGCATTGTTGTGACATGTTTATCTAGCCTCTCTAAGAATATTATAATTCCTCAAGAAACATTAAAAATAGTAGCTTTTTTTAACTTAAAATTCTATCTTTATGAAGTAGATATTTTTAAAAAATGGCAGGAGCTCTAGTATTTAATGAAAAAAAACCCACACACACACACACTTATTTGAAACAAATGTAAGCATGAGGCAGCGACTCCAAAGGCCTGTCATCTTCTGGCTCTTCATCCATGTTTCCAGCCTCATCTCTTAGGAATCTCCCCTCCACTTCACTCCAGCAACAAGAACCTTTCCTTTGTTTCTTAAATACTTCCACCTTGTTTTTACCTAAACCATTTCCACTTATTGTTCCCTCTGCCTAGGAATAATCCCCAGACAGCTTCCCATAGCTGCCTTCCCATGACCCAGATATCAACTGAAATGTGACTTACAGAGGCACACTCTTTCTGACTATCCTCTGATCCACACTCCCCATCCATTTCTCCATCTCACTATTTTATTTTAATTTTTACACAGTGCTGTTGGGAATTATTTGTAAATGTGTTTATCATCTTCCATCAATAGAAGGCCAGCTATAAGATGGTCAGGATTTCACCTGTCTTACACATGGCTGTACCCAAGTATCAAGAACATTCAAAGGCCATAGAAGATGTTCAGTCAATACTTATGTACTAAGCAAGAGGGAAGGCAGAGAACACTGGCCAGATTGAGCTAGTAATGTCATTGTCCCAAGTGATTGGGTTATAACTGGTTAAAAGTGGCCTGGAAAATACTTAATCTGACCATTTAATTAACTAAAGGCATTGAAGACCCAATGCGAGTAAAGTGTTAGGTACTATAGATACAACAGTAAAGGAGAAAAACAAGATTCCTTCCTTCAGGGAACTCACCAAACGATACATCAGGAACAGAGAAGTTTGAACTGTAATGCCATATGCCAGTAGTATTATAAAATATATTTTATACATACCACTGAATGTTTTTTCTTACCAAAAATACTTTCTCACACTACTTTGAATCTTTATGTCTTAGCTTTACTATGTTACGGTGTTTCCTTGAATATGTAGAGCTTTGACAACATATCAATGTTAGCTATATGGATTTGTTATAAAGGTTTAAGCTAAATATTAAAAGACAGAAAAATTATTTTGTGTGCTATAAAACACAATACAGTGGTACCTCGAGATACGAGTTTAATTCGTTCTGTAACCTTGAGGCGTGGGAAACTATGAGACGCTCGAGTCACGGTAAACTGGTGGGTCATGTGCAGCCAGCTGACCCAAGCGATTACTCCTATCTCAAATGTTGCTTGTATTTCAAAGCAAAAATCGCTCGCTCTACAGCTCGTATCTCAAAAATCTCGTATGTTAGGGAACTCGTATCTCGAGGTACCACCATATAGAAAAGAGTTAACCATACTCAAACATATCGATCCTCTGACTTCATGCTTGCTGATTTAATGTCAGAGACAGGAAATTTTATCTGAAGATATACACGATGCTTTTCCACTGGTTTGGGTTTCTGACATTCAGACATTACACATCATTTTTAGCCAGAAAAGGGATAGTTAGCATGCCTATCTTTATTTCCATCTTCTTGTGCTTCTTTTGAAGAGCTTATTTCATAGTTTAAAGGTGGCCAGGCCCCCCCATGTTCATTTTTAAAACTTTAGGTGACCTCCCAAGCCCAGGGTCCTTCTCCCAAGAGGAAGGGTGCACAGAAAAACCTGGAAAAGAATCAATACCATCTCAGAACAAGAATGAAAAAGTGAAGTAGGGATACTGGACCCACCGAGTGTGCTCATGAGGTGGTTAGCTTCATGGAGAATTTTTAACTTGGTCAGTATGAAATTATTGAATGGCAAAAACAAAACAAAACAAAACAAAAACCCCAAACAAACAAATGAAGTCTGTTACATGATGTGCTCCTGCCAATATCAGTATGGCTTCTTTATGACTTTGTTTCTTGGAATGTATCCTTCACACACATACACACACACATACACACAAAGAGAGAGAGAGAGAGAGAGAGAGAGAGAGAGAGAGAGAGAGAGAGATTAAAGGGGTATTCTAGATATTTTTTCTTATTTACTTCCTCAGAAATTTAGAAGAATATTTGCATTTCAATCAGGCTTTAACATAAAACTGAGAAAAGTTTTTCCTGACATTTTGCATATCTACAGTGAATTAAAAAAACTATAAATATAAAATGCACATATATTTTTTCTTACCATCAAGAGTGAAAGTGATATAGGGAATATCTATAACTGACTCAACTGGAATTCAGGAGACCTGCCAGAGCTGTACCACAAGTAATCTTTTACCTTGAAAAAGAGATTTCACTTCTTTGATCCTCAGTTTCCTCATCTGTAAAATGAAAGCATCTTATAACACCATTTCTAATATGCTCAATTTCAATTCTAAGTTCTACTGTAAAGTTTAGTTTATACAAGTAAAAATAGCCTTGTCTCATTATAATAAGCATAGCCAATTTTAAATAAAGATGAACCAGATTTTTTTTTAATTTTGGATTGACACTATAACCATATGTAAAAACATATAAAATTGCACACCTTAAATATATTTTGCTGGTGTGTGTCTACTCCACCTTAATAAAGCTCTGATTTTTTTTTTTAAAGAATGCCACTTTAGTTCATTATCTGAAAATAATTAAATTAACAGCATTTGGGAGGGAGACACAAGAATGACATATTTTTACATGGTTATACTTTTAAACTATGCCAGACAATTAACAAAAAAAAAAGGAACCATTAATAGACACTCGTGCTACCCAGCCCTAAGTACCCTTGTCTACACACAAAAAAAAAATGCTTTGAGACAAAGGTCCTACCATTTGAATTTTATTGACCTGTTTGATCGTTTTTAACCACCTCTTGAATTCAACCAGTAAATAGTTATGCATTGCTTTCAAAATACCCAGGTGTTTGAGGACCTAGTCCCCAACCTGGGAAGTGGCTGGGGTTCAAAGACTCCACAGGTGAATGGAAGAAGGAGGGGCTGTTTACCTGCTAAGAAAGGCCTGGAATAAGCCTACTACTTACTTGTATTTCCACAAAACAAAACAGCTCATTAAAGAGAAAATAATTCCCTCAAACCAAAACAAAACATAAACTTACCTGAATTCAACTGTATTTTGATAGACTAAATTCAATAGAACTAATTAACAGGGGATCAGGCAGCCTGAGAGATAATGAAGAGAAAGGGAAACTATGGGGTTGAAAGAAAACACAGAGGAGATGGAAACAAAAGGGAATGGGGGGTGTTATAGCTCATAGTTTCAGGATCAACATTCATGTGTTTTATAAATTCATAGATATATAAAACCCTAATATGCAAATAGACTGAATGGCAGAACAACCAAACAACTGAACAACTGGTTGCTATGACATGTGTTGACCACCAGGGGTTGCACACAAAACATGGTAGGCATTGGCCACAGAAGAATTGATGGAGCAGGTGAAGGGGGATGCCAGATCAAGGTGGGGCACTGGTCATTGTCATCAGGGCGAGCCCTGATGGTTACTGAAAATTCTTTGCTCTTTGTGCCTGGCACTCACACCTGCTGCGGGCACCAGGCCTAGGCCTGGTGACACCCACAGCTGGTACCGGAGCCACTGCTCACACCTGCTGCCAGTGCCTGGTGTTGGTCTTGACCACTCAGCACTGTCTGCAGGTACAAGTGGTAGCTGCTGGCCTGGGTTGACCCTGAGGGTTTCTCCACATTCCCCTGCTCCTGGGGGATGATTAGGATAGCAGCCACTGCTCACATGGCTCACGCTATCAGCAGGTGCAAGTGGGGCTGGCATGGTCAACCTGTGGGAGCAGTGGCTGGGAGAGTGGGGTTGCAGGCAGACAAGGGACTGTTGGCCGCAGTCCGAGGGGCCAGGCAGGTGTGCAGAGGATGGGCCAAGACCCGCCCCTGTATCCACCACAGCCTCAGCATCTACAGTTTCTTTCAAGGTGCACAAATCTGTGCACCGGACTCCTAGTAGTTTATACGAAAAAAATCCCTTCTATAATTTATCAGGCAAACTCTATGCCAATGTACCCACTCTGTGAATACAGAAAAGCAAATGTAGAAATGAAGCAACTACATCTTTGGCAGGTGCTGAAGAAGTCTTTACTGAAACTCAGGATTACAGAAAATTATTTTTCTTTACCTTGACTTTTCAGAAAATTGTCTCACTGCTTCACTTCTCATTTTTGTGGTAAACAGACATAAAGCCAAGTGAAAAGTTGGTCTCGTTCTTTGTAATTCTCTTTATCTGCCTGCATAACTCAGGCAAAAAAAATCAGAATTACACACGCATTTGCAAATGGGTAGACCACGTATTGGAGAACTTCGCGAATTAGAAGATAAAAGAATGGAGTGACGTCTAATAAAAGCACAAAAATATTTTGTGGCAGTTTTCTCTTTACTGAATGTTCAAAGGATGTTTAAAATAAGGTTCCGCTTTCATTAACACTTAAGCACTGCTCCCTTCTCAATACCAAAATGACATTATAAATGGCATGTCTGCGTATTATAATCAGGTCCCAGGTTCTTCTTGTTTTCTGCTTCCCACATCAATAGCAGGAAAGGCAAGAGACTGGCCCAGACAATGGCAAAGCATTGGAGAAATGCCTTCAGTTATTATTACCAGAGTAAATGAAGAAACTGCAGACCAGATGGGTGTATATTATCTATCCAACTAAAAGAGTGTCTTGTTAACAGAGATAAATGGTCTGAAATGGCAGAACATTTTCTTGCAATTTTAAAAAATAATAGAAGCCATATTTCAGAGGATAATTCTGCAGTTTTTTTCAAGGTTTCTGCTAAAAACTGCATTTGATATTGATAGATACATTCTTAAAGTATCCATTGACACATTCATAAATATGTGAAGTTGAAGGAGGATTTAAAAAAATAAAAAACACCCAACTATAGTCATCTCTCTTGGAAGCTTGAAGACATAATGGGAATGGCCAAGCATCCAGTAGGGTTGAACATACTTTATTCATTCCTGAGTCCGCATTGCCAAACAAAATAGGGGCAGAGTGATATGGTGGGGAATGTAAAGGATATAAGGATCAGACAGACTGAGGCCACTCCAATTAATATCTGTGTGACCTTGAATATGTCAAATAATGTTTTCGTATTTCTAACATGTACATAAAGTCTAATTTAGAGGATTGGCATGAACATTCTCTAAGTATTCTATAAACATCCTGTTTACTACATGAAATGTGCCATCCGAGTGTTATCTTCTCAACAAGCAACATGTATCCTAATACAAAGTATTGGTTCTTTTAATCTCCTTTCAGAAAAGAACTTCTGCATATAAGCATAACCCATGGACACAGATAATGGGGTGGTGAGGGGCTGGGGAGGATGGGCATAGGCTGGGAGAGATTAATGGGGAAAAAAGAGAACCTATGTAATACGTTCAACAGTAAAGACTTTAAAATATACATAAATAAAATAAAAAAGAAAAGAGCTTGTTCTACATAATGGGAACATTTTATTTTTTCATTTTCTTTCAATATCATGGGTGAACTAGAAATTCAATGCATGAAATTTGTGCAATGGGAGATGGTGGTGAGGGGGGAGTTCATCAACCAGGCCTATACCCTCTCGCAGTCCAGGAAACCTAGGGAGATGTCTAAATGCCAACTTAGGCCTGCTCCCACTACCACCACTACACTCACCAGCCATAAGCCAGCATTGAGCATCTGCCCCCTGGTTGTCAGTGCACATCATAGTGACTGGTCATTCTGTTGTTTTGCCAATTTGCATATTAACCTTTTATTGTATAAGACTAGGGGCCCAGTGCATGAAATCTGTGCACTGGGTAAGAGTCCCTCAGCCCAACCTTCCCCTTCTCACAGACTGGGAGTGCTCAGGGGATGTCCTACTGATGGTTTAGGCCCACTACTCATTGGGAGCAGAACTAAGCCGCAGTCTGGCCTCTTTGTGGGGGGCGACCAGGCTGATCAGGGGAAGGTGCCAGCCCCATTACCCCATTGCTGCAGCCACTGCCAGTCACTTTAGCAGCCAAGGTATTTTCATCAACATGGACTCCAGTCCCTTCACCATGAAAAAATGACAACTTTCTTTAAGCATTTTCAAGATGCGTGTCTCATTGAAGCTCAATGCACAAAGATTTGTGCTAGAATTGGCCTTTGTTTCCCTGGATGCTGGCACTGCCTTTTCACTTCAGCCCAGCCCAGGAGCCACCTCTTTCCACTCCAGCCCTGAGATGTCTCTTTCCACTCTGGCCCCGGAGTTGCCTCTTTCTGCTCTGGCCCCACCTTCCCATGCTGCCCATACGCCCTGAGAGACTAGGGGTGGGGTGGAATGCCTGTGTCATCACCATGGCAACGATGCTAGTGTCCCGCCTACCCCTAGTCACTTGGTGCCTTTGTATGAAAATTAACTGCCATCTTTGTTTGGTTAATTTGCATACTCCCTCTGATTGGCTATGGGTATAGCAGAGGTACGTCAACTTACATGTTTGTCTACTATTAGGTAAGATGACATTTCTTTCTTTATTTTTCTTTATATCCTCACCTGATGATATTCCCCTCCCCTCCAATCCCAGGCTCAGCCCCTACCCAAGGCTAAAGCCTCGCTCCAGGCTATAGTATTGGGAAAGGGGACCCCTCACCCCTCCAATCGCAGGCTCGGCCCCTTTCCAATCCTAAAGCCTCTGCCCCAGGCTTTAGACTTGGGAAGGGGTTCCCCTACCTGCACCTCCAATTGCAGGCTTGGCTCCTTCCTAAGCCTAAAGCCTCTGCCTGATGGCCAGCTGGGAGTGAGCTGGGTGCCAAGGCAGTTCCTGGGACCCAGGTATGTATGCAAATTAACTGCTATCTTTGTTGACTTAATTTGCATACTCACTCTGATTGGCTGTGGGGCGTAGCAGAAGTATGGTCAATTTACATGTTTCTCTATTATTAGGTAAGATAGCTCCATTTTGAATAGAAAATGAAACAAGATCCCTGACAAAAGTACATGATAATTATGATTCCCCCTTTTACAGTCCCTGAGCTGGTCAAATCTATGTTATAGTTAAACCTAAAACCCAATATGAATGTAAAAATACTGCCTTATTTGCATCAAGCCATATCTGTAGGCCAAACAGTGGGCTATTTATTATTTGAAAAATACAATTAAGTTCTGAGATATTTTATTTTACTTGGAAAGCCTCCTTTCTCTAGGAACATAACAGTATTTTATGAATTTATAAAGTGCTGTACTTTAGAGGCAGTCAAAATACATTTCTTACAATCACAATACCTTGTATTTTGAATCTGGGTAATAGCTACCTAGGATATCAAAACCACCTTTAGAGTAGCTTTGGGCCTTTTTTTGTTCATGTCACCTCAATTGTGCTTATAGCCACCCAGGGGTCTTGGGTGAGTTACAGTCTTTCCAGTCAGCATTTGGTTAGTTGGGTTTGTTTAATTACTAGGCATGATGAAAGATACAAGTGCCTTATTAACGTGTCAAACCCAGGACAAACTACAACCCAGTATGTGACACCCTAGAAATTAAGGAGAAGATGAAGGTGTCTCCTGGGAATTCACAGCCCAGTTTTAAAAAACCTGTGTGGTGGACAAGGTCAGAGCAATCCCATTGTACTTGGAGATTCAAGTCAGAGCATTAAGTGATGATTAGATCAAGTCAAATGACGTGAAAAATAAAAGGAATAAAAGAAAGACGGGCTATGAAGGAACCACACACTATATTCAGTCTAGTAGGTCAGAAGCAGGGCCTCTAGTGCCAGGTTTTCCTCTCTTCTTCAGTTGAGCACCAGAGGAAGTCCTTTGTTTAAATGGCGCAGATGTTTCATATGGAAAACACCTCAGCACAGTGTGGAAGCTGAGATTGATTTTTGCAACATCGGTTCCATCTCTCTTAATTCCCAATAAAAGAGAGAAATCGGTGGCATCCAGTAGACCTGAGGTTGTATTTATGTGATTAGATATGTATTTTAAGTGACTACAGATTAGTTTTCTTCTGGGACCAATCCCTACTCTACTCCATTCATATGCTCCTGATGGGAGCCGCCATGTTTTTTCAGCGACTCACCCTCTTCCGGAGTCTGGACCAATCCCAGCATCTTCCTGAGATATTTTAAATGTCTGAGCACAGACAGGGTGATACAGTCTCCCTCTTGTGGCCAAAATTAACAAAATGTGAATTTGCTTATTTATTTATTTATTTATTTATTTTTAATATGGCTCCTTAGAAACAGAACATGTGGTGAAAAATAAAAAAGTAAAATAAAATAAAGGTAAAATGCAGACAGAGCTATGAAACTTGGAAGGAGGGTCTGTAGCAACCACACCTCTGATTCCAACATCCCTCAGGCAGGGGGAGATCCATCCCCTCCCTTGCTTTGTTGTTCAAATCTGCCATAATTGCACAAGTTGATAAATGACTGCTCCAGAGAATAGTTTGCTAGGGTTAGGTTTCTGACACTTGCAACAAACTTATACACTCACCAAAGTCTCATTTACTCAGCTCAATTTTCTCCTAACACAGCCTGAAACAGCACCCTAATAAATTCCTCATTACTTGCATAAATGTATAGAGGCCTTACCTTTGCAGAACACTTCACTTTGACAGTTCAACTTAACAAGTTGTTTCAACTCTCTGGGTTTTAATTTTCTTATCAATTACATGGCAGGGGCCGAAGTAGATCAGAGGGACTCAGGGAGGTACATGCACCACTTCCCCGCATGGCAGTTATTATGAACCAATCCTGGCATGTTTTCCAAGAACCTTCTGCCTCAGCATTCTCAGCATAGTATACAAAATAAAGTTTACTTGCCATTTCTGGACCTTAAATCATCTCAAAATACCACAATAGCCTTTCTTAGAAGCCAATGCATTGGACCAGGAAAGTATCTGATTCCCATTTCACAGGTAAGGAAATTAAGGCACACAGAAATGTATGGTCCATATAAAACTGTTCAACTTGCTTTTAATTCTACCTCCACAATCAGGCCTGGGGCAGGATGGAAGATAAAAAGTTAGGCCTTTAAGTATAGTGAGTTTCTTCCCTTGGAAGGGGGGCAATGGGACAAGGCACTCCATGTCTCTTGTATGACTGCCTTGGAAATTATCTTCTCTTGCCCATCCCTTCCTCTCTCTTTCCTTATGCTATCACATCAGTACCAGCTGGCTGTACCCCACATTAAAGGAAGAATGGGACCCAGCCAATTATTGCTTCTCTGCATTAAGTTGTACCCTGGTGAGTAGCATTCCCAAAGGGGTTGAACTTAAGAATGCGAAATAACAGAGGAGCTAAGGGAAACTGGCTCAGGGACCCACTTTGGAACCCAAGCCGAGATGCAAATTTGGGGTCTAAGCATGCCATTTAGCCAACCATGCAAATTAACACAGACGCACTTGCCCGGGGCCGGAAAGAAACCAGGAGGGGGAGCCACAAGGAATTCAAATGTGTTCTGTTTTTCCTTCAATTGACTTTTGGTCATGTTTTCATTGGTATTCGTTTCAGTAGATGCCTATGGCTGAAGGTGAATGTTTGTTTTCTTAACCAGGGCATCGGTAAGCAGATGTGAAAAAAAAAGAAATGAGTTAAGATTGAAGGTTAATAATGGTAAATTTTTTGAATAAACTAGGAAGAAAGGTTAAAAATAGAATATAAAAATTCTACAGATATATATAATTTTATACACACACAGCTGAAAACTGGTGCAAATATGCAATTCAACCCAGTCAACCCACATCTAAGAATCTTTCTTTCTTTTTTTTTTTTACTTTAAAGGTTACCATTTACAATCGCTGTTTATGGGTGCAGGGGTTAGGACAACTGTACTTAGTTGCAATTTTTCAAATATATGCTCTTCATAAAAGCAAGCATCTCGCTCTGACAAGGGTTGTAACCCTCATGCATTTTCTATAGCTCTAGCTGAATTGGAACTGTTAGGTCCTATTCACTTCCACCTTCTCAGAGAAGATTCCATTTCCCAATTATTGGAACTGTGAGTCAAATAAAAGCAAATGTTGTTAAAGAAAACAACGTAAATACAGCCTTTCAATATCTAAAGAGAGCTGGGATTGATTGGAACTAAGTAGTTGGAAACACATCTCCATTTCTGTCTTCAACTACAAAGGTGCTGATGGTAGGGAAGGTGGTGAGGGCAAGAGTGGTAGGAGCTGGGAGCAGGGGCAAGGAGGAGAGAAAAATCATTGAAATAAAGAAAGAGAATTGGTAATTGGTCTGTGGTATTTCCTCTGCAACTTAATGCTATCAGACTGGCATCTTGCTTATCTATCCAGATTGAGCACATTGCTATTATGAAACAGAGCTCTCTTCTAGGATACATTAGAGAGCTAATAGCTCTAGCCGGTTTGGCTCAACTGATAGATCATAGGCCTGGGAACTGAAGGGTCTCGAGTTTGATTCTGCTCAGAAGTGCATGCCTGGGTGTGGGTTCAATCTCCAGTAGGGGGTGTGCAGGAGGGGGCCCATCAATGATTGTCTCTGGTCATTGATATTTAAATCTCTCCCTCTCTTTTCCTCTCTGAAATCAGTAAACACATACAAACAAAAAGTAAAAAGATCTAACAGGATGTAGCAGGATACAAAATTAATGCCAAGAAATCTATGGCACTTCTATACACAAACAGTGAATTTACAGAAAGAGAGACTAAGAAAAAAATCAAATTTACCATCACACCAAAAAAAAAATTAAGATACCTAGGAATAAACTTAACTAAGGAGGTAAAAGACCTCTACTCAGAAAACTATAAGATGTTGAAAAAACAGATAGAGGAAGACATAAACTAATGGAAGTACATACCGTGTTCATGGATTGGGTAGAATCAACATCATCAAAATGCCCATACTACCCAAAGCAATCTATAGATTCAATGCAATCCTCCTTAAAATACCAACAACATATTTCACAAAACTAGAACGAACTCTCCAAAAATTCATCTCAAATAAAAGAAGACCCCGAATAGCTGCTGCAATCCTGAGGAAAAAAAAAAATAGTTGGGATCTCAACACCAAATTTCAAGCTGTGTTACAAAGCCACTGTTCTCAAAACTGGTACAAAAACAGACACAGAATAGAGAACCCAGAAATTGACCCAAACTACTATGCCCAATTAATATTCAACGAAGGAGGCATGAGCATACAATGGAGTCAAGACAGTCTCTTCAATAAATGGTGTTGGGAAAATTGGACAGATACATGCAAAACAATGAAACTAGACCACCAACTTACACCTTACACAAAAATAAACTCAAAATGAATAAAGGACTTAAATAGAAGACAGCAAAAGAAACCATCAACAAAACAACAAGAAAGCCCACTACAATGGAGAACATATTTGTTATCACCGATAAGGGTTTATCTCCAACATTTATATAACTTAACAAAAGGAAGATAAACAATCCAATCAAAAAAAAGGGCAATGGACCTAAATAGAAACTTTTTGAAAGAAGATAGAAAGAAGACCAAGAAACATATGAAAACATGCTCAAAGTCACTAATTATCCAACAGATGCAAATCAAAACGACAATGTGGTACCATCTCACACCTGTCAGAATGGCTATCATCAATAAGTCAATACATGACAAGTGTTGGTGAGGATGCAGAGAAAAAGGAACCCTCGTGCATTGCTGGTGGGAATGCAGACTGGTGCAGCCACTGTGGAGACCAGTATAGCGTTTCCTCAAAAAACTAAAAATAAAACTCCCATTTGACCCAGTGATCCCACTTATAGTAATATATTCCAAGAAGCTAGAAACATCAGTCAGAAAGGATATATGCACTCCTATGTTCATAGCAGCACAATTTACCATAGCTAAGATTTGGAAACAGCCTAAGTGCCCATCAGCAGATGAGTGGATTAAAAAACTGTGGTACATCTACACAATGGAATACTATGCTGTGCAAAAAACTAAGGAATTCCTATAATTTGTAACAACATGGATAGAACTGGAGAGCATTATGCTAAGTGAAATAAGTCAGTCAGAGAAAGATAAATATCACATGATCTCACTCATCTATGGGAAATAATGAACAATATAAGTTGATGAACAAAAACAGATCAGATCCAGAGATAGGGAAACATCTACTGGACTGTCAAACCTCAGAGAAAAGGTAGAGGAGGATGGGGGTAAGGGGGAGAGATCAACCAAAAGAATTGTATGCATGCATATAAGGATAACCAATGGACAGAGACAGCAGGGGGGTGAGGGCATGTATGGGAGTGGGGTGGAGGGGCATTAGGGGGATATGGAGACATATTTAATACCTCAATGAGTAATTTTTTTTTTACAAAAAGATCTAATAGGTTAAAATGGCTCAAGGAGCATTTGTGTTTGTGTGTGTGTGTGTATGTATGTGTTAGTCTGTTTGTGATTTCATTGCAAGAGTCCTTACAGAACTGAAAAAAAATACAGATTCAGCGTTCTCAGGGAGTGTAACCTAAGAGGGAATTTCTACAATTCTCCAATTTTTAAAGAGCCTTAAACTCAAAGGATCTCCATGAATCCTCCCAACATGTGACTGGTCATAGGAGCTTCACTTTCTACAGCATTACTGATGTTGAAGAGACCAGGAGAAACTTGGCTACATTTTACCCAAGTTATTTTCTATTCATTGCCTTATTCTTTGGGCATATTTGAAGATCCTGGCTCCTGGTCACCTTGAGTGGTTGTTCCAGTACATATTCCCAAAAAGAATAGATGGCCTGCTTCTTCTTAGTCATCACAGCCTAAGCAAATAGTTGGAAATGATAAGTGTGCCAAATAGCTGAGGGTCACATAACCAACTCATGGAATCTTTAGGAGTTTCTCTGAACATTCTAAGGCATATAGAGTATAAATTGGGGGATCAGGGTGTTGGGGAAAGAGAAGGCACTCAAGATATTTGTTAAACATAAGCAGTTTGTCAAGCAACTGACATTTCATATCTCATATAATCTTCACAATAACCTTGCAAAGAAAATCTGATTATTTCATTTTTGATGAGGATACATGGGGCTGTTCAAGAATGTGCAATGTTTTTAACTCTAGAAGCTCATACAGTCAATGACAGAAAATGCATCTACTTTTGTTCCCAGCTTGATTAACTAGTACTTCATGAAGAAAAATGTATGATAGTTAAAATGTAGGACATGATTTAACATATATACTTATTGTGAAAGAAGTTCCCTCCATTGAGTTAATTAGTACAACTTCATTTTCAGTATTTATCCTTTTTATGTATATAATTAATATTTCAATTCTACTCTTTTAGTAACTTTCAATTATATAATACTAGAAACCTGGTGCACAAATTCATGCACCGATGGGCTCCCTTGGCCTAGCCTACAGATTAGGCCAAAGCTGGCTCTCTGACATCCCCTGAGGGGTCCAGGATTGCAAGAGGGCACAGGCCAGGCCAAGGGACCCCACTGGTGCACCACTGGGGCTGGGGAGGATGCAGGAAGTAGGCCAGCTGGGGAGGGACCATGGGAGAGCTCCAGGGCATATAGGGTCAGTCCCAAATAGCCAAACTCCAGCAGCAAGCTCACCTGCTGGTTGGAGTATCTGCTCCTGGTGGTCAGTGTATATCATAGTGAGCAGTTGAGCGGCCTTACCATATCATATTATGCTTTGATTGGTTGAATGGATGACCAGACAACTGGACACTTAGCATATCAGGCTTTTATTATATAGGACAGTGTTACCAGCCACAGTCACTATATCAGATGTTAATTCTCAGAACATATTCCTCTTATAACTGAAAGTTTATACCGTTTTACCCTCCTAATTTCCCCACCTTCCAGCTTCAGTGCATCCATTTTGAAAGTTGGTGGGTTTCTTAGTGATTTTTATTGCAAATTGAAAGATATAAAAAATAAAGGGACAAAACATTTAGCATAGAGACTAGAATATGAAATCCAAATAAATCAAAAGAAAGTAGGAGGAAGTGAATAGATACATGGCTTTAAAAATACAGCCATAAGGCAAACAAGTCATGATTCTGGGAGGCCCTCTTCCTTCAGAGGCTCCCAAGCTTGGAGGATGAACCCATGGACATACTGGTTCTGTGACCTGATTGCAGTTTTCAAAAGGCATACTGCCTTCTCTCGAGCACCCATTTTCAACAGCAGACACTTCCATGATGAAAGGTGGATTTCTGTGCACTAATGTTTTAAGGGTTTATGGTCTAATAGCAGTGCTTCTGGGTCTTTTCTGAGGTTCTGCATATAAAAAATGAATCTTATATTGTGACTGTACTCTTATAGTGATTATGTGTCTACAGATGTGTAATTATAACTGAAAACTTCCCCGGCTTATATTTTGTTTTATATATGCAATGCATTCTAATTTGCTGTACTGTGTTTTTAGACGATGTTTCTGTGAACCCATGAGCACAGGGATCAAGTGCACACCATGGAGTAAAAGAAGCTGGGTCATAGCTGAGTCCAAATACTTGCCAGTTGTATAAACTTGAAAAACATTACTTAATCTGTCATAGTAATTCCTCAGAGGAATCATGATGGTTAATTTTTATGCATCCTACAAAGTATAGAATAATGTGCTCAGAGTTTTGTGAGTAATGCAAAAGAAAATGGAGAGATGAGGAAAAGAAAGAGGAGCTCAAACAACATAAAGACTTGTGTAGACAGAAATATTTTTTACTACTTTAAGAGCAGACTCTTAGTCATTTTCTCTTGTAATTTAATATAAAAAATATGCCATATATATTTGTCCATTATTTTATTTAGGACTACTAAATTTAGGTGTACTAGTTAATAATGGCTAATTTTGTAATCAAAGAAAACACGATCATTTCAAGAGAAACATCAAAAGTGCTTTATTCAAAGTAATGTCCACCACTAGCTATACATTTCTCCCATCTTTCAGATAATGTGTGGATACTGTCCCAATAGAACTTTTCTTGTTTTGAGGCAGACCATTCAGAGACCCAATTTTCCACTTTTTCATATGATTGAAGTGCTGCTCAGAAAGTGCATGTGCCATTGATCAGAACAAGTGGTCATCTGAAGGAGCAAGGTCTGTTGAATATGGCAGGTGGGTTACTATTTCCCAGGCAAGATCTTTTAACGTGACTTTAACTGGTTTCAAAGTGTGTGATGGTGCATTTTCATGAAGCAATGTCTTCATGGCAAATTACTTTGCCATGTCTTCTGACGCATCCTAGTAATTTCATGATCAAAGCATGGGTCAGATTGATTATTTGTTGTTGGTACCTACCAGTATTAATGTTTTCACCTGATTTTAGAAGCTCATAATACACTACACCTTTCTGATCCCACCAAACGCAGAGCATTGTCTTCTTTCTGAATTGATTTGGCCTGGTAGTCGATGTTGATGGTTTTTAGACAACCCGTGATTTTGTGCATTTGGGATTCTCAAAATAAATTCACTTTTCATCGCCAATCACAATTAGATGCAAAAGAAGACTTTCTTTCGTACCCTTGAAGCAACATTTTACTGATGACTTTTCAGTTTTCCATTTGTCTTCTGTTCAGTTGATGTGGCACCCATTTTCTTTCCTTTAAAATATTTCCCTTTGCCTGTAAATGATCAGAAATTGTTTGCTGAGCAACGTTTAATCTTTCTGCCAGTTGTTTTTGAGCTTGACACATATCTTCATCCAATAATGCTTGTAATTGTTGGTCTTCAAACTTTTTCAGTTGACCTGTATGTTCTTTGTCTTTCACATCAAAATCATCACTTTTAAAGCATTTAAACCAGTGTTCAGAAGTATCTTGAGATGGAGCATGTTCACCATAAGCTTCCCAAAGTATACGATCACTTTTTCTTCAAAATAAAGAAATGAATAAAAACTTCTTGCAAATGACCTTTTTATGGCATGAAATTCAACATTTTTAAGCATAAAATATATATGATGCTAACACCTTCAGCAAATTTGACATATGAAGTTTTGAAGCTTGCTGTCAATACAACAGAACAGCATACATGTCAAATAGCATATATATCAACATGTGTACAATTCTGATCTATTGAAAAAAAATCTGCATTATAACCTGATACATCTAGTATTTGTCTCAATAGATAGTCAAGTCTTTTAGGGCAAAGACAGAGTTTATTAATCCACCATTTTTTTTGTCCTAGAATCATGCCTTTCATATAAAAGTCAACCAATGATTACTTTTTTACAGAAGGGGTAACAAGTAAATAGAGATGCATTATTAGTTTATTTGTATCCATATACCAAAGTAATTGTTCCATGTAGTAAAAATCTATAGTCTTATAGACTTCTGGGTGCCAGTGAGCATAGCTTATCTTTCCCTCAACTCTACTCATTACTCACCCTTTAAAATTATTTTGATATCCATGCAATAATATGAGAGAAGGAGGGAGAGAGAGAGTGCTATTCTTCTACAAGTCCTAAAAGAAAAGCAAAATTTGGAGAAATTTTACCTTTCTCTATGAAGCACATTATTCTAAGCATGTGGCATCTCACAAGAGCTCTAGATGTTCTTGTGATGAATAGCTCTAAGATGAGTTTGACTAACAAACAAAATAGATACAGACTCATCAATACAGAGAACAGGCATACAGCCAGCAGAGGGGAGAGGAGTTGGGGACTGGGTGAAAAAAGGTAAAGATATTAAATAACAACAACAGAAGACCTCATAGTCACAGACAACAGTATGGTGATTACCAGAGGGGAGGAGGGTTGGGGAAAGTGGAAAGGGTAAATGGGAATAAACATTGTGACAGAGGAGACTTGACTTGGGGTGGAGAACATACAATACAATATATAAATGATGTATTATAGAAATGTACCCTGAAACCTATATGATTCTATTAACCAGTATCACCACAATCAATTCAATTAAAAAAAGAAGATGAAGTTGAAATATTTGGTTGTCCAGGCTATGAAATTGGTAATACTTGAATTCCCACTTCTCTCTTATCTCAAAGAAGGGAGAAAAGTGGAATGAGATGACATCACCTACAACTTCCATTCTTAGTTTGTTTTTCTTTTGCCTTTCTCTACTGATCTGGGCAAAAGCACAGAAAAAAAGTTGGCAGTAGCAGAAAAATACTGAAATCCAGGGGGAAAAGACCTGTGAGATTATGACACATTTTTCCCTGCTCATGTTTCCAGCTTCTTTTCATGGCCAGTTGGCATTATATCCTTAACCACTCTCATTTCCATTTCTGTTAACAGAAGAGAATTCTGTTTATTATGCTAATGCAAGGGAATGACAAAGTTGAAATTCTCTAGAGCATTGAAGTTATCAGGATTCAAGGTAGACTGGCCCTGATTCACCTCTCCCAGTTGGAGATGGTAGGATGAGCAAGGTCTTGAGATGAATAAGCCAATTATGTAGTGTTGTTGAATGTCTATGCTTACCTAATATCGTGCAGGGAAAAACTGAGGAAGAGAAAACAAGACTCAGGACTGTTTAAGGAACTATGAAGTTTTCAGTCTACTAGAAGAGGCGTGACTACAACATGAACTACATAAAGTCCTGAGGGTATGACTTGTTCTCTCTTTGTCTGTGATTCCCTGTACCTGGCACTGGGCCTAACAGGAAGCAGGTAAATGTTGGTAATTAACTAATTAGTAGGTTAAAGTTGAATCCTTGGAATTGGATAGACCTAGATCTCAGATCTGTCCTTTTCTAGATCTGTGATTCTGAACAACTTGCTTGATCTCTCTAAGCGCTGCCTTTCGGCACTTTCTTCCTTTTATCTTAAGCACAAAAACTGTAATCATTAAGTGCACCAGAGCTAAAACATCTAGTACAGAGCCTAAGAAAGAGTAGCTGCTCAATAAATGGCTATTGCCTTATGATGGTTGTTAAGATCAGGCCTTAACTCATACTCAGCATGGTAGCTCCTTGTTCTATTCAGGAAGATACTTGGACAAAGGTGCAGAACACAATTCTCATATGGATCCAGAAATAGCCCTATGATCTGTCCCCAACTCAGTTGTATCCCTCAAATATCTCTTCCACTCATGCTCTGCTGACTTCAGATTCTACTCTTGTTTTCTGAGTAATACTGGTCCCTGATGGGATGCTGAAGGTAGCTTAATGTACACCTTAAACAAATGAATGAGAGGACCAATCTCCCCAGCATGAAGGTAACAGGCAGTTGAGTAATACTGATGGCTTACAAGCCATGAAACAGGTCATAACAATTCTGAGTTGAAGTCCAAGTCATGCAGTGTACTAGCTATCTGCACTAAGACTAATTGTTTAATCTTTCTGAACCACAGATTTAAAATTTAGGTATTATCTGCAAGGTTGTCACGACAATTACATACCAAAATATATAATGTGGTCAATGGGTCCTGTCACAGAATAATTACTCAATTCCTTATTTTAATATTTTTCTCCTATAAACTTGGTATTGGAAACCTAGCACTAGGTGCAGCCACTTTCCTGACTATTCATTATGACCTCCTAAAATATTTCTTAAAATGCTTTAATTTTAAACTGCTTCATTAAACACTAATATTTCTCACCCTTTTACATCATAAGCCTTTTTGAGTTTGTGAAGAATTGATTATTGCTGTCACTGGATTCCAGAAACTCTCAATTCCTGAAATAATAAGTTTCCTTCTTGAGCTAAAGAAACTTCATCAAGCAGCCATTACCCACTGTAGTAATGACTTATTCTTTCAAAGCCTCTAGAGGGCAAGATCACTATAATTTGCTGCTAAATTTCATCTGGCTTGTGATTCCAATTTAGCCAGAATTATGAAATGTCCCTTCAAATTAAGTAAACCACCAAAGCTTTTGTGTTATCTGCAGGATGACAATATATCCCATTAGCCCTGCTCTCCAGATTTCAATGAAATTCAAACTCATCTGTAATGACCCACAATTGGCGCTACCACCCTTCGTCACTAAAGAGTCTATTGATAGGAAGGAGGCATCAGCAATCAATATAGTATGTTAACTTTTGTCACTAGGAGAAGATAGTAGTTAATTGTTGAGACATTGACAGTTCCTAAACATGAATCAAGATTTAAAAAGTAGAAAATTAGAGGACTCCACTCTCGTTTAGGAGAAGGTATAAATATTACATATATTGTGATTCTTTGTTCTTATATGAAAATATTTGGGTTTAAGGACCAAATTATAAAGCATGTGATATAATTATCTGGGAAAGAAAGTTTTCAGACTGGTTAGTTAAAGAATAGTGTCATAGAGATGTTACAGCAGGGAAGGTGCTTCATGGATCTAATCTATACCAACCTGCTGAGCATTCATTGTTTATATCACATCATCTTGATTACAACTCTATAAAAAAAGTATTAACTAAATTCTACATGAGTGAATTGAGGTCCAGAAAAATAAAATAACCAATCCAAAAGCTCACATCCAGAGGTGGAGGAATAAGGATGGGGACATAGATCTGTCCAAGTTTACAATTCACACCTCAGGTTGGCTATGACACTAAAAGTCAGACAGATAAAGTGTCAGGACCATAATACCTTGGGAACAAGGACTATAGAGGAATGATTTTTCAATTCAATTTTCAATTCAATTCAAATATTTTCAAATTTTTTAGAGACTGTTCTCATAGACTTTTATCAGCTGCCTTAGGGAAGTTATGTACGTTAAAGGTTATGCCTGAGGGTTCTACCGACAAATTATCTTTGCATTTGAATTTCTGCTCTGCCCCTTTCTAGCTGTATAAACGCAGAGAAATGTTCTTCAGTCCCAGATTTCCTCATCTCTGAAATGGATAAAAAAAAATAATAATCACCTTGCACAGTTTCCACAAACATTAAACAGGATGGCATGTGAAAGCAAAGTTCATTGTCTGACACAGTATGCACTCAATGCATGGTATCTGTTTTTATTACTCCTTTAATACAAAGCCATCGTATAAAGTAATAATCTCAATGAAGCATTTGACTTATTCCATGCCGATATTAATTTATTGTTAGAATAAGAATGAACAAACACTGCTTATTCAGGACAAGGGAAAGGGTGAATCCAATAGTCATACCTCACCCAGAGTGATCAGGGACATTCTCAAAGACAGAAATATTCAACAAATTCCACTACAGTCCTGCTAAGAGCCATACAGCAAACCAACAATGAAGGGAAAGGCTCTTACCTACCTGTGTCACACAGAAATTTTTGTTATTGTTTATTCAAAATATCAGAGGGCAAAACCTTTAGTAAAGTGTGTGTCAATTGACATTGGGGAAATCTGGTGGGCAGTAGAATCCAAAACCATCTTAAAGGTGAGAGTTATCCCAACAATTTATTGTCTCTTTCAGAATCTAATCCTCTGATTCTGTAAAATCCTTGAGTAGCTACTACCCAAGGTGCTTCACTACCTTTTTAAAGGAACAGTTCATCCAGAATACTTCCCTCGATTCTGATCAGTGGCTTCATTGAGGGAAAATGACCAGAAATGACCACAAAAATGCTTAAAAATCATCCCAATGTAATTCGTGCTATCTCACATTTTCTGGGCACATAATCTAGTTAAGCAGAATTTGGTCTTTTGTTATTTGAGCAAGATACTCAGGGTCACAGCTATGCCTCCACAACACTGAGAACTCAGTCCTGCCAGTTTGGCACCCATTCCTGTCTTATTCCACATTAAAGATGAAATACTCACATGACCCTTTGGGCCACTAACTGCCCACACAATCTTGTCATTTTATTTCCTAAGCAGAAGGTAGTTATGTGGACTTTTATCAAATCAACCTATTTCTCTATGAAGAAATCTCTATCTCCCATCACTTTTAGAGATATATGCAAGAAATGGATTAACCATTTCAATAGATTCCAGCTCATATAAAGATGAGAGAGATCGACCAGGACTCTAATGCCAAAGAGTTGTGGAATGTCCTTGACCACGACACTGGTATCCTTGAACACTCTTACTCCTTCTTGGCTTAGTCTGCTCCTTTAGCCAGAACTGTCTCAACCTCTTCTGGTTTCCTTTTCTTTTCTTTTCTTTCTTTTTAATAGTTTTTAAAAAATGTATTTTATTGATTTTTTTTACTGAGAGGAAGGGAGAGGGATAAAGAGTTAGAAACATCGATTGATGAGAAACATTGATCAGCTGCCTCCTGCACACCTCCTACTGGGGATGTGTCCTTGATCAGAATTGAACGTGGGACCTTTCAGTCTGCAGGCTGATGCTCTATCCACTGAGCCAAACCAGTTTTGGCCTTCCTTTCTTCTTCTTCTTCCTTTCTCTCTCTCTCTCTCTCTCTCTCTCTCTCTCTCTCTCTCTCTCTCTCTGTCTCTCTCTCTTTGTCTTTTTTTTTTCTGCAGGTATCAGACGTCTCCACAAATTGTTAATACATTTCCTATTTCATAGCTTCTTATTAGTTTGACTTCTTCCTAGCCTTGCCCTGGGCCCATTTTTATATGCTTTATTCTCATTGGCATCTTCTCTGCATGAAAATCTCTACTTGGGATTTCATCCAAAGTTAATTTTCAGTTTTTCAAAATTTTTAGGGAGAGCAAGGTAAGTTTGGAAGACAAGCATCGACAGTCAAGGCTTCCTATGATATTCACCCTAACTGTGTTCTTATCCCAAGATGTTTACTTTTCTCTTGTTCTCTTCTTGCTAGTAGAAGGCTTCACTGGAGAAAATGAAGAAACAATGTGATTGCTAATCTTGGTTTTAGGAGAGAGAGAGAGAGAGAGAGAGAGATTATCATGGAAATAGTCAGTTCATTTGCACATAGAGCCCTTGGGTGGTTACCACTTGTGGTTTCTATAGCAGCTTCTACAACACCATAAGCAGGGATTCACCTCCACTGGGTCTTTTTTCCACACCTCCCTCCCCCACTCTCTTTGTTCAGACTCTAGCCACCAGGAAACCACAGAAAACCAAAATGTTATGTGGATCTCTTTGTCATTAGAAGATCTCATTTGCTGTAGTTAAGCCTGTGTTTGCACAGTTACAATCAGATAATGGTGTCTATTTCTAAACAACTCACACTGTCAAAGCTTAAGACAGATGAATCTTCTCCAACATTCAATCAGCCATTATGTTGACAGTGTACCTAACACTATACACTCCCATAGAAAATGCCAGTTTCTGCCTTTCCAAATGGTTTGTACCCTCCTGTGACTGATACCAAGGCAAGCCAGTGACAGAGGTCAGGATGAACAAATAGTTGGTTGTTATGAGGTACTATGCCTAGTTTCCAGTGTGCCTACAGATGAATTAAACCACTGAACCTACCGTCTCATTACTTGCTCCTAAAAGTGGTACCAGACCATCCCACTAGCTTTATTCTTCCTATTATCCTTCCCATTCCCAGCAACCGACTCCTTTCAATCAGAGCAAACCCTACTTTCATACTCCTGTATCAATATAAACTGACCTCCTGTATTTAAGAGTGAGAAACCAAAAGTTTATCATGCCACATCTGAGTCTTTTAGTATTTAACTGCTGAAATATTGGTAAGAGCTTGAATTGATCTACAGATAGATCAAGGTAGATTAATATTAAAAGATATTATAAATTTGATGTTTTGAACCCTGAGTTTTCCTAGAAAAAAAAAAACTTATCTAGAGTCATTTTACTTCTAATATTGTTGTAGTAGCTTAAGAAAATATAAGTAGAAGTGTTTTAAGACAACTCAATGCATTTGTAAGTCAGAGTCCTGGGAAGCTGTGTCTTCTTGCCATGCCCTGCCCATCACATGGCGACGGGAGAAAGGAGTACGATCTCTATAACTTGATGCCAGTAAAATACAGTATAGTGACTAAACAATTTAAAGACAATCACATGATTACAGGCAGTTAGGCCTCCTGGTTTTAAATGACTGTGGACTCATTTAAGCATGTGTCCACAGGGGACCAAAAGTCTATGATGGATCATGCAACTCTTGAGATCAGTAATGGTTCACCATGGCCTGGTTAATAGTTAGACAAGCTGTTCACATTTGATTAGGGTTTTCTTTTCCATTGCTGTAATTGTATGATAATTAACTCAACTGAATTACATCTCATTTGGGGAAAATATGTACATTTTGAAGTTTCAGGAGTAACAGATTCCATGTGCCAAGAAAGTCTGAAATTGTACAGCAGGTCTCCTGCTCAGCCATAAAGATTGGACCAGTAGGGGTATGCCTTGGGAGTTTTTGTCTCTAAAGAAGCTGGTGGGTTTCCTTAGCTCTGACTTCTTCCAAAGGCCCTATGCACAGAAGTACTCTACTCAGACAGCTGTTGATAGATTAGAATTGCCAAGTGGCAAACAGCATGCTCACCTAATGCCATCTGATTTTGTTGCTCAACTTGATATGGAGCACATGAGGATTTCCTACAAGAAAAAGAAATCCCTTTATGCAGGCTCCACCCCATGGCCATTTTTTTTTTTTTTGGAAGGAAATTCAGTTAAAGCAGATGGCAAGGTATCAGAGTGGGTGTCCAAATTAAGTCATTTATAAATTGGCCAGACTGGTAATCATGCAGATCTTTTTTCCTCTTCTGACCTCCTGTAAACTTATCTCTATCACACATCACAGCTAATAATCATTTACTGTCTCAGGGTTATGCTAATTTCTAGAGCTGCTTAAATCTTTAAAGAGAGTAAAGACACTTTAGAGTATGGACTCATCTTTGTTTTCTCCAAATCTTGCTACTTAAGTGATAGTCTGTTTCTAATACATGTGTCCAGTCATTCTTTAAATCTCTGTTTTAAATAATCTTTTCTAAAAAGCCACTGTTGACCACCAGTATTGGGTAAGTTTTCTCTTCTCTGTGCTTCTACAGCTTTCTAGACACAAATTTATCAAAAATAAGACTGTGATATTAAACAGATATTCTTGCTTCTCTTGCTTATCTATAGTCTTGCAATGAATAGTTTTGAATGAATAAATAACCAAACTCATTTACCTTTCTATTTCAGCAAACAGTGAAACTCATATAAGGACTTGATAAACTGATGTAAATAGCAATTTTCCTCCTAGCTAAAACTGACTGCTATTTTCCCACCACATTGTGGCACTCCTACCATTTCACATCAGGAAGCTAAGCATACTTTCTTAAGATGCCAATAATAAGGCTGCCGGAATGAAGAGGGTGGGGCAGAGAGAATAGAATTCTGGAATTTTTGAAAGGCCAGTATAATTTTGCTTGATGAGGCGGATAACGAACAAATGATCACCCTACTGTGTTGTCCATGCCACCAATGTCTCCTCTTTTAGGATCTTTGAATCCAAGACTCACCAGTAGGATTGACTGATGTAGTACATTCAAAACAGGGTTGGTTTTTGCATTCTTTGTCTACCAGAGAATTCTCCCTTTGTGGGATCCTTGATTTTTAAGTAGATGGTGTTCTGAAATCATTGATGCTATTTTCTGTTCTCCTGCTTCCCTCCCACACTCAGAATGTTCTTTCTCCCATTGAATTTTCTCGGTCTCTTACATTACTATCCCGGTAGGGAAGCTCTTTTTCTCTCTGGTCCAAATTCTGGTTACAAATTCCTCTCTTATTTATCCTTAGAATCACTGAAATAGGCTGACATTTTGAAAACATACTTTTTGAAAACATAACCAGATCCAATGAATGTGAGAGAGTTCATTACATAGTTCATCTTATCAAGTGTGTTTTCCTGATTCTATACATCCGAAGAAATGCAGTAGAGAACATTCACAGCCCCTGAATTCCTATTCTTAACGTAATTACATTCTTGAAAGTGTTTGGCACAGCTGTCACTATGGTCTTTCCTTCCCAGTCTGGCTGTCAGCCACATAGCCGGAGGACACCGTCTTGCCTCTCCAGCACCCAAATGTAGAACTACTTATTTATTATATCCTTCCAAGGAAAAATGTCAATGCATTGAATGACAACATTTGCTAGTTTCAACCCTGCAGACACCGAAGGCCTTCCCACTTACCTCCTGTTTTCTGGTGGAGGGTCTAGTCTGATGCATAAGTAATTTCCAAGGAAGCATCCTGCCTGTCATCCCTTTGGGCAACCTGATTCTTTCCTTTCTGGGTTTTCATCAATTCTTCACACATCTAGAGAATTCTAAATGACTCACTAAAGGGAACACCATCACTTATGTAACTTGAGAAGTGACATTCCACTAACCTGCCCAGTTGTACATTTACTAGAACATATAATAAGCATGTGCACTATTTTTTACATATATTCAGTTTGAAGACACGAGGCAATGGGGCTGGCAATGTCTTCCTGATCATTCTGCTTCTTTAAAGGATTATAAAGTGCTATATAGGATTATAAAGGTATGACTTCTTATAATAACAACCATTATATTTTCCATATACTTGTTGGAATCTGCCTCCTTTAAATCAGGAGCCCTTTAAATAAGAGATTTTATCTTTAAAAGTTTTTTTTTTTCATTGCCCTCATTCAACAGTGTCTGACTCTCAGTTAGCCCTCAGTAAATGTTTGATTAATTAACTAATGAATACATGATTTTATTAATTAGATCTGATACAAAGTAACTGTTGCTTTCTATAATAAGTGCTATTTAAATATAGAATAAGACAACCTAAGCAAATTCAGGTCCAGCATAGTAATTGACTGTACTAAATATATATATGTGAAAGTAATATTTTCTTGGGGACATAGCATAAGGATGAAAATCTGGATTTGCATCTTGCCCCTACCTAGTGGCAGGGACATCATCTTTGGCAATTACATTTTCTTTTTTTACTTATTGATTAGAGGCCCAATGTATGAAATTCATGCATAGGGGTGTGTGTCCCTCAGCCCAGCCTGCACCCTCTCCAATCTGGGACCCCTGGAAGGATGTCCAGGACTGCTGGCTCCCAACCACTTGCCTGCCTATCTGCCTGATTGCCCCTAACCACTTCTGCCTGCAGGCCTGGTTGCCCCCAACTGCCCTCCCCTGCTCTCCTGGTCATCCCCAACTGTTCTCCCTTATAGGCCTGGGTGCTCCCAACTGCTCTCCTTTGCAGGCCTGGTCCCTTCAATTGCTCTGCACTGCAGGCCTGGTTGCCCTCAACTGCCCTCCCCTACAGGCCTGGTCCCTCCAAACTGCCCTCCCCTACTGGCCTGATTGCCCACAACTGCCCTCCCCTGCTGGTCATCTTGGGGTGGCCATCTTGTATCCACATGGGGGTAGCCATCTTTGACCACACTGGGGCGGCTATCTTGTATATGGGAGTAATAGTCAATTTGCATATCACCCTTTTATTTGATAGTATTTGAGAGAGAGAGAAAGAGAGAGAAACATTGATTTGTTGTTCTGCTTATTTATGCATTCATTTGCTGACTCTTGTATGTGCCCTGACTAGAGGATCAAATCCACAACCTTGACATATCAGGAAGTTGGCCAAGGCCTTTAGAAATTACATTTCTTCTATAAAATGGAATATTATGCATATTTTATAAGTCTCTTTAATAAAATCCTTTATAATAAAGAGATAATATGCAAATTGACCATTATTCCAATACACAAAATGGCCACCTCATGTGGTCAAAGATGGCTACTCCCATGTGGACACAAGATGGCCACCACAAGATGTCCAGCAGGGGAGGGCAGCTGTGGTAGATCAGACCAGGTGGGGACAATCTGGCCTGCAGAAGGGCAGTTGGGGCAACCAGGCCTGCAGGGGAGGGTAGTTGGGAGGGACCAGGCCTGCAGGTGAGGGTAGTTATGCGTGACTAAGCCTGAAGGGACAACCAGGCCAACAAGGGAGGGCAGTTATGGTTGACCAGGTCAGCAGGAGAGGGCAGTTGGGGGCAACCAGGCCAACAAGGGAGGGCAGTTAGGGTTGACCAGGTCAGCAGGAGAGGGCAGTTGGGGGCTACCAGGCCTACAGGGAAGGACAGTTAGGGTGACCAGGCTGGCAGGAGAAGGCAGTTAGGGGCAATTGGGCATTCAGGGGAGCAGTTAAGCATCAGTCAGGCTGGCAGGGGTGTGGTTAGGTGGTGATCAGGGTCACAGGCAGAAGTGTTTAGGGGAAATCAGGCAGATGGGCAGGCAGGCAGGTAGGCGAGCTGTTGGGAGCCAGCAGTCCTGGACTCTAAGAGGGATGTCTGACTGCCCATTTAAATGGGCAGTTGGACATCTCCCAAGGAGTCCTATATTGGAGAGGATGCAGGCCAGGCTGAGGGACACCCTCCCCTGTGCACAAATTCCATGCACCAGGCCACTAGCAATATTTATAAAAACCTTAGCATAAACCTCTACATAGTCTGCATTCATAAAATGGAAGCTTCTGGTGTTGGCATCAATGTGTCATTGTAACAATAACAGGTGAGGCAGAACTAAAGAAGCTCCTGATTAAGAAATAGAGGCCTATCACTCTAAGCAAAACACTGAGGCATCTGTCTATGTATAGCTGATCTCCAGACCAAAGACCAAAGTTAACAGTTAAATATTTAATCTTTAGGGATATTGACAAGAGCCTAGCTTAAGCTTTTGAATGGATGGTGATATGGGAACTCAATAATTGGACCAGAGCAGAAATGTTATCTGACCACATTAAGACTGAACCCAGTAGGAACAAAGGCCTGTGATTTCAGAGCCAGGTAGAATCTCACTCTCATCAAGGAGCACCAGGCCCTCATTTCCAGGGCAATGTGTTCATTCTAAGCCCTGGTAGATGTAGGAAGTATTTGGAGTAGTAAGCACTTTCTATTTAAGTTGGTGCAAAGTCATTTTGGTGTGTACATAAACCCATGAATGGAGACAAGCTGTGAGCATCTAAGGAGAACAGAGGCAGGTCAACAGAGACCAAGACTGGCACAAAGCATCCAATGCCTAAGGGATGGCTTGTAGCTGCAACTGGGCAAAGGAAAATCCTGTGTGGCTAGGCACTATTCATATGACAAATACTCTGGAATTTTATTAAATTGCAATCATGTTCAAAGTGAAAGCCTGTTTACATGACCAACAACATTGTGTCAATCAAAATGTACATTTAAGTCCAGGATATTGTGAGATTAAGGTAGCATCAAAAACTTATAGCAATACAACATTGGGGGTCCAAGAAAGAAGATTTTGAGAAAAATACCACAAAAAGATAAGAGTTCTAGGCATACATCATTTCTCAGCGTTAAGTTGTCTGAAAAAGACAAGTTCTAAAATGTGTTCTTCCTAGCATCAAAACATGAAAAAAACAAAACAAAACAAAACAAACAAAAAAAAACACAAAAAACACGGTGCTGTACCCAAATAACTGAGATATGCTATAGGCTATAGCCCCTTTTAGAGAATTAAAATCAAATATTAACATATCAATGACATGAGAAATCTTACTAAAAAACATGGTTATATTTATTTAACCTAACATTTCCCAACCTACTGGAGCCACCATTTTCTTTTTATACTACTTATATTCTGTGAAATAACTGGGAAATTCTGGCCCAGGGCTATCCATATTGAAGCAACTACATGTTTGCAATTTCTTCTTTTGAACAACAGAGATAGCAGTAATATAAAAGTGAAGTGTGAGGATCAAATAAGGTAATGTATGTTACGCACCAAGGAAATCACCCAACATTGCTATTTGGCACTCAGAAACAATGTACGTTAACAAGAATGATTGAAAATAATGGTAGCTAAAAATAATATTACTATTACAAATAACATACCTTTGAAATATCAGAACTAATACTCTTTGGATTATTTTAGCTAATATATTTTAGCATATGTATCCTCTATTCAATAATATTTTAAGCTCATGTCACTGAAATCTCACATTATAAAAAATTGTATAAGCCATTTTTTTCCCTCCTCCTCTTTACATATAAAAGCCTAAGTGACTGTTATGTTGGAACAACTGGAATGACCAGAATGACTAGTTGCTATGACATGCACCGACCACCAGAGAGCAAATGCTCAATGCAGCATCTGCCCCCTGCCCCTTGGCCCTGATTGCCAATGGGGGCTGCTGGCCAACCTCCCGGCCCTTCCCCCATTATGGCAGGCCCTGATCTGGGCCAAGCCCTTGGGCTGGTACAGGGAACCGGGGGTGGGTGATGGTGAATGTGGCCCTTTCCCAGGGTGCCTGAGGGCTGGCTCCCTCCTTGGGTATGGTGGCCAACCTCCTGGGTTCCTCTCCCTAGCCAGCAGGCCCCAATTGGCCTGCCACCCACCCGATGTGGTGGCAGTTGGCCCTTCCCTCAGGTCAGCAGGCCCTGATCACCTGGCCAGGGTTGGGATGGGTGGTGGCAGATGTAGGAGGAGATGGGAAGGTGGGCAACCTGATTGTCCCTGATTTCCGGCAAGGACTAGAGACCCCATCTATGCACGAATTTCATGCACCAGGCCTCTAGTATAAAATAATTATAATTATTGTTTATCCTCAATTTAGAGGTTCTCTCTCTCTCTCTCTTTCTACAGTCACACAACTCTTATGTTGCTTTCTTTCAAAAGTAGCACAATTTTGAATAAAAACAAAAGGAGAAAAACTTCTTATTTCTTCTTTCCTTCAGCTCCTGAATGGGTGGGAAAAATTAGATCAAACAGATAAATCTTGGAACTGAAACTTAGAAAATAAGAAAATAAGAAAGACCTCTGACATTTCAAAATACACTTATTGGTGTCAAAGACATTATTATAGGTCTTGCATAGGGTTGAGTCCTCGAGAGTCAAATGTTTAGTTTTCAATAATTCATCTGCCTATTCACATTTCCAATTGGATGTTAAAACCAAATTTTTGATTCAACCTCCTCCCACAACCATTTGCAATAAAGAGCAACCCAAGTCCACTCTTCCTCAACCAGATGTCTTGGTGTGCTCTTGGCTTTTCCCACTCACCATTTCCAATTTTTCAGCAAAGCTTGAGTTCTGTCATCACAACAGAAGTCCTCTGCTCCTGTGAGAGCCACCAGCATCCTTATCCAGATCAGTATCCTATTTTCCTAAGTGACTCAACACCACTGCCACCCGGTGATGCTTCTAATATGTTCATCCGCCAGGAGCTTCCCAGGTCCCTCAGAGTACAATCCAAAGTTGTTACCATGACCCCTGAAGTTCTGCATTCTTTGTGGTTCACCTCACTTTGTCACATTCCTGACTCTCTTCTTGCTCTTACTTTTCTTTCTTTCCATTCTTCTGTTTCCCCCTTGCTTGCTCTCCCTGGAACATTCAAGAATGCTCCCACTTCATAGAACAGTTATATTATACTTTATATATTACATTACCTAGTAAGCTTCATCTTACTCATACTAGGTCTTAATTTCTATTGTATCACTACTATTTGGAGTCTCTATGTTGTTGTTGTTGTTTTCTTTCTCTTTATTTTTCACCAAATCATGTATTATGGGGACTGTTTCATAGAGAGATTCAGGGATGCCCCCTCCTCAGACATTTCCTCTAGCTATTCCTTCTGCATAATTATTCTTTCCTCAAGAAAGCTACTTGGTCTTCAGCCTCACTGTCTTTAATTAAATATCTACTAAAATTATCTCTTCCATAAGTCCCTATTTGTCACACTTTATACAATAGCATCCATGACACATGATGTAGTGAAAATACAAAGAGGCAAAAATCAAAAAGTCATAGGGGATCCAAATAGTTATGATATGATGCCAACTGAGACTTACTCTGTATAGGACATGGCTCTTAGAGCTTTATAAGAACAGCTCCTTTTATCATCAGAACAGTTATAAGAGAAAAATAGCATTACTAA
Source organism: Lasiurus cinereus (assembly GCA_011751065.1). Lineage (NCBI taxonomy): Eukaryota > Metazoa > Chordata > Mammalia > Chiroptera > Vespertilionidae > Lasiurus > Lasiurus cinereus. The sequence goes on from JAAGEH010002528.1 coordinate 5,728,469, forward strand.
TCTCAATTTTGAGAAGAAATTAAAGATACATGGAATGTGCTACCTGCATAAGACCACACAGCTGAAAACTGTGATGTCGCTAGGGTTTGAACTCAGGCATTTCAATGCTAGCCAATGTGCTTACCCACAAAACAGCCTGTGTGTCTTGCTGATCTTTCCATTTCAGTGACCCATCTTTCATGAATTCAGCAATGCTTTATTGAGCACCCATTCTGGAGCTTGGGACAGGTCTGGGAAAAGCTAATGGTAAGAAATTGATATTGTGAGATAGTAAGAGCTCAGATCACATATGGCCTAGCAGGTGCTGTTCACGACAACCTTAGGTGCTGTGATGAAAAGCCATAGGAGTGATATGACCAGATTTGCATTTTGAATGGAGCACTCTGGTAGCTGAGTGAAAAATAAACTGTAAGAGGCAATAGAAGAGGCTGAAATAACAGTATGCATACTATTGTTAGGTCCTAGTTCACAGGAATCATGGTGGATAGTGCGTTGAACAAAACCCTCTATGGTGAAATTGGTGAGAATTGCTCAGATTCACAGTATATTTTAGAAGAAAAACCAATGTGATTTGCTGGTGGATTTGGCATAGTTCTCCCACAATCTTTTAAATTGTCGCATTCTATTCCACAATGTGAATATTCCATTTCACATTTAGCCAGTCCTCGAATTTAAGGCATCCCTGCCTCCTCTTTTTTTTTTTTAAGTTGCAAAGTATATTCAAATATTTGTCTCTGTTTATGGTTCTTTCACAGTGTGATTATTTCTATAGGGCTAGGAAGTGAAATTGCTGAGTCACAGGGTACTCAAAGGTTTAATCTTAAGAGATACTGATAAGTCTCTAAACCATGTGTACTGATCGGCCTGTGCCAATTGGTATTTCTTTACTCCCCTCTTTAAAATGTGTTGCCAATGTGATTTCAATGTGACATTAAAAGCAGGGCCTATCCATGTTTTCCCAGTCTGCCTGCATATTATACTGGGATTCACATTCACTTGGAAACCAGTGATAATATGGCGTGTGCTCGTTCCATCACTGGCCACCCCTTGTCTAGTCATTAACATGCCCCAGCAAACACCTACTTTCTATGTGCTACTGTTTGCTCCTGGGCAAAGTTGAGAAATCACAGAGAGAGTGGAGGTGTGGTGACATTCAAAAGAAATTGTGACTGCTGCATTTAGCTCCCTTGTAAATACCTGAATACAGGGAGAGCCCTCACATGTTTAGTTATTTCCTTGTCAGAAACGTGTCTTTTCACAGCCTTCGTACAAGGTCAGTTGGTGCCTTCGGGTGCTGTTAAGAACAGGTTGCCCTGTAATTAACTGATTTGTTACATTACAGTAGTAAGGCATGCATTTCCTCTAACCTTGAATATCACCCCGTACATAGGTGCTCGTTAACCCTGTAAGTGGAGGGCTTCCAAGAAAAGGAGATAACTGTGCCCAATAGTCTTTGTTAGCCACCCTCTACTATCTAGCACACTCACACATAGATTGCCTATCACAAGAGACTGCAGACTTTTTGATAAACACACAGTGCTTTGGATACTTTCTAAACTTTCTCCCATTAACCCTTTCGACCTCACATGCCTGGGAGCCAAGCAGGCAGGGCTATATTAGTCTAAATTTACTTAGGTCAACCTGAGGAATGGAAAGGTTAATTGTATTGGCCAAGGTCATAAAACAAGCTATAAAGAGAACCAAGAACAGAATGCAGAGCTCTGGAAATGTCTCCAGTCTACTGTGAGAATTGTTAAATGAAGTATATTTCTTTAACTCTGAACTGTTTTTTTTTTCTATAATCTCATCCCCTCAAGATCAACTTTGCCTTTTGAATTCTCCTCAATTATGATTTAACATCATGATATATACAGAAAATGGCACTAATTTTATGAGTCATGAGGGTAAATGGACGATGATGTCTGTAGTTTCAAGTGATCAGCTCTCAGCTCTAAGCCATTTCATCCTGCCAGACTATCCTGAAGATTGGAGGCATCCGAATCTCTGCCAACTATAATCTATTAGAGTCAAACCAATAAGGAAGCATTCAATAGCCTTCTACAGTTCAACTTCATGCAAAGAGCAACTTCCCTCTGCTTGGGAAAAGATAGGAAAGTATGGAAAAATAACTGAGATTTCATCTGTGCTAGCAGATCCTCTAGCCCTGGAATTCCCAGTAGCTTGAGCCATAAGAGACCAGAGATTCAGAAGTGGGAGCTGAGGATTAGGGCAAAATCCCAGATAAAACAAGACAAGCTGAAGGACCATGAAAATGGCAATAGAACAAAGAACAGGCACCTGATTTAAAAGAAATTCCTTAGCACTTGGAGACCAGCCATGTGGAGTACTATAGGAAAAGTCAAGAATGCCTTCAAGATAATTAGCCCTTTAAAAAAAATATCCCTAGTGCTCCTTTCTCTACACTTCAACATATAATCTCAAACCTTACATAGTAGTTTTTCTAACACAAAATTTTATCACATTTTCTGTGAAAGCTATAACATAGGAAAAAGTCCAGATTCATTATCTGGGCATACAAAATTATTTAAAACCAGGACCCCCCAAAAGAGCCATTCGAGTTTTGTTTTTCCAATGCCTATCTCAAAACCAGACCTTCTAGCCATACAAAAAGAATCATTCTTCTCTTCCCAAACTGGCCTCTACTATAACTGATGGATGGTCTTTGCTGCTTCCTTTATTCTATTCTCTACCTGGCAAACTCTTACTCAAGATCCTCCTTGAATGTCACTTCCTGTGTACAATTTGCCACAAGTTGTCTTCCTCCCTTTACTCCCATAGAACCTTGTCTTTCTGGCATAGTAACTAACTAGAGGCCCAGTGCATGAAATTCGTGCATGGGTGTGGTCCCTAGGCCTGGTCTGTGATTGAAACAGAAGAGTCTGGCGTGGAAGGGAAGGTCCCAGCTCACCTCTGGGTCCTGGGCAGCATATGTGCCCCTGAGCCCCTACAAACCCCCCTCCCCCTCTGCCTGAGTCATCAGGCCCTCTGCCCAGTTCCCTCAGCACATGGGAGGTGGGCAGCAGTCCCGCCCCCCACAACTGCCACTGGTTGCTGTCTGAGGCCTTGCTCACACTCGCCTTGGCCTGGCACCACTTGACAACCTACTCCACCAACCCACTGTGGTCCCACTCTTGGAGGGGGCTATCAGGGCTGACAGTGCTTGCCCATTGCCAGCACCACATCACTGACACTTGCCAAGTTCTGTGCCACCCCTTGGTGGTCAGCATACATCATAGCAAGTGATCAAACTCCCAGTGGAACTCCCAGTCTAGGGGACAATTTTCATATTAGGATTTTATTATATAGAATGACCTAGATATGTTTTGTCTCTTCTATTGTTCAGTAGACTCTTCTCTACCCTAAGATCAATGCTAAGACTCAATACCTAGAAGCTAGCATAGTACCTGGAATATAATATAAGGTACTCTACAGGTATTTGTTGAAAGAATTGAATACGTAGATTTTCCATGTTTAACCATGTTTGAGAACTAAGAATGTGAGCCCTTCCATTTTCTAATATTCTGCTAGAAATTGGCCCCAATGGTGCAATAGATGAGCTAAAAGTCACATATGATTTTGAGTCTCATTTTTTACTTTAGATTTTAGAGGAATTATTTAGTACCTTGGAGCCCCCTTTCCAAAACCTACAGAATAAATACCATGATATCCACCTTATCCAACTTATAAGGTTGATGTGAGGATCCAATATTATAATACTTGTCAAATAGCAGGATGCTAGAAAACACTTCTTGCTTCCTGCTTTTCTTCAGTGAAACTACTTTAAAAATTAATAAAAATGCTTCTTTAACTATATCAATCATTATTAACAATATACTCTTTTATAAAGATTTTCATATGTAGTTATTTATCTATTAGAGGCCCGGTGCATGAAATTTGTGCACGGGGTTTGGGGGTGTGTGTCCCTCAGTCCAGCCTGCACTCTCTCCAATATGGGAACCCTCAAAGTAGGATCCCGGGCCTAAATGGGCAGTCAGACATCCCTCTCATAATCCAGGATTGCTGGTTCCCAAATGCTTGCCTGCCTTCCTGATTGCCCCTAACTGCTTCTGCCTGCCAGCCTGATCACCCCCTAATCACTCCCCTACCAGCCTGTTTGCCCCTAACTGCCCACCCCTGCAGGCCTGGTCCCTCCAACTGCCCTCCCCTGCCGGCCATCTTGTGGTGGCCAACTTGTGTCCACATGGGGACAGCCATCTTGTGTGTTAGAGTGATGGTCAATTTTCGTATTACTCTTTTATTAGATAGGATAGAGGCCTGGTGCAATGGTGGGGGCCAGCTGGTTTGCCCTGAAGGGTGTCCCAGGCCAGGGTGGGGGTTCCCTTAGGATATAGGATGGCCTAGGCAAGGGGCCTTGGTGGTTTGCAAGCCAGCCATGCCCCCTAGTGACCCAAGCAGAGGCCCTGGTATCTGGGATTTATTTATCTTCTAAAATGGAAACTTTGTAGCCTTGAGTGGAGGCCAAGTCAGGAGAGGCTGCGGGAGCTTGGCTTTCTCCATCGCCGAGGGCAACTCAAGCCTCCTGCTCTCTCCAGCTCCATGGCTTCCACCATTTTTCTTGGGATTTATTTATCTTCTATCATTGAAACTTTGTAGCCTTGAGTCGGGGGCCTGGGCTGGCCAGAGTATGTGGAAAGCTTGGTTTCTTCCATTGCCGGGGAAATCCAAGCCTTTTGCTTGGATTTCCCTGGCAATTAGCCATCTTTGTTGGTTAATTTGCATACTCACTCCTGATTGGTTGGTGGGCGTGGCATGTTGATGTAGCAGAGTGATAGTTAATTTGAATATTACTCTTTTATTAGATAGAATGTGAGTATAGCTTATTAGGTTACACAAGTATAGTTGTATCTTTATATATGTAAACCAAGTTTTTACATGGCATACCCAAAAACATATTATTGTTGTTAAATACCCATAGAGATATAATATATGAATGGCTAAAAGTTAGTCTTATTGCAGTAATAATCTGAGACATAATATAATATGGATGTTAAGAGCTTGGGAACAGACAGTATCTCTTATGAGAAAATATAAGTTATGATGCTTTAGTTTCTTCAACTATTATGGACATAGTAAGTGTATTTAACTCAAAAACTTATTATGAGGGCTAAAGAAGAAAATGAATGTAAAGCACTTGGCACAGAGCCTTACACACAGTCTACTCAATAGCTGTTAATTTTATGGTTTCAATCAATATTACTATTTCTCTGGCTTTCTCCCAAACCTGCTCTTGCAGACTTCCAGGCCCTTGATAATCTCACCCACCTAACCTGAGCTTCCCCAGAGGGTGTCCCCAATGTGCTTCTGAACATGACATCTCACCCTTCCCCACACAGAGACCATGAGGAGGAGAAACAGGGGCTCTTGATAAAGAAATGTTGTGGCCACAATAGATCCACTCAGGAAACTATGTGACTATTAGTCCCACTGGTGAAGTCATCTCACCTTCTGACCTTCTACCTCCCTTGTATCCTCTGAGCACTTTCATAGCGGACAAAGCCACCTCTAGGCACTGCCACCTCAGATTCCCCTGCCACCCAAGTCTTGGGTATTTCATGGACAACAGCTCTTGATGTGCCAAAGCAACACTGAATCTGTGCCAAAGTGAAAAGAGCACTTTGCCACCATCTGCTGTGTTGATACTTGTGACATAGACACAAAAATGGTTTTGTCTTTTGGCCCAATATTTTATAGGTTTTTTAGGATTTGGGAAGTAGAGGTTAAGACCATAGTTTGGGGGTAAATCGAAATGACTGCAAGGGTTCTTCTATTAGAATCACTTTAATTCCCTTTCATGTATCAGAGTCAGATGACTAGACACAGCTAATTTGTTTTCTCTCTCTTTCCGTAGAAGAAAAAGTCACTCTAGTAAATAGAGCTCAAACTTCCCCACCCAACTTCTATGAATAGTTAACATAAATCCTTGTATGGAAGCAGAACTAAACATGGCCTGGCATGAGAAAAATTTCTTTGATGTATCATCTTTTATCTTATAAAAAGATGTTTTTATTTTGGCACCCTCTCCACAATATTACATTAATATAGAGTAATTACATTCTTTCTCCAGATCTTTTACTTCATTTCACAGCTTTAGGATGCCCTCTGTAAGACCACAGCAACTGAAACACTCATGTGGTACATCAGGATCCCAGATAAGACTTGCATAAGTAAGTTCTCTCCCAGAAGACTTACTTTTTGTCAGTACCTGGTGGGAAAGAGATTTCTGGCATGTCCTTTCCACCTATTTGTCAAAGATGTCCCGAGCTCTCAACCACACACACAACTGAAGGTTGTACTTGACGCTAGTGACCCACTGTGAATTTAAGCACTGCCTCAGAGACATCATCAAGAACCTCACTTCACTTTTTATCCTACCATCTTCCTGCGCATTTGCTGGTTAAATGTGAAGTTCTATTGGTGAGCAGTCAAAAGCAGAAGATTATCTGTGCATGATTAGTGATGGACACCACATTCCTTCAAAGTATGAGCATTCACAAGGGAAGTTTTGATAAATTAGTGTTAAAGAAAATGAGTTGCATGAACGTAGAGCTTTTTATAAAGAAATTTGGTGTTATCCAAAGACATTCAGGACCTTCCAGAAAATAAAACCCATTTGGTTAGTTCCTGCCATGTACTTAAGCATATAAAAGTAATGGATCTGTATAAATTATTGCATTCCATATTCACACCAATTAAACATTTCTCAGATGGTTCAGTCAATGACCCATATGCATTATAATTCTAGTGATTCTCATTTCTTTCATAGATGCAAGTCAACCATATGCAGTGACAAAGGCTGTGCCAGGAGTACCAAACAGTCTTTGGAAATGACTTCTCTGCATTGTGGCTTATAAAAATACCTGTTAATTATAAATGTAAGTCAACTCAGCTCAGTATTAGTTGAATGGCAAGAAGCTAATTTCTGAAATGCAGGGAGATCGAGAGCTAAATGCAGTGGGCAAAGATTTAATGGAAAAGTAATAAGGTTAGGTCATGTTACTATTATCTCAAAATTCATGTGGTTTTCCATGAAATAAGTGAAGCTTACTGCAGTCCTCTGAGACACAGAGGTTTATAACCCTCATGTTGGTTCTGCTTAAAAAGGCCAACCCACCATAAAAAGGGAATGAAGTGCTGATACATACTACATAGTAGATGAACCTTGAAACATTATGCCAATAAAAAGAAGCCCTTCATGAAGGTCCATACATTATATGATTCTATTTATATGAAATCTCCCAAATAGGCAAATCCATAGACAGAAGGTAGATTAGTGATTGTCAGGAGCCAAAGGAAGAGGTAATGAGGAGTGATTGCTAATGGATATGGAGTTCCTCTTTAGCGTGATTAAAATGTTTCCAAATTAGATAGTGGTGATTGTTGTACAACTCTGGGAATTACAAATATAGGGTGTCCCCAAAATATATTCACATACTTTGTATAAGTATAAAGGCAGGGTTTATTAAAATATATTTCATTTTCAGATGAGCTATCAGCTGTTACAATGTATATACATTTTTGGGACATCCTGTAAACTAAAACCACTGAATTGTATGCTTTCAAGGGATGAATTTTTAGTAGGTGAATTTTATCTCTTTAAGCTTTTATAAAGGACAAAAAAAACCTGGTTATGATACTAAGGATGAAGAAGGATGAACTATGGCAAAAACAAATAAACAAACAAAAAACAGAAGGTTTAATCATGACCAAAATCCTCCAAAGAGCTATGCTTGACCCATCGTCCCTGGACTAGCTTCCAGAATCAAGTCTGGATTCATTCCTGAACCTCCCAGTTTTCATTTCCCAGATGCAAAGGATGACCGTCCTCAAGTCACTAAGATGTTTGCATTTCCTTTTTTGTTTCTTTTTTCACCCTCATTTGATTTTCTAGTAATTTTGAGTCAGGTGGAAAGGAGTCCGCGAGGCTTGTGCGGTTCATTATGGAAATTGGTTTGACCCTCATTTGCATCTATTTGCACCATCATCAAGCTGATTTAGAAACCAAGGGTGGTTGCAACCTCCTCTGAAGCTGGCACATTTGCTCTATAAACAGAGTGCTGGAACTTTCCAGGCAGCTCTGAAGAACTTGTTCTCTAGCCCTTTTGATTTCTGCACAACCCTGGGCAGAGTTTCAGAGGAACACAACTCGTGGTAAAGGAAAGAAAGGGGATCTTTGTTGCCTTCTGCTATAAATAGTCTCCATCCCCTTGCTTTTCCTCCATGCTGCTCATCAATCCTGCCATTCTGGGCTGCATATCAGAAATAAAGACGTTGGTCTTTGGAGCGAGTGGCCCCAGGCAAGCTTGCAGGCTGGCAACTGGCAGCAGAGGGGTTAAATCTGAAACAGTCCAGTATGGCCTGAGCACAGCAATTATCCCTGCTACACTGACCCATGGGTTCCTCACTAGCCCCAGGAAGGAACACAGTGCAAGAATGACACCTGGGCCAATGTGCAAGAGTAGTGATAAGGACCTACGAGAATGCGGGTATCACATGGCTTGCACATCCTTGCCTCTCCTTTCAGTTCCCTTTCCTCTATAGCCCTGGGCTGATTACTCACTCTCCATCTAACTCCTCCTCACACCCCATCTGATTGGTCCTTCCTGTGTCCATCAGCAACCTCCATCCTCACCATCCCCAGGCAACCTGCTCTCTTTTATGATCCGAATAGAAAGGGATTTATTGCTGTTAATGGTTACAAAATATTGAATTCTCATTGTAAAAAAAATAATTCATTTCATACATAAAGTAAGAAGGCATAGAAATGAGCTGGACTCTCAGTGCCCGGAGAAATTCACCATATTTCAAATGTATAGTCGTCAAATTCAGAGACATTTTTAAAAAGCAAAACTTATATGAGACATTTATTTTTCACTTAGAAATCCATCTAGTACATCTTTCCATCTCAATAAATATAGATCTACACTACCATTTTTAGCCATCTCTATAAATGTATTCATGATTTGCACACTTAGTCTGTTTGTTCTTGATACATATATATATCAAGATATTCAGAGTTTAGTTTTCTTATCCTCAAATTTATCCCTGAGTCTCTTATTCTACCCTGAAGTTATCCAAGTGTCCTCACTTGTACCTGACATCTGGGCCTCCTGCTTCACCAAACTGTCAGTTCATCAGAAGTTACCCATCCAATGCTTTACTCTTCAAGAACTTATGCTAACTGGTGAAAAACTGAGAAATATGAGTTAATGGGTTAATAGCTATAGTGGCCTTTTTTGGTTTCAACAGATCATTGTAGCAGAAGTAGACTTTTGAAATAACCTGAAATGGCATTTTCTGAAGAGTTAGTCCTAAGAAACTAGGTTGGAGCATTATCAGGGATGGGCAATGTCTGGTCTATGAGCCATTTAAGGTCCACAAAATCATTTGGTTTGGACCTATCAAGCATTAGGAGTAAGTTAATTAAATGTCTAAGCAAATATTAGCAGGATAAATTTTAAGTTGATAATTGTGTAAGGCCCATGAATGGTATTATAAATATCCAAATGGCTCTTGGCAGAAAAAAAAAAAAGTTTTGCCCACCCCTGAATTAGAGGGAACGTTAAAAATGCAGTGGTTTCTATTTCGGAGAGTTCAATGTGATTTAGGCTGGAGGGGGGTCGGAAAAAACTGTAATTGAATAAGCACTCCACTTGACCAATAAAATTTCAGAAATCCCAACTGTATCCATGTATGAATGTAAGCTGTCCCTTAAGTCACTTCTTAGTACCTCCTGAGCCAATAGTATAAATAAATGGAAAACTTAATCAACCTCTTCCCCATATTCTCCCCAAAAGATAACAACATACCTAAAGATGCAAAGCTAAGGGAATGAAGGTTCAGATCATCGCCCATCTAACCAAGATGATGCCAGAAGGTATGAGGAGCCTGAAATGTGTATTAGGAGATGAGAATGCTGATTGCTAAATTAGGCCCTGGGACCAGCTACCAAAGCAGGACTGAAGCAGCTAAATGTTTTGATGATTTACTCTTTCTCTATTTTTACTACTTTTTATGATGGTCAGTGGGTAATGTTTTGTTTTAAGTTTCTGGTAGAAGAATCAAGAAATCAACCCCCCCACATACACACTCATACATGATATAGTAGCACTTTGTGTGTCTTCTATGTTTGGGCCATTGATAACTAAAACCTACTTTTCTAGTAGCCATAACTCAAAACCATATCTCTTCTTTTCAGTTGAAACCATTCAATTCAATTCATTGTAATTAAAACCTGAAATTAGGTTATAGATGGTAGACAGATAGATAGATGATAGATAGATAGATAGATAGATAGATAGATAGGCAGAACACAATATATGTACTTGTATTAAAAATATTCAATCATGAGAATTTGTTATTTTATTCTTAACACTTTTCTAGTCTCAGTTCACTTCCTCCTGCTCATCACTTATATTTATTTTTTCTCCCCTGTCTACTTTTTTATGCTATGAGCTTATTGGGCAAAGCCTCATGTAGTACTATGCTCCATCTATGCTTGGAACTCAGAAAAATAAATGCTCTTCTATCATTAATTTTAAGAAAAAACTCCTACTTAGCATGCATTCTAAGAAAGGCATGCTTTAATTGGTGTAAAAATACCTAATAAATTCATCCCCACTACTGTTCTCTAAGGTGCACTAGAAATGGTAAGAACTAACTTGACTACTTTTCTCTGGGGCACAAGTTTTCCTTTCAGTATAATGCTGTAAGACATAGGAGTTCAGTATTAATACAACTCAAATTTCTAGTGAAAATAACTTGGTAAAAAGACTCTGGTTAGGGAGTGGTCCCAATGTTTTTCTTTGATTTTTATTTTTCCAATGGAATCATTTTTTCCCACTGTTACCACATAAGATCTTCTTAGTAAAACCAAACGAAAACAACAACAAAAAATCCTACATAATAAAAGCCAAATATGCTAAGTGTCTGGTCATCCATTCAATCAATCAAAGCATAATATGCTAATGATATGCTAAGAATGCTCCATCGCTCACTATGACATGCACTGACCACCAGGGGGAAGACACTTTGACTGATAAGTAAGCTTGTTGCTGGGATTTGGCTGATCAGATTGAGCCAGCCAGGCTGGACATGCCCTGGAGTCCTCCTGCTGACTCTCTCTGGCTGGCCAACCTCCCGTGTCCCTCCCCAGTCCTGATTGTGCACATCCCACAATCCAGGGCCCCTTGGGAGATCTCAGTGAGCCAGTTTCAGCCTGATTCCGCAGGCCAGGCCGAGGGACCCCACTGTTACATGAATTTGTGCATCAGGCTTCTAGTAAAAGAAAAGAAAAATGACAAGAAAAAAAAAAGCCCTGAAAGATTTTGTGCTTTGCATCTGTAATTGGGAAGTGACTGGGTCAAAGAGAATAAACTCTATGTGAAATACAATGCTGAGGAGAATAATCCATGCCCTACCTGGTTTGGCTCAGTAGATACACTGTCAGCGTGTGGACTGAAGGGTCCTGGGTTCAATTCTGGTCAGCGGCACATGCCCGGGGACATGCAGAAGGCAGACAATCAATGATTCCCTTTCATCATTGATGTTTCTATCTTTTTCCCTCTTCTTTTCCTCTCTGAAATCAATAAAAATATATTTTAAAAATAAAGAAGAGTCTAAACCCATTTACACAATCAACCCATCATGCTTCTTGGAAAGCACATTTTCAAAATATGTTTTATTGATTTTTTTTAGAGAGAGAGGAAGCGAGAGCAATAGAGAGATAGAAACTGATGGAGAAGAACATCATTAATCAGCTGCCTCCAGCACACCACCTACTGGGGATTGAGCCCACAACCTGGGCATGTTCCATGACCAGAATAGAACCAGTGACCTCTGGGTTCCTAGGTTGACACTCAACCACTGCACTATACCAGCCAGGTGAGAGCACATTTTTTTGTAGGGAGCTCTAAGCTCCATTTTTTCCTACATGTTTTACATATAATATGAGATATAAGAAAATATATTATTTTTAGGTGAACTGTTCTATGCATTTTAATAAATTTATATGTACTCATGTAACCACACAAAAATCAAGAAGTAGAATATTTCTATCACTCCAAACATTTCTTGTGTCGTTTTGTAGGAAACTCCCTTTCCTCATGCCACGCCCCTGGCAACCTGTGATTTGATGTCTGTCCTTTTTAGCATTGCCTTTTCAGAGGGTTATGTAAGGAGAAACATACAATACTGTAGCCTTTTGAGTCTGTCTCCTTTCAATTAGCATCATGCTTTCGGGAGTTATCCATTCTGTTCTGTGTTTTAGTATTTCATTCATTTTTATTGATGAGTTATATTTTCTTGGATGGCACAACTAATTTGTTTAACCATTCACTAGCTAGTAGATATTTGAATTGTTTCAGGATCTTGAAAATTGTGGATAAAGCCACTATAACATTGCCGTATTGGTTTTTGTGTAGACAAGTGTCTTCACTTCCTTTTGGTATATAGCAAGGAATGGCTTGATGGGTTGTATGGTAAATATATGTGTAACTTCATAGGAAACTACTAAACTCTTTTATAAAGGTCTGCACCAATTTCAAGTTCCACCATCAATGTATTAGAGATTCAGTTTCTCCATATCATTGGTGACATTTGTTTGCAATTTATAAAAAACTGAGCTGTTCTAATAACCATGTAGTGGTATTTCTTTGTGGCTCTAATTTGCATTTCTCTGTGGCTAATGCTATTGAACATCTTTTCATGTGTATTTTTTTTATCATCCGTATTTATTCTCTAGTCAACTGTCCATTCAAATGTTTTGCCTATTATTTTTAAGTGGGGTTATTTATTTCCTTGTATTGAATTTTGAGAGTTCTTCATGTATTGTAGCTATTAGTACTTTTAAAATTATTGATTTTTTTAAAAATTGCAACCCAAAAGAATCATATCTTCATGCTTTCATCATCTTTAGAGGAACATTCATTCACAACTATTATACTTCTGCAATCTTTTAAGTTTAACATTTTGATTATGGATCACTTTAAAATTTGTATGAAAACTATCCTCTCCCTTCCTTGGAAATGACAAGGAAGCTATGGAGTGAAGGACAGAAGGACCCCTTATATCTAGCTTTATCTGAATGCCAATTTAAATGGACAATATAAACCTTTACAAGACACCATGGAAGGGGCTAAAGCTCAGAAATGATAACATATTAATGATTAGGCCTTGGATAGCCACACCACAAAAATAGTAGTAGATTACAGAATACAGTGTGAAAAAAATACGCAATAAAAGTATGTTCCACAGACAAAAACAACTGCTCTCGATGGGCTGCTGAATAGCTGCTGAGATGACTGGCAACAAAACACACACAGAAGTTAAATACAATAGAGCAGCGACATAAAACCAAAAAGGGTCTTCTATTTATGTACTTCCTAATTATAAAATGGATAAAAAATGAGGCTTCTCCAGTTTATGTCATATCATGGGCATCCAGGCTGAGCTCAGATTCTTTCCAAGTTGTTGCTGTCAATTTGTTTTCTTAGAATCTGTCTTTAAGTCTTTCTTCATTTAAAGAAAAAGTAACTTGAAAGGGAGAGTTGAATATCAGTGTGGCAAGACAATGTTTACTACCAGACTCTTCTGTCAAAATGAACAACTAGTTATCTACTTGCAGGAAAAACTTCCCTAAATTTCCCCAGTAAACTTCCAGAGCCCTACTTGGTTTCATAAATGCAAGGAAATAATTCAACTGTACACTAAGCTCTCTACTGCTCCGATGCAACTCATTCTTTGCCATAAATATTGAACCTATTGTATGAAACTCAGAGGTTCTCCTCTCCTATATTACAATGTGCATTTTGTTTGCATAGATTTCCCATTGTCTCCTTGTCACTCAATTAGATATTAACAATATGGCATTAACTCTTAAGTCCTAGTTACTCCAGATGAATACCAATATATACATTATATTATATATTCCATGGGAAAGGCCTAGTCAAGTTCTGCCTAGCTTATCTTCCCATTCAATTTTCTCTATTTGATGACCATAGCCATAGTTTAGGCCATTACTATCTCTCACCTGGAGACTATGACTGAATCCATCCCAAAAGACTTCGCCAAGTCTTCCCCATCCAATCCATCCTCCATACTACAGCTGGAGTGATGCTTCTATAATTCAAAATGAATGAATCATATCATCCTCCTAATTATCACCCATCAAAAGTTTCCTAGTGCCATTAAGATAAAATCCAAGCCCTTCAGAATGTCCTTTGTAGCATGGCATCCTGCCTTTCTTATCTAATCTCTCATCTTCTTGTCCTTTCCCCTTTATGTTCAAATTAGAAAATGTGTACTTTTCTAGTTCTTGAACGTAATTTTACTCCTATTAATTGAACTCTTAGTGAATATTTGTTTTTCACATTAAATATGATTCATCAAAACTTTTCTACCCTTTGAAAATAATACCAATTGCCCCTTCTATGAGTTTACAGTGTATCCTACATATTACTGCTTTTCCTGTTATACTTCTTCACAAATGATGATATAGCTGCTTGATTCTCAAAGTTCAAAGAAATGAACTTTGTGATTCTAGTTACCATTTTATTTACCAGTGATCCCAGCACCTAGAACACTAACTTGCACTTGTTGAATGAAAAAAGTGGATGGATGAATGCCTGGATGCATGGATAGATGTAGATGAGCCTGTTATAGAGCTTGGTTTAAAAAAAAAAGTGGATGGAGGGTAGTATTCCCTCTATAAAGTAGAGATGATAAAAATACAAACTTCATATAATTGTGAAGGTTTAATTTGCTATCTACTATATGTAAAATATAGAATTGTGTCTGACATGTTATACTATTATATACTCCTCCAAAAATAGTCAGCCATTAGTAATAGCAGTAATGATATGTTCTCAAGAAATGTGACAAATGAATAACATATAAAAAGGGTAATTCAGCAGCAACAACTAGGTAAAGTTCTTATTGATATCTCTGTCCTGCCTTTGAGACTTCCTGAAAATTCCCAGCATCTGTGGTCCCAACTCACCCATGTTCTCCAGGCAGTAATCTTAATATATAAAAACCTATAGTACATAATGACTGACCAAAGACTCAACCAAACACAGGACGTCAGTCCTGAAGTCAGTGCTGGATTGCTATGGTGACCCAGCACTGACTGACAAGGGGGCTGCGGATAAGGCCTAGAAAGAGGCCTGAAGAGAGAAGCATGGTCTGATCCATAGCCTCCAGGGCAGCTGTTGATCAGCCATTGCCTCTCTCTTTCTCTCTGAGCTTCACCAGAAGCCGCACTTCTGTTTCTCTCTGGGCCTCCTCTGGGCTGCTGATCAGCACCACCTCTCTGATCAGGCCCAGAGATAGGCCCAGAGATACTGACTGGCATAGAAACCGGCCAATCAGAATCAAATCTGGGTGAAGTGTGAGGAGCCAATGGCTTTCTAGGAGGTGGAGCTCTTGGCACTGACTGGCATAGAAACCGACCAATAAGAACCAAATTGGCTGGTAGGGGAGGGTTGTTGGGGGTGAAATCAGTCTAGCAGGGAAGGGCCATTGGGTACAAGATCAGGCCAGTAGGAGAGGAAAGTTGGAGGCAACCAGGCTGGCAGGGGAGGGCAGTTGGGGGTGAGATTAGGCCAGCAGGGGCGGGCAGTTAGGTGCCATTAGGCAGACAGTCAGAGGCAGTTAGGGACAATCAGGCAGGCAGGCAGAGAGGTTAGGGGCAATTGGGCAGGCAGACAAAGGGGTTAGGGCAATGGCTGGCAAACTGTGGGTCACAAGCCACATGTGGCTCTTTGGCCCCTTGATTATGGCTCTTCCACAAAATACCATGGCCTGGGCAAGTCTATTTTGAAGAAGTGGTGTTAGTAGAAGTTTAAGTTTAAAAAAGTTGACTCTCAAGAGAAATTTCAATCATTGTACTGTTGATATTTGGCTCTGTTGACTAATGAGTTTACCAACCACTGGGTTAGGGCAATCAGGCAAAGGGTTTAGGGGCAATCAGGCAGGCAGGCAGGCTGGCAGGTGAGCAATTAGGAGCCAGTGGTCCCCGATAATGAGAGGGATGTCCAACTTCCCGATTGGAGGGGTGGGGGCAGGATGGGCTGAGGAAACCCCCCCTCCATGCATGAATTTTGTGCACCGGGCCACTAGTATAATATAATGGAGCAATTTCTGCTGTAGGATCCAAATCCAACACTTACTACTAGAGCTGTTTCTGGCAAATACTTAACCTCATAAACCCTGGACCCTGCCTGTGTTCTGAGATCTAGAATATCTTTGTGTTCCACCCAGTCTTAGGTGGCCTTCTGACTGTTGGTCTGTTGCCCATCTAGACTGGCGGTAACTACTTAATTGGTCTTCCGCTCCTGACCCTTCCTCTCTTGGATTGTACTCAAATGTATCTAAGAATATGCCCTTGGGCAATGCACTGTGCCAAGACACACAGTAGAAGAATGCCACAGTGGTTGGTATATATTAGCATAATTATCTCCTGAATCTATTTTCAACCAATTCATACTTTGTCTCACACCAACCTATTTTTGACCTTCTCCTTATTTTAATTACTTCCTTACAATTTGCCTTTCAACTTAATATTGTTCATTTTACAGCTTTGATGATCATTCTTCTAATATGAAATTTCCTTGGAAAATGTTTGGCTTGGTTCCAGGATCCACCATACCAATGGTCATATATCTATACTGCCCTCACTGGGTATATAAGCTATAGGTAATGTACCAAATATCTAATTCATGGTAAGGCAGAGGCAATGAGGAATTAAAATGAATGTTGGCAACAAGATTGAAGGAGTATCCTGGAAGGTTCCGTACTATGTGAGGCAAGTTATTCTTTAAAAGATCTGAGGGTGCAGAATGTGGACATGGGGAATAAAATACCTACTCAGCGGTATGAAAGCATCCCAAAATTTAACATTTCTACATCTATACCTCAGTAAAAATTTTATCTAAGATTCTGTACTCCAAACAAGACTACATTTTTATATCTCCACAATGCATTGTCTATTAGACTAATCCCTAAATTTAGGGACTAGGACACAGGATTTCTCACAAATACTGTGACTATATGTATATTTGGCTTTAGTGCCACACATGGAAACCATGTAGAGGCAAAGATCACCACCAAGGTTCAAGGTTACTATGTTTTATAAGGAAAAATATTCCTCAAGAAACCTCAAACTTGTGACTGTTTAACCTTAAAAGCCCTTAGAACTTTATAAATAAGAAATGAATTAAGAAGATTAGAGGTTCTTCAGGAAGAGCATCTTCTTTAAAGTCTATTTCAGATATAACCATGATAGATATTAAGGAGCTCCCAGAAAAGAATAGTAATATTGTTCAATAAAAAAAAAAAGTTAACTCCACTGACAGGGCAATGTCCTTGCTATTTGTTGTATGTTATAGAGCAGTAATTTGTGTATAATTTTCATTCTTTCTTTTCCCAAGATGAAGATTTTATTGTAGTGGACTTGTTCCTTCACCACTGTTCTGTACTAGACGAAAGGATAGATAAGTTATCTTTTAGCAAATAATCACTGGACCAGAAAATCTATATCTGGATCTGATAGTGAGGTGTGGACATCATCTGAGGTGATTTACTTCAAGCTAGATTCTAAAATGAATGATAGTTAGGGTTATTTCCTATGGAGAGAGATAAATAAACTCTTTAAAATGTATGTATATGAAGAAAGATAATTATGGATGCCCACCAATTAAGGGGTAGATTGTGTCAGGGAATATTGATTGGTTAATTCAGTACTTGCAACCTCCTTTTTCCTTGCCCAATCCACCATAGAGGCAAAAAGAATAAAAGAAAGAAAAAGCTAAATATCTGCTTTCTTGGCTTCCTTGGAACCAGGGTGAGCTATATGACATATTTCTAAACAGAAAGATATGAAGGTCAGAGGTAATGTGTGAACACTTTCACTTTACTGATAAAATGAGAAGACACCACTGATACTTTCCTTACCTCATTTTTCCTAACCTTCAGTAGACATGAGACTTGGTGATATGCCACCTCTCTGATAACCATGAATAAAACAAAACACCAAGAGAGCAAAAGAACTACAAGAAATAATACTGCTATGCTACTCAACACATGTCAGCAACAATCAACATCCCGATTCTTAAGTGAAAAACAAGTACTAATATTAGTTTATGCCACTGTTGACCGCCTTTGCTATTGTTTGCAGCTGAAAGCATTCTTACTAGCACAGTCCTCTGTAATGTAATTGAAGTAGCTAACATCACTATTCAAGTGAAAACAATGCTAAATTTTGCCTTTACATTTTTATCCTTTCTGAAGTCAACCTCTCTGTTTCTACACACTGCATTTGGAATATTTGTGTTTTTTTTTGCTATAAAATCTGTCAGTGTACAATTTTGTAAGAATTCCAACTGGGCAAACAACTCAAGGAGGCAGATGGATATTATGATATGTGAATCTTTCCAGAATCAAATTTTATATTAACAATTTAGAACCTCAAAAACATTATCAGAAGGAAACTAAAGATAATTGAATAGACTTGAACCAACAATGGAAAATTTCTAAAACTTAAGCAAGGACTTCCAAGCACCATTTCCATGATAGGTATTACTAATAACTACAGCCCATGTTCTCACAGTTACCACTTAATACCTGAGAATCCTTTATGATGAAAAGTTCCAGGCAAACCCTACCATGTAATTGTATTTCTAAACAGTTGCATATTTATAAATTGTAAGTATGGTTTTTGATCAAAACACAAATCCATGCTCACCAGGATATGATAATATCTTTTCTCAGAAGGAGAGTGCAGTGTACCAATTGAGTATTTCAACTGTTTTTAAACCTTTTATTAATCTTAAATCTTAATTGACCTTGATATCTTCATGTCTATCCAGTCAAGATGATTCAAAGAATAACATTGAATTATTCTGATGTCGTTGTACATTACTGTAACATTGTACTCATCACTATACTAGTAAACAACTGATGCCCTTTTTATTGATAATTTATTGCTTTTATCTCTGTCCTTTATCTTTGCACCTGAACATTTGAAACTTGGTCAAAACTGTTCTTATCGTTATGTATAAAAAGATGCCTTCACTACTCCATTACAAAATATTATTAATTTTCCCTTTTGGACAAAACAAACTAGATATGACATTCAGAAGACTGCTCTCTCCAATAAGGAAAATAGATCCTTGCTTGAGTGACCTTCCATTTCCCACTTCAATTCTATCTGGCAACTTAACTTAAAGGACAGATAAAAAGGAGAAGCATTATTGGAAGTTAATGCTTAACACTTTCCTGCCAGGTACATGGAATGTACTTATTTGACCTGGGCTATCCTGAAAGAGTACTAAAAGATAACAAAATAAAGAGAGATGTTATCAAGAAACTCAGGCAATTTCTATTTGGTGACCTGAAAGGAAAGAATTATATATGAGAAGAGCAAATAAGGAAGTGCAAATAAAAGAAAATATAGTTTCTGGGAAACAAAGTAAAGTTTAGTAAAATTTTAGATATAAGTATATGTACATTAAAAAAATCTAAGAAAAATAGGCATGTGCTAAAAGCAATACCAGCAGTATAAGGTGTGTGAAAAATATAGAAAGGTTGATAGAAAAGCATCCACAGTCAGTGAGAAATAGGCACAAAAATTCTAGCTCCCTGTGACAAAATGACATGATCTCAAAAAAGAACTGTATGCCGAAACTGGTTTGACTCAGTGGATAGAGCGTTGGCCTGTGGACTGAAAGATCCGGGGTTCGATTCCAGTCAAGGGCATGTATCTTGGTTGCTGATACATCCCTAGTAGGGGGCGTGCAGGAGGTGGCTGGTTGATGTTTCTAACTCTCTGTTCCTCTCCCTTACTCACTGTAAAAAATCAATAAAATATATATATTTTTTAAAAAGAAGAACTGTAATTTCTCTTATTGTAGGTGACTCTGTGAGCTACCCTAACTTCCCCAGGGGAGAAAACAGAAATCCCATGATGTAAAGACAGGGACAAAATGAAGAAGGACGTTTTGACTTTGTATTCATTCATTCTTTTATTCAAATAAGTAGTGAGATTTTACAAGTACTCAGTACTTTTCTAAGTGATGAGTATATACAAGTTAGCAAAAACCTCAGAACCTTTACCCTTGTTAAGCTTACGTTTCCAGTGAGGGAGAAGTAGTACAGCAATAAGGAAACAGAGATAATGTCATTCCTTACTGTGTGATTATGTAAAATTAAACCTGAGTATTTGACAACTTCTAGGATACCACAGCCCTGTTGTCTAATGAAATCAGTGTACGAGATAAATTGTACATTTGCATATACATAAAGCCTTGCCTGTTTTATGAGTCAGCATCCCTTCTTATAGGAAACTATGGTGTGGTAAAAGGCAGAGATTCCATTTCCCCATCAGTAGGTGAAGTTAAAGTAGCTATTGCAGGTTGCTTTTCTTGATCTTGGCCTTAGGCCAAAAAGAGTTAAATTCACAAAGAAAAGAGAATAAAGCCAGGTATAACAATAGAAAAATCTTTAAGAAGTTAGTGACAATAATAAGGCCCAAGTATTCAGAAAAAGAAAAAAAAACTCCTTTTTAAAGGAGATATATATATTGGGTTAAGGAGTGATGTTTTCAGCAAGGTCTGCTGTCCTAGGCCATCCATCCATCCATCCATCCATCCATGTATTCTAGAAGGAATGAGCAGCTTGGGCAAAGTCATAGGCAAGTTTGTCCTCCCTAGAAAAGAGGAGTTCTGATATAAGTTGGCTTGCAAAGTCATATTGAAATCCCACAGTTTTTTCTGAAGGCTGATTCATGGGAGGAGGAGAGATTGACATAAGCCATATATGTCTTGGCCCAGCCTGTTTCTCTTCCTGTACATTACCAACTCTGTATTTCCTGTTTAACAATAGGTGCGGGTTCCCACTTTCCCAGAGTTCCTAGATGTCTCTGTCGGTGATAGAAAAAAATCAAGCCAAAATCCTAAGAAGAGAAATTTGCCTCCTGTCAGAGAACTGACATACATTTGCCATGAATGATATAGAGAGAATTCATAAAGAATTAAAAGAAGCTCTGGGACATTCATGTTAAATACAATCAGTCTTACATAGACATACATCGTGGAAATCCACTTTTAGACATTTCCTCCCAAAGACAAAATTAAATGATGAAAATTAAATGATGATTCTCTGTGAAAACATTATAGGTCTCCTTTTACTGAATAATAATAAAAAAAGAGTACAATTAAATGACACTTTTTAAACTCAACTTTTGTTTAGCCCACCTTGAATTCTTGACACACTTTCAGACCTATCCTTGCAGCAGTAGATTCCGTGAACTAGAGATTTATAACATATGACAACTTAACCCAGATCCTTATGAAACTGGAAGTGAGTCAGCAACATTATAGCTGCTTGAAATTCAGGGCATTTCAGAGTGACAGGGGGAAATCTTCAAAAATTTCACAGAGAATATTTTACTCTCAGAAAAATTGCTGAGACGTCTTCAGAGGCAAAGGAGTGGCTGAGTTTTTATTTTCCATGGCTAACTGGTGAACGATCCAAAGCTTTGCAAGCCTAAATCAGAGAGCTGACAATAGTCAGGGCCACAGTGTTACCATCATCAGGATTTCCAGTTGCTTCCTAAAAAGTGCTTAACTTTCAATGACTCCAGTTCCATTCAAGAAGACAATCTCTACTCCGTAATGCAGGCTATAAAGCATGCCTCGTGCCTGACTGTCCCCACGGGTTAGCTACCCAGCGTTCCTACTCTCTCCTCATACCTATTTCCAATATTAGTGAAATTGTGTTTGTGTGTTTATTTCCTCAGTAGATCATGCTCCACATCTAATATCGTTGAGTTGATCCTTGATGAGATCATAATATAAAGCAAATAATTATCAGACACAGAAATAGCAAAAACAGCCTTCATGTATTGAGTATCTACTAAGTGTTTAATATGAGACTTGTGCCTACATATATTTTCCTAATTTTCAGGTAACCCCTGAAAAGTGGACTACATCTATTTCAGAGCTCAGGAACCTGCCGCCTGAGAGGATAGGTAATCTGTGTAAGGTAACAGAGCTAATATGTGGTAGACATGGGATTTCAGGATAGGTTGGTTTGATGTCCAGGAACAATATCTTCCTCTGCTTCATTCCCTAATTAATTCATCCGTGACTTTCAAAGCTCAGTGATTTGAAACCATGCCTAGAAGCATTTCCTCTGATGCCCCTACCACTATGGGTAGAACAGGAGCTTCTCTAGCCATTTGAAAGCAATTGAGGACTCCTTAACCCATTGCCTATACTCCAGAGACCTCACTAGCTTGCTGGTCTGTCTCTCCTCTGAGATGGTGAGGAACAAGATGGTATTATTTCTTCTCAGGAGCCACATTACCTTGCATAGAGTAGAGACTAGTCCATGACCCTTTAGAAATGAATGAATAATTTGAAAGATGATCTTGGTGATTCAGGGACCAGGTGAAACCCAGGAAGTAACCATCTCAAGCCAATACCAGTCACTGTTATCTGTGGCTACCCTGAGGCTACCCTTTCTTAGGCACATAATTTGCTGCAAACACCAAATGGAACACCCAAGTGTTGCTAAAAACCCAGGGCTTTGTTTTTGTGAACCTTCTCTCCTCCCCCTCCCAATCCAACTCACCTCCCCAAATGATTGGGACAACTAAAAGACAAAATTACCTGCCTCCAAGGTTTAAAAAAGATCATGAAAGGTGGCTGCTAAGGGGCCTGTGTGAAGGGAAGTCTTGGTAAATGCCATTAAGAAGCTTTATGCAACCGTAACCAGGAGAAATGAGCAAGTTCATCAGCTTGGGGTTAGGGGACCTAGGAAACAATTGTACTGGCTGGCCTTAACTACAGAATTGATTTTTCTTTTCTCCCAGATCCCATAGCAAGAGTGAGACAGGAAAAAAACTGGAGGTCGCAGGGATGGAGAAAAGAGATAGTAGAACTAAAGGGACATTCTTTTTCTTCAACAAGAATGTGCTCATTGGAGAGAAGACTCCTGTGAAGAGGAGACCCCCACCAGAATCTACAGAAAACAAAAGCCATGTATCCCTTGGGTTCTGTAAGGTTAAAATTTGAAACCTTGAGCAGGTCATAGAATCAGGGTCATAGTTGGGGACATTGATTTCCTGCTTCACTTCCCAGGGTACTAAATAAGACATATGGGTTCTCTCTTTCTCTCTCTCTAGCTCTCTCATCTCTCTGTGTCTCTCTCTCTCTCTTTCTTTTTTTTTCTCTCTCATTTCATATCTCTATCTCTATTTTTTTTTGCATTCAGCAAGAAATCACTGATCCACCTAAGAATTTTCCTATGTGTTTACTAGCCAGTATACTAGTCTATTTTCAGTCATTTAAATGACGCACTACCCTACTGTCTAAGAGGACTGGTGGGAGTCAGAGGTAGTGCTGTCTACTGGGGAGCTGAATCCCTTCCAAAGTATGCCATTTATTAAAGGATGAAAACCTCCTCCTGGCAGAGATGGTTATCACAGACGTTGCAGTCATTTGCAATTAAAATAGAAAGATAATCATGATTTTTTAAAATGTCAGCTCTAGTGATTTCTAAACTGTGACCATGATTCTGTATAATAAGAGCTATTGATATGGGTTATCACACTTTACTTATGGGGACTATGAGCATCAAAGGAGGGGATGAATCTCAGGCCCTGCAGTGCTTCAACAGAGAAGCAATTACCTTATTGCTGCTTGCTGTTATGATTAGCCACTATTAATATGATTCCCATTTTACTGACAAAGAAGCTGAGGCTTAGAGTTACGTGCCTGCTGAGTCACACAGCTGATGAGTACTGATGGGGCCAGGTGGGCCATGTGAAGAATCTGTCATGGCTCTTTTTGACAAAACAGAAAAGAAATGCAGAATCAGAGGAGCAGAGGGGTTCATTTGGCTGCCTCTTTGCCTTAACTCAGAGCGAAGTGCCAAGAAATGCTTTCCAAAGACTAAGTACCAGGAGGGTCCCACACCATTTTATTTCGGGAGAAATCAGCAGCTGCTTCCTGGGCTAGTTTCAGGAAAGCCTCCCTTGTCATTGTCTCCAAACAAAGTTGCGCATGCTGCTTTTTCGTGGAAGTTGCGGCAACTCCTTGGAACTCAATTGCATTCTGACAACTTATTCATCTTCCATCTTATTTCTCATCACTGACCCTGAGCTTATTAGAAAAACCTTGGGGAACATCAGTAATGGCACCTTTTCTTTCTTTCTTTCTTTTTTTTTTTTTGACAGGTTATTCCAGAATAGATTTAATATATTAAAAATTGTTATAGATTGAAACTAGTAATTCTAAGTGAATAGTTTAAAACTAATATCTTTTTTTTTCTTATTCTTTTTCTCCCTAGCCATTTGATGCTTGAATTTTTTAAAGGATGTCTTCCTACATGTTCAAGAAGCTATAAAAATGTCCATGACCAAGGAAATGTTCAGTGGCATAGAACCTCTCCAGGGGCTTAAACTAGTCCCCACTGTATCTCCTACCAAGAACAGAGCTCAGTATATAAACAGGTGCTCAACAAATATTTTTGGAAATCAGAGAAAATTATTTTTAATTGTAGCTTATTACCAGAAAATTCGATGCTTGCATCCCAAAACGTGGTGGGGGCCCTTCAGTGGGACTTTTGTGAGCAAGGAACTGCTAGCAGTGAGGTAGAATAGGTGACTGCTACTCAGTGAGATTTGAGAGGCAGTAAAGTTTGGCCTGCTTCAGAAATTTCTTTCTCCCAGCAACCTTTTACCAGGTGAAATTCCTATCTTTGACTCTGCTTTCAGTACCTAAAAAAAGGGCATTGAGTTGGCGCTAAGAGCTGTTAGCCCAGATAAATTTATTGTTAATGAGCCAATTGAGACGTTGAGCCCCTAAAGGACAAAGATATAGGGGTAGGTGAGTTCCTGTTACTGGAGATAATCTAATGTGCTTGATCAAATGGGTGGCATGATTAATGCCACTTGAGCAGAGGGAGGGAAGAGGATCATGGCAAAGGGAGCGCCACTCAAACCTAACTCACCAAGTCAACTAGCCCTGACCCGGTGCCACATGGGTAGCATGGGTTTGCTCCAAGAAACCCATTTTTTGTATGACCCATGAAAGAAACACAGCACATTGAACAACCATGGGCTTAGAGTCTGGAAAACATGAATTTTCCAGCTCCATCCTTTTTGAGTTATAGGGTTGGTGACTCAGTTTGCTTTTGTTCAGTTCCCTGATCTGTAAAGTGGGTATATTTGCCTCTCCCATTCTGTGTGGTGATGAGGCATAACTGAGATTATAAAATGCCTATTATAGGGTCTAGTAGGAAATTTTTAAATGGTAGATTTTAGCATAAACATGACTCCTTTCTAAGAAATATACATCCTTCCTAATAGTGCAAAAATGAAGAGGACATGGGGAGAGAGGAAACCGAAACAGGAGAGAAGGAAGCAAGGCCTGGAGTACTAGTATTTATCAAGCATCTACTCTGTGCCATTTACTCAAACACTTCCTGTGAGAAAATGAAATCCCTAATACAAATGTTGCTTTCTCTAACTTTTCTCTCTTCACTTTAACCATAACTCCCAAACCTTAATTATTCATTTTCCCCCAAACACAGGAACACTGAGGAAAGAGGAGAAACAAATGGGAGGAAGGAAATTCTGTATTAACCAAAGGACTAATTGCTTGAGTGCCAAACCACGCCCTTCAGCTGAAAACCCTGAGCAGCTCCACATGGATGTCCCATGCAGCAAATGAATGATTCCTTCAGAGTAAAGGTCCCCATATCAAGTGGAAAGTTGGTGTGCCGTGTTCCCAAAACTTCCCTCAGAAACTCGAGAGAAAATGACTAAAAAGAAGGGTAGGTCAATCATAATCACAGCTGAACAGAGCAAGGTAATATTGTCTTCTCATCTTGGAGTATTCCAGAAGAGAAGTCCCATTTCTCCTGTAACTTTTCATTCCCTCTTCAGGAGTATTCAAATGAGTTGAGACAACTGCTTCACTTGGCATTTGGATCTATCTATTAGTGACTCCGGGCCATGAATGCTTAGTCATTTTTTAGCTCATGTCACTGCCACTTTGTTCTCACACTTGACGCTGACTCCAATAACCTTGTAGCATCTGCCCTCCTGATTCCCTGAAAACCCTGAGCAGCCTGCTTCCACGAATGCTCCTTTGAATGTCCTTTTCTCTCTCTCTCTCTCTTTTTTTTCTCTTTTGACAAGGAAAAGAGCTATCAGGTTTCTTAAACATTCTTGAATAATTAATTTCTGGAGTCCTTGTCCTCACTTCTGCCCCTCTGTACCTCACTGGCATTAGCTCCAAGATCTGCTGCTTTTCAAACAACGACCTGGCATTGAGCTGAGGTTTCCAAATGTTAACTCCCTGGCACTGGTCCTGTTGGTGCTGAAAGAATTCATCCCTGGTTTGCACACAATCCTTTTCATTTCGATGCATATCAGGGTCAACTCTACTTTCTTGCTTTGCCTGCAAGGTGGTTTGGAGGCTAAGGCCCAGAGAACAGAGGAGAGAAATCTTCCTCTTCTTTTCAGACCATTTCTAGCCATTCTCACCTGAGCATTAAGAAACTAACAGCCCTTCCAGACTCTCACCCAATCCCATATGGGCAGAGTCAGAGGGTAAACTCTCCCTACATACTGATTTCCAAGACTTCCCTCAGGGAGGTCTGCATAGGAACTAGTCTCATGATCTTGCACAGGGCAAGGCTTAAAATTCCAAAGATAGAATCTTTCCATTCAGATGCCACTATCCATACAATTACTTTTGCCGAATGCCAGGGGGCTATTTATGATGTCTTCTCTGGGTTGAAGGAGTAGTCTCACCTGCCTGAATGTGGTTTCTACATTCTCCATCTTGTTTTTACAATCTGAACACAAATGGACCTTAGTAAGAAGAAAACAAATAAAGATACATGGGAGAAATAGAGAACCAGTTCATTCATTCATTCAAAAAGTTTTCCTGGAGTCTACTATGTGGGTCTGCCAAAGGTTTTGTGGATTTGAGGGCAATAGGAAAAAATAAATAAATAAAATAAAATAAAATAAAGACATAAAAGACTTAGTCTTTGTCCTCCAAAAAATCACAAGTCTAGAGAATTACGAGAAATAATTCCAATAGTATAAAAGCAGAGCCTATTACTTACAGAAGTATTTAACCAATTTGGAGGGAAGATTAGAGAAGTATAATAAAAATTCTTAGAAGAAGCAGTGTCTAAATTAAATTTTGATAGAAATGACAAAATTGTTTTGGTAGGCCTGCTGTTTGTCACACACAGTGACAAATGCAAAATAAGTGTGAACAAAATAGGCTCAGTCCCTGATATCACAGAACTTAAATTCCAGATAAGAACCTAAGAAGTATGGCGGAGGGACCTTGCAGGCGCTTAGAGTCTACTTGTGAAGGACAAATATTAGTTAATGATTATTAAATGTTTCTATGTGCTAGTATCATACTAAATGCATCATATTTAATCTTTAGAATAACATTTTGTAGGAGGTACTGTTATTTACACTTTGGTGATAATATAACTAAAATTTAGAGACTATATATAATTTGTCTATCATTACAGGCCTTATAAATACTAGGTTTGAGATTTTATCTTAGGTGTGTCAGTCTTACCCCAAAGCATAGATTCAAGGAGAAAGACCAGGACCTCTCTGACAGAGGAGAGGGAAGACATTCCAAGCAGAGGGAATGGTTTTTACCAAGTTTCAAATATGATAAAGTAGGGTATATTCCAAGAATGGAGTAAGAGTAAAGCTATAGTACAGAGTAGCAACAGGGCCAAGAGCATGGTGAAAAATAATGTTTTGGGGAGAGGGTGAGGACCATTCTTAGATGAACTAATACTGAATGCTGGTAATTTTTCACTTAGTTCCAGAGAGCTATGTGAAACTAACCATGGGCTCTAAATGAGGGCAGGTAGGATAAAATGAGAGTTTTAGAAGCAATATGTTGACTGTTAAATGGAAGACATAGTACAATTAATTAAAACTGGAATAATGAGGATCAAAATGGATCAATTTGAGATATTTGAAAGAAGTAGAATAAACAAGACAGTAATCTTAGATTTGGTGAAATTAGATATGGTAATAAAAAAAGGAAAAAAAAATAGGATAATTCCTAAGTTTTTATCCAGGGTAGTTTGAATTGATGACAATATCTAAAAAGGAATTTTAGGGATCAACATTGTCTTTAGAGAGTAAGATGATGCATTTTGTTTGGTATATATTGTGTTTAAATTTTCAGAGCAAACTCAAATGAAAATATCCAGCAGTTAGGTCTATGAGTTTGAAGGTTGGGGGAGTTATTTCAGTTAAAAAAAATGGTTTAGAAGTCATCTTTCATGATTTTGGGGAGACCAATGTTATTATAGTTAACTAGAGGCCCAGTGCATGGATTTGTGTACCAGTTGGGTTCCTCAGCCTAACCTGCACTCTCTCACAATCCAGAACCCCTCAGGGGATGTCAGAGAGCCAGTTTTGGCCTGAGCCCTTAAACTTTTATATATACAGATGCTAGAGGCCCAGTGCACAAATTCATGCATTAGTGGGGTCCCTCAGCATTGCCTGTGGGATCAGGCTAAAACCGGCTCTCCAACCAGTCCCAAATCAGTGCATGATTGGGGCCAGGAAGGGACATGGAAGGTTGGCAGCTGGGGAGGGATCCTGGGAGGGCTCAAGGGCATCTCCAGCCTATCTTGTTCAGTCCCAATCAGCTGGACCCAAGCAATGAGCTAACCTACCAGTTGAAGCATCTGCCCCCTGGTGGTCAGTGCACATCATAGTGAGCAGTTGAGCAGCCTTAGCAAATCATTAGCATATTATTCTTTGATTGGTTGAATGAATGGCTGGAAACTTAGCATATTAGGCTTTTATTATAGAAGAAAGATTAGTGGTTGGCAAACTCACTAGTCAACAGAGCCAAATATCAACAGTATAACAATTGAAATTTCTTTTGAGAACTGAAAACCAACTTCTGTGTATGGGCCACAAAGTTTCAGTCGCACTATACATACACACCAGCACATGGTATGTAGTGAAAGAGCCATACTCAAGAGGCCAAAGACTGCATGTGGCTCGAGAGCCACAGTTTGCCGACCACTGGGATAGATGATATGTTTCAAGCAGAACATACATAGAGAAGAGATGATGAAAGCAAAAAGCCAGGAGAATATCTACGTGAAAGACATAAATAAAGGAAAAGAAACTTATGAAGGAAAATATGTACATGTAGCCAGAGTGTAAAGAAAAGATAAGAGGTCCTTGCACTAAGTTTATTTTCCTATTTCCATAGCATGTTAGAAGCTATCCTCCCCCTTCACTTTAAAGACCTAAGAATTAGTGCCTGAAGAGGTGAAGTACATTGGCAAATCACGTACAGCTGTTCAATGTTAACGTCAGAACTAGATCTTAGAGCTTCTAATTCCAAACTAGGTCAGGGTTTTTGTGGGTGAGTGTGTGTGTGGATGAGGGGTTGTTTGTTTATTTATTATTTTTTGTTTGTTTCCTTAAACTTTACTGCCTACAATAATGTGTAGAGACTAAAAAAAAAAAAAACTTAATTGAAAAGATGTATTCTTTGACCTCAGATTTCACCATAACTTTCCATTTTTTCCAAAGTCATTTCAATTGCCCATCTGAGCCACTAAGAAGAGAGGGGAGTACGCTCTT
Organism: Lasiurus cinereus; assembly: GCA_011751065.1. Taxonomy (NCBI): domain Eukaryota; kingdom Metazoa; phylum Chordata; class Mammalia; order Chiroptera; family Vespertilionidae; genus Lasiurus; species Lasiurus cinereus. The sequence goes on from JAAGEH010002528.1 coordinate 5,758,182, forward strand.
TACTTGCCAAGTTCTTTTACATAGACAAGCCCAGGAAATGTCAGATCCATTCCACAGAATGGACTTGATTTCTCCATTTTATTTTGAAGAAAACGAGTCTGAGATGTAAAGAAATAAATTTATTAGGGTCACACAGATAAGGCAGACAGTTGTTGGATTGTCGGGTTGTCCTAATTATTCCTCAGTTTGTCAACATGGAGTTCCAGTGCTGACTCCATAGGCATACTACTCAGAGGGACCGTTTTAGGGGAGCGATCAATAATAAAAAGGGGGGGAGGTTGATTTACAAGCTTTGCTCTCTGTATTGGGGAACTGAGGTGAATTCTAAAGTTGAACCAGAGTTTTGGGAAAAAAAACCAGTGGTATTTTTCAAGAAATGCCAATAATTGAGAACTGGCTCCAGAGTTACTAACGAAGTCAGCGCTTTCTATTTTCAAAGCAAGTCTATCATTGTGCAGGGGACTCAGCCTCTTGTGTTGGAAATGAGTTAATGTAGTCAAAATATGACATGCTATTTTTATTCCTTACCCAGATCAGCCAAAGTCTAACAATGCATTTCAAAGTACTGCTGATGGAAGCTCCACCTGAAACCTGTTCTCCCAGATAAGTATCTCCAGCCCATTCATCGTTTCAAGGAAAGAACCCTCACTGCACGGCAGCATTTTCATCCGCTTTGGTTTCAGCTAAAGATAAATTGTTCTGGCAGCACACTAATTAATATCAGTCACCTGGAAAGCAGAAATTGGGAGACAACAGGCCTCTCTTACTTGATAAATAGATTGCTGGTTAAAGGATGCACATGATGTGACAATTCATTTGGCCATGGAAATAGCAGATATGAGAATTTTTGGACGGATATTTGGAAGGGCGTGAGCAAATCTTCTCTGATTTCATCCAGTTAAGGTCAGGCAAGGCTTTTGCTCTAAGAATCAAGCTTCCCTAAGTCCTTAGGATAAGCACAGATTCTCTTCCTCCAGAGAAGTTCCCCTAAAACTATAACTAGATTGTTAAAACAGTGGCCAGCTCTGGGTAAGCCGGCTCTGTGCCCCAGTCACCAGCATCCCCCTTGCCTGATCCAAATCTCCCCGATCAGGGTAGAGTCAAAACAGTTGTCTGGGTCATGTGTAATCCAAGAATCCCAAATCAGAACCATGCAGCTACTCTGTTTTCCCGAAAGTAAGAGATCCCCCAAAATAAGACCTACTTCCAGTTTTGCCTCTAGCTGTAATATAAGGCATCCCCCCAAAATAAGACCTCCCTGAATAAGGTCTCCCCCGAACATAAGGCCTCCCTGGAATATAAGGCCCCGAAGCTACCATAGGCATCTGACTCCTGATTTAAAGGGACCTCGCACTGCCTGAACAGCTCCAGCTGCGTTGTGGCCCATCAGTGAGCTGGTTTGTAATGACAACTACTACCGGACCGTATACAGGTAATAAATTTCCTTTTTTTGTTGTTGTTCAACAATAAATGTGTACCGTATTCTTCTTCATGGAAAAATAAGACAGCCCCTGAAAATCCCAAAGACCTAGCGCATCTTTGGAAGCAAAAAATAATATAAGACACTGTCTTATTTTTGGGGAAACAGGGTAGAAAAAAAAACCAAAAGATGTTGAGAAGTAAGAAGCACAGAGAGCTTACCCCAACCTAGCCTCTTGGGAGAGAAATTGTCAGGCTTTCAGGAACAACAGCCCATGTTTTGCATGGACCAGGTGGAGTGAGTTTGTGATAACTACTTACAAAAGAGGAAACCACACTGTTGTCATAGCAGAACTGTTGTGTCAGAAGGCGGTTCTTTTAATAAGCCACGAGAGGGAAAATGCCACCTCATGAGTATTCCTTACACCTAGCTTCTCAGAGCAGGCTTGAGGAATCCCAACTCATGATTCATTACTTGCCACTTACATGTGATCTTGAGAAAAATGATATTCAAGAAACAATTCATAGCCAGGCCATTTGGAGATTAGTTTAGCTAAAAATAAAAATTCTGTCAATTTTCATCCATCCATCCATCCAGTCAGCCAGCAAACTTGCTCACAAACTCAAAGGGCAAAACAAAGGTAAATTACGAAATAAGAATTTCTTCATTTCTGTGCTAGAGAAGAATGTGCAAAAGACGCAAAAAGGAAGGTGTCGCTCTACCCAGTTTGGCTCAGTGGATAGAACATCAGCCCACAGACTGAAGGTATCCAGGTTCAATTCTGGTATCTTGGTTGTAGGCTCAAAACCCAGCCCTGATCCAGGTGGTGCAGAAGACAACTAATCTTTCATATCTCTCTCTCTCTCTCTCTTCCCCCTCCCTTCCACTCTTTCTAAAAATCAGTGGATATTTTGAGGATTTTTTAAAAAAATGAAGATGTCAATTCTACAAATCTGGAGCAGAAAGTGGGGAGACATAGGTCAGGAAAGTTTTTGTAAAAAATGAAACATTTGAACTAAATCAGTGAAAGATGGCAGACGGATTAGGGAAATCTTGAATGCTCCCAATTCCAGAAGATATCTGGGGGGGAAAAAACAGAGTTTTACCACTTCTGATTCTCTCACTGTCCAGTTCTAAATACCCAGGGTCATTTGAGGCAATAAAGATCCTACAGGGCTTCACTATCCATCCTCCCTTCTTAGTAGTAGACTTGTTCCAGTAGATCGTGGCATATTTCTTAGTTATACTTTCATTACTTTGTATGCATCCACTAGATTGCAAATTTCTTGTCTCTTATTAATTCAGCTTGTCACTTTGTGACTAAAACAATGTCTGGGACATAGCAGATATATTTCTAAAGTCTGTCTAATCCTATCTAATAAAGAGCGAATATGCTAATTGACTCCCCCACCCTCAAAGATGGTGGCACCCACAGCCAATAAGGAGGGAATATGCTAATTGACTGTCCTGCTCTCAAAGATGATGGTGCCCATAGACACAAGATGGCAGTGCCCAGTTCCCTCAGTCTTGCTGGAGTGACAAGCATGCTGCAAGGCTGGGCCTGCCCCTTGGTGGGCCCAGCAGTTCTGTGTACCTGCCTCCAGAGTCCCCCAGTCCCTTCAGCCCCCCAGCAACCCAGGGCCATTACAAGGTGCAGGCAAGCCTCAGATGGTGGCTGCCCCATCACCCAGGGCCACTCAAGGCTCAGGTAACCAGGTCTGGCTGAGGTTTGCACTGCTGGCAGCAGAGTTGTGATGGGGTGTCACCTTCTCCTGATCATTGGGTTGCCTCCTGCCCCTGAGGGCTCCTGGACTGTGAGAGAAGGCAGGCCTGGATGAGGGACATCCCTCCCCCTCCCCATCTCATGCACTAGGCCTCTATACTATATATGTTTCCGTGTTTGATTAGGAGTTTCTTTACAGGTAGTAACTACATAATTTATTCATTCTTGCATAGTGTTCAAAGTTGACATTCAATAAATGTTTAAATTGCGAATGAGGCTGATCAGTGTGGCTCAGTGATTAAATGCGGACCAGTGAACCAGGAGGTTGAGGTTTGCTTTCCTGGTCAGGGTGCATGCCAGGGTTGCAGGCTGGTTCCCCAGTAGTTCGGGGGGCGGGATGTAGGAGGCAGTCTATCAATGATTCTTTCTCTCATTAGTGATGTTTCTACCTCTCTCTCCCTTCCTCTCTGAAATCAATAAAAACATATTGTGTAAATAAGTGAGGAAGTTCTTATGAGAAAATAAGTGAGTTGATGATACATTCACTATATGTCCTTCTGGTTACCCAACGTCCTTGTCCTTCCTGCCTTCCTCTAGAAAGTGAGGACGTGGCTATTAAGATTTCTTTCACTATTGCCCTAATGTAAGTGGCTTTCATCCTGAAATTACCTGAGCAACAGTGGCATAGAGTTGGTAATGCCTATAGTTTATATAGGCAGAGAGCTGGTAATGGCTATAGTTCTCAGGGGTGTTTTTAGCTCAATTTAAAAAAATATATATGAATCACCAAATGTTGAATTTGCAGTCCTCGTTGTAAGCTACGGAAGAGATATTTTGGAGAAAGGACTGTGCCATGGACCTCTCAACAGCTATTGTGGCTGCAGCTGCCTCATTTGGAACAAGACTGATTCTGCCTTCCTTTTCAGCCACACATGGCTGGTCAGTCAATATCCGTGTTGTCCTTATGGACTTGGTTTGTTCCACATGAGTTTGTCTTTGTCGATGTATTGCCGATTAGTGTTCTGATAGTATATGGTGTCTGGCAACTTGGGGCGTGACAGAAATAACAATGACAGCCTATATTCTAACTCAGTCACTACCACTGTATGACCTGAAGCCAGGAATGCACCCTTGCTATGTGACCCTGAGCATCTGTAACTGTCTTCAAGACCCTCAACCTGACATCAGTTTTATAATTCTCTGAGTTTTATTTATCTTCACAAATCAGCGTTCATGAAGACAGCAGATACGGCACTTCACTTTATTTGATTCTTAGGCTTCCTTTGGAAGGAGGAAAGCTGACCTCAGAGGGATGTAGGGATTTCTACCATCTTGTGTGACTAGTGCCTTGGGATGATTCATTAAGCTGCCAAGAAGTTCACACACCATCTGAGCCTTTCAAACAACCCATTTAATCCCAGCCTGTGCCCTGATCTATAAGGGAGGGTTAGAAAAATCATAGCAACAGAAAATTCTGGAAAGGGAATGTCATTTATAGAGTTGGTGGGTGATGAGGGAGAAAAAAAGGAGAAGAGGAAGGGACATATCAGATGGGGGAGAAGTATCTTCCGCCATATAGATGCATGTGAGGATGCCCTCTTTGAATTAACACAGGCATGGATTGTACACAGTGGTCCTCAATATACAAAAGCCCACCACCTCACAGAGAACCATGCCCTCCAAACAGATTCATCACCTAATTCCAGCCAGATTCTCCTAGCATGAAATACGGCATTTCCTCTATTAAACTCAACTTCCTTTCAACCTTTCTTTTCTTACTTGGCCCGTGAAATGAACCACGAAGAGAAAATTTCCGGGGCAAATTGATAAAAAAAAAAAAAAAAACGATGCAGACAGTTCCCCTTCTGACTGCAGCCTGCCCTCCCTTTGCTGAATACCACACGAAGCAGTGGTTCAGGGATTTCCAAGGAAGGCTCTGCTGCAGAAGAAGAGAAAACCCCCCAAAGTTCTCCAAGGTGCCTACTGCCCAGTTATCAGGCCATAGATCTAAATGGCAGTGCTGTGTGCCTGATTTGCACATTTCAGACCGATTTGGTAATTTTTTTTTTCATTTTTATCTGCACGCCTGAAGTGCTTTGGAATACTGAAACAATTTAGAATCATATTTAGTTTGCAACAGTTCAATTAACTTAAGTGCTCAAACATGCTCCCCAGCTGGTAACTAGTTTAATCGGTTACTATTACAAGAAATAATTTCTTCAGTGCTGGGACTCCCCGATGTCCTCTCGGGAGAGGACGCGGCCATTCACGAGTGTGTGGAAACGAGGAGGTTAGAAATCTGGCAAAAATCTCTGATTTCACAAAGAAGAAAAAGCAAAGAATTCACTCCTTCATATTTACAGTGGTAACTCGAGATATGAGCTTAATTCGTTCTGTAACCTTGAGGCGTGGGAAACTATGAGATGCTCGAGTCTCGGTAAACTGGTGGGTCATGTGCAGCCAGCCGATCCCGATCCGCGCGATGACTCCTATCTCAAATGTTGCTCGTATTTCAAAGCAAAAATCGCTCGCTTGATGGCTCGTATCTCAAAAATCTCGAATGTTAGGGCACTCGTATCTCGAGGTACCACTGTATCTAAAAAAAGAAATAGCTACCTAGTACGGATTTCTGTTTTAGGCTGTGATTTTAGGACCTCCTGTTCCCTTGGGATACCTTTATAGCCAGTCCATAAGCAAGAGGAGGGTAGATCAAGGGTCAAAAACGTTGAAAGAGATTTGGGTAAATGCACAGGAGCCCAAGTGATAAATAGGACACCAAGGTGAGTGTCAGGATCCCTGTGAAGAGTGATTAGCCGGGAAAGGTTAAGCAGCTGGTAAGGCAACTCCACACACCTGGAAGGAAGGATTTCCTTCTGGCTTGCACCAAGGCTGAATTGTTCTAATTGCATTTGCATCAGAAGGCACCACTCGCAAATTGCAAAAACGGATACGTACAGTAAGAAAACATTATGCAAATTGGTAAAAGACGCAAAATGTAACTCCGTCTTACTTCTGGATGGATGGCTGGGCGATAACAGGCACGGATCACAAAAGCCTGGTCAGGACTGGGAAGGGAAGGACAGAAAGGAGATGGGTTTTGTGATTTGTTTCAGGAGAAATCTTAGACATTCAGGACAAATGTTAAGAGCTCATCAATCCAGGAAGTGCATGGATGGAGTTCTATTTCATTATTTTATGCATTTACGTGTGTGTTTAAAATGTTTTCTAATTGCAATTTAAAAACATAGTTAAAAGAGTCCGTGACAATATCTGTTTTGCAGGCATTGTTCAGTCAGTCATTTCTTGGACATTTTCCTCTCACTGTGTGGCCCACAAGCCATAGGCTATTTTTTTTAAGGTTCATAGAATTCCAAAGACCAAAGTCCATGACCAACTACCCCTCTTTTGCACTTCATAGTTTTAACTAACCTCATTGAGTTTGTCCACTGGATTGGGAATAGAGCCCAGATAAATGTACCCTTTTGTTTTCTACTACTGGTGCCAGATCCAACAAGGACATTACCCCAAAAGATCATCCATAACCTGGAGCTGTGAGTGCACAACTTCTCAGATGTATTTGCCAACCTTTCTATAGTCGAGTCTTAGGATGACCTCAGAAATCCAGCACTGGACACTCATGGACTCAGTTTATGGATTTAATCAATTTCTCTGAGCAGACACCAAATTGGTGAAAGCCAGTTGCTGTCTAGCTGATACAGAACCACACACACACACACACACACACACACAGAGAGAGAGAGAGAGAAAGAGAGAGAGAGAGAGAGAAAGAGAGAGAGAGAGAGAGAGAGAGAGAGAGAACACAGCTGCTTTGAAAGGTCCATTCTCTGCTTCCCATTTCTACTGCCCTAACTGTACAATCACCTCTTTTATTTATATAATCCCTTAGAGTGAGTGGGCATAAAAGACAAATAAGAAACCATGGGAAGTCTTTGCCCAAATCTTGCTTTGTACCTGAAGTTCAAATGTGTTTGGTTAACCTTCTATTTGTTTTTTCTCTTTCCTTCAGCTGACCTTTCTAAAGTTGGTCCCTGCCATGGCATGCCGTGGCAGAAGGTGCCTCCGTGAGAACCTGGCGCCATGTGACAAAGAAACTCTTATGAGCTCTTTTATGAATTGTTTCATTCATCAGGCACACACATGGGCACTCTCTCTGTATGCCACCATATCTGTCATTATACATAGAAAAATGTCAGCCCCACTGTGCAGGTACTTCTCACCCTCAGCCACTGACTCCGCACATTGGGTGATGAACTCCAATTTTTTGCCTTCCTCCTGTTATTTTCCTGAGGTACCATCTGAAATGCAATCCAGATTGTTGATCATAAGAAAGGCAGCTTACTGAATAGGTACAAGAAGGTTGATTTCAGGTAGCCAGGTAATTGGGGGGCAATGAAGGGCCTTGATTAGGCCACAGATGGCCCTTGATCATGAAGGTCCCTAACATGATAGCAACAATGGCCATATCACAGGCTGTGTGACCATTGTGCTAACTTACCCTTCTCTAAGAAGTAGGGCAACTAATCATTATTCCATGATAGCGGACACATATTCCCGACAAGTAACAGTGGAAAGCTTATAGAGGGCACTACCCCTAAGCACCATGAAATATTAGTCATTAAAGCGCATAGGAACGAGCCTGAAAATCTGCTAAGTGGTTAAACTAGAACAAGCAAACCTCATTTCCTTTCCTGTATGTTAGGTGCACAGGTAAGCTCCAGGAGGAGAAAAGGGACCTGGTTGGAGATAAAGTGAAAAAGCAATGATATGAATGAAGACAATGATTTTCAACAACACCAAAGTCAAACAAAGGAAGTACCTGTGAATTCCCTTAAATGACTTGCTGGAGGGTATTGTGCAGTAACTGTATTATGGAGCCACTTTCCTTTCATCAATTAGTATTGTTAAAGAGAAGCTTAACTATAGAGTTCCTAACAGCAGCAAAAATAAATCCCCTCCAATTAAGTAGTCTAATAAGCTATTTAGGATTTTACCACTTAACATTCTTTCCTTCCCATTTAATTTTGGTTTTCACTTGGATGTCATCTTGTTGAAAATCCATCACAGAAAACTACGTGGAAAAAAAAAGATAATGTTGCTAAGTGCCCCTGATGTTCCCAAACGAGCAGAAGCACAATATTTTTTCTAAATCACCCCGGGGTTTTTTTCTCATAATTCAGCTTCTTCCTACTGGAAGTTAATATATGAAAATGGTCAATATGCAAATTCAAATATCACACTAGCTCCCTGCCTTCTGTAAGTGCTATACGCATAAATTTGAAACAATACAATATTTTAAGATCCTTGATTATAATAATGCCTTGGTGTGCATATGTGCATGCATAATTATGCTCATTTAATTTAATCATGAAAATATTATAGTATCATTTGGTTTTCTCCTCTAAAAGTTCTCTGACTCTTTTCAGTTAATTAATTCCACTTTGCCCCTTCGAGAAGTCAGCTGATGTTCAGTCATGGTCTTTGAGCTAAAAGGAGTATGGCGAATTCCTATGGATTAAGAACAAAAGAGAGGTATAGATGGGGAGGTGGTGACCTCTTGTCCTACATCTTCATCATGGAAACTGGTAGGCTTTTCAGTAGAACCTTGTCCTAGAAACACCTGTACTTCATGGTCATTTCTTCCTGCAAGTTTGCAGGGCCCCTGAGAATGTGCCCAGGGGCAGTCACCTGCTTACAACAGAAGCCCTGGAACCCAACTCATGTGACCCACACATTCCACATGCTCGAGTGGACTGGAGCGTTGGGGACCCAGCAGAATTACTGGAATCACATGGAATATATTTAGGTGAGCAAAAAGGTGGAGGACATTTAACTTAACCAAGCACTACACAATGCCACAGGAAGAATAAAATGGGCTATTTTGAACGAAAGGGTCGCAACACCACGCAAAGGTCATTGCATAGCATTCTTCCCCCACCAAGAAAATCCTACTGTGTTTCTCACAGAAAAAACTATGTTCCATTTCTTGAATATGTTAACAAGAGACCAACAAAAAGAAATAGACTGCTTTTGCCCATCAATAGAATCTATATAGCATCTTTTCCCCCAGGGATTAATTCAGTTTTTGATTAAATCTTTCTGAGATTTAAATCACAATGTTACAAACCTCCAAGGAACTCCTCTATGAGTTGTGACCTTCTTTATTACTCTCTGCTGTTTAATAAAGTACGAAGATTGATTTATAATGGTGTCTAATGTGTTTGAAAACAAGAAATAGCAATGAGAATTGCAAAATATAAGATTAATATAAAGTTAAAGATTGCAAAAAGTATGTTTCAGTTAAAATATTCTAAATTAATACTGAGTTATGTGTAGCTACGAACACTAGTGTCAAATGAGTATAATAATGTTGTTACGGCTGTAAATTATACCCAGTGATTAGCTAACATGCTACAATGAAGGGAAAACTGGCTACTGTGCCAAAGAGTTTTTGAACCAAAATCATGTTCTATGTTTTATACAGACTTTGGAGGACTTTGGAAATGAAAATGAAACAAAGTTCTTTAAAAGAAACTATTCATATCCAATGTTCATTTACTCTAGCCAGCCTAATTTTGGTTTTCATAAGTAGTTTGCCATTTGGATCATTAAGGAGGGAAGTAATTTAAAGTTTGAGGAACAGCAAATAAATTCTTTACAACTCGTCAGGATGTGCCAGTACTGGGCCAGCATCTACATCTGCTGCTTCTTAAAGATCCCTCTTTAGTCCCAAAAGGTTTTAAAGGCTAAAAAGTTAACTTTAAAAAGAAAGACTTCCATTATTCTGATGCCCTTGCTTATTCCAGCCAGAAGATTAAAAATATGCCATACAATTTAAGGGCAGTGGAGATAAGCCTGTATTTGAGGTTTGTTCACCGCATCTCAGAGTGCTGAGTACCATGGTTTTAGGTGAGTGCATTATTTGGGGAAGATAATGGCAAGTTTTTATTTTGTGCTTTGATAAAATAAGAGGCAAATCTGAAACTGGTATCAAGTAGAAGCAGGACCTCGGGGAGTATTCTTTGTGTTCATTGGCAGATACTCATGCTTTTAACTATTAGAAATGTGGATATTTCTACCACATTTCTAATAGTGAGAAGCATGTATTTCTCTAGTAGATGGGTGGGGGGCAGGGACTGGGGTATTTCTAACCACTTTCCCAATGCAATACTTCTGCTGGGTCTCTCAGTACAAGTTGCTGGGAATGGGGCCAGCCGACTATGGGAAATCTAGAGACGAGGCGCAGTGGACACAGAGGACATGCTAACAGCAAGCCGTGTGGGCAGCTACCAGTTTGTCTCATATTTAACCCGATGACTCACATATGCTGGGGGATGGAGAGGGGACTGCCTCCCATGATAAGTCTTCAAAAATATTCCTTCCTTCCACAGTAGCACCGTTTCCTAAGCTGAATGTTGAGCGGGTTACTCACGAGAGGCGATTGGCTTGTACTTCAAAATACACACTGTCTGGAGGTAAGTAGAAAAACAGATCTCGTCTGTGGAATCAAGTCCCACATCACTTTTCATTCAAGGAGTCACCGCTTCTGCCTTTGCCACTCACAAGGATACAAGGTAAAAGACAGAAGGTACGTGTTACCTGGGAGCGGAAATCCATCCATGAATATGGAAAAGCAGGGAGAAAGGAGGGCGATGCAGAAGGGCAAGAGAATAAGGAGGAAGGAGCACTGTGGCCTCCGGTGAGGAGCATGCCACCAGTGTAGTTCCCACAAATCAGAAAAGCAGAAGTAGATTTGAAACATTCGTTTCCCTTTATTAGCTCAGTGAGGCTGATGTGTACTGCACATTTAAAAAAAAATCACAGGAATTTTCATACAATGAATAAAACCACAACAATACATGTAGAATTGGCAGGTGGGGAAGAAAAAAAATCAAGCCCGGCAAGGGCTCAACTAATCGCTCACTTTCCCTCTTCAGCATAGTTCAACCAACAGTGTGACACTTTCACCTACAAATTTGAAAGTAGCTCCATCAATTCAGCAGTTCACATTATTGAAAATGTCTGTCACATAGGTACAAATTTAGAATCATCACATTATATTACATGGCTATTCTAGGTCATCTATAGATCAGGTCTTAGACTACAGTGATTGAAGTTCTCATCACAGCCATCAAAAAAGGACACATAATCATTACCTACTGTAAGCTCACATCTAAAGGCATGAAAAGGTTTCCTTTTTGCAACTGACCAACCATCATCATACCCCAATAGTGCAAAGTTCCCTCTCTGCTGCTTTGAATGTTGACAGCCCAGGCATCGCTCTCTCGAAGTCATTTAGCAAAAAAAAAAAAAAAAAATTGATTTTGTTGCACTGGAAGAATTATTCTGCTACATCTCTTAAAAAAAAAAAAAAAACAACAACAACACACCCACATTTCTAAAGCACCAGTTCAGTCACCAAAATTGTAGATGTGGTACTTACCACAGCATGAAGGCAATGGCCTGCGGTCATCTAGAAACCCAGAGATCTATGCTGAAATTTGCCTCCAGTGATGATGGGGTGCATGTGTTCATTTGAAAGATCCTCTCCAAAAAAAAAATTAAAAATAAAAATAAAAGGAATACAGTTTACATTTTGATGGGCTACCCACAGTGTCTGCATAAGATACAAAAGCTCTATTCGGATGGTTTAGTGATTTTCTCTTTGCACTAATTTTAGATGCAATTTGAAGTCCATGGGAAAAAAGAAAAAAAAAACTATGATCTTTATGGGAACAATATTTGTCAGGCCAGAGGGGGAATAAATTAATTCTCAACATGAAATCGGTAATGCTGTCTTTTGATAAGTAAGAAAAGGAACCAAGTATTCTTACTCATGTTAACAATCCAGGGTAAGAAGGAGTATGTATTTAAAACTGGATCACAAAAATTTAAAGGCAACATAGAGAACGCATCTGGTCCTTGAACACATAATATGATTTACTAAATATTGATTTCTTAAAAATAATTTATTGCTCTTAATAGTCTTTTTTATTATTATTATTCTACAACAGAAGATACTCAGAATTCAGAAAGAAAGACTGTAAACTTCAGTTTGGCGTTCACACAGAGTTTAAAATACCTGCATTTAACCTACAGAACAACAAGAATTAGGCAGATTAAAGGTGTGTTACTGTTGTAACGCAGAACCTGTGAACGAGTTTATTTCATAGTATTTTTATTGCTTTCTATCTACTTAGAAATAAGAAGCCAAAAAATCAAGCAAGCATCTGACAGGACAGACAGTGGATTCACTCAGAACACAATATGCTGGTGATAAATGAATGCAGCCATCAAAATTAGCTGCATTGGCCTGGGGGTGAAATCCATTTTATAAGATCGTGTTGGGCAAGAGAAAGGAAAAGAACAATTAAGAAGTAGGCGTTATCATGTCTTCCAGAAAAGTCGTGTCAGCCAAACCTTGATGGGATCTCAATTAAGAAACGTGAATACACACTCCAAATTGTACTGACTTCCACTCCAGGGCTCCACCTTCAGATGAAATCCTGATGCTCAACATGGAGGTTTTTTCAGAAGTTTTTTTTTTTTAATTTTTTTTATTAAATTTAGCAGAAGCAATGTCATCAAGAACAACATCATGGTCACATCAGAGGCCATGCTAGTGCAAGCAGAAACACTGTTTCTGCAAAAGCTGAGTTTCCCAAACGAAACACTGAAACTCCACCCTGACAACGGCCATGCATCCTAGGTAGAAAATTTCCACTGGCTTGAGGATTTTCATCATCTCATAATTTATAATAAATAGGCTATCTGCAACCGATAAATATGTCTCTTTAGTAAACAAAGGAATGAGATATCAGTATTTATACAGGATGCATAACTGTAAAAAAATACAGATAAATACCATCATCATACTCTGTCAAGGGAAAGAGATACTGGCTTCAGAGATGGTCTTCAGACACACGTTGATTATTGTAAAAATCATACTGCAATTATTATTACCTCAGCATTTTGTATCAAATTAAAATCACAAGAAGTAAAATGAGACAGCATTTTAAAAAGATTTTTTGACCTCTAGTTTCAAAACTACTGTTGATAGAGAAAATAAAAACATTTCTTAATGGTTACCCATTGAGACTTTACATAAAATCATGATATCGTCTAGAAAAATTTTAGATGAGAAAATTTTCATTCCCCTAACAAATCCAGTGTATAAAACTTCAAAGAAAAACAAGCAACAAGAAAATGTGGAAAAATATCGCAGAAGTGGTTAATACCTTTAGGGGTCTAGGATATTTCTTGACAAGATGCTTAGATCAAAGCTCACCTAAGAAGGGATGGATACGCGCGAAGCATCATTTTGTTGCTGCACTCAACGGACACACACACTGTCTTTTTTGTTTTTGTTTTGTACAATCAAATATATATAAGCAGTAAGTTCAGCTTCTAAATAGGTTAGTGTACAATAGTTGTTTCACCTCATAATTACATTTGAATATTCTTGATTAAGAAAAATTCAGCAGTTTTGAAAAGAAGGCTGCATTTACAGTGCATAGCTGTAACAAAAAAAAGAACATTGTTGTATAGTATGTACACAAAATAAAAATACTCCATTTAACATCTGTAAATACTTAACTACATTGGAGAGTGTAGCAATTACACTATCTGAACACATCGCAGAGAGTTCTACCCAACTCTCATTCTGTAATGTAACACCGCGCCCGCTCCTCAGAAAGAACCATTGGCCAAGCTGCACGATTGGCCATGGACAAGGCTTTTGAATTTTGCAGTGGAAGATCAACATTTTTGGACATTTACATGGGTGTCAGGATAAAGGACGAATGACAGAAACTTCAAAATGTTAGGAAAGTTTAGCATTCCAGTGCTCGTAGTATCCTCTCCCACCCAGATTCCATGGCCAAAGGGAGGGGGAAAAGAAGAGAGAAATAGAGAGAGAGAGAGAGAGACAGAGAGAGAGAGAGACAGAGAGAGAGACAGAGAGAGAGAGGATATTAGTTCTATGGAACCTGCTGTTTCTTCGGGATTGTCATATAATCATGTTATGAGAGAACACTTGCTTCAAGTTGATTTTGTACTTTCTTAAAAAACAAGAGTACGGAGGCTGATAACCAGATATCAGCGGCTGTCATTTTAGGGTGACTTGTGGTTGGTTGGTTGGTTGGTTGGTTGGTTGATTCGTTTTCTTTCCTTTTGAATTTATTCATTTTTTTTTCTTTTGAATAGAATATGAACATTTTGAAGTTCTAGGTTTTACTTGTGTCTTCTTGGAACTGCTGCCATTTGAAGTGGTTTGCCCTGGTACACTCTGGTCAGGAGCCCCCAGTTCCCACCTGTACATACACACTTCCCCCAATCCAGGCACACATGTGCGTACACACACACACACTCACACACACACACACATACACACACACACTCACACACTCACCATCACCGAGAGACTCCAGGGAAAGCGAAGCTGACACCCATGAATAAACATGTGCTTACTGGATATCCATTCTGTCTCTTGCTTCTTCAGCAGCTGTGTTCATGTAAACCATTGTTGTTGTTGTTCTTGTTGTATTGTTGTTGTTTTGTTTTGTGTTTGTACAGAGTGTAAAGTAGGAGAAATTCCTAAGTATGACTTGCAATAGTCTGTTAGGGGAGGACGCACTGTCCCATGAGGTATTCACCGTCCCTCTGTCATCCTCGGGCAGGGAACATGTTACCTGCGCAGGCTTCTCTGAGCTTCTTTCAGTAAACTATCGAAATCCAGAGAGTCATACTTGCTCTTGGTGGAAGCAGGGTCAAAGTCATCTGAGTTTGAATCTGAAAGAAATCCAAGCAAGATCAGATGCACCCTTTCCTGACGGTCATCAACTCCATCATCGCATTCAAGAAGACCTTATGTAAGAGCAGCTGATCTAAGCAATATACTTTAAAATATGCCAAAATTGTATATGTATGGTAAGATGTGGTGGGAACTCAAAATGCCCATCTATTGATGCATTTTAGATTTAAACTCTCCTGGAAGGTAGTCAAAACAGACTTGAATAGCAACTACTCAATAGTAACTTATCCAATGATAGTCTTTGAAAATAATCCCCCACTCCCTCCACGGGATGTTAAACTCACCTAAGGTTCCTCAACAACTTAGGCGGGGAGACAAGAGTAGAAGCTGAAACTAATTTCCCTATTCATTGAGACTAATTTCATTGAGCAGAAATCCAGTTGAGTTGTAAGGAGAGAATCAGAAGTTCACCCACTCCTCATCCCATTGCTCTCTCTTAAGGTAGGAGAAACAGTCACCTACTACATACCTTTGGGTACCCCAGAAATGACTAGTGGCACAAAATCCTCCAAATTAGAAGGCTTAAGGAAATGTTTCATGACTAGAGAGGATAAATTCAGTCTCTTTATTAATTAATAGGTGATGGAAAATATGCAGGTAAAAATAAAGCCACATTCTCTCTTGAATCCTGAAACTAGCCCATGCCAGCTTTTGTGCCAAGTCCCACACACTAGTTCAAAGAGCCCTTAATACAATCAATGTGTTTCAGCAATGTTGGATGTAAAGTGAAAATCTGTTAACTATTTCTGATTTTCTTCATTGACATCTCAAAAAAAAAAAAAGTCAGATATTTTTTCCAGCCTTGCAAGTGAGAAAAAATATCTTGGAAATATAATGGAAAACCTCTTGAATGAAATACTTTCATTCTCTTGAAAGCACGGATTTCGAAGGGAAAACAATCCTTTCTGGAAAACATCAACAATCCTACCAAAATATGTATGACCATGTCCATGTTTTACCCAGACCAAATCCAGAAAACAAAATGCTCAACATAACAGAGTCAAAGACTCAGTAATGTGGAGGCATGATCACTGACCTCACAAGATGTGGTGCTGAAATGGTTGCCATCCCTCAAACCCTGCAGCCCCAGACTGATGTTTTAGCCCTTGCCATAATCCACTCTAACCATCCTAGCTTTCGGAAACAAAGAGATTCCTGCACTTCTTTTTCTCTTTCATTCTCACCACTTCTTGTCTTTACGGAATTTGTATCAGGCAAGTGTTTTCAGGGAAGAAAAACCAAAACAACAGCATTTAGAGTCAGACCCAGACATAAATGCAAGAACAGAAATGGCCAGTCTTTCCTCACTAACGTCTTATATGGTTAATTCTTAAATGATAATGGCTCCCCCCTTCTCTTCATAGCCAATTGACTAGTTTGCTTGTAATACTAAAACCTCACCGCAAGCTGATGTTCAAATCAAAATCTTGTTTGTAAAAACCAAAGGCAAGAAAACGCTGTCTGTTGCTAGAGATTAACCTGGAATCAGAGTTCCAGTTGCTTTGCAGACAAAGGTGAGTCTGCTGATGACTGAGTGTGCATGACATTGAGGTCAGCATAGGCCCAACAAGAACACACATATGTATCTTTTCTTTGAGAAATATGGAGAAAAATTAAAATGTCTTAACTTTGGATTATTTTGCATGAAACCCAGAATTTCAGTGTTTCCATATTTTTATTAGCGAACACTAAAAATACTTTGAAACAGCGGTTCTCAAGTCTTTCCTCACTGTGAAATATTGGGCTGGAATTTACATATATACCCACATATATGAGCATACTACATCACACAGTAGGCAACCTAAAGTCTTTTTTGTTGCATGAAGACAGAAGGTGGTTACATGTACTTCCTAAGGTAATTCCATCTATTCCATCTCTTTTTCTACACTAAAGGAAGAATGTGGCTGCAACACAAGGCAAATATAATACAAAGTTTGCTAGAAATAATCCAAAAACCACTCTATTTTTAAATAAATTGTTGCAAATAATGACATTGTATAAGTAGGAACAAATCACATTACAACTTTATTCCAGGCACCCAGAAAACTGTTGGCACAAAGTAGGTACTAAATTTAATATTTGTTAAATTTTACTAAAGTTATGGGTAAAAATATTTATGTTGGGATCTGGGAATGATTTGCCCATAAATTAAAAGACTTTATGAAAAGTTATATATATATAACTTTTATATATACATAAAAATTTGTGATGGATATTTTATTTCCTTCATTTTTTTCTTATGTGTTTAAGTTCTATACCATAACTAATTTGTGATCAAAATTATTATAATTTTTGTATTGACTCAACCTTCTCTTCTGGTCAGATAGTTGTAATTTCATTTTATGCTTCCTCTTTAATATTTTTCCATTGGAGTTTTTCAGAAAGATCCATGCTTTTCTAAGACAGTAAATAGAAAGACACACAGATTACAGAATCATAGAAACCAGAATTAAATTCTGGCTTCACCATAGTAACTTTGATTGTCTCTTTAAGTTCTGAATCTCATTTATAAAACTAGCTCATAAATCGTAACTGGAATCACCATGTTTTGCACTAATATTACTGTAGTGGCCTGAAGAGTATTGAAATAGGGTAGGCAAGCTAACCTAATTTCGGGTGGCAAAAATAAAACACAGAATAAAATTGGTTGAATCTATCTAAAATACTCGGTCACTTTACTCTTGGTAAAATGTGTCTGCCTCACGTCATTTTCAATTTACATCTGTCACATGACAGCCCACAATCACTCTAATGGTCCAGTATATACTTCCTGCTCATCACGTTCAGTGGCCGTGACCTGACACATTGAACGTGAACTCTTCAGGGGACAAAAGCCAGACCCACATGAATGTTGTTCATTTCCAGAGCTAGAAGCTGATGCTGATTCTTCCTTTGTAAAATAACTTGAAACTTCCAACTTCTCATTACCATCACTTTAAATGATAAACATATAGCTACTCTTTATTGAGCAACTGCTTTATGCCAGACACCGGTAACAGCTTCACAAACATTAATTTAATCTTCACAGCAGCAACATAAGGTGTGTTACCCATGAAGAACCAGAAGCAGAGGGAGTTTAATTGTTTGCTTAAGGTCAGAAGCTAAGTCAGGTTTCAAACCCAGGTCTGCAGGATTCCAAAATTCTGTAGATTTTTTTTTTTTCCTACACTCTGTCTGTGTTCACTCGGATCAACTGTGCCTCGTGCAATTGGCAGGCTGGAGGGGATTGGAAAAACCCATGGTACTACCGTGCACATCAAACACACTTTTCAGAAAATACAGAGCTGGCTGAGCAACGGCAACGTTTCATTGCTGCTGGCGAGGCGGTGAGATAACGAGAGGGGAAGCATTCTTCTTAGAAATATTTCAGAAAGGCTCTAGTTCAATTTGGAAATACCATTCAATCCTCCCTCTCCCAGTGATGAATCGTGATCTAAAGGCCCCTCTAGGTAGCTTATTTTAAACTCTAGATGTTTTGAGAGACTAGAAACACCCTGGCCTTCATCTCTGAAGGAAATAAGTCAAATCAACTCAAGACTTCAATCTGTCTTGACTGTTTTTATCAGCCAACATTTGAACAAATGACTTGTCACCGTTTATATTTTCATCCCTAGGCCTCTATCTCTCTAGCAGTCAGCTACCTCTCCCCTGCTTCATACTATCTATTTAGCTTTTGAAGTGAATTATAGCATATTCCTCCTGAACAATGCACACTACCTATATCAATTACTCAAGAAGACATCGTTTGGGTGGAAGGGAGAGAAAAAAAATCCCAGTATTTGGTATTCATTTCTTTCTTTATGCCAAGCCAAAGTTAAGTGCAGATAGAGACATAATAAGGTTAAATGTATATGTTAATTTCATGATTAGTAGCGTAATTGATTTAAAATAAGTATGTCATACGCAGGAGACATTTGCCACTTTTCTACCTTATCAAAGAACCTAATGTCTTACAATACACATATTAGATAAAAAAAAAATCACATGCAAAAGAACAAAATTAAAATTTGAAAAGAAATTGATGTCAACTGTGACATTATTTATAACATTAAAAAATCGAATAAATGTTTAACTATAATGGAAGGCTGAAATATAATGGCATTATTCACTGAACAGAATACTGTGTTGCCATTAAAAAGTGTCGATAAATTATTTTTAATCCTGTGAGTACAGTGGAAAATGAACTTAAGTAATATTAATTGAGAATTTAAATGTATGTTTAAAACATGACCTAGACTGTAAGAAATTAGACATTCTGAGACAAAATAATGGAATTTACAACACACACTAAGTCATAGTGGTTATCTCTAGGTGATAGGCTGATGGCTGATTTTCCTATTTTTCTTAACTTTTTTATATTTTCTAAATTTTACCCCTTGATTCTGTACAACTTTTAGAACAAGAAAAAAATCAATATTTATGAATGTGTCAGTTTCCTTATCTGTAAAATGGGAATGACAATGATAATATCTATCTTCCATGACTGTTCTGGTAATTAAAGGAGAAAACACTAGCAAAGCCCCTGACACAGTGCCTAACATATAGAAGTACTCAAAAATAACATTTTCTCTTAAGGAAAGTATAGTGTGATCTAACATCTAAAATTTTATTTTCTTCTCTCAGGGTGTACTTTGTTGAAAATATTAACATTTCTAAGTCTTTGTGATAATAAAGAATAAGACTTTTGCACATTCTGTTCCACAAAGCAATGATGGCAATGCTACAGGTTTGAAAAAAAGCATTCAGGATGGTAACAGAAAACAATGGCAGATTATATACCTAGACAAAGACACATACAGCATAGACACATGCAGACATACACTGTACCCATATATACACACAACACATACACACATAAAACACAACACAACATACCACCTCCATATACAAACAATGCAGAATTTCAGCATCTGGGAAGACAGTACAACAAATATACTTCTTCCTTTTGTTGCCCAAACCCACACCCCTTGTTTCAGAAACTGTCTCATGCATTAAAATAATAATAATAATAATAATAATAATAATAATAATATAAAATTTCTATTGAAATGTTCCCTCTAGTAAAATAATGGTTCAACCCAATGTGCCTTCGGTTTACATTTACTCCCATTTTGAGCTCTACATTATGGATTCCTCATTCCGTGTACAATAAAATCCATACCTAGGTCTGCATAGTTAGACTTGAAAAATTGCTTGCGTCCACAAAAGTACAGCTCGAAGTCAGTTTCATTCGACCTGCGCAAAGTATATCCATTTTCAAGAGCAGCAAAAGCATCACAGGTGTAACGGTAGGTAATGAAACCATAGCTGTCTCTGCAATGGACAAAGAGGAAAAGTTCAAAGCCAGTGAGGAAGCATTAGCATATATGACTATAACACTTTCTACTTTGGGAGACTCTGCTGGTGCCCACGTCTGAACCACTGCGCCCATTTATCAGTGTGATTGTCCTGTCAAGCTGCTAAATACTTATTTCTGGGACAGGAAATCTCAACTAGAAAGATTAATAAGTAGGGATGAAAGAAAATAAATAAGGTTCTGAACTCAACATGTCATCTGTCAAAGCATCCCCATCCTAGTCATCTTAGGGCCATAATTTTTTACATATGTCAGCTTCTAAACAAGAAATAATCTTGAAGATTCTCACCCATCATCCCGCAGATTTACTGTGCACTCCTCAATTTCACCAAAAACTTCAAAACGGTCCCTCAGTTCTGTCCGTGTTGTGTCAGGTCTGATTTTGCCAACATAAATCACACGGCGTTCTTCCTGGGGATGGGGGAGGAAAGAGACACTTGCTAGTTCTGGAGACAAGAAAGAAGTTGAACCTCTGGAAATATTCATAAAGGGATAGTCATGCAGAAGAAGAACCCACAGAGCGTGCCAGTTAAAGCAAATCATACACTAAACTCAATCAAAGGCTATGCTGGAACCAAGGTTTAATTTCCATTTCGTCAATATCACTCTCTTCCTTTACATATTCTCTTTTGGGAATCCCATTCTCTCCTACTTTTCCTACTCATCTTTGTCCTTCAGTCACATGAACTTTTATATGTTAGAAAAGAAATATGTTTAATGTGATCATTTTATCACTGAATAACTGAACAATACCTGTTAAATATTTTAACTCCTGTGACTCATTATTAATCCTCAAAATTGGTAAGAAACTGACCTGGCTCACATAACTGTATAATTCCTCATTAACTCAGAATATGGAGATGTGCAATTTTCCCCAGTTTTATTGAAAAATAACTGACACAAATCACTATTTTGTTGAAAAATAACTGACACAAATTTTGACATACCGCAAAAGAGTGATTTCTTAAACTCTAGTATAAATAAATATTACCTGAGGTGCTTATTAAAAATATAAACTATTGGGATTTATCCCATGCTATACTAAAACATATTTGGAAGATAGGGTTCAATGATCTTCATTTTTAACAAGCATATCCAAGTGATTCTGACGAAGGTGGTCCAGAGACAATAATTTGAAATATACGGTCTTAAAATGGAGACTATTTTAAACCATGAGTCTCCAAAGAATAAGAGCTATAAAAGAGGCTATCAATTTCACTTTGCCAATGAATCTTATTTTAGAACCAGACTAGAAGGGTGTGGCCTAATTTTCTCTAGTAGAGTCAATATCATCATAATCTGAAAGTCATCAGCAATTTATAACCTTCACAATATATGAGGAATATTTCATAGCTGGTGGATATATTTCTCAAAAATAAAAAAAGCAAGACAGGTATGTATTTCTCTTTTTTAAAATATATTTTATTTTTTTACAGGGAGGAAGGGAAAGGGATAGAGAGCTAGAAACATTGATCAGAGAGGAACATCGATCAGAGAGAAATATTGATCAGCTGCCTCCCGCACACACCCTATTGGGGATGTACCCATAACCAAGGTACATGCCCTTGACCGGAATCGAATCTGGGACCCTTGAGTCTGCAGGCCAACACTCTATCCACTGAGCCAGGTATGCATTTCTTAATGTAAGAAGCAATCTTATAAATCTTGCTCTAAAAAGACAGGCCAAAAGCCACAATGTTCCTTAAAATTGAGAGAGGCAAGAAGGCAAGGAGTTAATATAAAGAATGTGCTTACCAACTAGGCTACATGTCTATCAAGGACAAACAAGAATGGAATGAACTTCAGTTTGCTGAGATTTAAGTTAGATGGAAGCAAAGATGCGGAAGCACAGGACCAAGGTACAGATTTTGCTTGCCTCAGAGTTTTCTCTGGATGTACTGAGATATCCTGTCTTGGATGATGTGAAAAGTAATTTAGGCCCAAGGCAAAAAGATGTCCCATGTTATTTACTGAATTTCTTTCTTTTTTATGTGCCCCGTATTTAGTGAAGGACCTGCCAAAGACCAAGCACTCAATAAGTACTTGTGAAATATTACTGAACAACACGGACTCTGTAATAGATATCATCTGAGGTGATCTAATCACTCATGTTTCATCTTCTTTTATCTTATGCAACCCTCCTATTTCTGTTTTCATCAGGAAGTTCTTCTGAGCTTCAGACTCAAATAACCAACTATCTACTTGCCATCTCAGGCACCCCTCTCGGCACCCCCAGCTGTGCACACATCACCCAAACCAAACCCCCCAGTTCCACCCTCTTCCCAGGAATGGGTCTTTCTTCAGTGTTCTTGGATCAGTGAAGTTAGCACCATCTAGCCAATTACTCAGGACAAAAACTTGAGTGCCTTCCTTGATT
Source organism: Lasiurus cinereus (assembly GCA_011751065.1). Classification (NCBI taxonomy): domain Eukaryota; kingdom Metazoa; phylum Chordata; class Mammalia; order Chiroptera; family Vespertilionidae; genus Lasiurus; species Lasiurus cinereus. The sequence continues at coordinate 5,780,888 of JAAGEH010002528.1, forward strand.
CTTCCCTCATATCTAATCACTCATTAAGTCCTTTGATTTTTACCTCCTAAACCTCTCTCTAGTCCATCTCCTTTATTATATCTCCCCGAATCCAAGCTGCCAGCATCTCCTTCTGGACTAATATGACAGCCTCTTAACTTGGACCCAGTGTCTCTGTTTACCTTCCTGTAGTCTATTCTTTCACTCAGGCTGAGTGGCCAAGTACTGTCTACCACATTCCCAGGGCTTCTCCTAATGTTTAAAGAAAGTCCTAAATCATTAACAAAAAAGCAGGGCCCATCACAGTCTGGACTGCTCATCATTATAGGCTTTATCTCCCTCATTACATTCTGTCCTTTACTTTATTTTCCAGCCACCTTGAGTGTCCATCAGTCCTTAGTATATCCTGTGCTGCTTCCTTCCCCAGGGCCTTGGAGCAAGCCATTCCCATGCTACTTGGAACATCCATCTTACACTGTCCCTCGTTCCCCTCCACCAACACATACATACTTTCTGGAATTACAGGGAACTCAACAATCATTTTCCTTCTGAGACTTGAAATAAGGTCAGGATTTTTTTGGTTGCTCTAATAGGACACTCTATTTATCCCTTATAGTTCTATGCCCAATTGTAATTGTAATTTATTCACTGATTAATGTCTAGCTCTCCTGTAATGAAGGTTTCATGAAAACAGAGACCACATCTGCTATGTTTTAAGGGTACCTGAAATATCAATCTTAATGAATATTTGTGAAAAATCGATCGCCAATCAATTAATAATCTTTGACACTCACTCCGTATCTTTCATTACACAAAGATGCCTAAGTGTGGTCTGTACTTTATGAAGCAATGGCAATAGAGAAAGAAAGCGAGGCTTAAAGCTTTATCAAAGGATAAACCTTTCCCAGGTAGCTCAGCTGAGTAAATTAATGGTTTGTTAGTACAGGTTAAAGTGTAAGAAATGTGGAATAGCTACAAGTTGGTAGGACTTTCACTCTTAAAAATCACCTCTGAGAATCAAGTGGGGCTTAGATAAAACAGTTGGCAAGACACAATTCCCCTGACAGTGGCTATTGAGCTTAAGTAACTGACCAGATGATATACAGCAAATAGAGCAGGCTGCCGGATTCACTTCCATGTAGATTGTATGTCTCAATTAAAGGCTGCACTGTGTTGTTCCATAGCAGCCAGCACATCAGGAGGTCAATAAATAAAAATGGATGGTGAGGCCCATCCTGGCGCAATGCTGTACACTTGAGAAAGGGATTCATAATATCACATTCCATTCTATTTATGCATCAGCTCCAGTCAAACAGTTGAATATAATGGGACTGCTATCTAAACTTCCTGGCGCCTGCTTGCATGGATGTTCTGAATTTCTTTTTTTAATGAGTCTTTTTAGGAAGGTTACTACTATATAGAGGAAAAGGAGAGGAGATGCAGAAGAGAGAGAAAGGAATTGAACCATCACGAGGAAATTGTTCAACTACCATTATGGGAATACACATAGCCTACAGATTCAAGTAAATTCGAAGTTAAAGATAAAATCGACCATATGCACGTCCATATGCAGACATATTGGGACAGTCTCTGAATTGCCTCTTTATACAAAGCTGTAGGCAACAATGATCCCACAAAGGAGATAAACCAGAGGACCTTTTACATAAGCTATGGATTCATTCTGCAGGAAAAAGAAGACACAACCTGGATGGGAGAAACCTAAATCCAAAGGCTATCCACAGTCACATATTATCTACTTGTCTATTATCTCCTTTTATAAAACACAGAACGGGGGCCACATCTTGCTGCCTTACAAAGACCAGTGATAGAATATATGTTAAAATAAAACAATTTGAGTGCTCCGTTTTCCCGGTGCTAAAAATGAAACTAAAAAGGCATCAGAAGGTCTAAAAAGCAAAGACAAAAATCTTTCCAAGATTGGCCAAAATGTCTAGCAGAGAACTGATTATTTTTAACATGTTGCAGTTTTATTAGACTGATGAATAGATTGCATATCTTTAAAAAACCTTAACATTTGCAGCCAATTTTTCAAGACATTAATTTCTAAACAGGAGATGAAAGGAAAAGAAATCAAAATGCTTAATAACATTTCCAACTTCTTAAAGGCTTGGAGGAACTCTAAACCTTTGGCAAAAGCTTTTGAAAAATGATTTTCAGACCAGTTTTCACTATCGAGGAGGATGGAATATTTATCAAATATCTTTTAACTTCAATTTTCGCAAGACCTAGTTTGCTGATGGGGTGGATAATAAAACTAAAGATTTATGTTGCATTAACGGGTATGGTAAATCCTCATTATATCAAAACAGGAGAGATAAATAAAGAAAAGTAAAACCTGACTGAATGAACTGACTTTGCATTATCAAAGCCTTTATCAGAAAGTGTATAGAGCCTCCCAGTTAATTGGAGAAAACAAACAATGTTTCTCATCAAATAATAAGCTACTCCTGATGAAAGTGATTTGATTATGGATAAAAAATAAAATTAGCCCTAGTTGGATGGCTCACCTGGTTGGAGCCTCATCCTGTACTCCAAATGGTTGTGGGTTTGATTCCCAGTCAGGACATATAGTATGTATGTTTCAGGTTCACTTCATGGTTGGGGCAAGTACTGGAGCCACTGACTGATATTTTCCTTTCACATCTATGTCTCTCTCTCTCTCTCTCTCTCTCTCTCTCTCTCTCTCTCTCAAGTCAATAAAAACATACCTTTCTGTGAGGATTAAAATATCTTTTAAAAATAAAATTAATAAGGAGGCTAACATTTATCATCTAAAATATGTCAAGTATTGGTTCATGCTTTCCATGGGTTATCTCGCTAAAATGTTCTGCATTACTAATTAACAAGGAACAGTGTCATAGAATTTGATTTTCAGAACTTTTATTCTACATTTCAAAACAGAGACAGTAAAGCATCAAATAGACTGTCAAATTACTGCAGGAAGATTAAGGTGGGGTAGATAAGAGATCAACCAAAGGACTTGTATGCATGCATATAAACATAACCAATGAACACAAGACACTGGGGTGGGGTGGGGTTAGGGTATAACTAAGAGGTGGGGAGGCAATGGGAAGATATGTATACATGTAACACATTAATATATATATGTTATATATATATATATATATATATATATATAT
>JAAGEH010002528.1:5784127-5898695 GCA_011751065.1 Lasiurus cinereus
TATATATATATATATATATATATATATACACACACACACACACTAAAATAAAATAAAATAAATTTTAAAATCCTCCTCCTTTGGCAATGAAAGATTTGTGTTCATTGCCACATTAGCTACAACCTGACTTCCTTAAAAATTCCAAGGATACTACAAATACTATAGATGAGATAGAGGAGATTAATGGATACATTCCATGCCATTTCTAAAACCAATGGAATAGTTAGGTCCTCTATTAAAAGGAAAAACATGAGGGGGTAGCCATAAAAAGATATGGATAGACAGAACAAAATCCCAAAACTGACAAAATCCAAAAACAAAAGGATTTTTTTTTTGCCTTTAATATTGATTACAAGCCAACTAATTCAGTAGCCATTCAATGAGTTTATACTACTAAGGTGCACTCTTAGGGAGAAAAGAAAACTATAGTATTCCATTTTCGAAGTTACCCCCAATCCAGAAGTTCTCAGACATATTCCTTCTTAGGGTATAAGGTGGGATAAATAGGAATAAATACAAGTTAGTCTACTTAACAGACAATCTGCAAGTAAGAGCTAAGATGCAAATAAACCCAGTGACAAGTCAGAAAACATGAAAATTATAGATTCAGACTATATATAACTACTTGTGATAAAACTAATTTCTAAACAGTGAGCTTAGAACTCAAAATATATTCACCCACCTGAAATATCTCTTGAAAAGGGCTGGAATAAAATGCTACTTAATTTTCTCAAAAAAAAAAAAAGAGAGAAACTGTGAGAAATTACACATTTCTTTTCACTTGGAAGAAGCTGATCATTATCAGTGATGATGCACTGTCCCTGGCTCTTGGGCTGCATACTAACCAATGGACGAGAAGAGAAATTAAATGCCACAGCCACTGCCCAAGCACATCTGGTTTTGGTTTTCAGCACTGAGCCATATCATAATGTCTACATTTACCCTTTTAATTACCATCCCATTATCATGTTTTCTGGCAGGAAACTGTATAAATTGCAAATGGAGCTGGACTTAGAAATCCACAAGAAATTAGAGCAGTGACAGTTTAGACAGTGAGTACTAAACTCTGGCTTGCTCAGCTCCAATAAAATCTGAATTGTTTCCAGCCTAGGAGACTGAGAAAGGCAGAGGGTGAATTGGTTTCTGAGAGTTGAGATGGAAATTGGAGGACAATATCAACTGAGCCAATAGCAATATCCAACCACAATGTATGATTCTGGGTTAGTAATTACCAATCAGTAGTCTTTGTTTAACTCTCTGATGTGGTAAACTCAAGTCAATCTGGATAGACTTTTAGAGGCATAGCTATGAAAACTTTACAGACATTCCAAACCATCTCTTTACAGAACTCAAAGCAAAACCAAAATAGACCACAAAACCAAGGTAACAAAGACTACCTTAATTCTGTAAAATTACTAAATGACTTTCACATTATTTTTTTTCCTTATGGGTATCTCTGCTTTGTTGGTTGGTCCTCTAATATATATGATTGATCAGAATTAATGTAAAATTCTACACTTCTACACTACACCCAAAGTATTCCAAACATAATGTGCGACTCATTCGTTACTTTAAGGATATCTCAAAACCTGAAGAGAAATCACTTACCTGACCAACTTGGGTGGACTGTCCTAGTTTCTTTAGCTGTTTCATGAATGACTTTTCAAGCTAATCTAGCCCAATGACTCAAAAATCATTGCCTGTATCTCTGTGCCCAAGTACATAAAAATAAACTTTGCAAAATACATTTTGGCATAAGAAAGCAGATCATTTTGAGGAAGGAAATCAATCAGAAAATCTTCCTGTGGGTAAACTCATTAAGTACTTCCACTATGCCTCCAAGATAGACTTCAAAATCGTTATCACGACTTACAGAACCCTTCAAAGATCTGGCTACCATGGAGCCCTCCAGACTTATTTCTTGCTGCTCTTATACCCAAGTTATCTAGTTAAATGACTATAAGATTCAATATACCTTGCTTTTTTCCAGAAATTTAGTATGAGTTATAGCCTCTGCCTAGAATAACAATGTCCAAGAGGAATATAGTGCAGTTCATATAATTTTAAATTTTCTAAGAGGCACATTTTCAAAGTAAAAAGGAGCCAGAAACTTAATTTTAATTATGTATTTTATTTAGCTCAATATCTCAAAAAATATCACTTCAACTTGTCGTAGATATAAAAATATTAATGAAATATTTTATACCCTTTTTTGTTCAGTCTTTAAAATCCAATCACACTTTTAGTTCATTCAAATTCGGGACTAGCTGAATTAGCCACTTAGCTAATGGCTACTATATTGGACAGCACAGGTTTAGCGAACCTTTACCTTCCATCCGTTTGGTTACTGATCAATCTCACCCTTTTTAGGGATGACCTCCCTCATTCCCAGGTCTGCCTGCCCATCCACATGTCACCTTAGTAGTTTAGATATGTCTTCTACAATAGCACTTAACACATCCCATTGCCTCTGTTTATCTTTATCTCCCAGTAGACTTGAAACTCCCTGGTTGTAGGGCACCAAATGTTACCTAAATGTATATTCTCATCACCAAGCAAATGTTTGTCACATAAAGAGTCATGAGCTTTCACTGTTAAACAGAAATAGCATATAGTCATTGAAGTGAGTATTGGTTTAACAGTGAGACCCAAATCTTCATATTAAGCTCTTACTACCTATAGGTCGGTAAAAAAAAATCTCTAGGCCACAAATTGGTGCTTAAAAAACAGTAAAAATTCTCAAAAATAAAAGGTTATTGTATAATTATTTAATATAATCCAAGTTATCATTTGTACTATAAAAGCCATCTTCCAAAGAAAACTGATAAAAGACTGTCTTAGTCAAATAATTAACTATGAACATTCAACATTTGTGACACAATGAGAAGTGGGGGTGGTATCTGCTTTCAAGCTGAGGTTGATGACCTCAAGATGCTTTTTTTTTAAATGTTAAATTACATTTGTTTTATTGTTTAAAGTATTATAAATAGTAGTACATATGTCTTTTTTCCCCTATTGACCTCCCTCCAGCCTTCCCTATCCCTCAGTACATGCCCTCACCTGCCCACTCCCCCCAGTGTTTTGTATCTATTGGTTATGCCTATATACATGCACACAAGTCCTTTGGTTGATCTCTTATAGCCCCTCCGCAATCTCCCCTGCCTTCCCCCTGTAGTATGACAGTCTGTTCAGTTTCTTTGCCTCTGTATCTGTTTCTTTTTTCCCCCCTGATTCTTTTCTTTGGCTCAAGATGCTTATAGACTTTAGATAAATCATGTTACTTGATCTATTTAGAAAGAGTTAAACTAGCAAAAAGGTACCTATCTTCCTTCCTTTCTTTATTTTTTTATTTTAAATTCTTTATTGTTTTAAGTATTGCATAGGTGTCCTTTCCCCCCGCCCCCATTAACTTCACCCCGGCCACTCACACCCCCCAGTACATGTCTTCAACCCCCTCCTTCCATCTGGGTCCATTGGTTATACTCATATGCATGCATACAAGTCTTTTGGTTGATTTTTTACGTCCTCACCCCCCACCCCACCTCCATATTCCCTCATAGGTTGGACAGTCTGTTTGATGCTACCTCTCTTTTTTGATTCTGGCTAAGTATCTGGCACAAAATTATCTTTGGAAGGAATAAAATAAGCACATGTGATTTATCTACATTTATTTATATAGCTTTGGTTATAGCTAAGCTCTATTTTGCCTAAATGAGTAAGTATATTATTAAATAATTAATCTCTCTCGTTAATGGCATACTTCTAAAAAGAAACATGAAGTCTTTTATAAAATATGAATTTGCAAGCACTGAAATAACTATTTTTCTTACAGGCTTATACAACATGATTCTCTTTTATAAAGATTAACTATAATATGCCATATTAAAAGGCTTTGTAAACTACATGGCACTATATAAATGTGAGTTATTATAACTATTGAATAGGCTATTAATTAAAAACAGTAAAATTAGAAATATTGAATTTTTAATTTTCATTAGTCTTCTTAAGTGTTAACTAATGGCACTCTGGCAGATCTTAATATCACAGCTCATTTGAAAGTTGAGAAAAAATGAGGAAAAGTGTTGTAATTTTCAAAAGACCCATGATTCAGTCTTAGGTAGGTTTAAAGTTAAGTGACAGCAAATACCCTAGACCTTTAGCCTAAGTATTCAATTACATCTCCCTTTTTTCCCCTTGAATGCCTACGATTAACAAATTTCTTATTTAACCTTTATCCTCTAGCTGATAACTGTTGGCCAATGCTTGATTTTGACTTCATTAGTCAGTTGTTTTTTTTCTGTAGCTTTTTCAAGATTTTACTGATGGTAGTGGGCTTTCTTAAAGGAACTATATCCATCTACCCTTTAAAATTCCATTCCTTAAGTCTTGGTTTCCTTGTATGCAAGATAGGTCAAAAGTTGATCTTCATGGAAATGATTCTCAGCAGCTAGCAAGACAGGCAGTAGTTGCAATGGACAAAAGCAGTACCCTTTCTAACCTATTAACCATGGCTCCCTGGAGCACCTTGAGACACTACAGGGGCTTTGGTGGGAAACCATGCCATAATCAATTAGGAATGTCTGCCATGGACAAGCACTAGACACTGACAACTGGAGTGTCTCATATCTGTCTTCCAAGGTCTAGATTGACAAGCAATGGGTGGGAGGTGGGGTAAAGTCTATCAGTTAGTAAGCAACTGCTAAAAGCATACTGACCCACAGGGAAAAAAATAATTTAACATAACCTGGATCTTTGTAGTAAAGGGTCAGTACAGTCTATATGTCATGTGAATGTAATGCGCTGCCATAAGTGGTGCCAAAATACATAATGGGTTATTGACAAATACTTCATAAGAAATGTGATGAGTCAACTGCCCAGTTAGGTGTTGACCCAGCACAAGAAAGAAATGATGACTTTCTTCGCAAATTTTCCTCTACTGCCTCCTTTAAATCTAAGAGACCCAGTCTCTTCATGGACAATATAATCCTCACACCTGCCAAAAAGACAGAACAGTGATCCCTCCTCATTTTCCACTCAGAGCAAAAAAGCAAGAACAACTCATCCGTTGACCCGATAGATCCAGTGCCTGACTGAATAACTCCCTTCTGCCTCCATTTTTTAACACAATAATGAGCTTCAAGATGAATGAGCTCTACGGGTTTAACATTTGGTTCTCTAATAATCTGTGTGAAGGGAGATTGGGGACTCATGGTTGTTTTAATGTCAAGAGGCTGGATATAGCACATTCTAACAAAGCCTTGGCTTTAGTTTATTTTTTAATCTAAGAAAAAAAGAGAAGAAGAAGAAGAAAAAAGAGGAGAGAGAGAGGAGAGGAAAGAAAAGGAAACAAAAGAGAAACCCTCCTTTAAAAGGAAAGTTAGCTCCAAGCTGCTTACAATTGCCTTCTGCCTCTGCCTCTCCCTTTGTTTGGCCCTCTCAGACTCGCGCTTCTCATACTCTCTGCGGTATTCTTCCCTCTTCAGCCTTTCGTGCTGATATTCCTCGTAGCTGTCATACCTGAGAAACACAACTTCATCATTAAGTCAACCACCTCCAGTGGCATGAGCAAAACGAATAATCAACTGGGGAGGGGCAGGGTTTAGATAACATCTTGTCATCCAAAGGCCAGGATGAGAGGAGCCCCCAGGAACACGACACGCATCATTACCTGGGCCTACGGCTGTAGGGTGATCTTGAACGTGATCTCGAGCACAGGGGAGAATTTCGGTGTGCACGGTGTCTGCAATGGCTTGACTCATAGTAGTAGCAAGATCTGGGAGAGAGGAGAAAAACAAAAGGGGCATTTGCAACTGCCACTTAACCCCCATTGATCAGCACGACTGAACATGCCCAGGAACACGGTATTACATAAACTGGCTTTTTCTTCCTAGAGACTTAGTGAGATTTCCCAGTGACAGTTTCTGATCATCTAGTCAGCTCCGAGGCCTGGAAGTGATGTGTTCTCTCCAGCATCTCTTATTGATGTTAACGCCGAGCGCCAGTCCAGTACACTGTCAGCTTTATCTTGCATGGATCTCAACTATCCTTGCACAAGGCAGCTCTCCAGGTAATGGAAAAAGTTAGATGAGCAAGTTTCTTACAAATTGCTCTTTCTGATCTGACTGGCTCAAGGCACTGTGCTCAAGGCTGACAGATTTAAGGGAAGATGAGGAGCTATGTGTGTGTAACAACGATCTCATTAGTTCAGTGACACCTGAATGCAGTGGTGAGGAGCTGGCCTGCCTATGGGTTTAAATGATTTTGGTTTTGGTGGGTTGTGGTGGTTTTTCATTTGTTTGTTTGTCTGTCTGTGTGTTTTACTTCCTGGGAATGCCTTATGCTCTAGGTTGGTTTTGACAAGATTTACCTTGAAGAGGATCTACTGCCTGGGGACCTTGATCTTGACCTGGAATATGGCGATCGGGAACACGACCTGTGTCGAGAAAAGGACCTTGAACGAGAGCGCATCCTTTGGGGTCTTTGAGAAAATAAGGATTTGGGTGGTGACACGGAATCTCTACACGGAGAGTTAAAGGAAGAGCAGGAAGGGGACACGTCGAACAATGAGTAGGACTGCGTGCCGTCCCAAGGGTAGTTCAGTTTATCACTTTCATCTTCGCTGTCATCAAACAGGCCATCCATGGCGAGTCCTGAATTTATAAACATAGGTAGTTTGGAGAATTGTTCGTTACTGAAATCACTGTCCCTCAGTTCACTGGTCTGGTCTGCTTCGTCGTCGAAAACAGCTTGACTGGGATGACCGAAGTGCTTGTTGAGCTCGGCGCGGATCTCCTGGTCCTGGAGCTGTTTCCGGGTGCTACAAGGAGAGACCTGCTTGCTCCCCGGCAGAGTCTCTCTCATGCAGCAGGTGTCTGAATCCGTGGAGGAGGAACAAGTCTGCCCCTGCCCACTGGAGGAAGCATCTTTGTATTCTAGTTGTCTAGAGTCTTGGAGCTCCTGTGATATATTGATGAGTATTTCTGTTTTGGAATTGATTGACTGACAGTAGTCATGGTCACCAAACAGCCGTAGACTGGGCCGCTTCGCCTTCCTTTCCTCATGTCCACTGGTGAGCACCGAGGCCTTGCTGAGTTGCGCATACAACTCGGACTGCTCGGGCCCTTTCTTGGTAGAGTTGTGGCCCTGGGTACCAGGACACTCGCTGTACCGGGGCTTCTTCGATGGCGGAGGTACCACAGTCTTGCAAGAGGACTTCAGCTTCGGAGAAGCCCTGAAAGGGTTGTCTTGGTTGGCTTTATGAGGAGGAGTTGTGGGTGGAGTTAGGCCTAAGGCAAGATAAGAAATAAAAAATAAAAAAATAGTGGGGAGAGAAAGAGAGAAGAGACAATGTTCTTAAATGCCAGGATCCATTTTCCTAACTTTCCTGAGATTTCAGACAATGGTTCAAACTGAGTGAAAAAAGAAGGAAACTAAATTCATGACAACACCTGCTAAAGTGACTCTCTCCCCACTAAGCTCCTGTCTCTAAGAAAAGATGGATCAACTGTGCCAGGCAGCTGTGCAAGTCATGGTACTGTGTTTTTCAGACACCAATGCTAACAGACCTGCTTTCCAGGAAGCATTACTGCATCCCTCCCGGCCTCCAGGGCACCAGGCACCACCAAAGGTCACATTTTCAAGGGCATCGCATCCTCTGCATTATGGGAAATGCACGCAGCGAGGCCCAGGAGAGTCATGGAAGAGCTTTGATAGCTTTTGTCTGCAAAGATTGCTGCCAAAGATGCAAGTGGCTCAGGATTTTTGTTCCATCAAGGAAATCTACCCCTGAAGCCAAAGAATTCGGAGACTTAAAAAAAAAAAAAGATGGATGATGGCAAATGCGAGAACGACATAGGCAACGTGGAGGTAAGTTCGGTAAAATACAACATATGAATGCAGGGAACTAGACAACTCTACAACTTGATGGCAACAATTCTTTGTCGCCACAGTTCATTAACTTAGTAAACCGTGGCTAATGTAGGTATAATACATTCTTGTAAGCATAACTAATACATTCTGTCTAAAATATGGTTCTGCAGCAGAAACCAAAGTGAACAGTAACATGAATTATGGCAGTGACAGGGGACCATTTTATTAGAGCTCAACATTAGGGCAGGTTATGAGGCTTAAGGATGGAAAGGAATCCAAGCTTCAGCAACTAACTAATTTTTTTAAAAAATAAAGGAAAAGGGGGAAACCCCTTCAGTTGTTTGTTGCCTTTCTCTAGAAGGGCAGAAAATTCCACCAGCAGTCCCTGGGGGAGAGTCCGTGAAGTATAGGTGCCTCATGAAGCATCTCCCCCCACACCCCCACCTCCGAGTAGGTGATGCTCATCCCCTTAGACCGAGAAAGGGTAATTGCAATACAGCTTCTCAGTCCAAGGAACTTTGAAAAAGGGGAGACTGGAGTTCAAATGACTTCATGCTTTGGAGGGAACATTTTAGTTTACAATACACTTTCTATTTAGAAGAATGGGTGAATGCTATTCAGCAAAAAAGAATGTCAGGTATGCTAACAAGCCTGGGGTTAGACTTAAGGCAACTGCATTTTTCAAGGAAAGGCAGAGAAATTCTACCTTACTGGGGAAAAAAAAGTGTGTGTGTGTGTGTGTGTGTGTGTGTGTGTGTGTTTATATAGAGAGAACCAAGTAGGTCACAGAAAGTCACGTGAAATTTTGGTATAAACAGAAAGATGCTGCCTCTCTCTTCTACTTTACAATAAAGAGATGGAAGAAATTGACATTTTACCTAAAATGAAATTGTTTCTGCCACTCTCTGGCAATTATATTATGCATAGCTAATTCTGCCTTATGTGGGAAGAAAGGGGATAAAAATCCAAAGTGGTTTCACTTTGGAAATGCATCCCAGAAAAGTTCAGAAAGACCAGGAAATACAAACACAAAGAGAAGAGAAATATCCGAGTCTCATAAAAGCCTCCCTTGATTAACAATCCCTATGCCTACCCCTCTTTGCTTATAGATAAGAAGGAGGTGACATATTATGGAATGAACCACCCAGGTTACTGAGACAACCTCTCCTTTCTTCCCTTTTTCATGGACAAATATGTCTTTTACTCAATTTTAGAAAGCCCTATGTGGTCAATCTTTCATTCTCTCTCTCTCTCTCTCTTTTTTTTCTTGTTTTGTTTGTTTGTTTGTTTTTTGTTTTTTTACCTTCTGCACTGCCCAACATACATACTGATTTCTACCATGTGCTACCTTTAATTACCATGGCAACAAATTCAAAGATACTAATACCCAGGAAAGTAATGACAAGTTCTCAAATATTTCTCATAGAAGACTAAAACTGCACAAAGAAATAATGCTGGATAATCTATCTTTACTGAGTAAATAACAGTCAAATATTCCAGATGACATAGCCATTGAATTGGAGGAAATGACATTCAACATTCTAAAATTCTAACTCTATAAATCTTTTCATGACACCTCAGATTAAGGTAATTTTTACTTTTCCAATAAGTTACTGCCAGGATCAACCACTTGATACTTATCAGAGATAGCTTTATAGTCTTGCTTGTCTTTTTTGAATGTGAATTATATCTTGTCTCTTCAAATAGATTATAAACTCTTAAGAGGATGTCTTATTTTTGCAAAAACTTGGGCTTATTTTTGCAAAAAGTTGTACTCTTTTTTTTGTTTTTATTTTTCTAGATCCTCCTTCACTGATGAACCCCACATTTCAGTGGCCCAAGGATCACTTGGGAAGCCGGTTAAACATTTATAACGAGCTGGTTCACAGACCACATATGGAGAGCCATGTCCTACAGAGCCCATGAGGCGCACTGCCGCCTACTCAGGTCCATGTATTTTGACAGACATTCTAGGCTTATGAAAAGAAACCCTAAACTTCAGAAACATCAAATTAGGCCACTATTAAAGAGAGACTAGTTCTAAAAATAACTCAGCTATCTAGGGATTTTAAATATAGAAACCCTTTTTAGTCTTGAACATGTGAAACCCTTGTCCTAGTACCTAAGCTCATTATCACTTAAATAAGTGACTCTCAAGTTGCTCTTGGGAGTGGCAATACCCTGATTGTAGTGTCTTTGAGTTAAAAACAGAGCCTTTCGCCTCCTTTACGTATGGGGCAGCCTGTGGCAAAGGAAGGGACAGTCCCTGAACTCCTACTGTGTGTTGGATACTACCCACACCAGCGGCTGGGGTTTTAGAGACTCCGTTCCAGGGGCCACACAGTTCTTTGCAATAAAGAGACAAAATTAAAATGTCTTTAAATTTTGAAGTAAGTGTATATTCCTACATATGTGCTTAAAATATATAGAAACTCCCTGAGATAACCAAATAGACTCTGGGAGTGAAACTATTAGGGCTGTAAATTTCTATGGGTACTACTTATTAAAACTAATAATTTCTTGTTTAGTGGATGGAAGTTACTTTAGGATTAGTGATTAGGTGAGTAGGGGAAATTACTTTAGGTAATCCCTTACATTTTAATATATATTTTTATTGATTTTAGAGGGGAAGGGAGAGGGAGAGATAAACATCAGTGATGAGAGAGAATCATCGATTGGCTGCCTCCTGCATGCTCCACAATGGGAATTGAGGCCACAATCAGGCCAGAGGCCCTGATGGGGAATCTAACCCTGACCTCTTGGTTCCTAGGTTGACGCTCAACCACTGAGCCCAGCTGGACAGGCAGATAATTCCTGAAACTTTTTACTGTTTACTGAAGCGTCTTTAATCAGGGAGTGCCTTCAAGCAAGACTGAAAAATCTTAAGACTCACAAGACCTCCAACCACCAGTGCCTAATTGAAAATCTATTTCCAGAGACAGTTGAAACCCAAAGCGAAACAACAATGTAAGAAGCACTTTTTTTTTCTTTTCCATGTAGTGTCAAACTTTTAAGAGCGGCTGATGGGACAGGGGACCCCTGGCTGCACCCAAACTAATTGGATTTCTCTCACCCCATCCCCCCTACCCAGATTTTTTTCCCCTGCGGTAGGAGGGCAGTCAATACCAATTCCTTTATGCCACTACCTTTGCTCATCTTCCCACTAATCGCTGGACCCTCCATTTCATGCCACCAGCCTAAACCAACAGTCTAATGCCTCCCATAACCTCCAGATTATTTCCCATGTGTTGATTTCCTGGGGAATGTGTACACTCTGGTGTTGACAGTACAAGGTATATTCCGTGCTCTCTCTTGAACTTAGCAGGTTTCGACAGATTTATGGGAGGACAGATGGCCATTACAGGCTGAAGGCTGACAAGAGGCAGTTCAGAGCATTGTTAACACACTTGCACAAACTCTCAGCAGTGCAGCTCTGTGCAGAATGTAATTCAGCCTATAGCTTTTTTATTGCTGCCTATTTTCTTTTGTCAAAAGAGCCTGCTGTGCAGAGCAACAAATGGCTGCTATTACCCAGAATGTAATGGGTGTCAGACAAATCACGTAACACAAACAATCAAGAGTATGTAGGTCATATTTCAACAGAGCACAACCTTAGCAATATTTATGATTACTGCATTGAAATGTGCTCTATAATAAACAAGTACCTCTACATCACTCACACTTACGCACTTCTGCACAGCAGATCCGGGAGAAGTGGCTCACACTCTACAGTCATCTTTTTTAAACAGCCCTTTGATTTAAAAAAAAAAAAAAAGTCGAAGGCAAGTTTTGTTTTGTTTTGTTTTTTCATGATGGGCCATAAAACGATTTTCTTGGAGGAGTTCTCTTTTGGGTTTCTTTGTTTAATTGAATGGCTCTGGTAAACGGCGAGTCCTCTGCTCTGTTTTCTGTGCTCCACTATCCACCCAATGACTGCGGCGGGATCTTTATTGCAATAGTTTACAGCATTTTACAGAATCTCCTGCTCAATCTGGGACTGGCTTTGGAGTGTATTTGACAGTGAGATTTTTCTTCTGTCGCACGCCAATTCAGATGTTGCTTAAGGAAAAACATCGAGAAGATGAGTATCTGTGTGTTTAAAAACTCACCAAAAGAGGAGGATCTGGCCAAGAGAAGTGAGTGACTCGTCCTATTCACATACTTTGGGCCTCGAGAACTCGGAGGAGGTGACAAGAGGACATAGGAAAGGCTGATAGGCAGTAGGAGCTGTTACTGCTACATGAATTGTTCAAATATTTCTTAATCTAAGCTCCTCCAGTGCCCTCTGCCCACCCCCAGGACATGGGCAAACTCCATGAGAGCAGCAACCAAAATGCTAAGAGTAGACAGGGAGGGTCCCCCTATACCTTGCTCTGGCCCAGGGTGCCTCTGCCCCTATTACTTTTTAAGTCTTTCCTACATCACCCCTGATGGCAGGGGAGCAAACCGGCCTTGCAGCAAAGCTTCAGAACATTCCTGTGGCATGTGACTAATTTCCAACTGTTGCTCAGGGAAGATGAAGATCTTATCATTGCCCCTGCGCACTCGCACTCTCCCACAGAGCCAGGGCAGGAAGGGGAGCCGGGCGAGAATCAGAAGGGCCTGGTTTTCCAGGTGTCTGCCACCAAAGCCTCCCAAGCTAATAAGGGAAAGGAAATTGCCTTGTGATTCTGATTTAAAGAAACAGGAGAGTGCCATTTCTAGAAAGAAAACAGAACAAAGAAATGATCTTTTCCAATGTTGGGTCAAGATGACTGAGATTAAACAGATAAAAGGAATGATATGTTTGAAATATGGATGGAATTCCTGACAGTCAGAGAGAATTTGTTGGGTCTCTGTTCCTTGGACTCTTCGGGCCCAGGAATGGATTATATGACCTGTCAAAATCACTGTCCAGTTCTCTGATGCTGTGGATTTTCCTTTGAAAACTAATGACCAGGGCTCGTATTTTGCTTTGGTTTATTTCCCCAAAGATAAGTCACATACAAAAGAAGTATATACAGATGGGGCAGAGAAAATGTATGCTGTTTGTCAATATCCCATCCAGAACAATGAACTTTTAAGTGAGAAGTTTAAAAAAGAAAATAGGAAAACTCCACATAAAAGAGGGCTAAAAAGTTAAAAATTGATTGGTTAATGAGTGGAGTTTTTTTTTTAAAATGCAAGTCCATTGATGTGCACTTTGAATGATTGCCCACTTAAACCGAGGAAAAACATTAAGTGAAAAATAAATGAGACCAAATTATACGCCCACTATCATCAAAACCATGGGGGGAAAATATATCAAAGGAAGAAAAGATTGCTAAAACTTAGTGTGTTGGGGGGGTGAGATGGCTGATTATGTTGCTCCTCTCATTTCCCTAATTAGTTATAAATTAGTTATATTGCTTTTTATTACTTGTATAGTAATAACAATAAAACAACTTACATATGCATATGCATACACACAGTCATGAAATTTGGGGGTCAATCACTCTGGTCCCTAACCAAATTTCTTCCTGTCTTGTGGTTAAAACCATCACCTTGTTCAGCTGACATTGCTGTGCCATTCCCATTTGAGAAACAAAAAGTCTAGTGCTCTGAAAATCTCCATATGCAATAGAGTCGAATGCCGTCTGCCAAAAGAGCATTCTCTTTTCTCTCATCTTGCTTTACTAACAGCTATTTTGAAATCACATTAGTTTTTACACCTGTAAAAGAGAAGTGTTTCTTTTATCAGCCAAAATGAGCTAGTTTGGGACAATCACAAAGTCAGACCAGCTGGCAACACCTACTAAAGCAAACTTCCCATCTCATCCCTCCTGTTTCCCAAAGACTCTGCAGATGGGACCGAGGCATCATTCAGAAGGTCTTAGAATTTTGTTGACTCTTTATGCATCTACTGAATTGTTTGGAAAATTTCACTAAAATTCGTGAGAGTAAAGAAAAACAAGACATCAGAAAAGCTTAGGCAACGGCTTGATATGATTCTTCTACCACAACCCAACAGATTAAGTCTGTAGACTTAGGATCCACAAATCAACAACATGAATGCTGTTTCTACCCTGTCCACCCTGCTGCTGCACCTATGGCAGACATCACTAATTGGTCATGACATTCCTACTGAGCACAGACTTGGCCTTAGAATCCTTCTCAACACAACGCTCCTGGCAGCCAATACCAATCAATGACACTTGGCAAGTGAAATGAAACCTATTTAACATAACAGATGTCGACTACTATCTTTAAAATCCAGGCTTTAGGAAAGAAACATAATGTCTAGTCAGACAGACCTGCTTTGAACCCTAGGTTCACCATGGAGCTAGAATCAACATAAAACTTTTTCCTCAACAATTGACTGGGCAGAGAGTAAAAAAGATGATGTCGTGCAGTGCTATTAGAGAGTGCCTACGCTGTAGAATTTGTAGCTATAGTCACTGTTGTAGAGAGAATATCGAAGAGGATTTGGTAAATCCCACATCCCACAAAAAGCAGTATATGTTCAACTTCAATGGGAATTAATGGGATTTTGCCATACAAACATGTAACTTCATATATTAAAGTGTCAAAGAGGAGATAACATTAACTCAATTAAAGGGAACAGGTAAAGATCATCAAAAGATGAAAAGATGTGCAAGGACCTTAGTATATGAAGTTAATGTAGTAGTTAAACAGCTAATATTTATTGAACACATATATGCTGGTACCGGACCAAGTTTTTTTTCATATTTTCTTTCATTTAATCCTCATGGTGACTCAATAAAATGCAGGTATAGTTATCATCTTCATTTGATGCATAAAGATCCTGAGAATGACAAAAGTTTCTTAAATTGACCAAAAGCCATACATCTAGATACGGGTAGGTTCAGAATTTGAACTTAGCTTAGTCTCATATCAGAGCCACGTTTCCTCACAGCTTCACTAAGCTACACTGTCTGTTTTTTGAAAATCAAAGTAAATTACTTTTATTTGGAGCATTGCTGCTTATAAAGTGTATTGGTTCAGGTTAAACTACATGAAATTGCCATTTTTGTATGTCAAAAATGGTTGAATACTGGCAATTTTAAGTTTGAGCCTATAATTTAGTCCTTTGAGTCAGACCGTAATTTCATTTGGGAATTATAAATAGGGCTTTAAAATTGAGGAATCTCAGACTAGAAAAGATTAAGGATATTGAAAAATGTTCTAGAAATAAAAAGATGAAGGAGGGAAAGTACTTGTGTTATCTTGCATATTTCCTTGCTGATTTCACTGCCCCTGTCAAATTCCTTTCTCCTAAACATCTCTTTGATTTTCTTCTCTCTTGCCTCTACTCCGACAATATCTTCTCCCCTTCCTACCTGTACACTTCAAATTCTGATACACATTTTTTTTCTCCCTTTAAGGCTCCCAAATTTACCCTGTGGAGAGCCCAATTCCCTCCCAACTCCTTTCTATGGATCACTTCACTCACTCACTGTATAATCAGATTGTTTTAATGCTTCTTTCAGTCCTGAACTGCCTTTGTATTTCTTTTCAACCTTCTGTAATCATCATATATAACTTGAAGCCATGTTATAGGGTTCCCTTTGATAACTGCGTTCCTCCCTTCAGTGATTCTCTGAGGCATAACTGGTGGTGGTCACTTTCTCCAAACACTAGCACACAACACATTTTACTCAAGGGTTTTAGTGGCGATGGAGATTATGTACATCACACATTTCAGATCCACAAAAAAGCAAAACAAAACTCTCTTCCACTAGTTTCCTCCTCCATACATCACCCACCAGGCACGTTCGACACTCCTTCCAGCTTTCTTCAGCATTCTCCAAGTTCCTCCTCACCCCTTCTTTTCCTATAACTCTAAATTTCTTCCCTGATGCAATGCAATTTGGCCTACCACAGCTTCTCTGATTTGCATCTTTACAATTACAACCACCATGCTCAACAAACTAAAAAACGAAAAACCCCTTGTGCCCACTGTTCTTAGGAGGTAACTGAACATTATAAATAATAAATGATATTTCCCCTTCATGTTTCTTATACAATGTGTTCTTTTCTCTGAACAGCCTATAAGCCTACAGACTTGGCCTTAGAAATTCCAGAAAAACATTTACTACCATCTACTATGGTACTATGTTCCATGGATTGGTCTCTCTGCTTGACACTTGCTGTGCATCCATCAACCAAGAACTATCATATTGCAAGCATAGAGCAGGCATGAAAAATATGTTGTTAAATTGATTTCTATTGTACCCAATAATCTTTCAAAGCACCAAGAAAAAGGGATTTAAATAAGTAGAAGAATTCTGGCACACAGAAATAAATTCACTGGATATGTTTTTAAAGATTATAAGTATTTTAAAAGTATGTTCTAGAAATCTCTACATACCTTTCAATAGTGTATGCCACTATCTATTAAAATTATGATTAAATTGCTTAAAATTAGTTATTTATCAATAAGAGAAACATTAAAACTTCTGGTAAAAAAAAGACAAATTAATTTTTTTTATAACAACATAATCTCACTAATAGAAGAAATGCAATGTAAATAATATGTTCATTAACAAAACATTTTAGAAACAAAGACATCCAATGCTAGAGAAGAGGAAATAAAGCAAGTATATCCAAAGAATGTTAATAGGACTACAGGAAGAAATACCCCTTTCAGAAAGTTTCCTAGATACTATGTCCTTATATTCAGTATGAATAACTACTAGACATTTATTTTGAGAAAATCAGAGTACGACATTTATGAATGAAGATGTCCACTGCAGTAACAACCTAAATGGATAACAGTATGAATAGGTAAGTTTAGATGTACCTTCGCAAACTAAGGTTATATAGCATTATAAAAGCATTATAATAAAAGACCACGATGATACAAAAATTAATTATTAAAATGTTAATGGAAAACTGGGGAAGCAAATTCACATATATATGAATATATACAAAAAGATCACAGATATATAAAAATATCCATAGAAAACAATGGCATAGATATATTTGTATCTTAGAACCATTAATAATTTTTCAACCAGTTTATATTATTGAGATTTTTACAGTAAAGTTTATTATTTATAATTAAATAATAAAAATATTTACTTAATACAAATCTCAGTTTTAGTATATATATCATGGAGACTTTTTCAATCATCTCTAAAGGAAAGTAACTGACTAATACAACATTCTGAACATTCTTAGTGAATAGATTCCTTTCAGTTAACTTGTCACAGTAGGCCATTTTTTCAAACCAGTTAATGTCTATTATACTGGTGACTAAGATTATGTGAGAAAATAAAATATCATGGAAATAAAATATTAGTAAAAAATTGTTTCTATAAAAAGACCCCATAAAGCTTAAACGAAGGACTGTCAAATGTTGTAAATTGGTGCTAATGAAAAACACCGAGGAAAAATAAGGATATATGATTATAATTTATATGAAAGTCATAAAAACCTAGAATGGTTCTACACTAGGACTACCACACAAATATCTTTAACTCTTTTCTTTCAAAAAGTAAGAAACAAAAAATGGGACCATCTACAATGCATTATTAGTGAGGCTTGTTAGAAAAATAAATGATTCCCCAGTTTGCCTACTTAAGTTCAAAGTAAAGGTTTCTGTTTTCCACCAAAATTTGATATTTTAATGTATATTTATGTTTTAAGCAAAAGTAAAATGACAAGACAAATGTATACTTTAATCAACACTTTGGCTAAGACCACCAAATACTCATTCTCATTGGTCAGATATGAAGATCTCTACTGCATGTAATGTATACCTAAAGAATAACTTATAATCACATATGTAAATTATAATTCATTTAAGCAATTATGTATATCTATGCTTATAAGCAAATATATACGTATATATATGTGTATATGCATTTAAAGATATATTTATATGTATATGTATATATATGAGTTTATATACATACACATATATAAAATATATGTAAATACCATGAAATTAACTACTCTACTGCTTTACCAAATCATGCGATCATGCAATAGACCTTTCATATGGAGGTAATTTAAGGAACTCAAAGTGTGAAATTAAACTTAGTGATAATGACCACAGTGCATGTAGGCACCGTGGTTCTGGTCGAAAGCATCTTGTTTAACTTACTGTTCCTTTACCCTTATCAGCAATGGCCAGAGCCTAGAAATTTCTTGTTCAGACATTCTAAGGTTCACCTTCTGGTGGGGTTCAAGTCCCGAAACTTAAAGCTCTGTGCAAAGACACCATTTACAACCAAATCAGAAGTCTGCTTTGGAACTCTTGGTTTAGTAAGTTTCTCAGAGTTCAGTCCAAGTTTCTAGTGCTCCTTCCTCTTCAGTATGTGAAGTCAAGACTGGCTAAATGAGTTCAGAAGTCCAAATGGTGAAGGAAATAGCTCTTCTTTAATATATGTATAAGAACGTTTTGTATTGGTGAATGGATATATTTTCATTTTTCTCCTTTGCTGAAAAGATATTAAAATGGTAACGTACAGAGGAGAGCATTGCACTATTAGGCA
The DNA here is from genome assembly GCA_011751065.1 of Lasiurus cinereus. Classification (NCBI taxonomy): domain Eukaryota; kingdom Metazoa; phylum Chordata; class Mammalia; order Chiroptera; family Vespertilionidae; genus Lasiurus; species Lasiurus cinereus. Next base: position 5,802,478 of record JAAGEH010002528.1, read on the forward strand.
CACCAGAGAGTGAGAAAACATTCCAAGTGAAGCATTGAGAAGTAGTAAACTTGGCTTTAAACCTTTGCTCCTTGCTTTCTCACTCTGTGATCTTGGGCAAGGTATTCAACATCTATGAACCTTATTTATTCATCTTAAAAATGAGAGAACTACCACCATCCTTATGAGGTCTCATGAAATTAGCCCAAAGCAATTACGTGCCTGGCACATTTATTGAGATGGATATCAGTAAATGTTCATTTCTCCTACTACTCAAATTTTGGTGTCTAAATCTGAAAAAGGATTATTTGAGTATCCAAAGCAGTAATACATATGGGGGGAGAGGGAGAGGAAGTGAAAGTAGGTTTATAATTGTGAGTGTGCAAAACAGCTTATTCTTGTATTATTTATTAATAACTAGAGGCTCACTGCACAATATTTGTGCAATAATAGGTCTTTCTTCCTCTGGCTTCACTCCTGGGCCACCCAGGAGCCTGTAAGTCCTTGCTCCCGGCCAGAGCACCACTCCTGGAGCTCCCTTCTCTGCCCCTCAACCCCCACTTCGTCATAGCAGGCGTCCCATCCCTCCCAGCTGCTCTGTGCCTGCATATGCAAATTAACCCAACATCTTTGTCAGGTTAATTTGCATGCTCACTTCTGATTGGCTGTGGACACAGTGGAGGTACAGTCAATTTACATGTTTGTCTATTATTAGGTAAGATTGTATTATTTTACATACAAACAACTGTAAACCTACTTTTATTTCACCCTATATACACCAGACTCTGGCTCAAGTCAGACCCACAATAAATATTTTCTCTAAAGAAAGTAAACAACTAGAAATATTTATAGACAACGTTATTTGTTCTCTATTAATATCATTAATCACATAAAGAAAATAATCTATTTAACATATATTCATCACACACACACACACACACACACACACACACACAATTGCAAGTGAAATGTAAGGCTCACCTGCAGTTCCAGAGAGTTCCACACTTAAGGTTCGTTCAATAGTCTTGTTCTCAAATGGGGAACCCTTGGGGTCACTGGAAGATATGGCACATTTATAAAAACAAACTGAAATGGAGTTGCTGTAGCCAAATGTATTAGAACCCCCTTCCCTTTCTGAAAATGGTTACATTTCTTAATACTTACTTTGGTGACTCTGGGGTCAGAGGAAGAGATAAAGTTGTTGGTTTGGCTAAAGGAAAAAAAAGGAAACTAATTATGAAATATTGAGTGTTTTTTTTAGATTTGTTTTCTTGCTACAACAGTCAGGTGGGAAACTGGAAACTGTAAATCAAAAGTAAGGCAATCCCTGAATATTAGATCAAAGTCAGACAACAGTCCATTAAAAAAAAAATCTAAACAATGTTTGTATCAGAAAACTACTATTCAAAAAACATACAAAAATTGAATTAAAAAAAAAAGGAGCATCCCTGTTAAGGATACCAAATGTGCCTCATACCATCAGAAAGAAATAATGTTTTCTATTTGAATTTGGAATACAGTACACAGTTTGTTTAGATAAGAAAAGAGCAGAGTAACTACAAGATGACAGAACGTTATGAATATTCAGTTGATTTTTCTCCTAAAACATATAATTTTATTTCTAGCCTGAGAATAAGTTATTTGTAGGAGGCCAAAGCTCACCCAATAACCATTCCCTTCGCTAAAAAATGAATTGAGAGATTATGGCAAATTTTGGACATTGACCCAGATGGTTGAAAGGGGCTCAGATACTCAAATCTGATAAACAAGTAAAGTAAGATACTATGTTTATCAGCTGAGAGACCCAGAGCTTTGTAAAGAGAGTTCACCTGCTTCCCTTTTATGCTTCTTAAATTTTAACTGCTACAGAAGGCATTTCCCAATTATAAAGGGTGAAGTAAAAGTCTTCTTCTTACTCCAAAATTGCAATTGCTACTCTTCAGAAGTCTTGTATTTTGAACAAAGGGAGGGGAAAGCATAATGAGAAATGCCCAGGGGATATATATCTACATATCTATAATAATAAAAGTGTAATATGCTAATTAGACCAGCTATCCTTCTGGGAGGAAGCTGGGCCTGCTGCCTCAGGATCCAGGCAGCTGCCCCCGACTGCGAGGGAGGGATCCAGGCAGCCAACATGGCTGCAAGGGAGGGACGGAAGCAGCTGCCACAGCTGCGAAGAACTATTCTTGCATGAATTTTATGCATCAGGCCTCTAGTCTATAGAATAAAAGCCTAAGCAACTGTTAGGATGGAACAACCACAACAAACAGTCAAAACAGTCACTATGATGCGCACTGACCTGGCCCGTGCAGTGGCTCTCTCCTCTGCAGCAGCTCTAAAGAACAGTGAGCTGAGCAGTGAGGAGAAGTGAGTAGGCGGGCAGTAAGGAGCAAGGGGTTCTAGGCTGCAAGAGGGCACAGGCTGGGCTGAAGGATCCCCCCCTCTCCCTCCCAGTGCAGGAATTTCATAACTGGGCCTCTAGTTATATATATTATATATATACATATGTATGCCTATCTCCAAAGATATATTGTTACACATGTCAATTTTTTCTCAGTAAAATAACTACTTTCCAAAAGGTAGTCATTTAAATAATGAAAATCGCAGAACTGAAATAAAAAAGGTCTTTAGAATAATCTTCCTTATTTTATGGGGGAAAAGCCTGAGAAAAATCTTTGAGATGCTAAAAGATATTGCCAGAGACATAAAACTAGCTACTGGCAGAGCTGGCCCAGAATATGTTTCCTTTCTCCTATTATCAAAAGAGACTACAACCAAATAGATATTCAAGCAAATTAATCAACCCCAATAATTAAGGTCCTTTGAAATGTGAAAATATTATTTATATCCAAATTAGGCTGAAATTAGGTACTTTACTGGGATAAATACTATTTACATACTTAATTTGTAGATTTAGATTTAGTTTTGAAACAATGGAATGGTTTCTCATCTATCCAATGTGCATTCATTCAGTAATACGAAGCTCATACTGTCTTCTACAAATTAGGGACGTTGATTGATTGGCTTTTCCATATAAACAGATAAATGAACTGGTCTTACATTATTTTTTTTAATATGTCTGATACAATGAACCTTTCAAAAAGAGCACCCTTAGGAAGGAACTTTACCAACTTTTAAGGTGCTCAACTAATAATTACAATAATGCATACAGAACACATCTATCTATGAACCATGTGCTATCACAATAAAAGCACGTAGAAAATCAGTCACTAGAATTCTAATTTTCAAGGTATAGAGTTGGCTTTCTGAAATGCTCAAAGGAAAACCCCCAAAATTCTAGTAGTTGGGTATAGGTAAGGCCAAGGGCAATGGAAGGAGGGAGTAGGCAATGGAGATATTTAATGGGACCAAAGGCAATAGGAAATGAGGCCCATAGGGAAGGGTAGAGATCAATCCACAAACAGACTCTAATGGCTGAATACGTCTAGGCTCACAAAAGCTCACTAAGGGAGCAATGATTTGGTTCACTCAGAGTTTAATCCACACTGTTCCAGAGATTTTAATCCACATTGATCCTTGAGGGCAGCAATTCATCTTTTTCATGCAGATCATGGTATTTTTAGTGAATGAATACATTAGCAAATGAATGAACAAGTGAATGAGGGGGACACTAACAGGAACCAAAGGCCAGACCATTATGCTAAGGAACTTGAAAGAACCTGACCTCACCATGTTATAAAAACAAACAGGAAGTTCAGTGAGAAAAAAAAAATTACAATCTATTAAGAAAGGTAACCTCAGCAGAATCTCTCAGTCATCATCTCTAAGAGTTCATGTGTTTTTTACTTTCAAATTTTGATAATAATTTAAGTAACCCCTGAAGCTGAGCATTTATTTCCTGTTGCTTATTAACAGCCAGCCATGTTTTCTTTGTTTTAGGACTTTAATAATTACAAGAATAAATATGTACACTGAATGGCCAGATTATTGTGATCTCTGAACGCATAATAATCTGGCCTCTTCATGTATATTCTATATAATAAAAGGCTAATATGCAAATTGTCCCCTTCACCAGGAGTTTGACCAACAGGCAAGCTGGCCAACCGCCCATGTCCCCTCCCCCTGGCCACGTGGATGGACCCCACCCATGCACAAATTCATGCACCAGGCCTTTAATATATATATACTGAGTGGCCAGATTATTATGCATTCAGAGATCATAATAATCTGGCCACTCTGTATATTGTCAAAAGCCTTTGTTCGGAGATAAACTCTTTATGCCTTACCACAGACATCTACCTTAAAAAAAAACAAACCACATACAGCCCGTCTCTTCTAAAGCATATTTCCCCCATAGGCCAATTTAGTTCCTCACTGCCACGGTTTGCAACAGTTTACAGTAATATTTAGAGGTAAGCAAATTTAAACATTGGGGGGAAAAAAAGAACCTCCAAATCCAAAAGGACCAATTAAAGTTCCAAAACGAGACCTTTGCAATGTGCTGCTGGGCTGGCTTTACTGACTCCAAGGCTCCATCGAGCTCGGGACTTCATATGCAGCTCCAGGAAATGAATGCATGACTAGCAGAAGGTGGAGAGTAGCAGTAACTCCTTCAATTCACAAGCCCAAACTGGCTTTCCCTCTCGTGAGGCCTTTGATAGCTATGGGTCTGTCCCCCAGCGGACTGGTTCTGCTCTGGGAACAACTCCTCCAGTGTGTGAGGGGGCCATCCGACCTAAGCAAGCTACGAGAATTTGGCTCCTGTCCATAAATATATTTCCCTGAACTGGCAGAAAGGGATGGGTAGTGCTTTTTGAGATAGCCACCAGGAAAAGAAAAACTAACTAGGAGCCGATTTCACATATTAAAGGGAGGTTCCTGAAAAATCTGGGCTTAGGGTGAGCTGGGGATGAGGGAAAGTCAAACACTGGGGAAGGAAATACAGGGAAAAGCAGCAGCGCCAGCAGCATACCTGGGCAAAGCAATCATGGGTCATGACAGGGAGGCGGGGCTACCGCTCTGCAGCTGCAGGAGAAGTTGGGAAAACAAAAGGAAAAACAAGAGGTGGGTGTTTATCAAGGCTCTATTAGCAAAGGCCTGCCTCCACTACAAGGGTAGAGGTCAAGTTCACCTGGAAACAGGGATGTTTTTAAGCCATGGCAAGTTTTACACGTTCTTTTGGCACCTGTAAGAGTAGACTATTTTGAAAGGAGGAGCCAAAAACCAAAGAAAATGTTCTCTCTGCCAAGAGAGGTTTTCCCCAAATCAGCCTGATCTGCCTCAGAGGCCTTCTGATAATGCAGGTGGGGGGTAATACAAAATCAATCTCGCTGTTTCATTTAATCTAGGCAATCGTTTCTTTAGCTAGAAAGCAAGTTTTTAAAATTCTAGGAATTTCTAAATCCTTATTTACAATAAAATCTGGGAGCCTAACATGTACTCTTTTATAAAAAAAAAAAAATAGGAAAGAATGCACTTAATAACCACAAGGGGCTACATAATTGTTATTCACAATTTCTTAAGGGTACATACCCAGCAAGTGAACAATGCCTTATTTTTTTTCCCCATTATTGAAAGAGGAAAACAATAAAAGCTCGGTAACGAATCACCTGGCCCAGCCTGCCCAGAACTTCAATGACCTCAGCATTTCAGAGCTCACGTCCACCTCATCTGAGGTTTCAATGCTCCCCGCTCCATCACCCCCCCCTCAGCTAACATTTCAGGGGCCCTGGGTGATGGTGAATCAGGCTGCATATCAGCTAAATAGGATATGTTCAGGATTCTCTTTCCCATCGACAGTGAAGTGCTGAACTCTCTTTCCAGAGTGGAACTGCAGGCGTGGAATCCCATAGCGTGGGCATCGCCAGCCCCGTGCAAGCTAGCTCACCCTTCTGTGCTCTCACCCACAGAGTATGTTTTGCTCCCCAAACCTACCTTGTAAATGTTGCGACTGCGATTGTGTGTGGGACTTCTTTTTGGAGGTGCATTTGTCTCTGCTGCTGTTCCTGGTCTCTGTGGGTTTGCTGTGAGGAGGGTCATCGTTTGTGGTCAGATACTTGAGAAGCTCCGAGCAGGGACGTCTTTGTGGCTTCTGCTGTTGACAAATGCTCTTCGCTTTATTGCTCCATGAATTCTCGGTCTTCAACAACAAGGCAAGAAAAGAAAGCTAAAATTAGTGAACTGAACCTTAGCAGAATGGATATAGGTTTTCTGAAGAGATGAGATTTTCAATGAAGTGTTCAGTCTAAGTGTACTGGATCTATGAGCTGTGAATAATTGTTTGCAGAACAAGGAGAGAAAATTACATTTAAAATTCCTAAATGACATTTATGCAGCTTTTTATTTCATTTCGCCTACATTTCAATGTTCTTACTCAGCAACATGTAACTAACAAGACCCTACAGCGCCTTTACTGTGAATAAAAAAAAAAGAAAAGAAAAGAAAAGAAAAAGAAATAAGCCGGTTTAAACCTTAATTCGCCACTGATTGCCAGAGCCCAGTATTCACAATTCTCTTAAGTACCCCTTAACGCTCCGTTTTCACTCACAGTGAACGGCAAGACAAACATTGTTTAATACAGCCCGCTAACCGAATTATGTCATTGCCAGCATCCCATCCCATTAATGGCAGAGACGGATCTTTTGCGGTGATGCCGGAGCAATCTTTCTCAGGTCGGACAGCTGGCAAAACAGCAACCTGCATCTTGAAGTCACTTACACTTAATGCCAAGCCTATCCGGCAAATTGAATTGTAGCCCGCACTGCTGCGTGTATTCATGAAACGGGCAAGGAGCAACAGAAGGCAGAACTTCCACCCCAAGTGTCCAAAGACAAAGTGTCCGTGGACCCTGGCTGGTTGGAAGCGGCCGGAGAGCTGCTTTCGGGCACCCATTTCATACCCGGTTTCAGCCTCGGCCCAAGGAACACCAAACAAAAAGCCCCCAACTTGTGTTACAGCGTCCAGCGCCAACCCCTCTGTGACTTGCCCTCCTGAGTTAAAAAGTTGACTTTTGTACCTTCACGACTGCAGGGTTTGTTCTCATCCTGTGACTATGGTTTGCATGGTTCTGGGTACTGAGACCACTGCATTCATTATAACTTAGCTGAGTGTTGGCTGGTGCCAGTAAGAGCTTCTTAAGCTAGAAACACATCAGAGAACGGGAGAAGCAAGAGAGTTATGAGTCTTCTGAGCATGAGAATCGGTCATTAAGATTTCAAGCTTAAAATTCAGTAATCGCAATGATAAAAAGTCATTCTATCACACCCCAGCACAAGAGCACTAACGAACGTGTATGTTTGAAAACTAAGGACAAGTTTGGCATTATGCTACCGCCTGTGAAACTATTTCCTTTTCCTACATTTGAGACTTAGTGTTGTCTACCTCAATATTTCATTTATATGGAGTAAAGGGAAAGGATCTTCCTAACAGGATTTCCAAACCACTACTGGTTGGGAGAAGCTGCGTTACTAAATGAGGATTTGGGGCGTGGGGAGGGAATATATGGACATTTCCTCATCAATAACCCAAATGAATCAAGTGGCAATAAATCAAAGATTCTGTGATGTTCTGAATCATATTGCATAATAAAGTATAATACTTGACTGATTCAAAGAATACTTGGAATAAAAAAATGGCTATCTTTGGTGAAGATTTATAAACAACCCTAGTCAGTTTTGCTCAGTGGATAGAGTATCTGCCTGAGGAGTGAAGGGTCCTGGGTTCCATTCCAGTCAAGGGCACATGCCCAGATTGTGGGCTGGCTCTCCAGTGGGGGGCCTGCAGGAGGCAGCCAATCAATGATTCTCTCTCATCATTGATGTTTCTATCTCTCTCTTCCTCTCCCTTCCTCTCAGAAATCAAATATATATGATTTGTACATGAATAGTCAGGAGTTGTGGGTTCTGGTTTAGACAAAGAATTCACTGTCCTTTGACCTCTGTTTATTTGTTTCACTTGAGGGTCTTCTAGAACCTCCCTGTTTAGACATATAGTATGACTCTAGGTCAGCAGCACCTCCTAGTTGAGCCAAATGTGCATTTGAATGTAAAGAAATCAGAGTCCTAGACAGCAAAGTCAACAATACTGACAAGTGGAGAAAATGGGGAAAAAATAACAATCACTTATAAGAGATTTCCTTCTAGACCAGAAATCTCAGAAGGCAAAAGAATACATATAGGGTTTCCATATGTTTACATGGAGTGTTTTTAACATTTAAAAATGTAGAAATGGACAAGAAACACACTCTACATGGCAGGTAGAAGCACATTACTAAAAGCTGAAGGATGGCATTTTGTAATTTACATAGTGTGTTCTTGAATCAGATTTATGGCAAATGACAAATGGCTACCACAGATGAGAAGGTAAAACTGTGTCTTAGAACTAATAAAATTCTGGTCAAGCTCTGCATTGAAAGGAAAATTCACTCTTCATTGCCAACAAATTCACTCTTCATTGCCTACCATAAATTTTGGTACCTAGGGTTGCAAGTATGCTATTACTTTTCAATCTTCATAAGAATTATAGATCAAAATCCTTAAAATATCACATACCCCTTGATATACCTCCTATTCTAGAATTGCATGCATAAGAATAAATCTACAAATATGTCAATTATTAAACAACTTATAATAGTGAAAAATAGGGAAAAAAAGACTATCTAACCTCAGGGGTTAATTAGTAAATTAAAGACATCTTTGAATAATAAAATACTATACCACCATTAAAGTAATGCATACATTTAAAATTCACAAACATGGCAATACTATATCTTAATGAAAGCGATTTTAATTATTTTGCATATTAGAGGTCATTAGAAATTACAGGTGAATATTTAGTCTGTTCTCTTTGATGTCTACATTTTCTAAATTTCTACCATGAATGTAAGTAATACTAAGAAAAAAAAAACATTGATACAAAAGATAGTTTAAAAATGCAGTTAAGCTCACATGAAGACTCTATTGCCAATATGTTTAAACACAGAACAACAGAATTTGCAACTCCAAGCATGTTTGGGGATTGTTTTGGCATCAGTCTAAATTAAAAATCCAGACCTTATTGTTACTACATCATACCCATGCAGCGGGTAGCCAGAGGCAACTCCAATTCCTGTTAAACAGTAGGAAGGGTTCTTACTAGAGACGGCTCTTCTGCCTCCTGAGGCGGAGGGGTGCCGTCAGGCATGGAGGAAGGACTAGCCTCATTCTCAGTGGTCACATCTCCATCTGTCAGCGCATCAAATGAGGGCAATCCGTCTTCATCCACAGGGAGACTGTCCAGTGTCTCTGTGAGAACTGCTAGCAAGTTCGCCTCATTCTCTTCATCTATCTTCTGCAAAAACAGAAGACGACGTGAGTGAGTTGACATTGGGAGATGGGTAACACTATTAATCAGCATAGATTGGACATGTTTAGCCAAATGAGTAAGAAAATACTTGAAATTTTGAATGTTCATGCCAGAGCACTAAGATCACATCTTCCTTAAACTCCAAATTCACTTTTGGTCTGAAATACACAATTAATTAATACCTCTTCTGTACCAATTTCTGATTGTTGACCTGTCCAATTTAGCAATTTATTATGTCAGTGCTTAATATGGCTGTATATAATTCTGTCTTGCTCACGGTTATTTTCCACATGTTTATGTCTTGTTTCTCTGACTAAAATGATGTGCTTTAGAGAGTCTGAGGCAACTTCAGAGAATTTTGACCATCATCTATTTCATCCTACACAGCACACCTGCTGAAATGTGTAGAACACTCTGCTTGAACATCACCAGAAGCTAAAACTGTACCAAGAGAAACTATACTTATATGATGTCAGTTATAATCTCATCACTGAATACTCCCCAGTCATTTTTCCCTAACACCTTTCCCAACTTTAGTCATAAATTTATAATTGCCTACTGGAAATTTCTACCTGAAAATAGCTCCCTCATCTCCAAATTCAAACTTACTACTATTTCTCTTGACTTGTTTGGGTAACAATTTTTCAGACATAAACTTTGGAAGTACTTTGAATACTCTTTAGCTGTTCAGTCACTAAGTACAATCTTACTTTGCAACATCTCTTAAATGCATTCATTTCTGTTTCCAAGAGCATGATTCTAGTGCAACCTTACTTCTAGTGGTGGATCCTCCATCTATACTCTAAATCATTTTTTCACATTCATTCCCACAAACACATTGTTGAAAATCTGTTGTTCACTTATTCACTCCACAAATATTTTTGACCACTTAAACTATGTCAAAACCATGTTAGGTGTTGAAGATACAAATAGAAATTACACAAAAGTGCACCCCTCTAATACCTCTCTAGTGAAAAGGAAGGATCCATAAACAGTTTATTATAAAGGATATCATTTATTTCAGTGCTTTCAAGCCCTCCAAACTGAAACTTATGCACTTTGTTTATAAGGAAATGTTCTATCCTATCTAATAAAAGACAAGTATGCAAATTAACCATCACTCTGCTACACCCACAAGCCATGTCCAGCAGTCAATCAGGAGTGAGTATGCAAATTAACCCAACCAAGATGGCTGCGGCCACAAAGAAAGCAGGAGTCTTGGGTTTCCCCGACAATGGAGGAAGCCAAGCTTTCTGCACACCCTGGCCACCCCAGGCCTCCATTCAAGGCTAGAAAGTTTCAATTATAGAAGATAAATAAAACCCAACAAAAATGGCTGCAGCCACGGAGCAAGCAGGAGGCTTGGCTCCACTCAAGGCTACAAAGTTTCAATTATAGAAGATAAATAAATCCCAGAGCTTTCACTTGGTTTACTGGGGGGCATTGCCGGCCTACAAACCACCACAGGCCCCTCACCCAAGCTTCCCCATGCCCTAAGGGAACCTCCACTCTAATCCAGGACAACTTTTAGGGCAAATCAGCCAGCCCCCACCCATGCACCAGGCCTCTATTCTATCTAATAAAAAAGTAATATGCAGATTGACCATCACTCCAATACACAAGATGGCTGCTCCCATGTGGACACAAAATGGCCACCACATGATGGCCAGCAGGGGAAGGCAGTTGGGAGGGATCAGGCCAGCAGGGAAAGGCAGTTGGGAGGGACCAAGCCTGTAGGGGAGAGCAGTTGGGGGCTATCAAGCATGCAGGGGAGTGCAGTTAGGGGTGACCAGGCTGGCAGAGAAGGGAAGTTGGGGGCAACCAGGCCTGTAGGGAAGTGCAGTTGGGGGCACCTAGGCCTGCAGGGGATAGAAGTTGGGAGGACCAGGCCTGTAGCAGAGAGCAGTTGGGGTGGGGGGACCAGGCCTGTAGGGGAAGGCAGTTAGGGGTGATCAAGCCTGCAGAGAAGGGGAGTTAGGGGCAAACAGGCTGGCAGGGGAATAGGTAGGCATCAATCAGGCTGGCGAGGATTGATTAGGGGGTTATCAGGCTGGTAGGCAGAAGTGATTAGGGGCAATCAAGAAGGCAGGCAGATGAGCAGTTGGGATCCAGTAGTCCTGGGTTGTGTTTAGGCTCTATCCTACTGGGATTGAGCCTAAACATGAAGTCAGACATCCTTGAGGGGTCTCAGATTGGAGAGGGTGCAGATTGGGCTGAGAGACACACACTCCCATCCATAAATTTTGTGCACTGGGCCTCTAGTATTGATTATATTATACTAGAGACATGGTGCACAAAATTCGTGCACAGGTGGGTCCCTAGGCCTGGCTGGCAATCAAGGCCAAGCTAGGACAGTCTGATCAGGGCCAGGCTAGAAAGAAAGCAACAGTTTCTGGGCCAGGTGCAGAAGGAACAGACACCAGATGCCAACACTGCCATCAATGGCACCCTGCCACCGTGTGGCTCCCTATCTTCTCCCTGTCCTTCTTCTCTCACTGCTGTGCTGCCACTGTGGCAGGCAGGCAGTATGCCTATCGGGGCCTACCAGGTAGGGGGAGGGACAGGGCACTGGAGGTTGGCTACCAGCTCCAAGGAGGGAGCTGGCCCTCAGCACCCTTGGGAAAGGGGCTACATCTGCAGCCACCTAACCCTGTCCCAGTCTGAGGGCAAGTCCCAATTGGCTAATCAGGGCCTGCTGGCTATAGGGAGAGACTATAGGAGGTTGGCCAGCTGATGGAGAGGGACCACAGAAGGTTGGCCTGCAAGCCCTGATCAAGCCATCTGGGCCTGCTGGCCTGGGGGAGAGCCCATGGCAGGTTGGCTGGCCAGCGGAGTTTGGCTGTGGGAGTACACTGACAACCAGGAGGAAGCTCCTGAGTTGAGCGTCTGCCTCCTGGTGGTCAATATGCATCATAGTGACAGGTCATTCCAGTTGTTCTTGTCATTCCAGTTGCTTAGGCTTTTATATATAAAGACTAGAGGCCCAGTGCACAAAATTCATGCAATCAGGGGGGAGTGGGGTCCCTCAGCCCAGCCTGCACCCTCTTGCAGTCCCAGAGCCCCATGATCAAATACCCCCCACAGAGGGAAACCCCACTCACCCACCACAGTGCTGCCACCAGGTAGCCTGAGGCAATCACAGAGCCCCTCCCAATTGATCACCCCACCAGCTGGTGGCCTGGGTTCCCCAAACAATCACATTGCCCCACCTTGGCTGGCCTGGTGCCAGTGGGTGTCATAGCATGTTCATCCAGAAGATCATTCCACTGTTCGGCCATTTGGTTGATTTGCATATTTCACTTTTATTATTATAGATAGCTGACACATAGTATAGGTTGTCACTGATTATTTGCTAAGTAGTTCACTGGTCTGCATTTATTACATAGGATATATGTTGTGCATATCATTTTCCTTTCCTTCGTTTAGCACTTCCCATAGTTTATCCAATTTGACCTGTTTCCTAGATCCTTTTTAAAGGTTCTGTGTGCTATGACATTAACAATAGCTAAATTATCTCATACAGGTCCTATTACAAAATGCACCTAAGCTGCTGACATCTAATGAAGCCAGCAAGGCCCACACTTCCTTTCTCTCTAGCAGTGAACTCCAGTTAATTGACCTGACAAAAATTACAAGAATCACAGAATAAGACAGCTAATCAGAAAATCAAATTGTATCACTGGAGAAATTAGGCAGGTCTTTATCATGTACACATTCTATTTTCACCTAAAAATTGTTTTCCCTCATCACTGATCAGCCCCCATCCAGATTTCTTTCTCTTTTGGATTCAAGGGGCCACCAAGAGCTCTTTGCTACTCAGTGGATTTTACTCGGCATGTTTTCCATTTGCATAATTCCCTACTCTAATACCTAATGCTGCTGGACTGGACGATATTGTGTGTGGAGTGACAGCTACATGAGTTTTAAGACTCGAATGCACCAAGATAATGTTAACTTCAAAATGGCACTACTTCCAGCAACTGACCAATTCCTTAATATTCAAATTGCTCAATTCAATAATAAATCTTATTGAACACTCCTCTTTACCCCTCAGTTCTTCTGGACAATGTAATTGTAATAATAAAGATACTGAAGTATATTCCCTTATTTTCTAGCCAGGATCATAATTTGGTATCTAAAGATCCCAATATTCTTATTTTTATTTTTATTTAGATTTACCCATGTACCAAAAAAGCAAATCAGGTTATTAAACTGTTCTGAATAAAAATTATAATAATGATATGAAATATATATTACGTAAAATATTCCAAAGCATGAAATTTATATTCTATAAATATCTCCATATCATCTAATAAAGATAATTTTGAAAATGTTTCAAGCACAAACACACATACACTTTCAATAAGTTGGATATTTTCCCAGGTGTCCCAATTTTATAAATATTTATTTCAAATTTAAAAATAGCTCAAGAAAAAATAGTTAAGAATATTCACTAATAAATGAGTAATTTTGTTTATACCAATATAAATTTTGTGTTTGGCTTTCCTGCAGTATGACAAGCCTCCAGTTGCTTTCAATTACATAATACAATAAATAGTGCCTTAGTTTTATCCCTGGTGTAAACAAATTACAATAATTCCAATCAAGTCAAAATGACAAAGATCACTTAAATTAACTAGTTTTCCCCAAAATTCATTAATAAGCATGGATGAATGTATACCAAATACAATGCCAGAAATATTGGAGGTTGATAATGTTACAATTATTTTACAAGATCTGATTAAATGGCCAACTATTTTAACTCTCCTCTCTACTGGATTCACAATGAGGGGTGAATGTTATGGGATGGAAGATTTGAATTGTGAATGAGTGTGTGTGTGTGTGTGTGTGTGTGTGTGTACGTGTGCGCGCACGCGCACACACAAGCGCTAGGGTATGTAGATAGAGCAGTCTGGTGTTCAACTATTATGGACCAGGAAGGCTTTAATCAATACGTGTCCATTAGAAGTAATTTAAACCTCTTAATTATCATCCCTATATGTGGATGACTTAGAGAGGTTCTAAGACCAATTATTTTAGGAAGGTCATTCTTTAATTAAGAAAAGGATGTTATTGTTTCAAATTCTCTGCTTTCTTTAACCATAAAAGACTGGTGGAAAGTCTGATATTATCAATGAAACTTTTCTGTTGAAGCTCAACAGATATTCCTACAAGTAAACTTGAATGAACATTGCCCCTAACCATGACAATTTCAATTAGTTTACCAAGAGTTTCAACAACCAAACACCCCCACAAAGGCAATGGATGTGACAAAAAGAACTCTGTTAAACAATTAATGTCACTTTTCATTATTGCTTTGGTCTCAATTGACAGAATATACAGGTCAAAGCTGCTGCAGGGGAAGCTCACTGGCCTAGTAACACATGTCTGTTTGCAGGTGACAGGTCTGGAAACACATTAGTCAGTAAAACCAGATCACAAGATAACCACTCAAAGACTCAACTCTGATACTGCAAATGACTGTCCTTAAAAAAAACATACTTATTAGCTTCAAATAAGTTTTTATAAAAGAAAGAAAAGCAGCACAGTGAGGAGAGAGCAGATCACCAATTGAGTAGTGGAGTAGAGAAACACAAACTGAGTTCAGCCTTGCAAATGACCGTTGATGGGTGGAGCAAGGTACAAACCAGCCAAAAGGCATCTCCTCCATTGAGCTCTAGAGCAATCAAACAGCATTTTCCATGGTGGGGTTCAACCTTGGGCTCTCCTTACACAACGCTAGTCTGCTGCTGTTCTTCCCAACCTAAATAACGGTCCTTGTGACTATAACACTTCATTCTCTAAGGGCTCTCCAAGAATAAAGAAAGCACATCAACAATAACTCATTCAAGGTATAAAGAATTTCCAATGACAGATGATACGCATACATGAATATGAACAACCCAAATTTAGAAAGTGCAACAACTCCAAAGCAATGTCATATCCTTAATAAACGAGAGTTCAGAACAGTCAACAAAATCAGAAAGTTCATGACTGCTCTTTGGGACTGCTGGGTCCTGATGTGACCTGTACAAAGTGTGCTGTATTTCAAAAGGCACAGTGGAAGGGAGGAAAATTCTGCCCCTTCGGGTGCCCAGAGTCACCTCAAAATTGAAATGTTGGATGCAGTGTATAATCACTGGGCCCTCTTCCTTTGTGAGCAATTGGCAAAAGGATCTCCCAACTGATTACATATTCTGGGACAGACAGTGCGTTCCACTCATCCAACTACACATGGAGAGTGAATAAATCCACTAAATTAAAGAGGAGATCAGGGACTTTGAAGTGCTAACCGACACCTGAGGGAGAAACCCAGAGTGAAACCAGCATGTGGTATCCCCAAGATTTCTAAATGCAGGCTATTATGGTGGGACCATGCCTTGCTCAAGATAGTCATTTTTTTCCACCTCTTGTAGAATTGCAATTACACTCTGTGTCCCTAGATTCTCACACTCGCTTGATCTCTGTTTGATAAAAATAGTTTAATAGCCATTTAATCACAGCTTCATTATCTTAGCTCTCTTAATGTGAATTAGGCCAGGAGGATTCTTGCTTCCTCATTATTCAAATCATCAATAAGACGGAAACAGTGGGATCTTCTTATCACTCATTAATCAGTTTCAGTATCTTAGGTACTGTTTACTCAGAGATCAAATCTGTGTGAGAGGTCGCTTAACCTCTCTGAGCCTATATATTTTTCTGTCTAAAGTTTCAGGATATTATCTGCCTATTCCTATTACAGAATTTTTTCTGCACTCATAATTAATAGGGAGATAAAGAGAGTAGAAAACAACCTGAGAATTTCTGAAGAAGGTGCTCAATAAACATTTCAGTATACATACCCATCTTCTCAATTACAATGAATTTCATTCTTTGAGCAAGATCTACCACTGACTTTTAGACTGGGCCTGCTTCCTCCTCAATACCCAGCATGCTTTGGGGTTTCTCCTTGCCCCATCCTGCTAATTTGAAAGCAGCTAATGAAGACAAAATTAACTTCTACTTTAAGAGAGGCCTAATTAGGAAGGGAAATCTGCTACAGGAACATCTGGTAATGTATTCTGAAGCCAGATATAAATTACATTTTTGGATTATCCACTATTTTGGATTATTTGTTCTACTAGACCCCACCAGAAGTTGAAATAAGTGAGAAAGCAGCTTTATGATAGATTTAGGAGTTCAAATAAGGATTACACTTGATCGTAGGAGTCCGTTTCCTGAATGTCCGTACATAAAGTTCTGTATTTCAGTTTCATGCACAAAAAGCCAAAAAAGACTTGTGCATATATAAATTTTGGTTTTGATGTACAAAGTGTGATTCAAGATTTGCAAGTACTGTAGCTGAATTCGCAATAAAGAAAATTTTTTTCCTAAAATAAAATGTAAAAAATAACAATTTAGACTAGACCACTGAAATAGAATTGGAGGATTTTGGCTTTCTTTAAAAAAACATTTTAAATAGCACAGCTATCATGTTGCTGATTGTTTATTGTGCATGTCCACCCAGTGGTCTGAGCCTGTACCAAAAAGGTTATTTAATATTTTGAATGCCCACTTTCAAACAATACCATTTCTCTTTTCCTTTTTCTTCACTTTATCTCCTTGAATGCTTCTCTTATACCCAGAAAAGAGCACCAACAGTATGTCTGCCCACCTTCTTACATCCCAACAGAAATGGGTAGAATCCTCTCATGATGCTTCTTATACATTACAAATTTATAACCCATGCAGTAAGAAGAGTCTCTAAAATGAACCATGAGCTTTATGTTTAGTATATGGAATAAAGGGTTTTCAAAAGGGGGTAGACACTTGAAGGTAGGATAAAAAGGATGTAAGAAATATCAAGCATATATGTGCAACAGAAACATAATCAAGACAATAAAGACCACAACATATTCTGTTATCCATTTCTTATAAAAGCACTTTTGTATCTATTTATTTCTTACAAATGCCCTATAAATTAGCTTATTGCCCTATAATTATTCCCAGGAGAGATAAGGTAAGCATTTTATGTGACAAGTATTTGCCCTAGGAGATACCAAAGTTGCCAGAATTTAAGGCTTTACTGATTTAGTGGCTAGTAAAAAGACTACAGAATTTAATTTCACTATCTGGGTAACTCACTATGGACATATAGTCTACTTAAAATATCATATATGTAAATGTGTCTATACATAACATCCCATACCCCTCCTGACACACATAAATTTTCATATCAAGTACATATATTTAGAATCTACGCAAATACATTCCAATCTTTTAAGTGTAGTCCCACATATTCAATTGTAGTTGACTATATAAGTATATAATAAACACATGGATTCTTCCTTCCGATTATCTATTCCAAGGAAAGCAATGATGATACACTAAAGATAATTCCCACAAAAATAAAATAAAATAAGAATCAAGTGGAAACAAATATAAGCAAAACTGAATTCTCTCCTCAGATATATTTAGATCTATTAAAATCTATATAATTCCTGTTAATAGCAATACTTCCATTTAAATAGGTAAACATGTACATTCACATCTGTCTTTCAGCTCCATTCTAACTTATTAGCATATATTTCACACTCATGAGTTGATAAGCATGTACTGAACATGTGAGATTCATTCCTCTGAAGAGATTACATGAGCTAAAAGTATAAAAACAGAGGTTCAAACAAAAGATCTAAGAAAATCAGAGTTGATTCATGCAAAATGAGCTACTTAGGCAGTGTGGGTGAAGGAGAAAGTTTCATTCCATTTCTCAAAAATTTACTAGTAAACTAAGAGAAAAACAAGGCACTGTGTGAGAAAAACCAACAACACCAGACTTGAAGTCAGAAAAATTGCTTCTAGGTTCATTTGCACTATTATCTAGCTGCATGGCCTCAAATGAAAGAACTCAACTCTGGCTGCACTGGGCAAACCAGAAAGATAATCCTATAGGCTCTCAACTAGCTTCCCTGATTTCACGCTTGCCATTTTCCACCCCATCCCAACAGCCCATTCTCAACACAGAAGACTAAGTGATCTTGATAAAACCTAAGTCATATTGTGGCCTTCCTTTAAACAAACCATCCATGGCTTCCCATATCTCTAAGAGTAAAAGTGAAAGTCTTATGAGTGACCTACTAGACTAGGATCACCACATAATGTATCATCCAAGCCAAGAACACTTTTCTGAGTGAAGGGGTGTACTATAGATAATCCGCCACTCAGGGGTTAATCCAGACAATTGCGGGCTAACTGAGATGTATGGTTAGTGATCCTATACTAAGATCCACATTATCTTAACCTGTCAACACCCCCATTTATCTGTTTGAATCCTTTCCAATAACTCTGACCTCTTCATAAGTCCACAAAAATGTCAGGCATTCTCCCTACAAAAATGTCAGTCATTCTCTTGCCCCAAGGTCTTTGCACCTGCTGTTTCCCCTTGCTAGAAGGATCTTCTGCCAGATGGCCACGTGGCTTCCCCCTTTATCCCCTCATTTACTCAAATGTCATGTTCTCAGTGAGACTTTCCCAACTATTGAAGGCACATTCTATCTATCTTCCTGGCTTATTTTCCCTTTGACACTTATTTCTGTTACTCAATATAGATTTGTTTGTGATCTGCCTAAAGTAGAAGGTCTGTTATGCCTAGCTGATAAACTATCAAAAATACTTGGAATATAGTAGATGTTTAAAAAAATAAAAAAGGAAAATAACCAAAAATTCTAACCAGTCCTAAGTAGCTAATGTCACTTTTCATTTCCTATTGTTGTCATTGCTGTTTGGTCTGTACATCCTACTTCTCTCCACCTCTGGCAGATGTATCTTATTAATGTTAATCTTAGGCTATGACTTAAAATTAGCTTGCATTCATTTATCATACACCAGCTGATAGGTCAGGCAAGTAGCTAATATATTCTTAGTGGGAAAGAAGTCAATGTGAACAGCAACAACTACAGAGCAGCTAATTATGAAATTAGTCCCAAAGCACTGAATCTGTAAGAGTCAATGAAATGTCCATCCTATCTAATAAAAGATTAATATGCAAATTAACCATCACCCCATTATATCCACAAGCCATGCCCATAAGCCACGCCCACCAGCCAAACAGGAGCGAGTTTGCAAATTAAACCAACCAAGATGGCTGCAGCAACAGAGAGAGGAGGAGGGAGGCTTGGGTTTCCCTGGTGATCGAAGAAGTCAAACTTTCCACACACTCTGGCCAGTCAAGGCCTCCACTCCAGGCAACAAACTTTCAATCATAGAAGAAAAAGCCCAAGAGAAATGGTTGCCACCATGGAGCAAGCAGAAGGATTGGCTCCACTCCAGACTACAAAGTTTCAATTGTAGAAGATAAATAAATCCCAGATACCAGGGCCACCCCTTGGGTTGTTAGGGGGTGGGACCAGCCTGCAAACAACCACAGGCCCCTCACCCAAGCTGCCCCATTTCCCAAGGGAACCCCCACCCTGATCTGGAACACCATACAGGGCAAACTAGCTGGCTTGCACCCATGCACCAGGCCACTATCCTACGTAATAAAAGAGTAATATGCAGTTTGACAATCACTCCAACACACCAGATGGCTGCCCCCATGTGGTCAAAGATCCTGCCCATGTGGAAACAAGATGGTCACCACAAGATAACCAGCAGGAAAGGGCAGTTGGGAGGGACCAAGCCTACAAGGGAGGGCAGTTGGGGGTGATCAAGGGTGCAGGGAAGGTAGTTAAGGGTGACCAAGATGGCAGCGGAGGGAAGTTGGGGACGACTTGGCCTGCAGGAAAGGGCAGTTGTAGGGGACCCAGGCTTGCAGGGGAGAGTTGTTGGGGAGGATTAGGCCTGCAGGGGAGGGCAGTTAGGGGTGACCAGCTTACAGGGGATGGCAGTTAGGAGTGACTAGGCCTGCAGGGGAAGGCAGATAGGCATCAATCAGGCTGGCATGAGAGTGATTTTGGGTGATCAGGCTGGCAGGCAGAAGTAGTTGGGACAATCAGGAAGGCAGGCAGATGAGCAGTTGGGAGACAGCAGTCCTGGATCGTGAGAGGGATCCCAAATTGGAGAGGGTGCAGGCTGGGCTAAGGGACACTGCCCCACCCTCCCCTGTGCACAAATTTCATGCAATGGGCCTCTAGTCTTTTATAAAGGAAGGAGTTGGGATGCATCTTGTAAAGCAAAGATTTACACCAATTCTAGTGTTTCGGAGGACACTAGAATGCATCATCAAGCAATTAATTTGCAAATATCTCAAAAGAGCCAAGATGATTTAGGAGGAAAAAACCATGCCAGACTAACTTACTATCTCTGTCTATACATCAGGCTCCCTAATCAGAAGAAAAGAATCGATGTGATTAATCTGGACTAAAGTGAACTTCTTCATTCAATACTACACTCGTGGTCTTAGCCAGAGGTTTTTTTTTCAAACTGTATTCCATGGAACCCTGGACATCCATCCAGTTACTGTAAGGACTGATTATAAATATTATAATATTAGAGGCCTAGTGCATGAAATTCCCATGCAGGAGGTTGGGGGTGGAAACCCCTCAGTCCGGCCTGCACCTTTTCACAATCCAGGACCCCTCGAAGGATGTTTAGGCCCAATCCTTCCGTGCATTTGCCTGATCAACTCTAACCACTCTGCATCCCTGCCCGATTGCCCCTACCTACTCACCTGCCTGCCTGATTGCCCCTAACCACTTTTCCTAGACACCTGATCGCCCCTAACTGCTTCCTTGCCTGTCTGATTGCCCCTAACCACCTCTGCCTCGGTCTCCACCGCCACACCTCTAATTGGAAGGACATCTGGAATGATATCTGGAAGGTCATTTGGCTGTCTAGTCTAATTAGCATATTACACTTTATTATTATTTTCTTGGTTCTTCTTCATTTCCTCTTGGTTCTTACTCATATTGTCAAATTGTCTTCCATTCTTTTCAGCCACCTTATGACCATTTCTCTGAATTCTTTCTCTGGCAGGTTGCTTGCCTCCATTTTGTTTACTTCCTTTTCTGGTGATGCCCGCTTTTCTTTGTCTCCCCATGGTGTCTCTTCTCCGGATGTCTGGTTATGTAGTTCACTCTCCTTATCCCAAGTAAAATCCAAACTTTCTGTGGTGGAGTGCAGAGCTCTTCTGAATCAGAACTAATTAATTTAGAAAATTAGGTGGGAATCTTTCTTGGTTGAGAAAAATGTGAAAGAAGAAAAAAAGTATGAGACTCAAGGCAGATAAATGAGAAAACTCTGTAGGTGGAGGACTCAATTCTTCCCAATAAAACTGGTGGTAAAGTTGGCCCTCTGAAATGTTGTGGTTTGTGTTCCAGATTACTACTGGCAATAAAGCCAGTTATAATATTTTCACTGGTGGGGGGTCCTGCCTTGAATTTGTAAAAAACACATCTGTAACCTACAATAAAGCTAATATTTTCAGTGAAATAGTTCAAGAGTTCAAGGTGAGGTCCTTGAAAGCCTCTCTGGGAGTTCCACAAGTCCCCCAACATAAACTTATGTTTTCTATTATTTTCTTTATAAAATTGAACTCATACACATTATAATGAGTTTGTTTTTAGAAAGCAATGTGCACACTCAAATGTGTTACCTTTTCAATGCACTAGAAACCACTACTACATTAATCTGCCAAGATGAATCATTTTGTGCTGGTGTCAGAAATAAAAATATCTTGGTAAGTAAGGGTAATCAGGTTAGAACTGAAGCCATTTACAAATACACATTTCTATGAAGCAGAATATTCTCAATCCTCTTTGATCAAAACAAAGTACAAAATAATCAGCTAAGATTGATATAAGATACTGATTATCATGTTAAACCCCAATGTCACTTTTTTTCTGTTCCTTTAAATAGTGTCATAACTATTATAACAGATAAATATTATTTTAATTTAAAATATAGTCAATAGCATCTGACATTTACTAAGTGCTTTTATGTGCTGTTGAGTTAATTTCTTTCCACGTACTATCTCATTTAAACCACCAATTAACCCTATTGTTAGCTCCAAACTCATGGGGCTAATGGGAGGCAAGCAGAGTTGGATATCAAACAGGAGCTATCTGATAAAATCCTGTTCTCATTCCTTGTATATATTGGAATTTAATGAAAATTATTAGAACAAAAATGGGCATAAATGCAGGCTAGTCTAATCTGTTTTCTTATCAGTTAATTATCAACAGATAAAAACTAAGTGAGGACATTCAATTCCATCCCATAAAGCAGAATTAGTCTTCCATGTAGAACAAGGAGGTTGTTTTTGTTTATTTATTTATTTTTAAATTTATCTTTATTGTGGAAAGTATTACAGATGTTCTCCTCCTTTTTCCCCTATTGATCCTCTCCTCCCCATCCTACCCACCACCCTGGCTTCATGGCACTATTGTCTGGGTCCATGGGTTATGCACTTATGCATATAATTTTTGGGGTTGATCTCTTCTCTTCTTGTACCCACTCTTCCCTTCCCTCTGAGATTCATTAGTCGGCTTCATGTTTCCATGTGTCTGGGTTTGTTTTGTTCATCATTTACTTGGTTCATTAGATTCCCCATATAAGTGAGATCATATGATACTTGCCTTTTTCTGACTAGCACAGAAGGAGGAGGTTGCTTTTAGATTGCTTCACACTATGTATTGTTGACCCATTGATACCGTGTAGTTTACCTTTATTCCTACTGGTAGTGGTTTGCTCTCCTACTGAAATGTTCTTCCCTTTCTCCTTCATTTGTTTACATGATTCCCTATGCCAAAGCCTACTTTAAGTGTTCCCTCTTTAATGGGATGCTTTTCAACAAATCCAGGTCATACTTGTGTCTTCAAGCTCTTAAAGCCTTCATAAGAATAACCCGGATCCCTGGACAGAAGTACAAATTTCTGGGCTCAATTGCAGAATACAAAATCCAAATCTCCATATCAGAGTTTCTCAACTTCAACAATATTGACATTTTTAGCTAGATAATTCCTTTCTGTGGGAGTCTGCCCTGTGCATTTTAAGATGTTTTACAGCATCCCTGGCTTCTACACATTAAATACCAGTAGTACCTCCCAATTAAGACAACAAAAACGTCTCCACAAATACATATTGCCAAATAATTGCCAGAAGGCAAAACTGCCCCAGTAGAGAACTGATTGCTTGAGGAATAGTCCAGGATGCTGAAGTTTTGATGAGTAGTCAAGTGATTCTTATAATCATGTAAGTTGGTTAAGTTGCTATTTTGTGGCTGTTGAACAGTGTATATATCAAGTGGTAATTTACAATTTCAAATATGCTAGATTTACCCTCTCTATCACATGCAATTCTAAAAAACTTAATATTTATTAATAACATATTTTTTATTTATTTGATGTGAATTCTTATTCCCTATATTTTATATGAATGTGCTTAGATGTTTCACAATCTATGCTTCCTTGTTGATTACAGCTTATTGTCTGTTAAATTCATACCTTTCTTTTTGATCAGTCATATGCTATTTCATTCTTTCTATTGCCAATCATACTCCTCTTTCTTCAACATTTTCTGACCATTACAATTATCATATAGTTCATTTTGGTTAAAGTCTATTTGATTACCTAGACCATACTAAATGATTCTTGAGGATTTTCCTCTAAATACTGTTACAGAATTTTTAAAACATTTCTTGACTTCTCAAGATTTTTTTACAACTCAGAAAGGGCATAAAAGCCATATAAGATTTTTTATGTTGTTATGAAAGAGGCAGTGAGGCAAAACACAGACTCTGAAATTAGAATGCCTGAGTTTGCATACTGAGTTCATCACCTACAAGGTGTGTGATCACCAGCAATTTACCTAACCTCTCTGTGTCTCCGATTTCATGTCTGAGAAGTATGTTATAATCATAAGACTTACATTGTAGGGGTGTTTTGAACATTAACTGAGCTAATCCATACATGTAGTGCAAATCAGTGCCTGGTGTATAATGAGGACTATGTTTGCTATGATTGTATTATTGTCCTCATCTGCTACATTGAATTCCATATAAGTGAAACAAAATGTGGATTTGTTGGAAAAGAATTCCATAAAAAAGGGAACATTCAAGTTAGACTTTGAGTTGGGAATAAGGTATAAATAAATGAAAGGGAAAGGGAAGAAAATTCTTTCCTTTGTAAGGGAAGCCTACAAAATATAGAGATTTTAAGTATAGTATTAAAATCACTAAATACATGAATGCCCAGAAATCCTTATAATTCTTACAAAGGTCATTGCCTATCTGTTACTTGTTGGCGTTGCTAAGTTATAATTAAAAAACATACTTTGATATAATTGTATACATAGAACAACCTCCTGAAATCCATACCAAGATGAACGATGACACCTACCCTTGACACACCCTCAGCTCTGCACACATTTGCAGACCTGTACCATATTTATTGTATATTTACTTACACATATTTAATGAATACATACTGTGTGCTATAATGTTTTCTAGGGAATTCATTTTAATTTGAAGGAGAGAGGATAGCAAAAAATAAATAAACAAATGAATCCCTTCTGATATATGTATATGGAGCTATATATCTATATACATACATATAGAAAGAGAAATGGAAAGAATGTATACATATATATGTACATATATAAAGAGAGAACATAGAGTTTAGATAGGTAGATAGATAGGGAATATATTTAGAACTTGTATGTATACATATATGAGAAAGAGAACAGAGTGTGTATGCGTATATGCAGGAAAAGAAACGGCATTTGGAAATATTTAACAAACATTACACATAGGCATTAATCAATGAGCACAGCAGCAGGAAGATTTCAGAAAGGAGGCTTACTGTAAATGATTCAAAGTTTTAAGGTTGCAAATTAGTAGATATTAACACTGGGCATATGCAAGATTTTTTAGACTGACTCTGTAAGATATATTTTATAGAAATTCCCCATTTCAATTAGTAAATTATCTATAAGAGTGCCCATATTCTACCCCAATGTAGTGTTTAGAAGGCACCATCACCAAAGCTAGTGCTATTTATACATAAAAAAGCCTAAGAGACCATTATGACTGAAGGACCAGAATGACTGGAACAATCAGCCAACCAGCTGCTATGATGCACAGGCCCCCTGACAATCAGTGCACTTCTACAGCCAACCTCCCATGGCCCTTCCCCTGGTCCACCAACCTCCAGGGGTCCCTCCCACAGCCTGACCAACCTCCAGGGATTCTCCCACAACCCACATTTCCCCATAGGCCTCGATTGCCAGTCAGGCCAAGGAATCCAACCAGTGCACAAATTCATGCACCTGGCCCCTAGTTTGTTCATAAAGACTTAACACCATGAGATATGTGTGTACACCATGCAGCTGCAGATCCCTGGTGCCTGGATAAGACCTATGTGGTATATTAAAGTTGGAGATGCCAAGATATGGGTGATGCCAAATGATCTGATTACTGCAATATCATTAAAGTGGAGAAAATTGTCTCAAGGTAGTTACAAGCTATTCAGAGGCAAGCCTGTCCCCTCTGTGGGGCTATCTAGGATGAAGAAAAAATCAAAGTGTGCTTCCTGATAACCCACTTTGCTGCTTCTGGCCCTTCCCCCAAGAGAATGGGAGCTATTACAGGCTGGGATTGGGCCTTAAACTCCTTGAGAACATTTATTTTTTCCACTAAAGTGTTCTGCATAGAGTTGTGGGTTGTCAATAAACACTTGCCAAATAAATACAGTATAAGAAATTCATCTTCTCAATGACTTTGTATCTAAGTATTCCATGTGGGTTTAAATTTCCAAAGCATCTAAGTCTGCAGTCTCCTAGGATTTAGAAATTGAGCTTCTTTTAATGCCAGGCAGAGTGGACCCCTTGTGAAGAATCTTTAAATACTTTATGCTGCAGAATCACTCATAATTATCACTGGTTTATAAGCATATGTGATGATCATGCCCAATAGGGTATCATTTGACATTTTGTTAGCCAAAGTGACTACTAACACCAACAGGGACATTTTTTAAAGGGACCTTGATAACTACATTAAAAACAAACAAACATACGTGGCTATAACAACATGTGAAATGAACCAAAGATGTAGAAACCAAACTGAATAAATACTTGAGACTTACATAATGACAAAAGGAGAGAAAAGTCATTTGATGATAGGCTCCAATAATGATCAGATGTAGTCACAGAAATACCAAAAATAAGAGCTAGAGAAGAGTCAACTCATCCAAATGCATGATCTTGGAGATGAGAAGACAGATGCCCAAAGAGTTAAAGAAACTTTCGTTAGGTCAATAAGTAACAGTGAAATTGCGTATTGGTTTGGATCCTATGGGCCCCTTAGTTTCTTTATTATGCTATGTTGCTTCTCAGAACAATAGACATAAATAGTAATAGCAAAGAACCTTTTTCATATGCTTGCCATTTTTCTTCTTGAGGCCTGAACATTGTTTAAAATACTATAAATGGGAAGTCGCCAGTGCAGACCTCTATAGGAACACTGGATGTAAGCTTCTTGGGAAAGCAAATCATGATTTGTATGGCAAACTGAATGTCAAAAAATGTTGACAAATATTTATTGAGTATCTACTATATACCAGGCATTCTTTTTAAAAAAAAATCATTTATTTGAGAGAGAGGAATGGAGGGAGGAAGGAAGGAAAGAAGAGAGAGAGAGAGAGAAAGAGATAGTCAGAGGTATTGTTCCACTTATTTATGCATCCATTGGTTGCTTCTTGTATGTGCCCTGACCAAGAATCAAACCTGCAGCCTCTGCATATGGGGAAAACACCCTAACCAAGTGAATTACCTGGCCAGGATACCGGGCATTCTTGACACTGAGGAAATAGCAATAAACAAAATAATTAAGTATTCCTGCCCTCAATGAGTTTATTTTAGCAGGGGAACACAAATGATTAACAAAATCAATTCCTGTAAATAAAATAAACTACTGTGAGGAATAAATAAATGTATAAAGCAATAAGAACTCTACTTTTATTTAAGGAGGGCCAAATCATTATTTAAGTTATATTTATTTACGAAAGCAGGGCATAGTTATTTTTCTTAGAGGAGCTTTCATACTGGGATAACTTAGAAACACTTAAATCTGTAAAACTGTTGAAAGTACAATTCTTAGTACAAAATCTTGACTCAAAGAAAAGCTTCCTGCTGACAGTCTTTTACACAAATTGAAAGATGCCTGTCGAGCTGTGAATCTCTACTTTGGCTATATATCAGAATCACATGATCATTTAAAAAATATTTGTTTGCCTTCCTCTCACCGCAGAGAAATTAAGTCAGTATTTTTGGAGGTGGGAGCCGGTGTTTTTAAATGCTACCATGGTGGGAATATGATGGGTTTAAGCATTATGAATTATTCCTGGCCGACCTGTGTGGCTCAGTGGTTGAGCATTTACCTATTACCAGCAGGTCACAGTTTAATTCTTGGTCAGGGCACATACCTGGGTTGCAGTGTGGTGGGCAGGAGGCAGTCAATCAATAATGCTCTCTCATCATTGATGTTTCTATCTCACTCTCACTCTTCCTTCCTTTCTTAAATCAATAAAAATATATTTGTGGGGGAAAAAGAATTTTGTTTCTATGAAAGGTTGAATGACAGAGTCTTTGAGGGAAGATGAAATATTTTTTATAATCTATCTTATGGGCTGATGTAGAGAAAACTTTCCCATCAATGTAGACCAGAGTCCCCTTCAAGATGCCCTAAAGCCCTCATCTTTCCACAGAAGGTGGATGCTTTGCCTTTATCCAGTGAGTATCAAGTCTTGTCCCTATACTATGAAGGCTATCTTTCTTGGGTCCCAGTCTTCACCTCAATTATCAACAGCTTTGAACCCCTTAGTTAGTTCTTGTCAATATCTCTCTCTAGTGTTAGATCCTTATTCAATACCCATAAATCCATCATATAAATCTCTGTGATGTGTGGCCAGGATACCTATAAGACAAGAGCCTATTACAATGACTGCTGCCATCAGATTAGATTTCTTTTTTTTTAGTATTTATATATATATAATTTTGGGGGTGACATTAGTCAATATGAACATATAGGTTTCATGTGTGGATTACTAATTTACAAAATTTGTATATAGGACCATGTGCCCACCACAAAATAAAAACCATCACAAATGACATTACAGTGACCTCTGACCATAGGCTGAGTAGGCTATGAAAGCTTGAGTTTGAACATAAAGTCACCCAGGTGAAGCCACACAGTGACATGCTACTCCATGAAAATGATGACATAGATGACATAGAAATGTGCATAAATGTGCAATGATGACATAGAAAATGATGACATAGAAAAGTGCACTTGTTCACCCTGTGACCTATGTACATATATTGGGAAACATCTGAAAGAGCAAACCCCAAATTATCACAAGAAAATGAAACATCAGATGATTTTGATTTATCTTTTTCTTTCCTAATCTACATGTAATAAGCATGTTTTTATTAATAAATTAAAATACAAAAATAAAGGCACGTGTGGGTTGTGATTACTAGGACAAGAGAAAAACTTAAGTGTGACTGAATAATTGACCAAGGTAAGGCCAGGCCCACTCAACTTTTGGCCCTTGCGTAGAATCCACTTTCCTGAAGCCTTAATTGTCTCATCTGTGAAAGGGCAGCGGTGAAACCTGCCATGTCTATCACTTAAGGTTACTGGAAATAAAAATAGCAAAATGTTGTGCTTTGCAGAAGAGTAAGAAGCATTCTATAAAAATGCAGTGCTAAAGATATATGTATCCCAGATGAAAATCACGCAAACAATATTTACTAAACTAGAGGCCCAATGCATGAAATTCATGCAGAAGTAGGCCTTCCTTTCCCTGGCAGCTGGCACCGGCTTCCCTCAGGCACCGGGACCCGGGCTTTCCTCACAGCCCCGGCTTCATCCAAAAGGTCTTCCGGAAGAACATCTGGTCTCATTAGCATATTATGCTTTTATTATTATAGATGTGTAGTATACTAACATAGTTGAATACTTTACTTCACTTTATTACTTTTTTACACTTCACAACTCAAGACGACTATAACAACCTTTATAAAAATAATGGCAGCATTTGCCTGAGATTCTACAGCAAAGGCCGTGAACAGAGACAAGACACCATTTGTGCCTTCTACCCCGAGTCCTTGTTTCCCGGTGACATCACTGGTTGCATATGAACTTTCCAGGTCTATTTGTGGTGATGGTGTCAGCCAGCTGAAACATCCGATACTATCTGCTAAAGGTGTGTCTGGAGTAGATCCTTTCACCTCCAGGCACAATATGAAAACATCAGGTTTTAGCATTGGATAGAAAAATAGTTCTGTGTCATTAGAGTACTCAACTTGTCCCTGGAAGAGCATTAGGTCTTTCAAGATTTCTGAGACTTTAACCCAAGGCCTCTTGTTTTTCTTCCGTTCCTATTAATATCATGCCCATGGTGAATACTGACATCATTTAGGATATTTCTTTAAAAAGAGAGAAGAAGTTCTCTGTCGAAATTTAAGTTGTTTGATGGCCATGGGTATGTTTTATTTGATGTCACTCATTCCTTCCTTTTTTTTTCATTCATTTGTAGGTTTAGAAAAATCTCTGTTGGGTAGCAGGTGTCTGAGTCACACAGCAGTGTTTCTAGCAGACACATCCCTGTCCCCGTGATGTTGACAGCCTGGCTGCCAGCAGTCGCTGGTAGAGAACAGTGGCCGGCAAACTCATTAGTCAACAGAGCCAAGTATCAACAGGACAACGATTGAAATTTCTTTTAAGAGCCACATTTTTTTACACTTAAATTTCTTCTAACGCCACTTCTTCAGAAGAGACTCACCCAGACTGTGGTATTTTGTGGAAGAGCCACACTCAAGGGGCCAAAGAGCCACATGTGGCTCGCGAGCCACGGTTTGCTGACCACGGGTATAGAACATAATTATTTAAATGTTAAATAAAGGGAAAAGTAGACTTAAAAAGGAAAACATGGGGAAAAGGAAAATTGAAAATCAAAGGAAAGGGAATAAGAAGAAGAACGGGATAACCTATAATTTTATCATCACTTTTAGTAGGAAATGAAATACTCTTTTCATATTATACTCTTTGTTTGAGCTCTGGGCGTCAGAAAATAATTACTCTCTGTGAAATGTGAAGTAAAGTTTTAGTTACCAAGCACAATTCTTCAACTGCTCTCTGCTCTTAAACATTGCCAGATCTTCTCTGGGGACACAGCAGTAATAAAGCATTAGAAGAGAAACGGAGTTTTCTTTGAGCTTCAGTGACAGTATTATTGCCATAAAGGCCAAATAAAATCAAACCACAATCTATCAGGGAACTAGAGAGTAAACTCCTATTTTGGAAAAAACTGTGAAAGTTTCTGTAAAGTACAAACATGACAGGAAGATACATCCTCTTTCTAGTAGATAAAACAGTGGAGACATGCTTACTAATGATTGAACCATGAAAAAAGTAAGGTTGCTCTAAAATTGAACTATTTTAAGATAAAGGCCCATTGAAAAAAGTCAAGGTTGACAATTAGAAGAAAATAATAATCTTTGAGCTCTTGCTACTTGCTAGAGCTGCTTCTTAGCACTTTGCATATGCTATTTTTTTTATCTTAACAATGCTCTGAAATAGCTATTATATTACCATTTTACAGATTAAAAAAACTGAGGCTTAAAGAGGTTAAGAAACTCACCTAAGGTCCCATAACAAATGTAGCCGACTGGAAATTTGAACCCAGCTCCCCCTCTCTTTGGTGCCCCTAACTTTTCCAGAGTATTTTCCCAGTGGTAGAATTCAAATCTCATACCTCCACATAGGTGTTCATTTGAGCATTTACTGTTAATTTAATTTTTAATTTCTCGTCGGGGCAAAAATAAAGTTCAGTGAATAGACTTCTAGGGAAAAAAAAAGTCACCTGTTTCACTGCTTCTAATGAGTTGCTGCAGTTCAGAAGTTTCCATTACCTTCTGACAATTAAGTTTCTAAAAAACTGAGGAACCACTAATTGACTTATCCTTCTCACAAATTTGAGATCCAGCTAGCATCCTAGAACACAACTTCCATCATGGGACCAAAAGTTATTCACACGTTGCAATCCACTTGGCAATTAGATCTGCTTTCAGTAAATGGCCTATTATTCCTGCACTGGAGAGGAAGTTCCGATTTGGAACATGCACCAGCACACGCTCACACACATGCAGGTAAACAGCATGCTTCCATGAGAACAGCTACCCTGTGACCAGCTGCCCCATAAGAACCAATGATAAGATATTGCTATGCTGGGGCCAGTGCAGTGGCCGTGGACCCAATATAAAAAAATAAATGTATAGTAGCGGAAACCTCAGAATCTTAGGAATTGCAGTAAATTTCACAGAGCATCAAATGGTAACTCTATTCAATTTATACTTGAGACTGAGCACAATATTAAAATAAAATAAAAAAGGACACGAAAGCAAACTATCTTACCAGTTGTTGAGGACTGAACATTTACTGACTCTATGAGGTAATTTACTGATTACTGAATAAGTGTGTTACTTGTGTTGATGTTTGTATCTGGCTCACTGGCTTCTAAACAAGCTAACACTGTGAAAGCACTAAGGATGTGTCAACATTAATATGTTCACTGGTCTGTTCAAGCTTCGGTAAGAGTGAACTTGTGTGGTCCCATGTTCCACTAGTAACAGTCAAGTTCTTAGAAACTTTGCTATCTGCTCAAACATTTGCCGTATGATTTATCTTACAGGAGCTATTTACAAACAAGAATACTAGTAGTAAGTATACTGAACCTGGTAATCTCAAACAACAATGTGCATACAAATCACCTAAGGATGTGGGTAATACGTAGATTCTGATTCAGGGAGTCTGAGGCGTGCTCTGAGATTTTGAATTGCTAACAACTTCCCAGATGATACTAAGCTACTGGTTCATGGAACACAGTTTGAATAGTAAGGCTCCAGTTTTCTTCATTTCTTCATCAAACTTGCTTGGCATGTTTTCTGTAGTACTTCCCCCACCATGCAAGGCAGAAATTACAATTGCTCTCTACTAGAAAGGCACGCCATACCCTTTGAATAAAGACTTATTTTAAGTCACTTCACCCATCTGACTCAGGTTGCAAAATCTGAGATCTTCAGACCCGAACTAGTTCAGACATATGTTTTGTTTAGATAAGGCAGCATCTGCTTACAAAAGCTTTTACACACTATTTGGTTAGTTAGTGATATTTACTAAACTGAAGATTTCATCTAGAATTCCTGTGTTTTTTCAAAACAAAGCAGATCAGAAGACCTGAGAAGCAGCTGATCACTATATAGGAGATAACCCTTCTATATCACTCTCTCCCCCACACACTATAGCCTTGAGTGATGTAGACGTTCTGTGGCCATCCTCATTGTATTTCCCATTGGCTTTGGAGTCACTTACTCCTCTGATCCTTATTTTTCCCACATTTTTCCTACCTCCTCATTATGGCATCTCCAATATAAAATGTTTTTCCAATTTATTTTCCTCATAAAAATCCTATGTATAGCTAAAGATTCTGTTGAAATTTTTCTGTCTCATTAAATATTACGTCAGCACACCAGCTTAGCAATTCTAACATACCTTAGCACATCACAACCATGTTTTATGTTATTGTTTAAAACCTAGTTTTTATTCATAGGCATATTTTTGTCAACCTTTTTCCATCTAGTGAAATAATGTACAAGATATGTACAAGACGCATGACTCAGATCCACATGTGCATGTATGTGTGTGCAATTGTACACTGATCACCTCAATTTTCAACTAGATTGTCACTGTCACTGGGAATGTTACAATGTGTTGTGGTGTTTGCAGGTTAACAGGATGATTCACATGAAGTCATTACAAGCAAGGTTATTTGCTGTTTTTCTTTTGAAGCTATGATAGTTCACCTTTCACAGACTTTTCATTTTGTATAAGGGATTTGTAAAGAATATTTCTTTTCCTTTAAGTATGTGGCATTAGGATAATTGGTTTTCTGTAATAAAAGAAGGTTTGGGTTATAGAAAGCAAAGCCATAGTCAATACTTTTAACTCTTTAAAACTTCATAGCATGATTAAAGGTTAAAAACAAAAAGAAAGGATCATTTTTAGTGGATTCTCTAAAACATCTCTTAGACTGGGGCAAGTGAAATGCATATAGAAAAGAAGGAGGGTACAGAAAATTTTCATGAAAACAATATTTACTTTAGGGTCATGATACTTCATATGCTCTATTGAAATGGACCAAAGAACTATTATTTATTAAACAGGTAAAAAGAAAGATTTTTTAAGTTATAACTTAAGTTAAAAATTTTAACTTAAGTTAAAGATTTTTTAAGTTAAAAACTATGTTGCCTCAGAAAAATTTAAATTCATTTTGAAGACTGAATGTATACTAGATGAATATCACATCTGAAAGCCACACGTTTCCATATCTGAATCTGATGAGCATTTAGCTACCATAGATTTTCAGTGATGAGAATGAGGAGAGATTTCTGTACGAAATTATTATGCTGTACCTGAAATAATTCCTGCTCCTTATTTAAATTCTCACCAACAATATTAAAGTAATAATAACTGCCTTATGTCTCTTATACAGAAGGTTATTAGATACCACTTTAGCTGTGACGCGCAATGATCACCAGAGGGCAGACGCTCAATGCACATACATGGAAACATGGAATAGATTGATGAATCTTAGAGGGAAGTGGGGGGGGGAGGGGACAGGGAGGATGGGAAGAAATTAACCAAAGATCTTGTATGCATACTAGAGGCCGGGTGCATAGATTCATGCATCTGTGTGGTCCCGGGACCTGGTCTGTGGGCATAGGGCCGAAACTGGCTCTCTGGCATCCCTTCAAGGGGTCCCGGATTGTGAGAGGGTGCAGGTCAACTCTAATGGGAAAATAAATAAGTAAAAATAAATTTGATGAAATTATGAAAACATGTAATAATTATTTGATAAATCAATCATTTAATATTTCTGGAGCTACTTCCATGCCTGAAGCACCATGCCGTAAGCATGAGGTATGTAAAGAATTCATGTAACGAAGAAACAATGAGTACAGCCTCTGGAGCCAAACTCTGTGGGTATGAATCCTCACTTTGCCACCAACTAGGATTGGAGACCTGGGCCGAGCTACTAAACTTTTCTGGGACCCAATACTCCATCTGCAGTGAAGATAATTATAAAGTATCTGCCTCAAGATCGGAGTAAAGATTAAATTAATTAAATGCATAAAGTGCTTAGAAGACTACCTGGCACATACGGACCTTCAATAGAATCACTGATGATGAAATGTTATTTTTCTCACCCCTAATGAGTTTGTAATCTAGTCAAGGAAGTGGGACAGGAACAGTGAAAATATAACTCCATCAGGCCATGGATATATGACAAGTGCCAGCTAAGTCATTAAGATACTGAGGGTTAGTTCTGAAAAGAATCCTTTTTAGTCTTAAATAATGTTGCCAGAAATCCAAGCAAGGAAATTGTATTAAGTCATAAAAGTTTTTTGCACAGTTACATTACTTTGGTCATAAAATCCTCTTTGACAACCATTACAAAACCGACCTCTCCTAACTTTTGGGTTTTCCCTCCAACCTGGAGAATGAAACATCATTAGCACATCTAGACTCCACACAAAACTTGATCATGAACCCACCCCACTACCATAAATATGTAGAAATTGCCAGCGGCCTTCTAACTCATCGGGCCTAATGGAGATACAGTCAGATAATTCCACAGGCTTAGCAAAGAAACATAGCTTCAGAGAATATATTAAAAACATCCATAAACAAAGGTATCTCACACAGATGAGTATTACTTTTATTGAATTTTTAAAAACAATCTATGTACCTTTTATTCAAGTAAAGAGGTAGAGTTTTGTTTTATTTACGTCATTTGCAATTGTAAAACTGGTAATTTTAGAAGCATGAATACAATTTAGGAATTATCTAAAATTAACACAGAGGGCCATTTGAAACACTTGGGAAAATGTATGCATGTGTGTTTTTTATATTAAGTATATAATAGAAGCCTATCAGGTCCATTTCAAAGCTTCACATAATGAGATTTACCACCACCGACAGAAAACGGCTTCCAAAAAAAATCCATATTTTTGCTATCAGGTATACCCTTTGGTTCATTATCTGAATGTCAATAATAAAGGTGTGTTTTAATATGATAATAAGCATTGTATAATGTGCTGTCTTAATGGCAGGGATCACTTTTAAAAAACATTTAACGGTGCATATTTCCTAAGGAGGATCATGCCATTTAGTTTTATATTCTGAGTATGTAATATAGTAGATTCTGAATAAATCCCAGATGGGCAAATTAACAAATGTGAGGAAAACAGGGCAAAGGAGATTTAAAAAGGCTGTATTTCAAAATAAGATAGATTTTGAATGTCTTACCAGCCTTGTCACCCAATCTTCCCACCCATACCACTCTTCACTTTTCACTTTCTTATTTGAACCTCACAGCATTTGAGACAAACAACACCTAAGATGAGTCATCTTTACAAATAGCCATCTTTACTTCCAAAGAGGCGGTGAGCAGAAACATAGTAGGCCTTGCAAAAGCACTTGTCAAACACATGAGAATGGCGGAGCTAGCTGGAAGCTGCTTTAGGACAAGTGAGTACAAAGCTGATGCTCGAGGGTTTGCCAAGACCCAGCATCGCGCCTTTGCATAAAGTATTCTACAAATAATTTCAGGTTTATTTAGTTCCTTATTCATTCA
This sequence comes from Lasiurus cinereus, assembly GCA_011751065.1. Taxonomy (NCBI): domain Eukaryota; kingdom Metazoa; phylum Chordata; class Mammalia; order Chiroptera; family Vespertilionidae; genus Lasiurus; species Lasiurus cinereus. The sequence goes on from JAAGEH010002528.1 coordinate 5,838,435, forward strand.
ATATACACATTCTAAGAATTTGAGACGTATATTTCAGACACTGAGTTTGGTAAAGGGACTGTATTAGTGAAATTCACAGCCCAGGCCCTCAAATAGCTTTCCATCCAGTTAAGAGATACAGAAGAGACTAGAAACAGTCAGACTGAGAAATCATGGGAGAAAGAATGCAGTAGGCGCCCATAGGTATCTTAGGAACCGGAGGGAGGAGGTAGCTTAGAAGTGATATAGAAGGGGGAATCTGGGTGATAATAAAGAATTAGGCAAGCAAAGACAGATAAAGAGATGTGCTACATCTAAACACAAAAAATATATATATAACTTCCACATAGAAAAACCCAGTGTCCTATAGTAGCTGTTCAATAAATAGCCATGGACTAAGGGAATAATGTGTTATGTTATGGGAATCATCGACCTTTAACTACCACCAACTTATCTTACCCTGAACCAAAATAAAGTGTAGTATTTGGAAATGTGTTGCCATAGTCATAATACAAACACACAAAAAAAGACTTATTTCCCCTAACACCACCCCAAATGGTCCATACATGTTATATGAGAGCTTATCGCCTTCCCAGAACATGCCACTACAACTGTAAAGAAAATCAGACCACAGTTGTTGCAAATACCAAATGCTGAACTTCCGCAGGGAGTATGCTGAGAGAGGCTCCTCTGTGTCAATACTTTCTGTCATGTAGTGGAGGCCACTTAAAATGTGGTTCACTGTACCACACAAGATGCCTTGGCTGGTTGGCTCTGACCAGCCACATCAGAGCGAGGCCGGCGTGCTTGGAGCTGCAGGGCGCTCCGAGGAGTCACACTGTGGTTGCTTGTCTTCCCTCCAAAGGTTACATTTTATGACAGAGATTAAACGTCTCGCCTGTTTTAGGATTGCTTTTGAAAATTACGCATTAATGATCGCCACTCAAGCAAGTAGCTGAGTCATTTTCCTTTGGCCTCTCTCTAGAGCTTCCCAATTTGGTCATTTCTTCAACAAATATTTCTTGGGCGCATACCATGTGCTAGGAACCATGCAATGTTCTGGGTGCAGCCCTTGATGAAAATAAGGGCGGCCCCTCCCTGGTGGAATTTACCGGGGATGAAAGGTACATGTTGGATGCACGGTAGGCAGCCAGTGAACAGCCCCATCACAGAGGGGCTGGCCCCGAGCCCAGGGGTTGGCTGCCGGACACTCCCTCCCCGGAATTTGAATCTTGCCCGGATTCTCTCGCAGTTTTGTTACCAAGGACACTGTTGGTTTTACAGAGCTATCCAGGAAGTTTGAGGTACTGGATGTTCTTACAAATTGCCATTTATTGACTACCAATTATGTCCAGGCATTGAACTATGCACTTCCTTTACATTAATTCTACATATATTATTTGGAAATTTTTAAAATATGAAAAGGCTAATGTCTCTTGGCAGAGACACATGAATGGTTCCTCAGGGAGAGCAAATATATGCTATTGTGGAAAGTGATGGAATGCATCCCTCTGTAGTCTCAGAGCCGGCACTCTACTGGGCTCACAGAAGATGCTCCTCGCCAGTGTTCCATGCATGTTTCTGGAATCGTGGGGTCACTGTCAGGCAAGGAGGGCATCCTACGGAATGCCAATGAAATGCACAGGCCACAGATGGAGAGCTCCCCCTTCGCAAATATTATCAGAGGCCAGGTTTCATGAAATGCAGTTTGTGTGTGTGTGTGTGTGTGTGTGTGTGAATATGTATTTATCCTTAAAAGGCATATATAATGAAAATATCAGCATCATTTTCAATTTGTGGAATTGCAGAGGATAGCCACTGGGTGGTAGCTCATGAGATGCTCTAACCCCCTTTAGGACCCTGGAGCTTTTGGGTGTTGTATCCTGACCGCCCAGAATGTTTGAAAGAGCAGAATCATCTTTAACAGAATCATGTCTTCTCCGCTAGACACACAGTGGGAGCCAGAAAGCAAGAGGCTCACTCTCTGCTCATCACACAGGGGCTGGCACGGGACCCAGGGGAAACCAATTAAAATTTGAATGGTGGCCGAAACCCATGTGGCTCGGTGGATAGAGCGTCAACCTGCGGACTGAAGGGTCCCAAGGTTTGATTCTGGTCAAGGGCATGTACCTTGATTGCGGGCACATCTCCAGTAGATGGGCATGCAGGAGGCAGCTGATGGATCTTTCTCTCTCATCGATGTTTCTAGCTCTCTCTCCCTCTTCCTTCCTCTCTGAAAAAAAAAAATTGGTGATCAGAATTCTCTTGCTATTTCATTGTATGGCTTCTGAGCCCAGTTCAACACCCTCTCATGGCATCCATGGCCCTGGATATCATCCCGCTCTTCTGCTTGGAGAAGATGGAGCAGATTGAAATGTTCTTGTATCCTGTTGTTTGGGGGCAAAAAAACCTCTGAAAGTCCCAATGACTATCAATTCTGAATTTCTCCATGGACTAGACTCATTCTTGCAAAAGTAAAGGCTTTGTTACTATTCCAGTGACTATCTTTATGAACATACTTACAAGTGAAAGGTAAATATCATCACCTCCAGCTATTTATAAACTTTGTGTTCATTTTGTCAAAAAAACAGTTACCACATACACACTATATTCCAGCCACAGAGCAAATCACTTTCAATCCATTATCTCATTTCATCCTAACAGAACATAAATCCAAGGGGGCAGGGATTTTCTATTCCCTTGTTCATGACTGAGTCCCAGTGACTACCAGATTTTTAATATGTAATAAGTGATCAGAAAGATTTGTTGAATGAATGAATAACCTTCTCAGGAAGGCACTATGATACAAAGTATGAAACTGAGACTTGGACGGGTTACCTATCCCTGATCCCATTGCAGGGAAGTGATGGAACCTGAATTTAAAACCCAGACTTAATCTGACTCCAGGACCCAATCTCCGAACCATCCTGCTATTCTGGCAGACTCTTAGGATACAAAGAAGAAAGAAAGTCATGGATGTTCAGCCCCTCTGATCCTTGGTTTCCTCATTATAAAGTACAGATATGGCCTTCATTTGTTTTGTTTTGTTTTGTACATATGAACAATGTCTTATAGAGATAGATAATATATTGAACTTGGAAGAGGACATAGAATCAAATCTTACCTTTGCCAGCACCAGCTTATAGACTGGCAAGCCCCTTAATTCTGAGAATGCCTTCCACACTGCAAAACATTTGCCCTCTAGTCCTTTTAGGAAGGCAGAAAAAAAAATAGCAAATGTTGTATGGACTGACTCTATGCATTGAAATACACATATACTAGTAAATTAAGATACATAAATATATAATTATATAAATACTAGAGGCCTGGTGAATGAAAATTCATTCACTGGACGGGGGGAGTCCTTCAGCCTGGTCTGCACCCTCTCACAGTCTGGGAACCCTCAGGGGTGGGAGATGACCCAACAATCAGGGAAAGGCAATACTCCCATCACACCTCTGCTGCTGCCACTGCCAGCAGTGCAAGCCTTGGCTGGCCCTGGTTACCTGAGCCTTGGGTGACACTGGGTGGCTGGGAAGCTGCCATCTACATTTGCTTGTGCCTCAGGCCAGCCCTGGGTGGCCGAGCAGTCTCCATCAGAGGCTTGCCTGTGCTTCGGGCTGGCCCTGGGAGGCTGGGGGCTGAGGAGACTGAGGAACTCTGGAGGCAGGTGCACAGCAAGGCCTGACATCCTGGTGGGGCTGAGGGCACTGGGTGCCATCATCTTGTGGCTGTGGGCACCACCATCTCAGAGTGCAGGACAGCCAATTAGCATATTCCCTCCTTATTGGCTGAGGGCACCACCATCTTTACAATGGAGTTAGGGTAATTAGCATATTCCCTCTTTATTAGATAGGATAAATTATATAAATTTAAAATATAAACCTTTATTTATATTTTATAAAAAAATTAGAAATATAAATTAAGGCATCATATAAATATATATTTATACCATACAAATAGCCAATCTAATAAAAAAGTAATATGCAAATTGACCATCACTCCCACACACAAGATGGCTGACCCCATGTGGTCAAAGATGGATGAGCCCATGTGGACACAAGATGTGCGCTACAAGATGGCCAACAGGGGAGGGAAGTTGTGGGTAATCAGGCTAGCAAGGGAGGGCAGTTGGGAGGGACCAGGCCTGCAAGGGAGTGCAGTTAGGTGTGACTGGGCTAGCAGTGAAGGGTAGTTGGGGGGGATCAGGCCTGCAGGGGTGGGCAGTTGGGGGGACCAGGCCTGCAGAAGAGGGCAGTTGGAGCAGATCAGGCCAGCAGAGGAGGACAGTTAGGGTTGACTGAGTCAACAGGGGAGGGCAGTTGTGGGTGACCAAGCCAGCAGAGGAGGGAAGTTAGGAGCAATCAGGCTGGCAGGGGAGGGAAGTTAGGGGTGACCAGGCCAGCAGGGGAGGGCAATTAGAGGCAATCGGGCTGGCAGGAGAGCAGTTAAGCATCGATCAGGCTGGCAGGGGAGTGGTTAGGGGCTATCAGGCAGGAAGGAAGGTGAGCAGTTGGGAGCCAGCAGTCCTGGGACTGTGAATGGAATGTCCGACTGCCTGTTTAGGCCCAACATCCCTCAAATGGTCCCAGATTGGAGAGGGTGCAGGCTGGGCTGAGAGGCACAACACTTCCCCCCCCCCACCCCCTACTACTCCCATACACAAATTTTATGCACTGGGTCTTTAGTCTATATATATAAAGAGCCACAGTCTGTAATGACCAAAGGCTTGACTAAACACTGGAAGTAAGTTCTGGGTTGCCTTGGTGATCCAGCATTCACTGCAGCCGGCTCTGACACAACAACCCAGCACTGACAGCCGAGGGGTCTGCAGATCAGGCCTGGAGAGAGGCCTGCAGAGAGAGAGGCAGGGTCTGAGCTGCAGGCTGTTACCTCTCTCTTTCTCTCTGGGCTTCCCCAGCAGCCACACCTCTGTTTCTCTCTGGGCCTCCAAGAGGGCTGCTAATCAGCTCTGCCTCTTTGATCAGGCCCAGAGATAGGCCCAGAGATGCTGACTGGCATAGAAACTGACCCATCAGAAACTAATCTGGGTGAAGTGCAAGGAGCCAATGACTGCCTAGGAGCTTTTGACGCTGACGGGCATAGAGACTGAGCAATCAGAACTAATCTGGGTGAATTGTGAAGACAGAACCTAAGGTGGGGACTGAAGAAGGGTTTTAAGGGGAAACAGCTGTTTGGTGTAAAGTGTAAGAAAGCAGTTCAATTTTTTCATGACTGGTTTGGCAGCATAGTGCATATGGCTGGCTATCAGTCAAGATATAGGGATTATGTATTTTTGTCTGCAAAGAGCATCTCCTCCTGCTAAAAAAGGCTCACCCCACCCCATTTAATCAATCCTATCCTATATAATCTCTATATACTAATAAAAAGGTAATATGCTAATTAGACCAGGTAGATCAGCCATCTTCCAGACATCTGACTTCCTTCTAGACAAAGCCATCATGCTGAGGGCTAAGGCAGAGGCTATTAGGGGTGATCAGGGTGGCAGGGTAGGGCAGTTGGGAACAAGATCAGGATGGCAAGGCAAGGCAGTTGGGAGCAACCAGGCTGGCAAGGGAGGATAGTTGGGGGTGAGATCAGGCCAGCAGCGGAGGGCCATTGGAGGTGAAATCAGGCTGGCAGGGGAAGGAAGTTAGGTATGATGAGGCAGGCAGAGGCAGTTAGAGGCAATAAGACTGGCAGGGGAGGGCAGTTGGGAGTGAGATCAGGCCATCAGGAGAGGGCAGTTGGGGGCAGTCATACCAGCAGGAGAGTGGTTAGGGGTTGATCAAGTAAGCAGGCAGGCAAGTGATTGGGAGCCAGCAGCCCCAGATTGTGAGAGGGATGTCCGACTGCTGGTTTAGGCCCAATACCAACTGGCAGTTGGACATCTCCTGAGAGGTCCCAGATTGGAGAGTGTGCAGGCTGAGCTGAGGGACATGCCCCCCCCCCCACCATGCCAGTGCATGATTTCATGCACCAGGCCTCTATAGATTTATAAATATAAATTAAGGTATTATTGTAATAATTTGTATTAGCATTCCATACATTATCCACTCCATGGAACTCCCAAGGAATAATTTATCCTAGGAGACTTCTCTAGCATCATTTCACAAACTAGTCTTCCTTGTGTTGCCTCTGTTTATAAGGGAAAAGTGATATTGCTTAAAATGGTTGTTTCTAAGTCAGACAAAGATAGGGCTCAACTCCGAGCTGATGCCTACACCATCAACACAGAGCCACTGCGGAGCCATTTGAGATGTGATCTTTGACTTGTCCAATTAGGTCTAAGTCAGCCTGCATGCTGAAAGTGTCAGGGAAGAGGTACCTTTAGTTTCTCTTAGCAAAGGAAAGAGAAAAGATGTGTTCAAAAAACTAGGAAGAAAATTAGGACACTGCAAGGAGACACATTAACAAAAATGAAAATATTTAAAATAAAATACCGAGGGAGCAAAGAGTTTCACTACATTCTGGTCAACAGGGAATAATGAAATAGCACAGAAACTTCCAGAAGAATGAGGACCTGATAAAGGACTTTATATTAGATGATTAAGAATTCTGTGATGATATTATCTCCTCATAATCCCTCAATAAATGGATGAGAATATGAAGATTAATACAAGAGGAAAAAAATGGAGAGGGGAGCAACAGAGGAATTCCAAAGTCCAGGGATTCTAAACAAAGAGGAAAGAGATGAATGCAGGAGGAGATAAGGCCCAGAATCCAAATAGTGGTGCTAGGAGGGGCCTGGGTATCACTGGCTTGCACTCTGCCTGATAATATTCACCTACTGACCATGCTTAGCCTTCATGGGATGATGGCACTCCCGGGAAAAAAAACAATAATGCCAGGTAATACCAGTTGCTTTCTTTCGTGTTTACCTTTATCCAATCAGCAATAAAGCTGTTACCATAATACCCTGATCAATAATTTGCTACCCAAACCAGAACACTCTGACCTTTAAATACAACATATTTCAAATGAAGGGCAAGTACACATAACAGTCCTTTCTCAGAGGGCCGCAGAAGGAGTGGTTGCGAGAACTCTGGATGTTTAGACAGCAATAAAACCCTGTTTTGTCAACGTAACCAGAAATGCAAAATGGGCACCGCTTTATCTTAAACATCAATGCACAAAAACTTGTATTATTTGAATCAGAGAATGAACAAGCTGAAATGGAATCATTGGCCTAACTAAAGAGTTTGATACAGTCACCAGACCCAGCCTGGCAGTTGCTCAACAGATCTTATTACTCAGGTAATTTTCCCTGTCCCCTAAAAAATATTTCCAGGATGGCTAGATCACAAGTCAAATGCCCTTAATTCATTTATTCATTAGGCAGTACTGAATGCCTTTTGTGCACACAATTTTGAACTAGGAACTGAAGAACTCCTAGGAGAAAACAGGAACCAAATGAAATCAAAACCATCATTTCTACTTATAAATTGGCTGAGGGAATAACACACAGTCTTATGATATGTTTATTGGGCTACTATTATGTGCAAGGCATTGTATATGAGAAAAAAAAATGGATAAGGTATTGTTTCATTCCTTAAGTGAAGAGTAACGAAAGTCAAAATATTAAGAAAAAGAATATACAGCCTCAAATGCAAAACGGTTTGGCGCCTACTAAGGGAAGGAGAATGTGAAATTTGTAAGAAATTGTTTATTTGGGGGAATATATCTGTTTTCAATTGCTTTTTACAGGAGTTATATATTTGACACTAAATTTGTCTTTCAGGACACTTATCTTACAGAGATAGTCTACCAAATCTCTAGTTTATGAAGTCATGCCCAAGAGTTCAATAAAGGACTTCAAAGGCAAGTTTAGGGTTTGTAATTGTCTGCTTTCTCAAGCAGATGCCAACAAAAGCCTGGGTCAGTCAATAACGATCAAGATTATATACACTGGGGGTGAAGAATATCACAAACAGTTCCTGGCCTTAGAATTTTAATCCACACTTCCAAGCATCATCCTCTGCAAACGAAAACATCTACAGACCAGTCTGTGGCAGAAAGGATTCATGCTGATTTCCCCACTAAATAACATGAAATCGACTCCAACAAGGTCTGCAACTGTTTGGGTAGAGGTGGAATTGATCAGAAAACACTGAGAGTTTCCTGGGATTTGAAAATTCAGAAGGATTAAAAAAAAGGGGACAAAAATAATTCTAGGCATTCAGAAAATTTGAAAAAAGCCTGGGAGTAGGAGGTGATGCCAAGCTCAGAACCTGGCAGTGGAGGTATGAAGGAAGAAAGGCAGTATATGGGTGTGGTTAAATATTTAAGTGTGGAGTTAGGCAATCTCAGTGCCTCTGGTTACTTTCTGTACCTTGGCCCTGGGCAAGTTACTTATCTAAGTCTCACTTTCTGAACTGTAAAGTGAAGTAATAGCTCAACCCATCCCGATGATTATGAGAATCAGATGAGATTTTTTTCAATTAAATTTATTGGGGTGACATTGATTAATAAAGTTATATAGATTTTGAGAGTGTAATTCTATCATATATCATCTGTATATAGCATTGACTTTAATTTACTAAATTAAACTTCATAAAATATTTTTTTTACATTACAACACTGTATAAAAATGCCCAGCCCCAGGGCCTGGCACATAATATCCAAATTTACAATTATTATTGGCAAGAAGAAATCTGGCAAATTATCGAGCTCAAAGCAGAAGTGAAACATCTTCAGTGTGTCAGACAAATGGGAACCCTGAGAGCCCTCCTCTCCTGTATCTATATAGAATAAATATTTCCTTCAAGCCACTCTCATCACAATAACTTCCATAACTGTTCCTGAGCGCAACTATTATAATCTGTTCACAGACCTCCAAAAGCAGCCATCCCATGTGCTGTGCAATCTACACATTACTTTCTTCTTCCTTTCTCCTGGATCCTTCCCTGGACCATATCCTCTCTCATTCTCTTATTTTCCTTAACTGACCCCCAATTCTCAGTCCACCCACCGCCATTTTTACTCCTTTTTCTCTAACTGCAGCATCGAACCTATCACTTTATTTGATCAAGATCTTTATCGATTTTTTCTGCACAAAGTCTCCCATGTCCATCTCTTTCTTTCATTGTCAGCATCGCCCCCTGATTCCAGCCCTATCCTTTCCAGCTTGCCCACAAGAGCGGGCTCCTGCCTGCAGCCTCTGTCCAGGATAACCCTCCGCCATGATGACAAACCCTCTAAACCTCTTCTCGCTGCTCATCCTCACTTATCACCAATATCTGTTGTGTAAGGCAGTGGAGTCCCTGGGCCTCAGTCTCCCCACTGCTAGACTAACTCTCTCCTCATATGACTTTGCAATTGACCCTTGAACAACATGGGTTTGAACGGCATGGGTCCACTTACAATTTTTAAAATAAATATTGTGAATGTATTTTCTCTGCCTATGATTTTCTTTTTTTTAATATATTTTATTGGTTTTTCACAGAGAGGAAGGGAGTGAGATAGAGAGTTAGAAACATTGATGAGAGACAAACATCGATCAGCCGCCTCCTGCCCACCCCCCCTACTGGGGATGTGCCCACAACCAAGGTACATGCCCTTGACCGGAATCAAACCTGGGACTTTTCAGTCTGCAGGCTGACACTCTATCCACTGAGCCAAACCGATTTCAGCTCTGCCTTATCATTTTCTTAACAACAATTTATTTTATCTAGCTTATTTTATTATAAGAACACAGTATATGATACATACAGCATACAACATATATATTAATCAACTGATTGTTATTGGTAAGGCTTCTGGTCAACAGTAGGCTATTAATAGTTATGTTTTGGGGGTGTCAAATGTTATACTCGAATTATTGACTCCAGGAGCCTGCCTTGTTCAAGAGCCAACTGTTGTACTTTTGTGATGTTCCATTCACTTGTATCTAGTTTATCACCCACTCAATTAGATTACCCTTATTTCCCAATAATCCCTGGGGCTTTCCTCACCACTATAATAATGTTCATACCCTTGTCTTTGCCCAGTTTGCTATACCAACCCCAAGCATAAATTCTGAGCATATAGTAGGTGATGACTAAGTCGATGCTAAGGAAATAATGAGTTGAAAGCTGATGTCCAACATACTTTCCTTCCCTCTCTTCCAATGGAAATTTCTCTCCTTCTCAAAAATGTATTTCAGAGGCTGCCTCCACAGCCTGGCTTCCCTCTCCCCGCACAGGTCTCATGGGTCTCTTGTCACCTCTGAAAATCTTAGAGCAGTTTGCGAACATCACATGTTACCTTACGGGACAATTAGTTTTGATGGAAACTAAAAGCAGGAGCTAGGCCCCTGACTCTTATATTCTACACGGTGCCCGAAATAGGACTTTGTGGAGTAACCATCCACATTTCACCCACTGTGCCCCATGGGTAAGTCTTGCTTTCTCATGAAGCTATGCATCCTCAAAGGAAGAGAATCCCCAAAGACCATGTACTTCTTGTGTGCCATCGTTTCTGGCCAAGTTCTAGGCAAACAGAACTGAACAGCAATGCTTGATTCCACAGCCCAGGAGGACACGTGCGAGATATGACACCTGCGGGAGTAGCTGGAACATTGCCAGGAGATGGAGGGTGGGGCTGGGTGGTAACGGAGGCTGTGATTACTAAGCACAAGTTAGTGAGGACTAGGGCATGGGAAGTGGGGGAACCTTTACCTAAAAACAAGAAGGAAGTCCTTGGCAGCAGACTTACTACAGAGAACAGAGGACAGAAAGACAGAGGTAGTGACCCCAAGGTGCGTGGTTAGGGGGGGAAAACAGCAAACTGGGTTCTGATCCCTAAGAGCACACAAACAAGAAGTTAGGCAACCTGGTGCGCACTGTGCTGCAGAGTCCGCCTGTGCTAAAGATTAACAGCAGGTCTTAAAGGGGACAAAAGATCAGGAGCCAGCCTGCAGAGCGACAAGCACCTCAGTGGCAGCAGGCAGCCACTGCAGGGTGATGGATGCCCACAGCCCGTGCATTCTCTGCATAAATAGGCAGCATTTGATCACGTAACCATCAATGGAGCATCTCAATAAAGCAGAAATACCCTGGCAGGTGGCTATACAACCGGCCTGTGGTACTGAGGCTTCCTGATTAGAAGATACAAATTCCATCCTCCTGACAATGAGAAGAAGCCTTGGTATCCAGGACATCGGAGTCCTGGTTAATACTAACTCCTAAATTCCTGATCTGTGGGAGGACAGAAACCATGCATAACCAAGAGTAGTGATCAGCACTCAGCTCCATGAAATGTTTATGAGAAAGCTGACGATCGAGGCAGATCGGCTCTGTGAGAGAGAACACCCAGGCATGGCGCAAGGGACACAGTGGGATCTCCATCAATGTCCTCAGCTTCCCTGAGTGCCACGCTGCAAGCATGGGAATCATATTTGAGCAATTCAGTGACAAAGCACCTGGACTGAGGTCCTGCTTTAAACACCTTCCTGCCCCCGCCCCCCACATCTGGAATGACACCTTGCATATAATATGAGCTCAATCAATATCCAGCTGGTGATTGCTAGAGAGGCAGCATCTGTGGCTACAATCCAGCCCATATCAAACTGGCAAATCCAGCCTTCTGGATTTCAGTTCACTGGCCCACTAACCTCTGCTGATTAACAGCATTGTTTCTGATGAGCAGAGTAGGTGACGCTACGTTGAGTGTTGTACTCCACACCTGTGGTTATAGGCTTTAAACTGAAATAGCTCACACCAACGCCTCCAAACACACACACACACACACACACACACACACACACACACACACACGCACGTGCGCGTACAGAGAAGGTTGTGAACAATGAAAGGCTGATAAAGTTGTTTGTATACACTATATAGACACAGACAGACAAGAATTGACAGAGCAATAGTCTCACCAAGAGTTGTTAATATGTAAGAAAGAAAGATACCAGGAATAGCCAGCCAAGTGTTTTAAAACTGCATTTTCTTGGCTTTCTGCTTTTAAATGACACACTGCAAAGTCACCGAGGAGAAAGCTTTAAGAAAACTTTCATTTGCTATGGTACAGCTCGCCGGTCTTCCTTTGCCTAAAAAAATAAATAAAGCCCCTTGGAAACGCTTCTTTCGTCTCATAGACATTAATAATGATCGCTTGAACTGTAAAGATTTGGTTTTACTGAAGGTAATGGAGTAATGTTTATTTCCATTAGACCGGGCCTATAAAATCCTCTTTTTATAACCGTGAGCCTACAATTTCAAAACAGCAAAGCTTGACATTTTGGTCTCTGACAGGCAACACTTAATATTGGGATATTTTAAAAATCTATAGGAAAAAAAAGCTCTTAATACAAGATAGGCCGAACATTTTCCCTGCAAATGGTTTGTTTTAGCTATCTCTCTTCCTCTTGGACAGACAGGGAAAAGCAGACAGCTTATTGGCTTAGTTTGTTAGGCCAGGTTAAAGGATGCAACGCCGAAAGGCTCTTAGAGGAGCTTACCCCGAGCTAAAAATAGCAGGCACTAGAGAATTATCTTAAATACAACCAAATTTGTTCTGTACTGTGAATGCAGATAACTGGAATATGTTTCCATTTTTGGTCATTTGGGGGCTTTTTTTTCTCCCTTCTTTTAGATCGGCTGGCCGTAGCTGACTATTTAACTCATTTCGGACTCAATTTGTCACATTTGTTCTCAGAGATTCGGCCCCTGATGCTTCACTGAGGACTTCTTATTTCTCTCTGCTGCTTTTGTTAAAATCTAATGAGGTGTGAGGCTGCTGGCTGGATGTAGACAGGCCTTGTTGGAAGGCAGATTCACAGAAAATGTTATTGAGAGCCTACTATGTGCCTCCTTTCTCTCAACCCTTCTGTCTCACCCCTAGGAGGTGAGAAATGCAGTTTGCTCCATTTTGTAACTCAATAGGCATATGTTTCACTTTCAATGTGAGAATCTCCTGAGTAAATAAACTACCAGCAACGATCTATTGTCCTATCTGCTCATGCCTTTCAGGGACATTTTTAGTGTTTGTCTCTTCATGTCATTTCATTTCTAAGTTTATCACCAAATTCATTCTGTTACCTTATAATTAGTGATTAAAGACTGTCTCTTTTACCAGACAGCCAGCTCTCCTTTTTTCTTAAGAATGCTTTTATAACCTGACCAGTGTGGCCCAGTGGATGAGTATTGGCCAATGAACCAGAAGGTCACAGTTCAATTCCTAGTCAGGGCACATGCCTGGGTTGTGGGCTCAATCCCCGGTAACGGGTGTGCAGGAGGCAGCCAATCAATGATTCTCTCTCATCATTGATATTTCTCTCTCTCCCTCACTCTCCCTTCCTTTCTGAAATCAATAAAAATATATTTTTTATAAAGAATTATATATATAATACATCTTTGTGTTTTGAGTACCTGAATTGGTCCCTGGCCCATGCTTGGTGCATTTTAGATGGTGATAAATGAGTCAATTAGAGCATCCTGTGTAATAAACCGTATACTGAATGTAACACATGAGTCAGCTTATAGCCCTGGGCTGGGTAAGCTGTTCCCTTATAAAAAGACAGTGCATCGAGGCCTTTGCTAAAATAGCAAAGATGAGCATGCATTCCACTACTCTACAAAAACCCCTAAGAAATTCGGGTAGATGGGACCTTCTCTCTTTGCTCTTTTTGTACCAATTTCTATGATCACAGCCTATAAATAGAAGCAAGCCCACAAACATGCGTAAGTTCAGAAGAGCCCAAATGTCTTGGGAAATTACCCATCCTTCACCACCCCACCCTTCCATCGTGTGCTTGATTTTTCCAGGTATCAGGTAACTCCCCTACAAGGATGGCGCAGTACACTTGTTTAGTTGTGTGACCACTTTCCACAGAGGTAAATTCTTTTCATTAATTTTTTTTGACAAGAAAACTTCAATGACAACAAAATGTGTGCAAAACTGTGAAGATTGGATGCACTGAGAGGGTCACACAGGTTAGGAAACGTGGGCACGGTGCTGGGGACAGCGAGCTGAGTCCCTGTGTCCATGCATCCCATGAGTTCCCAGGTGACAGCTGCTTCCTGGTACAGGGGCCCAGTGACTCGGACACTCTGAAACCCTGTAAGGGACCTATTCTTCAACTCTCTGTGGAGTGTGAGAAATGTCTCCTCTTCAGCGGAGGAGAGGAGCTGATGCTCAATGGCCATCATGGAAACATGGCGGTGCTCTCACATGCCAGCAGCGCCCATTGGCTTAACACAGCCACGTGTCTTGGAAGCACCACTAAAACCACCCATATATTTTAATCTGAGCACCAAGTCTCCTCAGCGACTTAGAAGGCAAGTTCACAGCCACTCTGGCAGGCACACAACATACTGCTGTCACTGTTGGCTCCATTTACACACCATCTCTTAGAGAACATGCTCTCAGGTCTTTGATATGTCTTATTTTTAGCATGATTGGTCTGAATGGCTGAAAGGTCATTCTCTCTCTCTCTCTTTTTCTCTCTCTCTCTCTCTTTCTCAATTCGGTAGAACTGCTGTAAATCCATCCATTAACAGATATCAAAATAGCGCTCTAATGTGCATGGATTTGCACTGGGCAATGAGGAGGTGCCGAGGCACCAGCTGAAGGCATATCCTTTCCCTCACACAGTTCATAATATAACCTGAGGGACACGATCACCTAGAAGCCTCGAACCACCACGCAAAGGCCCCCACAAAACGAAAAGATGCCCTTTGACTCGTGGAACAATCAACACGCACTTCATGCCCAAGAGGGACCCCAATAGTGTCCTAAAGTCAGGGACTTCGTAGTCCATCCTTCGCCTGGTAAGAGCTCCAACTGAACCCAGACCAAAACCATCCGCCTTCAGCATAGTTCCTCGTTCTAATACAGTGTATGAAAATGGCGCCTATGGAAAATTGGACTCTCACTCCTGCAGACTTACTTCCAGTGGCACACAGAGGAGGACAGGTTTAATTTCTGACAAGCCCCACCGGCCTGCCTCTCGCCTTCCCTGCCTCAGCACTTAATTTGCATTGACACTCTCCTTCCCACTGCTCAGCTCCACAGAGGGCCGTGAGCAGGCAGGCCAGCCGGCCTTGCACACAGCCTGGACCCAGCTTTCATGCTCTTGGCTGAAAGGTCGGATGGAAAGGCCCACCACTGGCCCCATTAATCTGGTCACCCAGAGACCATCCGCTGGCTCCAGAAGAGCTTACAGGTGAGTGATGGACAGGGTCATTGCTGGCTGACTGGATCAGGGGCTATTATGACAGCCATAAAGAGAAAGGGAAAAATTGAACAAGGGGAGAATTACTCCTGAAAGGGACATGAAGAGAGACACAAATGCCTTTGGACAAAAGATAAGCTCGGGGAAGTACCAGGGGAGCCGGGCTACGCACAGTCCTCAGAGCGGACAGCGTTCTTTGAAATTGCCAAAGTTTGAATATTCATGAGGGGTCACTCTACCTACCAAAGCTCGGGCCCGAATAGCGAATCCCGAGCTGTCCATTCTCCCACCCCAGGTGAAAGGTGAGAGAACAGGAGGAGAGAGTTTGGATAAAGAAGACACAGTGTCGCCAAAACCGGTGGTTCAGTGGATAGAGCGTCAGCCTTCGGACTGAAGGGTCCCAGGTTCGATTCCAGTCAAGGGCACGTACCTTGGTTGCAGGCACATCCCCAGTAAGGGGTGTGCAGGAGGCGGCTGATTGATGTCTCTCTCTCATCAATGTTTCTAATTCTCTATCCCTCTCCCTTCCTCTCTGTAAAAAATCAATAAAATATATTAAAAAAATATAAAAGAAGACACAGTGATGGCATTGCTTGGGTTTCTAGATAGAAATTAGACTTAAGGAACTCAATCCTGTACATTACCTGAAGTCCTTTATCCAAAACCAAGCAGCCCATTTTAGCAATTATGTTGCAGTTGCTAAGATTGGTGATTTATTTACAAGGATCACCAAACAAAATGGAGGGAAAGGAAGAACTAGTCATGGTACAAATATGACAACTTCGTGTGCTCCTAATGAACCTATACATGTGAATCATGCATTGTCCAGTGGTGGTTAAGGTGGAGACTAGGTAGGAAAGCCTGATGGGTGGAAAATAATTTCATTCTGAAGCAATGTGGGGAAGTTAGTTTTAAAGATCACTCTGCTGAGCTGCATTCATCCTTACCCATGAGTGGTCTGTATTTACTATTGACAAGAAAAAAAAATAACAGGTGGTCTCTTCATCTGAGGACATGTTGACAGTTGTATATTTTAAAGGGAGGAAGTCATCTGACCGATGATACAATCAAGTTCTGTATTTCATGGAAATACACCATTTTCTTATTTAGCGCTGCTACCTGGGAAAGATTTACAGGATGACATCAAGGCTCCAGGAACATGCTGGAGCCCTAAACATATGGATGTGTGTTGCATTCATGCCTCATTGACCTCCATCATCAGGCCTTATTCCCCAAAGGCCTTGGTGCAGATGAACTAAGAAGTTGATCACACTTCAGCGCCGCATCTTTTATTAACACATTTAATGAAAAGGTTTCTGAGTCATCTCCATATTCCCCCCATCCAAAATACTGTAAGGATTGATTTCTGTAGCTTGCTGTGCTGTTGCAAAGTGACTGTAGGGAGCTATTTAGAAATACAGCCCTGAGAAATACAGGGCTATTTGCTTTCACACATATGGCCCCAGACAGTCATATTCTGGGTGTTTGTCTACTTTCGGTAGTTCTTAGTCTTATCTCTTTTAGTCAGGGCCCACTTCCTGCTATGATCTCCTTGCCTCTACCAGCTCCTTAACTTTCTAAATTATTTCTTCTTATCTCTCCTGTGCTTGGGAAACAGATAACTAGAATGGCTTACATTGTACGTAAGACAAAAGGAAGCCAGTGTGAGAGCTGGACAAGCTCATCTGGGGATGAAATGCAGTTGGTTCGGGGGGATGATATTTCCACATCTGGTTTGGCTTCGTTCGCAGAGACGTTTTTACAAATGGTGTGTTTCCCAGCTATATTTCAGACAGTGGATAATACCGACTTAATAATGGCCAGAGAAAGGAGGTCTACTAATATGAATTATAAAAACAACCACCATGATTACGTAAAAGGCACCCTATCTATGGAGCATATGTCTTTGCTTTCCGCTCCAAAAGGTGTAGCTGCAAAGAGCAATAAACCGGCAACCGACGGGGAAAGGTGGGACCCGTGTTTTTGTCTCTCTGGTCCACAGATACCGCGGGGAGGTCAGCACAGTTCCGTCAGACGGTATCGCGCCATTTGCTGACTCAGAGCAAAAACACATTTGCCATTCAAAAGACAAATGAAGCAGGGCACGGATCAGGCTACCTGGATCTCCACGCTTGGTTATCTGCCGGGTCCAGGCAACCGTCAGTTATCTGCAAAGGCGCCTAAAAACACAGAAAGGTCTTCGCTTCAGTGTGGACAGAACGTGTCTGTCGCCTTTGTACGTTGGAACAAATATCAGCCAGCAGTCCAGAGGAGATGCGTCCCAGGAGAAGCTGACACAGATTCCTTCAAGATAGATGCAGCCTCCGCCGCAGCCCCGGGGTTGGGATGGGCAGGTGAGAGCAGTAAAGGAGCTAGAAAGTGGCATTGTGACCTAACGTAGCTTAATGCAAAGCTGTTGCATCCAGAGCCGGGGAATGGAATCGGGAAAAGAATCCGCCAGTTCTGGGCAGCATCGCTGTGTTCAGATGCCCCGGTGGGGACAGAGGTGAGCCTGCCCGCCCGGTCGCTCTGCCCGGGAGAAAGAGCCAGGCTGCCTGCCGTATGCGGCTTGGAGGAGAGCAGGCTGTGGCTGCGAAGCATGTGCTGGCAAGGCGCGGGAAGATCCTCACATGAGAACATCTCTGGACCGAATCTGAGCTGGCAGGGATCCCTGGACACCCAGGGCAACTGTGTCTGGAACACAGAGGCTCCAACTGCTCATCTGAACAAATGACATGGCACCCAAGGAAGCTGAGACCCTGAGGCCAAGAGCCCATGGAAAAACCAAGGGCATGCCTATAATAGAGGCGCCGTTTCCCTGTGTAAGCACTGTTCACCAGCAGAAATAAACCTCGCAGGAAGGACGGGGGAGAAGCGTTTTCGCCGGAGCATTACAGGAAAGCCACAGGGAACTGTTTGAAAGGCTCAGCAGAGGGGTGAGGAGGGGAAGGGGAGAGGAAGCGTGCCTCCTGGAAGGGACAGGACTGTCCCTGTGTGGGAAGATCCCATGAGGCAGTTAGAAGAAGGCTCCAAGAGATCAAAAAGCCACATGTGAAGGATGTCGGATAGAGGAAAAGAACGTGTCAGCCCTGCTGGCAGGGTTGAAAGATCATTCTCAGAGAGAAAGGTCAACAGGCCCAAAAAGGTACAGAACAGGGTTTTTTCCAAAGGGTTCCCCACATACATCGGCAGGGGCACCACATTCTTATCCCATCAGCCTTGTAAGGTGGTTAAGGGGCTTTCTGCTAACAGCTTCGCTCTCTTTCCTGAAGTTGCCTTCCTCTCATCTTCCACATCAAGTGCCAGAAGCAAACTGATGTTTGTATGGATATGCGAAATGATGTGTAGAACACCGCAAACCCCAGGTCTCTCAATATCAAATGCTCGGTCCCACCACACGGCGTTCACTGGCCCCTACACCTGTGCTCTAACTTTGCAATAGAAGGTTGGAGGCATGTTCTCTACAAGTTCCATTTCAACATCAAGTTGAATGCGCTGCTGAGGATGGTAAGTGTGCCCATCCAGGGAAGGGCAGAAGTGATCTGTCAGCGATGACCAGGATACCAGGCAGGTGGGGACGTCCCTGCGCCACTTCCTGGTCAGAGAGCTGATGTCACTCGATTCCAAAGACCTGTCTTCATCAGGAACCATGAGCTTCATGGAACCACAGACCATGTCACCTTCGAGTCTCTGTATCCCAGACATTGGCCTGCCCATGAGCACTCTGATGGTGGATAGCAATTATTTTATTTATGATGAATGGTAAATAAACCAGGGCCTGAACTAAGAAACATTTAAAATCCAGAAGCAGCCTTAACCGGTTTGGCTCAGTGAATAGAGCGTGGGCCTGCAGACTCAAAAGTCCCAGGTTCGATTCTGGTCAGGCGCATGAGCCTTGGTTGCGGGCACATCCCCAGTAGGACATGTGCAGGAGGCAGCTGATCGATGTTTCTCTCCTTGATGTTTCTAACTCTCTATCTCTCTTCCTTCCTCTCTGTAACAAATCAATAAAATATATTTTTAAAAATAAAATAAAATCCAGAAGCAGGGACATGGGAAAATCTGCAAATGAGGAGACCCCGGGCTTTGGCCAGCACAGTGGTTCTCAACCTTCCTAAGGCTGCGATGCTTGCATACAATTCCTCATGTTGTGGTGACCCCCAACCATGAAATTATCTTTGTTGCTACTTTATAATTGTAATGTTGCTACTGTTATGAATCATGATATAAATATCTGTGTTTACTGAGGGTCTTAGGCGACCCCTGTGAAAGGATCATTCGACCCCCAAAGGGGTCGCCACCCACAGGTTGAGAACCACTGGGCCAACAGATGGTTTCTCCTGGGAGAAAATGGGACCATCCCTACCACAGTGACCTGGGATGACAAGCAACTGCAGTTCCAGACTGCAACACCGTCTGCCTCCAGGGCCTGGGGAGGAAAGTCGGGGAGGATCTGAACACATGGAAGAATTTCTCGAAAGTGAAAGAAGTCCTCAGCATCCATTCCTTCACCTGCCTTTGGTGTAGAAATATCAGCCACTGTAGACCCGCTCTATGTTGCTCTCTCACTACTGGTGAGCACCTTTCATTTTCCCTCCTGCTTCTTGCCTAGCCCTGGCACATTTGGTTCCATCTTTTCTTCTCTGCGTCTCTCCTCATGGGGAAGTTTGACCGAAATGTTCAGCTCACAGTTAACAGTGTGCTGGTAATGAATTAAGAATGAACTGTGAATGCAATGAGAAGGCTTTCCAGAGTCTAGTTAGAGATTTTCATGGCAATTAGCACTGATTTGCACTACAAGAATTAAAAAAGAAAACACCGAAAAATTGTTTTGAGGGAGAACAAAAAAAAGCTAGTCACACATACACAACCGAAAAAAGGCTTCCAGCTCTGGCTGCAAATGATACCATTGGATGACAGAAGAAACATACCAGATTAGCCAATTAGCATTCACCCAAGAAAAGCAAATGCTTTGGAGAGAGCAGTGGGGGGAAGGAGCTCATCAACAGTAATATCAACTTCACAATAGTTCTGGCAGTTTATCTACCCAACGCAAGGGCTGCCTCTCCACGTTTTTGTGACCCTCTCCACAATTCTGGGGGAGGGGGAGGGGGGTGATGAGGGGGGAGAAATGTTAGTTCAACATTATCGCCAGCCAGAATATGGCTCTATTTATGTGACAAGTTGACAACATACAATTTCATGCTTGTTGAACTGATCGGTGTTATATATTCACTGTGAATATTATGAAGCTTCACCATTATAAATATGAAACGGTATACACTTATTCAAAATAACTCCAGCCGTAGCAATTTATAGCTTGGTTGTTTGTGTTCCTTGGAGGTCCAAATGCCACCTTAAGAAGCTGCAGCGTGCAGAAACAGATGTGCAGTGTGACTGCGACCAAAATGGATTGACGATGACCTATGTGAAAGCAAGCTATTACATTTTGGTCTGCACGGCAGCTGACACCGGTTTGTATTTAGATATGTGACTGTTGGGAACACTGTGTCCTTAAAGCTCTGTTTAAACATGGGCCAAGGCATTTGTCTCCTGGACTAATTATTTTACCACCCTTCTATGGCAAGGATCACTTTTTTTTCCCCCCTTTAGAAAAAAAAAAGGAATGTGAGTGTGTGTGCACACACACAGGCACGCATTTCCATGGTACCATGTAAAGTTCCAAGTACTTTAAACCTCGGTCGTGTCAGGTGAATGTTCGCAAAAGTTCCCGAATGCCTGCCTAACAGGATTGTACCACTTTCTTGATCAGGTGCCTGGGAACAGGGCAAGGCCGCAAACCATCAGATCCTAAGCTGCCCCCGCAACTGTTTGGGGTCAGAGTTTTCCTCCTTTTCTCTTCCCCCAGCCCCCTGCACTTTCTTCCTCTTAGCAGCCTTTCACCGGCGTGCAAGTGTTTACTCCCACAAGGACACATTTGGAAGAGAGGAGAATAACACAATTTATCCAAATGTGGGAGGGATTGAGGGAACCAGACACCTTGCTCAAGTTAGATATAAAAAATTTGCATAAGTAGTTTTCCAAGGACAGGGGAGCCATTGGGAATGAAATTAATTGCTTGTATTGTACGCAAGGGTCCCAACTTTGACCGAGCGCGTGGTCCCTTCCCTGCTCTTCTGTGACCTAAGTACACCCGGAAAGTCCTGGGAAGGAGCTCGAGTTAGTTGCCCTCTGCAGGTCGACCTAAACGGTTATGGTTTACTAACTTATTATTGAATGGAATTATTTATTTTTAGGGAGACCTATCAAAACTATTGTGCACCCAAGAGTCTTCAACATCTTTATTGGACTCTTCAGAAGAATAAATCCAAACCAGCTGAAATACAGATGAAGTTGTTCCAGGGTTTCTGGTCATTCTTTTGCCTCCTTTTTTGTTTGTGTGTGTGCTTACTATGAGGTGACACCCCTAGCTCGTGGTTTGAAATCTAGCTAAGGGTTCAGGAACCAGAATCTTGGATCACTTCTGAGACATTTTAATTATTATATTTAGGAACTTCCCCATCCTAACAAAGTCCACTACCCAAAATCTGCTTTTCTCTCTAGGTTTCCTCTTGGACTAAAGTCAAGGTGTTGTCCGTCCGGCTAGTAAATCCAACTCACACGATAACATAATCACATACATTCATTTCTCGGGACCTTGGCGGTTCTTATCTCCTTGCTTTTATGATCTCCTAGGAACAGCCAGGAATAGCAATCTGCAGCCTGTTTGTAAAGCCATCTTAGTCCGAACCTCGCCTTCTCCTCTTTTATCACACGGCCGGATTCCACAGCTAAATCCCACTCACCCTGGTCAAATTTGCTCTGAGCTCCATTTCAGAATAATGTAAGTATTCTCTCTGTGTGTGGAACACATCAAAGGTGTCACGGAGGGCAATTATCATTTCAATGAACTATTCATTAATAAAAAGTAGTGTGTGTGCTTAGCTTAGATGTATTGATATGCTGCCCGCTGTACACGATATAGCCTGCAGCTACCAAGTTCATGGTCATCGGCGTGGCAGGCAGGCCGCCGCTCCGCAGTTCACAGGGCCCCGGTTCCTCGCTGTGCTTGGCTCAACTTTATTTTACCGCTATATCACCTAGAACATTAAACGCAGGGCTCAAGCTCCGTGTTAAATCACAATTGTTTCCTATTAAGTGTTCTGAGCTACCCATTTTTATTAACCATTATTTATTAAATCCTTAATAACATAGATAAAATAGTTAGTTAATTTGTGTGTTGAGCCATGGATGTTAATTTGTAAACATAATAACATACTGCAATCATTTGCATAATAGCATTTTAATCTTTTTAGTAAAAGCTGTAATTCCCTACAAAGTACACTGCAGTGGAAGCTAAGTGACTATTGGTAATAATACAAAAGGCCTGAAAATTCTGATCCTATTATGGTGTTGGAACATACCCAAACTGCTTCCATAATCTCTGAAATGTTACTGTTCTCTGATTTAGGTGTCTGTGTCAAGAATAAAAATGAAGTATAACTGCTAGCGGTAGACTATTTCCTAAGTGTAATTTAGTATTCACCAAGCACCGGCACTTTGCAAATAGCTCTGAGGCTTTCCTTCAAAGTTCCAAGCTCCGGCTACGCCTCCGGAGTGAGGGACCCCCAAGGAACTGGCTCTCCCCCCTGTGGTACCGGGCTCTGAGAAATCGTGCTAGTTTGGCGCAAGGCAGGGCACCGGCCACCAAGGATGTGGCGACTGCGTCTTCTCCTTCCTCCTGCCCTACCAGCCTGCTTGGACCCCCCTGAAGTGACTGACACCCACAGAGCAGAAGTTCGGGAGAGACTGAGAAAGTAGAAGGAATACTTAAGGACATGACTTCTGGGGGAAATAAAAACAAAAAATCTATCTACGGGGGGTTTGATGCTAGAGCCCATTAACACCAATCATGAGACTGTCCAGAAAAAAGAAAAAGAAGGTAGTTGTATAAGAGTCAGGCCGAGTCATTTTACGCAAGATCTGGTAATTCATTAACCCATCCTGCCACAAACCTGGAATGAATAACTTGCAGGAGTAATGGAGATGGGCAGGTCTATAAAGTCTGAGTGTTTAAGATCTGAAACTATGCAAGTTATCACATTATTTTGGACCAGAAAAAAGGCACCAAAGTATCTGCTATCATCGTTTCGTGACAAATGACGTCATGGCTACGAAGGCATTTGTCATCATAAAAATGTTGCTCTCGCCAAGAATATGAATGTGTATTTCCTTGTGTGATCTCTCGCCCCTTTCCCCTGCTCTGGTTTTAGCTGCTTGTGATTCAGCATCGTTAAGCAGACCCCGGTAAAACACAGCACCCAGCTCTGCTTTCAAATGCTAGGCCTCCACGCGCACTGACATGAAAGTAACCTGAGAGGTTAAAGAAGAAGGGAGAAGAGGGTCCTTTACAAAACCGCTTCACACCACAGGC
The DNA here is from genome assembly GCA_011751065.1 of Lasiurus cinereus. Classification (NCBI taxonomy): domain Eukaryota; kingdom Metazoa; phylum Chordata; class Mammalia; order Chiroptera; family Vespertilionidae; genus Lasiurus; species Lasiurus cinereus. The sequence continues at coordinate 5,862,008 of JAAGEH010002528.1, forward strand.
AATTCATGTCATCAAAGCCACAATAAAAGTTTCCGCTGCTCAAAGAATAGGTGCATAATTATAGGGCAAATTAACCTTGTTAAAAATGTAAAGCTGGGGTATGGAGCACAGAGGGAGCGATTTGGCTTAACAAGGCGGTCTCTCGTGCTCATCTTTTTATCTGCTTTGTGTGTTGATCTCATTCAGAGGTGAGCCAGCTGCTGGGCTGGTGTTTCCACGACATTGTATGTAGACAGGGGACAGAAACAAATAGACACAGAATATGTATCAGGTCACCACCCCGCTGCTATACAAACAGACAGTCTGTCCCATGTAGCATCCTGATTCATGATTACTTTAATGGAGTCTAATATCTCTGAAGTAAATCAAGAGGCAATGAACCACTCTTTCCCTGATTCCTCTCCAACTTTTCCTCCTTGTGAATGTGAGTCTGCATTTTTCTGGCCTCAAAGATATCCGACTGGAGTGGTTTTTATGGATATGACCTCGTGAAGACATCCAGGAGGTGGGAAAAGCCACGGACAGGCCCCTAAAATGGTTGACCGGTTTCTTGCAGTGCCCAGAGTATCTGCCACAAAATTGTTGGTCTTTACCCAGAAAACACAAAACAGGAGGTTCTACAGTCAGTGTGCCTCATTATCAAACAGACAGATTCTCACTTTCCAAAACTGCAAATGGCTAAGAACCGGATCGACTTCCATTAAAAAATAAAATAAAATAAAATAAAATAAAATAAAATAAAATAAAATAAAATAAAATAAATAAAATAAAATAAAATAAAATAAAAAAGACAGCAGACAACCTCATCTCTTATAACCACAACCCATATTCACCGAAGTACCCTCCCAGGAAAGTTCGTGATGGTGCGAGATAGTCATGTAACCAGCACCCTGTGACTTGCTATTTATTCGTAGGGGTTCATGCCAATAGCCATAACGCCATGGGTCAGGATGCCCAAGCCGTATTTTTCCAGTGGTCAGCATAATGGCGGGGAAGAAATAGGGTGATAAACCAGATGTTCCCAAGATAAGGCAGATGTTATCAAGCCAAGAAGCCTAAAGCCGCTTTTAACGGAGGTGTGATGAACACACACACACACACACACACACACACACACGCAGGAACAAAACTATTTTGACTCCCCACAAGATAAGCCGACAGGAGAATGTGCAACTAAGCAGCATACAGGCTGGGTCAGATCATTGCTTCCTGATTTGTGACTCTCCGGGATGAGCATCTCGCTGATTTATTCCCAGAATTTGGAATTTTGTGGTAGGCTACAAATGCAAAGATAAGTACAACATAAATTTTTTAAATACTCCATAAGTCTCCATGAGTTTCACCATTCTTCAGTGTTCTTATGTTACAGCCAATTATCTCCCCACTTAAACGGCTATTATTTTCTAACTTGAAGTCTTTGTGCTCCATAAGTGTCATTATCAAGTATGGCAAAAATCTGGTGGTGGGCTGTAAATCTCATCTAAATGACAAACATTTATTGATTGCAAATTGGAAATCCCCGAAATCTTGCCAAAGCGATTATTACAAATTAACTCCGGCTCTCGCGACGTAACAGAGGAGAATGTATGCCTCTGAGGATTGCATTCAGGTGAGATGGTCTCTCCACGCACACACTTCATTGGCTCTGTTTGTTTTGTTAAAATTCCGAGAGGTTTGCCATTCATAGAAAAGTCTGTCTGACCGCGGCCGGCCGCAGTTAGAAGCAGGAATTCATTACCATGGAAGGCTGCAGAATTTCCTCCAAGGAGACAAGTGAGAAAAAGCAGACACCATGCAAATTGGTGGATTGGGTTAAAAATGTTCTGCCCGAGGCAGCCGGGAGATGGAAAGCCCCTTTGTCAAAGGATTCGCGAGTCGAAGAAAGTACTTCAACTCCTGAAGGTGGGCAGAAACTTCACCAGGAAGCCATCCATGGAGTTCTGATTCTCTTCGGAACATTTTTGAGTTAGCATTCTTTTCACCTCCCTTCCCTCGCCCAACTCATATTCATCAGGGCTGATGGAATTTTCCTTCAAGGTATTTCAAGTCTTTGTTCCCTAGACACTATCCCTTCTGCTGTCACCTTGTCCCTTCCCCGCACCTGCCTCGCATAGGGTGGGGAATGTGGCTGGGCCTGCCGTCTCATTTCCCTTCCCATCTGCTTGACCATAGTTGCTGCAGCTATTGGAATGATCACTCTGAAGTACCAGCTCCATTATATGACCGTGCTGCTTAAAAAACCATCTTAAGGACACCCTAATTCCTCCCTATCATAGAAACTCTAAACATATTTAACTGGGTTCTCATGCCAGCTTATATTTTGTACCCACCCCAAATCCAAATGTACTGCTACTCCTATGTTCCCGGGAATGTATATTTTAGTTTGAGTAAACCAAACTCTCATCTCCTAACTCCCTCTATGAAAACATTTCCCTCTAATTCTCTTATCAGCCTTGGTGACATTATTCTTACCAATTCCCTCCTTAGCTGGGACACACACACACACACACACACACACACACACCTTACACTGTTTGCTAATTATTTCACATTTTTCCATTTGGCCTCCCAAATTTTTTCATTAGGAAACAGACCATCAGTGCTTTATAGGTAATCTTCACATTACCTAATGCAGTCTATACCATTAAAAATACATGATGGTCAACTCATTCATTATGCTGCACATATCTATGGAGTGCTGTGTGCTATTTTTCTAAGAAAATGTCCAGGAAAAATGTCAGTGAATAAGACAAGCAGGTGCCTGTCCCCCCCCCAAATGCTCACAGTCCATAGAATAGCCAGGATTGTTTTGAACTTTCTGGTAAGTACAGCATCTATGCTCATTTTAGAAAAAAATCAAATATAACTGAAAGTCTAAAGAAGGAATGTAAAAATCTATATTTCTATCAAGATGATCGAATATTCTCGAAAGCTGTAAGCCAGCATTCCTTTGGTGGCATACAGAGGCGAACTTGCAGACAGCTAACAGGACACTGCTCCCCACTTTTCGCCCTGTACGCGTTCACAGTATCAGGCCTTCCAGAGAGTTGAGGAATTGCCCAAGGTGAGTGCTGGCTACAGCTGTGAGCCCTTCCCTCCCCCTGACAGAGGCAGGCTTCAGAACACACCAAGATAACGACATTCTCATTCACCTTGTTCTGCAGAACCCTCAGTAGCTGCATTCTTAAGTAAGGATGAATGAAAGATGCCCATTAAAGCAGACGTTAAAATAAAGCAGGCACGCGGTGGCTCACAGGGACCCAGAAGGGTCACTGTGTTATTTAAACTAACCCTATGCCACCCATCTCTGCACAGGGCCCGGCGGTGAAAACAGTCCTTTATTCTCCTCCTTCAAACAAAGCACAAAGGCAAGACAGGGAAGGAAGTTATGTTGCAATATTTCTGAAACATAAATCTCGCTCCCAGCCAGTCCAGGGACGGCATCCTGTTTTCCTCACACACGGGTTGGATTCACTGGAGGCTGCACCTCTGCGCCTCGCGTCCTGTTTGTCTAAGTGGCTTCTGAATCACACCTGCTTACCTGCATGTGCACATCCAAGCACGGGTTGTGCAAGCAGAGAGCGCCGTGTGTGTGTACAGTTACTCAACCCACGTGTGCAACTGCGTGTTGGCACACCTTGCTCCCACTCAGGAATTCACCCTTTCCTTACTGGTGACATCCAATGCCAACTTTTTTTTTTTTCCTCTCCTTCTAACATTACATGAAAATTAAACTTAGATTCCAAAGTAAGGCATAAGCCAGACGAAGAAATGCCTCGTTACTTCCAGGATTTGAACATTCTGCGTGTACCATTCGACTGTCTGTACTCTAAACATTCCTTTCTTTCTGCTCTGGTTTGACTTCAGAACCCCCGTGCCAGTGGTGTCGTCCATCCATGAGTCAGGGGCCAGGGTGCAACTCTAGGGCCTTATGTGATTCTCAGAATCCGAGGCAGAGATGGCCTGTTATTGGCAGATCAGAGGCGGCAGAGACCGTGACTGTTTCTGGCTTGCTCGGTACAAGGCCTTCACAAATGTGATGAGGCAGGGTTTTGGGACGCGGAGGGAAGGAAGCACAGGTTGAAGTCCGCGGTGGGAGGTTTAAAGGCACAGGCTCTGGGAACTGACTTCATGGAACGTGCAGCGCAAAGCCTCGGCCGCTCAAGGGTTATTTTTGCTGCAGATGGTCCTTCTTCACAGGAGAAGACACAATTTTAGAATTCCACCTAAGCTCAACGTGCCTACCCTCCCTCTGCCCCCAACCCCCCCACATTAGAGGAAAAGATGTCTGAATTTAGCACTAGAGGGCAAAGCGTAGAGGCAAGGGCTGTATGCAAATGCTGGGGAGGCTACTGCTGTTTGCCACCGTGTTGCTACATATGGGCTCACCCTTTGCACAGACAAAGAGGCATGGGCCCTGTGACATCAGAGAAAACGCTGAGGGGAGGTTTATCTAAACAGTCACTTTTGCTGTCTGTCACCAAGAGAATTCCTGACATATCAATCCTGAGACCCCGGGCATCTTGATTCTTTCCTCTGGCTTCTGATTCTCCATTCCCTATTCACCTGAACTGTGAAATCTGACCAATTCTTCTTCATTGTTTCATGGATGGAACTTTCAACGACTTTTTGGGTTGTTTTTTGTGTGGGCTGGATCTCTCCACTTTAGCAACGTTGTCACGTGCAGCCAAAGAGTTCTTTCTCGTGGGGGCTGCTCTGTGCATTGTAGAATATTTAGCAACATCCCAGGCCTCCAACCAGCAAATGCCAGTAGCAACCCCTGCCCCCAGTCCTTACAATGAAAAGGGTCTCCAGGCATCGCTAAATGTTCTCAGGGGGGCGCAAAACTGCCTTTAGCTGAGAACCACTGGGTTCAAATAACCTAAGGACAGATGAAAACAAATGAACCTTGTTTCTTCGAGCCCTGAAAATAATTCCATCAGTGGTATAAACTTATACAGGAAAATGCAAAAGTATGTCTTCACATAGAATAAGCATCTATAGATAACAAACTAGTTCCTGAACCAAGTCTCCTGAGGTATATAAATATGGACTACCTCATGCAGGGGCTACAACATGAAATATGGGGACGCAAGGTCACGGAGAAAGTTGTCTTTCTTGAAACCAGCCCACCAGGGAGGCATCGACTACCAGGCCACCCCACCACATGCACGTTTTATTTCTTCCAGAACCACCATCTACCAAATGCATGGCATCCACCCAATACGGAATAGCTGATTTTCAGATAAGAGTCTATAGCGTTGGGCATTTTCAAAAGTCCTGTTTATTTAATGCAGCATGACTTAAAATGAAACCTGCAACCTGACAAGTGTACTGAATGAGGAATGTTCATTTTACCAGTTCTAACCAGCCATGTCCTCACATGAACTCTCTAAGACCCAGCTGAGAAGCCTGGGAAAGTGTAACTAACCACAGGCCTTCAGCATTTCCTCCCCCGTGTTCCTCCTCCCCAGCCCTGCCTCCCTCACCTGAAGGCCCCTATCGGGCCCACGGAAGGCCCCAGACGTATGACAGAATCTGAGCCACCGGCAGAACCTACAGCCACCTCAGCTGACCAGCTCTCCCTGCTCATGTCAACCAACACTGGGAGGAAAGATTCTGTTCTATTTTTAAATATATTGAGCAAAGAAACAGCTTGATATGTCTTTGTAAAGGATGGCTGTCACCCAAATTCACTGTTACTCTATTTTTATAAATGATATCGACGTGAAAGTCAGATAAATGGAGGGGTTCAATTCCCAGCTCTTTATTTGTCAACTGTGTGACTTGGAGAAAATCACTTCACCTCCCTGAGACTCAGTGTCTACTGATGTAAAATGGAAATGGCGAGACCAGCGCCTAAGCAATGGGCTGTTTGGAGGGTGAGTCAAATGATATCCATCAAGCACAAGTGTTCCAAAATCTGGCCATTTTGTGATTACTAAGATTGCTATTAACATGTCTATATTCACCCTTCACTCATTATTCAATCAGCACTTCTCTGTGCTGGTTGCTAGAAGCACTCATTAAATTTTATAAAATGGGTTTTCCTAATGACTTGATCTTTCAACCAGATAACATTGAAGTGTAAGAAAAGTCTCCACTGGTGGATAAAAATACACCCCAAGTGCTTTAAACGGAGTCCGACACACAGTAGGCAGAACCTGTTAGCTGATGATGGCGGCGGTGCTACTAGAAACTAATAGATTTGATAACTTATATTCAATTTACTTGCTATCGTACTCAATGTTTGTCCTTATAGGAAACCATTTATTCTTGAGTCAATGAGTACCGATTGTGTGAGAAAGAACTTTTTTTCTTTAAAGTAACACTTTAATAAGGGTGTGTTAATATTCTTTATTATAGGGTAGACTTATACTAAGAGTATAGAGTCTGGGAGGCAATTATTACAACTGAAAAAGGTAATAAATTTTGACAAACGTATAAATAAATATTAGAGCAGTTGGGTGTGAAATTTCTAAGAGATATAGTCATCAGAGCTATGGTCAAAAATATAATAATAAATTGCTCACTTAATTTAAAAACTAATTAAAGGTAGACATCCAACCCCTTGGTTAAAAAGAAATGTCTTCTTTTGCATTAATTGATATTAGGCACCATTTTCTGTGGGAAACAGGCATAAACAGGTTTGGACTTTTGTTCTTCTTTGTCACAAATTCTTTCACAATCCCTTAGTGTTTCAACATAGTTTAATGCACTGTGTTGTGGGTCCTTAGCCCCCTAATTAAAAAAAAAAGTCCATGCGTGTTCCAAACAGTTTTTCACAAAATAGGAAGTGCCTAACGGTGATAAAAAGTCTTTTGAGGACAGCAATATAAGAAGCCATTATGTTTGCAGGCCAATAACAATCGTGTTCATCTGGCCCAAGCCAAGTTCAGTGAGGAATTAGTTTTCACCAAAGGGTGTCCTTACCTCAAATATGTTTGAAGGCTCATTGTTATACTGATTGGATATTATTTCTGATTGGTCGCTGCACCACTTGAGTCCACCCAGAAAGCTGTCTGTATCCAAGTCGTTCACGTCGAGTTCAGAAAGGTCAAGTTCAGGAAGATCCGGGCAAAGAGGCTGGTCTTCACCAACCAGAGCAGCACACTGCAGGAGGCAGGAGGAAAGAAAAAGCCTTCATTAACTTCAGGAATTTATTAAACTGCAATAGCATGTGAGAGGAATTAAGTCTGGTTAATGCAACGACACCACCAAAGCTGGTTTCCAGGGTTTCAGTCCCTAGAAAAAAACAGCCCAATTTCTTTAACACACTTTGCTCCCAAAGGGTACTTTGCCTGATCCATTCCCTCCAAAATTCTCCCTCTTTGTGCACGCTTCCACAAAGCCTTCTCTAGTTCTTCCAGTTAGAAGTCAACTAGATTGTTTTGAGCTCCTTCGATAGTCAGCACTTAGCAAGTTTCAAATTATTTTCTGCTTGACTACATGTAAAATTTCACTCTACCCTGAGAGGATAATCCCTTCGAGGGAGGGATACAGATTTGATTTTTACCGTGGAATTGACATCACAGGTAACAGGCACTGAATAAACAACGGCTAAATGAAAACTAGAATGTAAGAACCCTACTGGGCACACTTTCTCCATGTACACTCCTTTAAACCATCATAATCCGTATAATTTCATTTAGCCATTAACGATGCCAAGTCCCCAAACTGTCCATGGTTCTCTTGCATTGTGACTTAAATCTTTTCGTCTCCCTTGACTTTTCATGAAACTTCTGAACTTCATCTCAAACAGATTAAAATTAAGTTTCCTTGCGATGAAAGACAAAAACTTATTTTTTTTTCCCAAAAAAGGCCTTTATATCTTTCACTATGTCTAACACACAAGTCGTGTGGGTATGTGTGTGTGTAAGAGAGAGAGACGGTGGGGGGGGTGGAGAAGGAGGGAGAGAGATTTGGGATCAACTGACACCTGGAAAGAAAAATCACGATAGCATATCACAATCATATTATTTTTTATCTTTCATGTATTCCTAAACTATAAATGAATTCAAAGCAATTTTTGTTTGGCGTTTCAAAAATGCTGTTGATATATGAATAGGTTTAAAATATGCTCTTCTGCGGCCTGGCTTCCTGTCACCAAGGCCACCTTAGCCTGGCATAGTCTTCACCTCCTTGCATGGAGGGGGTGGTCTTTCTCCTGCCCCTCCCTGTGGCTTCTGGAGGCAAGCAGACCCCTTCACCAGAGAGCGCAGGTTGTATTCCCATCTCGCACCGGCCACCTGACCGCTGTCGCCTCACTGCACAGCATGCAGAACCCCGCCGAAACTTCCTACTGCAGGGATCTCATGATGCCAGACACACAGACACACGGGACTCTTTCCGACCGCACGCCAAGGTGTCTAAACCAGCAGGGGCCCCCTCGGAAGTGGCACCTCCCCTGGCCCTGCCTTGGGAGGCCTGAGGGACGCTGTGAAGGCGTTCACATCCAGGCAGCAGTTGGGCATCACACTGAAGATCCTGCTTGGCATTTAGATTTTGAATAAAAGAAGTTGTATGCGGATCCTGCTCTCCAGCACCCCCGTGGTCCCTGGCAGGCGGCATCGCATGGGCTGCACGCATGCAGTGGGTCCGGGGAGGCAGGGAGATGCCTGGAAATCCCTGAGACTCCAGGCCCCAGTGCGGTCCCCCAGGACAGGCACAGAGGCAGTGCGGAGCAAGGGCCCTCCTTTCCACATCAGAATGCGTTCCTGATCATTTTATTGGTCTTTCTTTTTTTATTATCCGAGTTAGACCAAAGTTACAGGTCAGTATACTCCACAGGGTGATAGGGGAGGGGAGGCTGAGCTGAAGTGATTTCATTCAGGTGCAATGTCCGTGGTTTGTTTTGGGTGTAACACTTCCCTCCCTGCTTATCCTCAAAGCACCAACACACCGAGTTAACCCTTCCACACCACGGCCGATTCAGAGACCGGGAGAACTTTTTCAGTGGCACAAAAACTACTAGGATTTCACTGGGAGATAGACCTTAAACACACACACACACACACACACACACACACACACACACACACGTGGAGACACACACATATACAAAAACAAACAAACAAAAAAAAAAACAACCACACACACAAAAAAACAAAACAAAACAACAACTACAAAAAAACAACACAAGAGAGCAACAACAAAAATCAAAGTGAGGAAACATCAGACCTCTGAATCTGGCTCAAGTTCCCGCTGTGCAGAGCCCGACTTAGAAACCTGCTCGGGAATGCTGAGGTGTCTGTCCCACCAAGGGAGGGCAACCTCTTGCTATCTTTTTCTCTCTTTAGCTGCCCTCGCTAGCCATGGCTCTTCCAAAACCCTTCGACTCTTCCTAAGTGTGCATGTTCAAGTTACTTTTGAAAACCACGGAGAAGATCAGATCAATGTTTTGGTGTGTTTCACTGTGCTCTCATTCGCCTACTTCTTCTTCCCTTTCCCCCTCTCCCTCCCCCCCTCCACCCCCTTTCTCATTTTCACTTTTATGTTATGATTGAAAAATGAGCCCGGGCTTTTGCCACTGTTGACATGCTCATAAAACCAGGGCTTCTTCTCAATGGGGCGTTCTCCGGCTGCTCTAAACCACATCAGCGGTAGCCAGTGTCCCTGTTATTCGTGTATGGGTGGCCCTGGGAGGGTGCCGGACATACGGGACCAGGCCCTGGGGCTGTCCTCCTGCGCCACGCTGCTATTTACTGCTTCCCCTACATCTGTAACAGGTGTGTTTTACGACAGGGAGGGACCCACGCCCTCCTGGCTCTGGGCAGCTATGACAGCTATTTCACTCCCGAAGCCTGGATTTCATAAGAAGATTTAAGAGGATAAAGCGGTTCCGAAACACAAAAGGCTAATTATTGTACGTTATTTCACCCCAACAGACTTTTCTCTTAGTTAAGGAGCAGACAATAAATTAGCTTAACTGCACTGATGATAATGAATCATTATAATTAAGTATAATTCTTCATTAACCTTTCAGAGTTTTTTTTTTTGTGTGTGTGTGTGTGCCGTGGATGGTACATTTTAAAGAGAGAGAGAGAGAGAGAAGAAAGGGTGGACTTGGCCACATTCATTCTATTAATGAAAAAAAGAATCGCACTCCTTTAAAAAAAAATTTAGTCAAGACAGGGGAGAGGGTCCAGGGAGGGGTCAGTTGAGAATGACAGTCCTCGCGAGTGCACGTCCTGTGCATCGTCTCTCTCCATCTCAGCAACCTTACATTGCACATCACCATCTCGTATTAAACTGTGAAACACCGGGGACTCCCTCCCGAGGAGGAGCCGTGGCGGTGATACAGGCCTTTATGAACGAAACGCGCTGTCCTGTCATTATGTGCAAAAGGGCATCGCATGTTTTCGGGTGACAGCCAACATTAATGATTCAAAAAAGGGAAAGCTGCCCACGCTACCTGCTGCTGGGGAGCCGTCAGGCTGGCAGAGGTGCTTCCCAGAGCGGCCGTGGCCGTGGCCGTGGCCAGCGCCCGGCTCCCAGCAGCTCGCTGCTGCCTACCGGGCGCCGGAGAAGTGACCGGCCAGGGGCAGCCAAGCGACAGCTCAATCCCCGGCTGGACCATCCGCCTGAGACCTCACCTCCTCCTCGAGGCAAAAAGGAAAGGCCCCCTGTCCTATCTATCCTCCAGGGCTCTGTCCCTTGTAGGAAAGGACTCCAGGAATTCCCCTGATTAAAGCAAATCTGCGGTGTTTCCATAGGATCTCCTTCCCCTCGTGGACTCCCAGCAGCATCAGGAGTAACACATGCCGGCAAAATGAAACTACAGCGGCTGAGACCCACGGTGCCCGCCGGGCAAGCACCCACAGGACGCGCCAGCTCCTCCAAGACCATCAGCACTTGGATGCCCCTGAGAACCCTGACTCCCAAGAGCCCCCCCCCCCCGACCTCTGGCTCATCCCTCTATCTGTCCCCCGCCTTCCCGAGAAATCACAGCCACAGCAGAACCACTGCCATCCGATGCACCCACGACCTGCCGAGGCAGAGCGGGCAACACGCACCGAGCCCGCATTTGCAAGCCCAGCAAAGAGTTAAGAATCCAGGGCATGCCTGGCTAGAGAGGAAAAATGCACTCGCGGCCCGCCCGGGCCAAATTATTTTCACTTTAGATGCGTATCGCTGCAGCAAAGGAACATCTTATTTAATCACATCACGTGTGGCGCCCGACCCTCTCCCCCCCCACCACCCTTACCCTACGTGCCCCCAGCTGCCCAAGAGGAAGCACTCGCTGCCCGGTGCCAGGTTCATTGTGCACCGCTCGGCGCCCCCCCACCCCATGCACTTCCATTCGGTCCCATCGCACCAGAGTCCACAGCAAAAGTTTCACTTGTTTCCCAAGTTGCCCAAACTTTTTCCCAGAACATGGGCCCCGTGCAGAAGGCAAACATGCCAGGTCCTCGACCCCCCGCCAGCCACTCCAGACCCCAGAGAGGCCGAGGGAACCGGCTTGCTCTGCTCCCCCCCGGGGGTGAACTGTAGCCAGCAGAGACTGTGCAATTGATGTATGGCCGTCTATTTTTACACAGGCAGCGAGCGCAGCTCCACACACAGTCCTGCATAAACTCTCTCCTCTCCCGGCTTCAGGCAGCTCTCCGTGGTACAGCGGCGAGATTTAACCATTGGCTTCCCTGCCACCGATGCTAAGGGAAAGCCTTTGCACCTTTACTTTTTTCTTTTTTTCCTTTTCTTTCCTTTCCTTTCTATTTGCTGGCCAAACCTTTCCAACACACACACATACACACACACACACACACACACACACACACACACACAGGAGTTTTAAAGGAATCAGCTTCGGTGTTCTGTGTTCTGTAAGCAAAGCTCGTCTAACAGAGCCCGGCAGGATTATTTAGGATTTTTTTTTTTTTTGAGTTTTCTGTCGGATGAACACAGAGACAGGAGGAAGAAAAAAATAAATAAAAATAAAAAAAATCCAGACTGGAGTCAAAAACTGCCTCTCTTTGAGCACATCCATTTTAATATTTTTTATCTTCATCTTATTATAAATAGAAATGGCATTTTTCCAACCAGGCCACCAAATACCACTGGAAAGACTTCAGCTTTCTGATTCATATCAATATCTTAGAGCATAAATATTGCATAGGAGCAGAAACAGAGCCAAAAGGCACATGGAAAGAGTTTCCAACTGCAACAGATACGGATGACAGCAGCTAAGCTTTGATTTGCTCGTGGCATCCCGGAGCCACCTTAAAATAGCAAACTTATTGGAGTTAGATAAGATTAAGATTCCTTTCCAAACGCTCCTGCCCGGACTCCCTTTCCGCCACCCCTCTTCACGCAGGCCCTTCCCCCCCCCCCTTCACAGGAATCATTGCATTGCGAGGAAAGCTTCAGTCCCTGGCTGCAATGCCTGCCGAGCCCAGCCCCAGCTCACCTCGATGTCACTCCATACAGAGTCCTGATTGCACATGTCCCACGCCATCCAGCTCCTGAATGACGCCAGTCAAGCTTTTTCAACTCCAATGCACAGTGACACAGAGCACACACTCATGCAGGCAACCAGCCCCTTACTGAGAGTGAACTGAAGGCACCTGTCTTACTACAGTCCCCAGTCACATGACAAAGCTATTAAAAAGTAGGCTGGGCTGTCACTCACCCAGCCTCCCTTCTCCTGTGCAGCTTGCTGCTCAAACTCGTGACGTCACTCAGAGGCAGCCCTCTGCCTCAGTGAAGTAAGGCTTAAAAAAAAAAAAAAAAAAAAAAAACGGAAAGAAGAAAGAAAGGAAACACTTGGACTTTGGGGAGGCTTTGAGCATCCTGCTGCGATGAAAGCCAGCTTTGAATGCCACAGACTCTAAACAGAGTCCTGGCCATATAATAACTGAAATCCCCTGCAATCTTCTTTTAATTTATTTTCCTTCCCCAAACAAGCCAGGGGCAAAAAGCTCCCTGTTTTCCAGACGGGGCAACTGTATTCTGAGCTATACAACGTGTGCTGCTCCCCAAAAGGACTAGAATCCTCAGACTGGAACCCAACGGGGAATCCAGCTCCGTGTGGGACTAAAACAAGAGCCGATCACATGATGCATTCTTTCTGAGGCATTTTCTAATGGTGAGAAGTGTTGGAAAGCAGAGAATGGGGGCATGCATTTTTTTTTCTTTCCCCTTTTGGCTTGTTTAATCAACAGAACAGCCGGGATTTTGTTAAGATATAAACAAACTCCTCCGCCCAGAAATTGGCTGTCCCCGTGGCAGGGACACCAGCGCCTGAAGTGTCACTGCAGTTTGATATGCTCCTTATAAGGAGAACAGGCAACAAAATACCACCCTTTCGGGTCCCTTCTGCTTCTTTCCATTTCTCTCCCAGGCTCCCAGAAAACAAGTGTGTGTAAACACAGCCAGGGTTGCTGTGCCCAGATCAGCTTAGTTTCTGGATTCTTTTTTTTTTCTTTTTTTTTAATACACGTAGCATTTCCTCTCTGACTGCCTTAGGGTGCCTTTTTGAATAAACACTGGATTCCAACCTCAGTGCCCTGGGTCGTGCGGTGTGCATTGGAGATCAAGAATGTCCGTGGAGTGAGGAAAAATACCCACACGCTATTAGCAGAGATATTCATTTCCTGAGCTTTTTAATTTTTTCCCCCCTCAGCTTCTACCCTGAGACAATGAGGGCTAATGCAGGTCCAACTGTTTTATGATGATACTACACATGGAATACATAACAAACTCAAGGTACCAGACACACCAGCGAAGAACACTTTCCTTAACACTCTGTGGTCTGATTTAACCCTTCCAAGTTCTAGGCAAATGAACACATGTGTAGGTATTTGGGAATATGTCTGTTTTTATAAAATCTGAAGCCCAGCATACTTTTAAAATCAGCTCAATGATTTTTACTGATAAGTTATCTGGGGAAAAAAAAAAAGTCCCCAGGTGTCTAAACATAATTTTTAAAGCACTATCAACTTAAACTCCTATACTTTTGAGGTTCATTTCTTATGTTCTCTATTGTTCCTCTCCTTATAAAGAGAAAAATGGTAATTTGCTCTAACACCTATTTTAAATATAAAGTTCCTCAAATATTAAAGTGAAAAAAAAAGAAGAAAAAAATCAGGCTGCTTCCTCTCTCAGACCACATGTGTTGTAGGAGATTTGTGTACTTCTGAAAACTGCAACAAGTTGCTAGTAAATTCCCGAATAATGCTATGAAATTGACAGTTTGTCATTGTTGGACATAAAAAGCTTTGGCACTTTGTAGTTAGCTGAATACATTTTATTGGCACATTTTCCCTCTTACAAATAGTGGAAAATTATTGTAGTTTTAATTTTCTAAATCAAGAAAGAACAGGAAAATATAACTTCAGGAAGGCTTTTATGCATGCAATTAATGGCATTACTCTGCACTACCCACCAAAAAAAAAAAACCAAAAAACAAAAAACCAACAACAACAACACTAATTTTCTTCAAAATTATATTCTATTTAATGTAAAACTACAGTAAATTATTAAAATTCATGGGAAAGGTCATTTGCTCTACCCTCAACACAGTCAACTGTGAAATAATATTGGTCAGTTGACCAAGAAGAGTTGATGTTTATTAATTATTATCAAGTGATCCGTGTCATGATATTCTCTGACACTTGTGTTCATTGAATGTGAGGCTTCCATTACATCTTTTAAAAATCCCATTCACACCTTTTAGATAAGTTCCTTACACTGGAACATTTTGTATTATTGTTTTTGACATTTTTACCTGCTCACATTGTGTCGTTGGGGTTTTTTTATTTGTTTTTTGCCACCCAATTCCACTTTTCCTTAGTCAAATCAGCACCTGAAACCAGAGGTCTTTTTATATGTTTTTGGAGAGTTGTTTTTTGTTTGTTTGTTTGTTTTTTCTGCTTTTACCATCATAAAGAGGGTTAGTAGGAGTCATATCATTGAAGTGATTTGCAAATTACAGCATATTGTATTTTTCCCTCTGATTTCTATTATTGTACCAACCAAAACATAAATAGATTATTGGGACAAATTGGAGTACCTTCTACTATCTTTTTAAGGCTAAAAAGTACAACCCTAAGGACAGGGATCTTTTATAAAAGTCCTATAATTTGCTTAATTAGCTCTTCAGATTAAAATATCTCTTCTGTCTAGGTTTTGTTTGTTTGTTTTCTCTTTTCCCTGTTCTCGGGAGAGCAGAAATTGTTAGTTGCTTCCCAACGTGGTCCTTTCCAGCTTCCCAGGCAGTTTCTATATTTAATTGTGTGTCTGCCTTGACTGTTCTCTTCTCTCTCCCCACAACCCTCCTTTCACCCCTTCGTCAACTCTGCCTCCAAGATTTCCAAACGTTTAGTTTCAATCAACAAGGATCTATTGAGACCTCACTGTGTCTACAGCAAAGCATTGCAAGAACTGCCAAGAAGGCATATGACATGAACACAAGGGAACTCACAATCTTAGGGGGAATGACAGACCTTAAGGACAGAGAATAAGTTGATATGAAAAAACAATGTTCCTTCACGCAATGTCCAGATTTCTCTTCTCCTTAAAACATACCCTATTGATACTCTCATTAACCACTTCAAGTCACACTCAAATCAACCCCATTTTGTCTCAACAATCAAAAGAGGTGTTTATTAACATCTGTTGAGAGCCCATAATGTTTTGTATCTACACAGAGTCTAGAATCGACACAGATAGAATCTCTCCCTTCGATGGTTCAGTTAACACTTCCCAGAGCTCCTACATGAGTAGATGCAGGCGAATCTATCCTTAGAGTTAATGACAAAAGAGAAAATAAACCTTCGGAGAATAATTTAATTTAATAACAAAAAATCTGACCAACTATATAAGATTTGCATTTTCTTCCCTACTTCTCCCCAAAATGACAGACTTGCCAACCCTCCATATGTCAGACAACTGCCCACTTCTGACACTGAAACACAGTCAGACCTAAATACATAGGATTCAAATATCCAGGTAGACAATAGCAAAGAGAATTGATTTTCATGCCATTGTTGCACATAGGTGACAACACAGAATTAAACAGCTATTAGTACAAATATATTTGCCCATCATTAATAAGCTTACAATAAACAATAAAAGAATAAGCTTTTCAAGGAAGAAAAACAGAAGATACACCAGATCTTGCATACAATAGACATTAAAATCAGTATCTAATATACCACATCTCAATCCATTTTATCTTCAAAACAACCCAATCAGAATAATCTGTGTACCCATTTTGCAACGGAGAAAAATAAGAGCAAGAGTGTTGATAGCAGCTGAAAAGAGCTTACAGATTCCTGAAACCCCTTCTAGGAAGAATTAAAGTTTCATACATCAAAATAATATTCATTCCCCCATCAAAAGCACTGCAAAGACTCCTGAGGCAACTTTATATAACTGGAAACATTCCTGGGAATACTGCCTGTCTAGAGCATTCTTCCACAAAGGAAAGGGATCTTCCAAGAATTGCTAATATTTCTAAAGTTAATCATTACTAACAGGCATTCAATTGCTTGCTTTAAATACTTAGAGGGTTTAATTGATCCCAATATCCCACGTCAGTTTCTGAGCAGAGGCCCTGAGCCTCTGGGACATGTTAGAAGCTGAGGCT
Source organism: Lasiurus cinereus (assembly GCA_011751065.1). Classification (NCBI taxonomy): domain Eukaryota; kingdom Metazoa; phylum Chordata; class Mammalia; order Chiroptera; family Vespertilionidae; genus Lasiurus; species Lasiurus cinereus. Next base: position 5,878,599 of record JAAGEH010002528.1, read on the forward strand.
GTGCAGGGCACCAAAGATGGTAACAAGGTAGGATATTAACAAAACCCTCTGGCCTATGAACACTCTCAAATCAAATCTTATTTTACACAAAAGCACCTTTGGGGAAACAAATAGAGAGTCGGTGGACAGCTGTAATGCCCCTAGCATCCATTTATTTGTTTATTTTTCATAAACTGGAGGTAATAGACAACCTCAGTAACTACCTCTCATCTCCAATAAAAGCTTCTGCAGACCAGCTCTACGCAACTGAGGTAGCCTGCATTTTAATGGGAATCTCAAAATCTACCTTTGGCATTTTTCACAGTAAAACAAAATAATAACATGCAAATTAATTTCAGTTGTAGTCAATTGGACTAATCTAAACAGAAAGCAAGAAGTATGCTTATTAGGCCCACAGATGAGAGATTAAAAAAAAATATATATATATATGGTTAAAATCTGATTTTGTCTGATGCTTAACACTCCCGTATCTGTGCATCTACAGACATTTCCATTTACCTTAATTATTTTGGGTTATTTCACCTAGAATGAAGTGAGTTATTATTAAGACAAGAAATGCTCAACAGGATTATTTAGCAATGTTTTTATACTAAAACTGAAAATAAAGCACATCATATTTTATTAAGTTCGGTGCTATTTAAAAATTTAAAGTGTTACTGAACCCAAAGAAAAAAAAAACAGAGCAGTTCCCTTACTAACAAAGATATTTTATTTCCCAATTACAGTTAGTGAAGGCCAGAAAAAACTGAGGCATATAAATTTTTACATTTAAAATAATATTTGATAGTCAAACATTTACCCCTGGTGCTTATTTCTAGAACTTGGGCCCTAATGAACTTAAGTTGTTGTGATTTTAGGGTAGAAAATTGAATTTTTCAACCAGTCTCAAACTAGAAGACTTAAATAAGTGAAGCTTTTTTATAATTCTTTTTTTAATCCCATTAGGCAAGCTCTGGGAAAGTTGTGGTTATTTTGCTTTTCTTGGTGTTGTACATTTTTACAGCACTTTGATATTTGAATGTCACTCTAGCAGAGCTAATATATATCCTAAAACTGTGATGTAGAGAAAAAATAAATTCACATATTGAGAAGCAATTAGCTTAAAGTCTAAGCTAAATTTTGGATGACACATCAAATCTTACTTTATGTTTGTCATAGCCCAGATAGACAAGAGATTTTTGAAGTAGAATTTGATACCCAGAAGGCCACTTCTAAGACTGACCCCCACACTTACAGCTCAATCAAAAATAGATGTTAGGTGCTATTGGAACAATAAAAAATGGATACGCACTTCTCTAAAGGACAAGCAGTTGATGTGTATCAAGCATTTTAAAATGGGCATCCCGGGAACCCAGAAATTCTACTTTTAAAAATTCATATTAAAGACATAACAGAGGGATGTGTGCACAGGCTTTTGGTGTGAGGATTGCCAATGCTATATTATTTCCATTACTGGGCACTTAAAAGCAGTGCAAATGTCCGACAGTAATGACCTAGTTAAGTAAATTATAGAGCAGTGTATTTATTCATGGATATAAATTCACTATATGGGTCCAACGATATCATTAAAACTGTTGCTAAAATATATATATTTAATAGCATAATAAGGAAATCTTCCAAAATATAGTGAAGTTTAAAATTATGTTTGAAAAAAACTATAATCAGAACAAATTTACATATAAATATATACACTCTGAAAAACTAGAGGAAAGAAGACGAGGAGATTGTGAAAAGGTTTACTAGTGGCTGATGACGTTAGAAGTACTTCTTAATTTTTTTTTTGTGTGTGTGTGTGTGTGCCCTTCTGTGATTTTTAAGTTTTCTGTGATAAACTTACATGTATCTTGTGTTTAAAAGGAAGCCATTTCTCTCTATTTCGGCAAGTCTAGCAGCTTCTCCCCTCGGGCTCCTGAGCAGCCCTGGGGACGTTCCTACCTGGCCCTTTGGAGCCCTCTGAGCCCTGAATTATGAGGAGAGGAAAGGCATTAACCACTATTAGCTTCCCTCAAAGATGGGCCTATGCTACTGATCCCCAGCTGCCACTACCTCTGAAATGTGTTCCTCAACTTGTAATTTTTCCAATTAAGTTAAATAAACTTCCAACTCAAAAAAAAAATGTAATTATCCTTGGTAGGACTAAGGGCATATCAGTTATTTATACAAAAGCATTTATGTGTTAGCCTTATTTTTTTTTCCTTTCCTTCTAGCATCTAATAAAGTTCACAAGCACATGCCAAGGGGGGTGGGAAGTGGGAATAGTAAAGGCTTTAAGAACGTCTTGGTTAAATTATTAAGAAAATGTCTCAAGAAAGGATTTTGTTGATGGAGAAAAATAAGGGCTGTTCAGGAAGGCTTAGGCATGGGCTGTTGAAGATCTGACTTCTACTGGAGGGAACTGAAACTGACCAGGTAAGGAAAATGCGATGCAAGTTTCAAGCCAGTGTGACTTGCCAGTGAACTGCTAGAACATAGTCTGTTCCTAAATGTATAGGAATCTATATACATGCTGTCACCCTGCAGCCCTGACCATAGGCAGAAAGCTCACTCTCGGCCCTCCAAATGTCACATGAAAGGTGAACTCCCCTCTCGCCAATGGAAGGCTGACTAGATGCACAGGAAGACAAGCTTTGCTTATCAGCTTCTTCGAATCGATGTTCATAGTTTCATGGGCCTTCCCTGCAAACCATCTTTGCTTCACTTGGGTTACCATTACTTTGACCAAGGCCAACCTCATGAGATTACATAGGATCAAGTTTATCTTATAAGTAGAGCGAATTTGTAAATGTTGATTTTGCCCAAAATGGAGGGGAAATGATGGTAGAAAGAACATGGGTCCTTATTCAGGTGTGTCACTAGCCGACAAGTCAACTTTGGGCAGTCCATTTAATGATTCTCAGCCTCAGTTTCTTTATTTGTCCAAGGAAATGGACAGATTCAATTACATCTAAGATCCCTGTCAACTCTCAAGTGAAATGATGTGTCTGCCTTGACAGAGACAGGCAACTTGGGAAGACCTCTTTGACAAGGGGTATCCAAAGGTTTCATCACACAAAAGGCACTGGAAATCAAGGAGGAGGTATAAGAAAGGTAGCCAGTGCTCAGCTTTGCCAATAGGACATGGCTCCATCAGTTTCCATGAAATATGCATATTTTATTTCCTAACTATTCCAGAAAAAGATCGCAAAAGAACTCATGAAATATAATATTTCCATAAAATTTATAATACTTCCAACCATGCATATTACTATGAGAAGACCAACTTCTACACACCTAGGTTTCTTACAAATCACAGGTATTTGCCCCAGAGAAACAGCAAGCCGTCCTCTTGTCTATTATTCATTTTATTAAGTGGTGCAAATCATGAGTAAAACCAATCCCTACTAGCACAATAAGGGTGAAAAGCACACACTGATGTGAAAGAGACTTTTTACTCATGCCTGCACGTGGGTGCAATTTAACATACTTACATGTGACTTGGTTTTACAACAGGTTAGGAGCATAGCCACAGAGAGAAGGTTTAGAAAAGAGCATGGATCCTAAATTCAGCACTCTGTAAATAGGAATAAGGTCTATAGCACCTACGGAAATAAGAGCTTAAAATAATCCTTTGCCTGCTACCACCACAACACCCCCCCCCCTCTTAAATAAAAAGCTCATTATATTCGGTAAATGGAGACGTCACCTCTTCCTCTTTTTTAATTTGAGGGGAATCATCTGAGTTACTACTGTAGGGTGTGGAGGGAGGAGAGAAGGACACATGCCTAAGATATGTTATCATGGAATTATCAGTAGCTGTATTAAGCCAAGGCCATATCACAGGATAGAGAGTTGATGCATCAGTGGGAGTTACAGAGTTTTCCTATTCAGCTGTTTTCTATGCACATACAACCCTATTGAGCAGAAGGCAGGTCTGTGCCTCAGAGCAATGTAATACACACAGCTTGGAGACTTTCCCTTTAGGGCTGAATGAAGAGCCTCAAGCAGCTACATTTCCTAACGGACAATTTGGAGAGGGAGTACCGGGGTAAGCTAAGTAAGACCAGGTATATGATAAACCTCTTTAGGACAAAGCCTTGATAAACCACCCGTGACCCTCCTCCAACACTGGCTGATCAAGCAGGAATCACTAATATGCCAGAAGTAGCTTTACTTTTTCCTGCAACCAGGGAGAGAGACAACAAGAAAACTAACAAAATAAAACTTCATTTCTGTGCCTCTGAAACAACTTCCAAAAGGCAGTTAGTGAGAGTTTTCCTTTTAAACAGGCCTCGAGTTCTACTATTCTTTGAAGATCTCAGATTTTTCAAGAAAATGATCCAGAAAGGATTCTTTTCCTACCTATTTTAAAAACAAAAATCTCTATCAGCTCCTGAGGTGTAACTTTCTACCATCTTAGATCCATTTCCACATAGAGCACCTAAAAATAGGCCACACCTAACCTTTTGCACAGCCATACAATGCTACTAAGTGTGAATCCAGCTCAGCACTCTCTTGTGGGTATTCTCAGAGGGTGCCTGCCCTCTTTGTCTTCTCTGTCACATGACCCTATGTTGAATATTGACTAAAACACAGGCCAAGAGTGGTTTGCTAAGATGCATCTTGCACTGGGAGAGCATATTTGAGATTTGTTATTTTGATTTAGACTGAATCAAATGAGACTTCAGCTAATATTCTCAGGGGAGGAAGTCTTTTAAATAATAATTAATGTTCAATAAACCTATTAATTAAAATTCCAATATTATGGTGGTGGAGGCTTTATACTTTAAAAGTATAGTCAAATCAATAAAAATGAATGGACTTCTATTGTACATCAACATGTGGATAAATTCCACCAATATTATGAAGGGAAAGAAGGCAGACACACCAAGAGAAGTCCACACCTTATTATTCTATTCTTTATACAAATAAGTACATAAAGATATACACCTAATTTATGCACTTGGAAGTCAGGATTGAGATTGGCTTTGGTGGTGGCTGAGGGCTAGGGACCTGGTCTGGACAAAGGGTTCCAGAAAGTTAGTTACTGCTGTCAGTGCTTTTTACAAGGGTATGTTCAGTTAGAGAAAATTCATAGTGCTAAACCCTTATAATATATGTACTTTTAAGCATTCATACACTATAATCAGAACTCCAAAATGCATAGAGAAGAGAAAGGAGACTTTCCAACATTATAAAACTTTAAAGTTTGCTATCTGTCTGTTAAAAATATTCTTAATGTTCACCTTATCTTCTTAAAGAAGCCATTAAACCACGGACAAACAGGAATGAAGCAGGAATCAAAGGACCCCTGGTCAAGGTTTGTTTGTTTGACCTCGGAAAAAGCCACTTCCCCTTTCTAGATCTATTTTCTCTTCTATCAAAGATGGGATAGGATTGGGTATTTTCTGAATGCATTTCTTAAATGAATGAAATGAAGGAAACTGACAACTCTAAAACTGTAGTATTTTGCCCTTTGTTGACAATTCATTATTAAAGAGTGTAACTTAGTTGGTTTGAAAACGTGACCCCCTTCTCAGAAACCCAGCCTTTGAGGTCAAGTCCATGCACATATGACCCTTAGGTCCATCGGTGTGATCCAAAGACAGTTACCTAAACTATCTGGACCTCAGATTCTTCATCTCTGAAAATTGCACTATAAATATCTATTTTACATGACTGGAATTAGGGTTAAGTGAAATATATCTGAGCCCAGTGTTGGCATGTATTAAGTACTCCGGAATGATACCTGCTATTCACATACAAATATTTAGAACTCAATTTAACATCAAGCAATGTTAATTGCATAAGAGTAATTGCTTAAGTTTGCTCTTTGCCTGGCTTCCTCACTTAAAATATAAAAATAAAAAAAATCTAGACACAATGCATAGCAGACTTTCTTTTGAAGTCTTACATTAAGCTGACTATAAGTGCATACAGAATCACCTAAGCTGTGCCCTGGTACCAAGTGTCTATTGGTTTCTCATATATCCTGAAGAAAAGCAAATCCAGTCATGTACTGGTCTTGACCTGGCCCTCTCTGAAGGAACCAGAATCAGCAAGTGCAGAAAACAGTTCTTGGTCCCATTATGCTGGCCACAGAAGCTATTTGAGGCAAAGGTCAAGAGTTTCTCTGTTAAGAAATAGGACATCTATATGGTACATGAAAACTGACAAGATACTGTGAGTTTTCAAATGAGAGAAGAACTTCAAAGTGTCAAATCATGTTTTAAAATGATGATATCTATGGGAGAAGAATGTAAAATAAAGCCACAGGAGCAAAACAGTTCAATATAAAGTCCATTTGGCCACCAGTGGCCTATTAACTGAATTGCCTTAGTAGTCACATTCCTCTTGAAAATTTGTGATTAATCCACGCCATCCCTTTTGAAACTGACAAAATGACGTAAAGGATATATTTTCTCTTAGATATTTAAAAACAAATTTTAGCAAGTAATTTTTCTGTGTAGTGACGTGCTGACAAGTTGGCATCCAACTTGAAAACCATGCTGTCCAACAGGGCAGTCCCTAACCACATGAGACTACCAAGCACTTGAAATGTGTCTAGTCAAAATTCATATGTAAATGTGAAATATACATAGGACTTCAGAGCCCTAGCATGAAAACTCAAATTAAAATATCACATGAATGATTTATACTAATTACATGTTGATATAATGTTTTGGATACATTGGGGAAAATAAACATATGGTTAAAATTAAATATACCTTTTCTAAATGTGGCTACCAGAAAATTTAAATTAGGTGGAGGATATGCATAATCATCTAATTTGACAATGCTGGTTTAAAGTTTTACACTTACCCTCAGATGAGTAATATCATACATGCAAATAAAAAATAAATTGTAAAATCAGGGAATTTCAGAATTTAAAAAAGGCTATCAGGGTAGGGCCTGAGTAACGCACAACTCTAGGGGGCACCCCTTGCATCCCAGTCTTTAAAAAGTGATCGGTGGAAACTCTACTGTATTCAGCTTGTGCAGCCCTGCATTAAAAGCTGTCTAATCCATCCTCCCTACATAATCAGGAATCCCTCCTAGAACATCCCCGAGGCAACCCCATACATCTTTTCAACACCTTCCACACTTTCCCAAAACATATCCACAGTAATGAGATGCAAATTTATCAAGGAAGGTCTACCCGGTACTCCAGATTAAGAGGGTAGAAAATAGAGCTGATCCCATTATAAAACCCTAATGGAATGCAGAAGGCCAGAGCAACACCGAGTATGTGAAGTCTGAGATATATACAGGGATGCAATGTTCTCAGGAAGGCTGTTTTCTTCCGGGAGACCAGAGGCATTTTTCAGAGGGTAACATTCACTTTAATTACAAAATGCACCCGCACCCGCCTCTCTCTTCCAAGGGAGAAAGGCCTGTTGCTGCATCTATAATGTAGCTTTAGTTTTTGATGCCAAAAATGATTCAGTAAACACAGTTATGTTATGGTATACTATTTCTTGTTCAGCGCTCAAATTAATCTCACGGCGGTGCTGGCATTAATTCAACTTGATGCCTGTACTTAGGATTTCACATAGGTGCCTTCATCCAATTCTTTTTTTTTTTTTTTGCAACTAATAAAATCTTAATTCATGGTAATATATTTATTTCTAGTTCAGTTCATGTTAAGGAGTGCAGTACTTTGTAGAAAACTAATTAATATCAATCATATATTCTAACTCTTTTAATGGATCGGAGGAAAATCCTGGGGGGGGGGGGAGATTAGATGAACCAAGGGGTCTTAGCCCATGCTATTGACTCTGCTTTGAGGATTTGAGAAAAAGATTCCTAAACACCACTACAAATACTAATTCAATTGCAGGTGTGCAATTCTCTGGGATGGCTGGGAATTACAAGCCCTGGTTCTGATCCCTAATAGGACATTGATTTGATGTGGCCCAAGAATGTAATTTACCTGCTCAGAGGCTCTATTTGCCACGTACTTTTTCCTAACAACCGGATAATTTGCAAGTTGGTAAAGAAATTCAAATCCAGATGCACAGCACTATTGAAACAATGAACAACTTCACTACAAGCTTTCTGCAACTGGTAGTAACAATTCTGTTATTTGTTTCAGCTTGGGTTTTAGTGTTGTTTTTTCAAGTTCTTTTTAAATCCTAGTTGTCATACAACATGATATTATTTCAGGTGCACAGATTAGACATTTAGATACCTTCCTAAGTGATCACCACAGTAATGCCTAGTACCCATCTGTCACCATGCATAGTTATTGTGATATCGACTCTATCTCCTTCCTATGCTGTGCGTTACATCCCTGTGACTTATTTTATCACATGGCAGTTTGTACTTCTTAATCCCTTTCACCTTTTTCGCCCATCTATTTTTTTTTTAATGTTTGCATAACGCTGAGAGCATCATATTTCCTAGGATTGAACAGAGAGTCAACGGGATAGTTCAGGCAGGAGTCTCTTGACTATGACATAAACAGTGCCCCCTGGAGTTGTATGATGCAGGGGACCTCACATTTCCTTAAAGAGCTATGTTTCAAAGACCTCATCGTCCACGGGGCACAAAGAACAGAAGCAGTGGGTTATACAACTCGAAAATCTTAAGAGTAAGAATAATCATAATGATAGGTTCTTTGAAATGCATGGTCATAATATCTCATTTTTCCAAATTAGGCATTTCATCATGTCATTCCCTGTATAACAATTTCTCCACACTGACATGCCACTACTAGAAATAAATAAATACATAAATGACAGGCACATACTCTTTGTACAACACTTTCAAATCTGATTCATATATATATATATATATATATATATATATATATATTTAAATCCTGATCATGAGAAATCAAACAACATCCAGTGGCTTCTAGGTGCAGAGAGCATGCCTCTTAATACTCACTTTCAAAACCGGATCCATGGATGAGAACCCCCAGGACGCGGGCCATTCATTGTAATGCAGGGCAAGTGCATGGGTGCAAGTTGAAGGGACTGCTCAGGCTGGGGGCTTACACAGGCTACTTTTTAATTCACAAGGGCAGGGTGTGACGTGGGAGGGCACTTGGAAGTCACCGCTCCATGAACGGCACAATAGGACTTAAGCCTGAAACCCAATCTCGGCCAGCTACGGACGTAAGAGCAAATACATACAGTATCATGTGCTCTCCCACAGCCCCGGGTCTCGAGGGAGCTCTCTGACATCAGCAGTGCAGACAGGTGGTTCCCTTTCCAAGGGTGGAAAATAAAACCTTCCTGCAGAGGCGGTCAGTAAATATAGCTGTACTGTAATTTCTCCTTGCGGCACTCTCCCTGGGGTGGCTGTCCTGTGATGACACCTTTCTCCAGCGCACCCTTTTCAGGGCCCGCTTCCAGGCCAGTCACGAAACATCTGCAGACTGGCTGGGACCGCAGTGAGGACACCGGTGGGAGAACCCTCTCTGGTAGCTGCCCCCCGTTGGTACAGCCGGGGGGGTGTCTCCCCTGGATTCTGCACAGGTTGTCCAGCGGCCACCCAAACCTCTGCCGGAATATGTCACCCCTCTGTCCCGTGTGTTCCTAATACCATCCCCCCCCCCAAAAAAAAATGACAGGCGGGAGTCAGACCATCTTAAAATCACATGCCTGCAGCGAGCGGGTCAATACCAATCGGATCCAGTCTGAGTCTGAGAACTGACATCAGCTGAGAAGCACTAAAGCCCTCGGTGGCCACGACTGTTTGCTCTTGCATTTAAGAATGGCTCGCAAAAAAAAAAAAGGGCGCCCCGTCACGTGTGGATAAAATTACTTAAATCGCCTTCCATTTCCCTCTTGGAACACAGATACCCTGACACTCTGGCAGCCGCCGGGCGCGGCGAGCGCTCTCCTTTTTGTTCTATCTCCTTAGAAACACAAATCTCGTTCCCTGGCAGTGCTGGACCACATGCCCAAACTAGTCCTCCCTCGCAGCTTTAATTCACAGTAAGTGGCATGAAAGGAGGTCAGCCCTTCTCCCCCCCCAAAAAAAAAAACAACACTCGGAGTTCTTTTTGACTTCAGGATCTATTTTGGAAAGACACACTCCCTTGCTCCATACAGAGCGGCTTCCCCTTTTGAAATGCTGGCTGTACCTACGGACAACTTTATGGAATGGTCTGCGATGAGCACAGTGTCAGCTCTTGATCATAAATTCGCTCAGAGAATTTGGGGGAAACTCCAGGAAAGCGAACGCCATTCCCTGTTCGCCTCCCACCCCGAATAGCTCCTTCACTCGCAAGCCACCTATGTATGGCATGCATACAGGTTAGAGCTTTTCTTCCCCGAGATGCTCATTGCATGCTTAACTCAATAATGCCACCTTAATCCTGAAAGTTTCCATGGTAACCTGCCACGATGATAAACAAGTCCAAAGAGTGAAAAATGAAAACCGGGCATTTCCCCCTGTGCTCCTCCGACTTTCAAAGAACAGCGCTTTCTCCACAGCTTTTAAGTCCAGAGTCCACAGCTCTTTGGACTCACATAAACATAATAGCCATACAGAAAGGATCGCCAACAGTTGGTGGTTAGGTGCTGGGTGGTGACACACACACACTGTGCTGAGTAGTGATGTGGATTATCTCACTTAATTCTCACGCTGACGGTAAGAACAGGCACTATTATTATGTCAATTCTGGGGATGAGCCTGCTGAAGCTTAGACACGTTAAGTGACTTTTCTAAAGACAAAACTCTGGTAGAGGGAGACCTGATATTTGAAGTCAGTGTTGTCTGACTCCAGACATTTTTCTCTTAATGAGCAAGACTGTACAGAGAAAAAGAAATACATTTTTGTTTGTTTCCAACAGTCACGTAAGTTAGGAGTCTCTCCACCAATCAGAAGGGAACCACAACTTCACATTCGGAAGGAAAGTACTAGAACACCAGGCACATCCAGCTACATCCGCCAGGGAAGTGAAGGAAAGGCAAGACCCACCAGGAACCCAGCCAGCACGTGGCACCCTGCTCAGGTCCAAGGAAGCCACACATGTGCCTATAAATGTGATCTGGCATCTCATTAGAAGGCATGCGTCTTTCTCTGTGGATCAACCTCTAAAGTTAATGTGGGGCATCTGATTTGGATCACCAAGAGCACCCCCAAAGGAGAAGGAGCCCTCATTATATTGTCACCCTTCTCCCTAAGTGAAATGAGAACTCCATTGAAGATGGCAATTGCAAATAAAGGCCATATTAGAACACATCTCAAGACCACATGGCGAACCATACTACAAGAATGTTTTCCATGCCACTAATGTGTTTCCATGCAAATCTAGACCATAGAGTCCACTCAATGTGTTTATCTTACTCTAGAATAAAACTGGGCAAATAGATTTTAACCTTGACTATTAACACCAATCATTGAATCAATTTCCTACAAATCTGATAGCCTTTGCTTGAAAATCAAATAAGCAATGGTCACATGAGTTACAGCCGTTCAAAACTCATTGTAGTACCAATCTTCAGAAAGGAGGGCTAAATTGTATGGTTTTCTAATCTCTTCTGATTTAGGAAATAGAAATAAAACAAATTCCATTGAACGTATTTTTTTTTTAATGTAGGCTTGGAGAACACTATGGCTCTTATTTTGAAACAGTTATAACTAAGACCCCAAATACCTGGGTGGCCTGGCAAACTGGAAGGCCGCCATTCAGAGAAACAGATTCCAACATAAATAGCCCAGAATACAAAGCCAGAATAGGCTGCCTCCTCTGATATTCTCATACCTAGAAGAACAAAGAGGAACCGGGGGTGGTTTATGGCCATTTGGGGAAGTCAGTGTTGTTAATTCTGATATCCCCATGGCCACCAATACCACCACACCTCAATAAAATCAAAACCACTCTCATTATAATAATAGAAATGAAAGTTACATGCTTTTTATTATGTATTAGTAGAGGCCCAGTGTACAAAATTCATGCCCAAGAGGGTGATGGGGGAGTGTCCCTCAGCCCAGCCTATATCCTCTCAAATCTGGGACCCCTCGAGGGATGTCCACCTGCCCGTTTAGGCCTGATCCTGGTAGGACAGGGCCTAAACGGGCAGTCGGACATCCCTCTCACAATCCAGGATTGCTGGGTCCCAACTGCTCACCTGCCTGCCTTCCTGATTGCCCCTATCTGCTTTTTCCTGCCAGCCTGATTATCCCCTAACCACTCCCTTGCCAGCCTGATGCCTAACTCCTCCCCTGTGAGCCTATTTGCCCTTAACTATCCTTCCTTGCAAGCCTGCATCCCCCACAACTGCCCTTCCTCAGAGGCCCGGTTACCCTCAACTTCCCTCCTCTGCCAGCCTGGTCACCACTAACTTCCCTCTCTGCAGGCTTGATCACCCCCAACTGCCCTCCCTTGCAGGCCTGGTCTCTCCCAACTTCCCTCCCTTGCTGGTCATCTAGTGTCCACATGGGGGCAGGATCTTTGACCACATGGGGGCAGCCATCATGTGTGTTGGAGTGATAGTCAATCTGCATATTACTCTTTTATTAGGTAGGATAGAGGCCTGGTGCATGGGTGGGGGCCAGATGATTTGCCCTGAAGAGTGTCCCAGATCAGGGTGGGGGTTCCCTTGGGGCATGGGGCAGCCTGGGCAAGGGGCCTGTAGTGGTTTGCAGGCCAGCCACACTCCTGGAAACCCAAGAGGAGGCCCCGTTTCTGGGATTTATTTATCTTCTGTAATTGATACTTTGTAGCCTTAAGCGGAGGCTTAGACAGGCCAGGGCTGCAGAAGCTTGGCTTCCTCCATTGCTGGGGCAACCCTAGCCTACTGCTCTCTCCAGGTCCATGACTGCCACCATTTTTGTTGGGATTTATTTATCTTCTATAATTGAAACTTTGTAGCCTTGAGTGGAGGCCTGTGTCCACCAGGGTGTGTGGAAATCTTGGCTTCCTCCATCCCCAGGGAAACTCAAGCCTCCCTCCTGCTCATTCTGTGGCTGCAGCCATCTTGGTTGGGGTTAATTTGCATACTTGCTCCTGACTGATTGGTGGGTATGGCTTGTGGGTGTAGTAGAGTGATGGTTAATTTGCATATTACTCTTTTATTAGAGAGAATTTTGAGGTCTTATCTGAAAGTGGTGATTTAAAAAAACACACACACCAAAAAAAAACAAACCTCATTGTTTCAAAGAGGATTAAGCCAAACCTACGTTTATGATCCCTTTCTATGTATTCAAATTATGCTGCAGGAACAAACACTTCACAGAAGAATCAAAACAGAAGAATGCAGGATAGGTTGGTTGTGAAGGCTGAGCACCCAGCAGAGTATACTAGGGATGTGCACATGAACTTAAAGCCAGTTCAGCACATTCCCCCTCAATACCACAAATCTCAATACCACCACTTAAGTTCTCTGAGTCTTCATTTTAACATCTAGAAAAGAATGATAATACCTATCCCACAGGCTTATCATAGGGATTTTTCAGGGACCTAAGGAGGAGCCTGCAGATTGCCTGGTATATAGTGGATGCTATACCAGTGCCCAGTTCCTTCATTGGTCAAGTTTCTCAGCTCTATTTCTCTGCCCTCTCAACATTCCCTTTCCTTCTTTTTCTAGATATCTTAAGATAAAATACATGCTATCAGATTTCTGTACTTCTTATCCCATGGAGTGAACACTGAGATTGATGAATACACAAACAGATATGGGAATCAGGGCTCTGGTGTTCCTCTCTGAGGGTGTTTTGCCCATATATAGAGTTCGAAGAATAGCTTCTCTGCTTAGAGAGTAAAATGAGCTTCAATGGAATGTGTAAGAGAGGCATTTTTATTTATTATATTTTTTCATTTTTATTGACTAATATATAATAATAAAAGCATAATATGCTAATTAGACTAGACATCCTTCTGGATGACCTTCCAGACGAAGCCTGGGTCCCAGGTGCCCACCAATGGGCTGGAGGCAAACCTGTGCTGGCAGCTGGGGGAAGGAAGGCCTACTTTTTCATGGATCGTGTCTCTGGTTGGTTAATAAAATTATATAGATTTCAAGTGTGAAATTGTGTCATCTGTATATTGTATTGTGTGTTCACCACAAAAAGTCAAGTTTTCCTTCCATCACTATTTATCCCCCCTTTATCCTCTTCTATCTCCCCAACCTCATTTCCCTCTGGTAATCATTTCACTGTTGTCTGCATCTATGAAGTTTTGGGTGTGTGAGTGGTTTGGGTTTTTGTTTTTTTTGTTTTGTTTTTTTTGCTTAATCCCTTAATCTCTTCCACCTAGCTCCCCAACGCCCCTCCCCTCTGACAGCTGTCATTCTGTCTTCTGTATGAGTTTGTTTCTATATTGTTTGTTTATTTTGTTCATTAGAATCCACATAAAAGTGAAATCATATTAAAGATGAAATATTTGTATAGGGGAAAAAATATTGAAAACTTTTAAATGAAAAAAAGACATTTGGATTTACTGCCAGTGCTTAGTCATTGCAAGTTTGGGCAAATGTCTGAGGAAAGATACAGTATAAATTGCCACCAAACGTCACTTTCTTTAAAAGAACTAATGACAGACAATGTCTACATTTTCAAACTTTAATTATCTCTTCATATTTTTAAAGGTAATATCAAGGACTAATTTTTGTTTGGATTTTTTTTAATCAAAACTTTGGAAACTCAAAAACAGTGAAGTGCAGCAATTTCCAGCTCAGGAAAAAAAAAAAAAGAGGAAAACCTGAAAGTTAGATTACTTTTATGCACCAACGTTTTCTTTCAATGTTAGAAGAATAAAACTACTCTAGAAATGCTCAAAGTTTAAAATATGTAAAACATAAATGGTGTTGGAAAAACTGGACAAAAATGTAAAAACAAAAAGAGAGAATAAACTACCTTCTTATGTCATATATAAGAATAAACTCAAAATGGATTAGAAACTTAAATGTTAGACTCAAAACCATAAAAATCCTTAAAGAAAAGGCTATATTTCACATAGCAATATTTTTTTTCTGGTATATCTCCTCAGGCGAGGGAAATAAAAGAAAAAAATAAACAAGTGGGACTATATCAAACTAATAAATTCTTGCTTGGCAAAGGAAACCATCAATAAAATGAAAAGACAACCCACTAAATAGACCATATTCACTAATACATCTGCTAAGGGCAAAATATCCAAATGTATAAAGAACTTACAAAACTCAACCCAAAAAGAAAACAAAAAACAAAGCAATCCAAATTTTTAAAAAATGGGCAAAGGACCTGAATTGACACTTCTCCAAAGATGACTTAAAGATGGCCAATAGACATATGAAAAGATGCTCAACATCACTAATCACCATAGAAATAAAAATTAAAACCACAATGATATAAGACCACATACCTGTCAGAATGGCAATCTATATATATAAACGGCTAATATGTTTAGTGTCCCCATGGGAGGTCGACCAAAGACCTGAAGTTCGATTGCTCATCATGATGGGCACTGACCACCAGGGTGTGGCACGGAGGTAAGAAAGGCCCTGGCCAGCAACTGGCAGCCAGAAGGAAGGCCCTAGCCTGCAGCCAGAAAGCCCTGATCAGCCTTGATCACAGCCAGGCCTAGGCACTCTACCCATGCACAAATTTTGTGCACCAGGCCTCTCGTCATTAATAAATGTGGAGAAAAGGGAACCCTTGTGCATTGTTGGTGGGAATACAGATTAGTGTAGCCACTGTGGAAAGCAGTATGGAGTTACCTCAAAAATTTAAAAATGGAACTTCCAACAATTACACTTCTGAGAATTTATCTGAAGAAACTCAAAGCATTTATTTAAAAGAATATATACACCCTTGTGTTCATTGCAGCATTACTTACAATAGCCAAGATTTGGAAGCAACCCAAGTGTCCCTCAGTAGATGAGTGGATAAAATACCATTGTACATTTACAGAATGGAATACCAGTTGGCCATAAAAAAGAAAATGTTACCCTTTGCGACAGCATGAATGGACCTAAAGAACATAATGCTAAATGAAATAAGCCATTCAGAGAAAGACAAGTACCACGTAACTCCACTCATATGTGGAATCTAATGAACAAAATAAACTAACAAGCAAAATAGCCACAGACTCACAGATAAAGAACAGACTGACACCTGTCTGGGATGGGAGTGAAACTGTGGGATTAAGCAAAAAAGGTAAAACAAAAAAAGAGAGAAAGAAAGAACTTATGGACATGGACAACAGTGTGATTATTGCTAGGGGGGAGGGGGAGGTGGGGAAAGGTGGAAGAGGGTATAAGTGGGATAAAAAATATAAATAAATAAATAAGAAAATAAATAAATAAATAAATAAATCCACTGAACTGGTCACATTATTCTCAGTATCCATACATTGTGTGTGTGTGCGTTTAATATAATCAGTGCTACCAACATTTGAAGGGTAACAGGGAACAGTAAAGAAAACTGCATACCACTTGGAAAATAATCCACAAAGAATCCATCTCTTTTTTTAACAGCTCCAGTCATTATTTATAGTCTCAGACAGTAACTTTAGACTTGTCAAAGGGTTTGGAATGGACTTCCTTCCCTACATAAGCTCTCTGTGAATAATTACCATTCACATTCTCCTTACCTTGGGAAGATAGATAAACTCTACTCTAAAAATTAAAATGAAAACTAAAAACCCTTCCTAAAAGATTCTATCAGGATCAGAGAACAACTGAGCTCCAGGATGCCAGAGCTGAGAAAAAGATACAAACCTCACTACACCTCACCACAAGTGTGGGAATGCATGTACCTCCTCATAAATACATAGATCATAAAAGGGGAAACAGCTATTATAAGTCAGTAAATTATTAGGAATCTATTACCCTCCATATGATGGCCCAGCAATGTGCCAGGTGCTTCCCTTGTGTAAGAGTTTATACCTTTCTGTCCCGAATGTGCTCACAGTCTAACAGTGAGTGGAAGGCTGCCCTCACAATCAATCTACATACCCACCTGTGAACAATAGCAAGTGCTCAGGGAGAAGAAGCGGGGATCAGTGAGGGGCTTGAAAATGGATTTAATTAACTTTATAAAGCCTAGATGAGGATGACAGCCAGGCCCTGTATAGATGTTTCAAGGCCTGTGTACCATATGTAATTCAATGCATGTGTGTGTAACCTCTGAACACAGACAATAGGGTCATGAAAGCCTGGGGCAAGGGGCCAGGGTGGGCTAGAAGTCGTCAGTGAGGGAGGGGGGAGAAAGGAGACATAAGTAATACTTTCAACAAAAATATTTTTTAGAAAATAAAACAATAAAAATCAGACTTATGACTAAATTATACATGTATAGAGAAGCCAAATAGAGTTTTAATCATTGTCATCACAGAGCTAAAACGATTACCTTAAAGGGTCAAATATAATAGTGTTTCAAAGGAAAATTGTTGGTGTCCCTGCTTGAGTGTCTTGCTTTGCTGGGCACCCTACTCACCAGTTTAGTGTAGAACTGGGCAATCCTGCCAACATACCAATGAAGGAAAACAGAGATGAGTTCTGCCAGGACCTTCCCATTCATTCATAGGTCCTTCAATAAAAGTTCTGGAATCCAGAATAAAGGCCTGTAAGAGGCATAGTTGGCTGGGAAAAAAAGCATGAGGATTTCTCTAGTTTATGGGGTGCCTGGTGGGATCCAAGAAAGACAAGAGGCAGCAGGAGGAAGGAAAATTAGGGGAGACAGCCTTCCCTTTGAAATAAGACAGAAGCGGAAGCAGAGCCAGACTCTCACACTGCCTAGGCTTTGAAATGGGTGAAGATACTTCATTTCCCGGAACCCCTGTAAAATAGAGATGACACCACTCTCCTCGTGGAGAAAGTAAGGACCCGATTCCTAGCTTGGCACCTGGTAGGTATTTGCTAACTGCTAGTTCTCCTCCATACTAAGGGCACTAGGAAATAAAAAGTCCTGGTGACAAGTGATGAATCATACAAGGTCCAGTGTGAGCTGCTCAGGGAAATACAAAGAAATATAAAAAGGTAGTGAGAAGCCAGGCTTGGCTCTCAGCCAGGCAGTGGAATGTGGCTGCTCATGTGATCTTATTGAAAACCTGTCTTTAACCCACGGCATTCCAGTAAGTCACTGTAAGCCCAGAGACACAAAACCAAGAGCAGTTAAAAACGGATAAGATCTGTTTTTGTTCTCAATTTATGTTGTTCATTATATTCCATAAATGAGTGAGATCAGGTGATATTTCTCTCTCTCTGACTGGCTTATTTCGCTTAGCATAATGTTTTCTAGTTCCATCCATGTTGTTGCAAATAGTAAGAATTCCTTCTTTTTTTTTTTTAACATAAACTGATGAACAAAAACAGATTCAGAGACAGAGAAGCATGGATCAAACTATCAAACCTTAGAAGGAAGGAAGGGGAGGGTGGGGGTAAGGGGGGGAGATCAGTCAAAGAACTTGTATGTGTGCATATAAGCCTCACCAATGGACACAGACAACAGGGGGGTGAGGGCATGAGTGCCAGGAGAGTGAGAGGCAATAGGGCGATAAAGACACATATGTAATACCTTAATCAATTAAGACAAAACAATGAAAAAAAATGGCTAAGAGGCTTTTTAAATATAAAATTCAAATGTCTAATGTCTGCCATGTACCTACTACTATTCTAAGTATTATCTTGATAATATGGGAACTGTTGGTATCACCACCCACCCTTTTATTCCAGAGAGAGAAACAGACACAGAGGGTTACTTAACCAAAGCTACCAATTTAATAGCTGGTAATGTTGAGACTTAAATCTGGGCAGCCTGGTGCCAGAGCCTTCACTCTTCCACTAAACTACCACCCTCTTCCACCTGCCATCATTCTACGTCTTCACGTATGAAAATTGTGTGAGGCAACTAAAGCTACACAGTTGACTAAGACCTGGCTCCTGGTCTCAGGGGACCCACAGGGTAATGGGGAGAGTGAGATGAGTCTGGCGCCACAGAGGGATCAGCAGGAGATATGAGTGAAGCACAGAGAAGAGAGAAACCCAGGCTGCCCGGAAGAGAGGGGAAGACACAACAGGACCTTTCTCCCATCTCCCCCGCTTCGAGACCATTCTGTGTGTGCCGAGCTCAGCATGGGGCACACTCGGTAAAAATAACTGTCTTTGTCGTCTTTGGATTAATAACATAACAACATTTCCCACTGATCTTAGTCACGAATATGAATGAAACTCCATCCATCCTCTCGAGGCATTTTCCATCTTGCGGGGACAGAGACAGGGACTCCATGCCAACATGGGATCACGTGATGTGTGGAGAGGATCTGAAGTCTTGAGATGACAGACACCATATACAGTGAGAGTCCTGATACAACCACACAGCGGGTTCTGAGAGTTACCTGATGATCTTCCTAACGGGCCACCAGTCTGAGAGCATCTGCTATTGACTCTTTTTTTGGTATGTTTGTTTTGTTTTTTTAAAATATATTTTATTGATTTTTTTATAGAGAGGAAGGGAGAGGGATAGTTAGAAACATCGATGAGAGAGAAACATCAATCAGCTGTCTCCTGCACACTCCCTACTAGATATGTGCCTGCAACCAAGGTATGTGCCCGCAACCAAGGTATATGCCCTTAATGGGAATCAAACCTGGGACCCTTGAGTATGCAGGCTGACGCTCTATCCACTGAGCCAAACCGGTTAGGGCTGACTGTTGATAGACTGAGATAAGTGACTATGCATTTAACCAAGAAACACGTACTAAACTGTAATTCATTCATAACTTTCCAAGTGGGCAAAACACTGACAGTGTCCAAGATGGACTAGAGAAATGATGATTTGTGACTAGGAATTTTAGCCAGAAATACATACTAAAATATATACTGGTGGCTTTTTAAGTCAATTCAGGAACTGTGTGTGTGTCACCAAATGTAACTGATGACAAACTGAATTATCACAAAATGGAAAGGAACTACAAAGAAGTCATTACTATTAGTTTGAAAAGATACCCAGTCTGAGAAACTACTCGTATTTTAAATAGGAAAATGTCTCAGAAAATATTTTAAGGCAGGAGCTAGGGTGGATGGAAGAGAAAGAATTACAGAGGAAGAAATGACATTTTCTTTCTTTTTTTTAAAAAAAAAGTCTTATCTGAGGATATGCTTCTACTTATTTTCAGGGAGAGAGAGAGAAAGAGAGAGAGAGAGAGAGAGAGAGAGAGAGAGAGAGAGAGAGAGAGAGAG
>JAAGEH010002528.1:5898705-5916965 GCA_011751065.1 Lasiurus cinereus
GAGAGAGAGAGAGAGAGAGAGAGAGAGAGAGAGAGAGAGAGAGAGAGGCATGGATGTGAGAGAGAAACATTAATTGGTTGCCTCCCGTATTCTCTCTCACCCCACCCCCATATAATGAATAAACATACAGAATGTAGGCTCTTCTTCAGCAGTAAATCAACTGGTGAAATGTCTAAAAGCCCAGGAATGCTATTCTTAATGTGATTTTAAAAGCAAATTTAGGATTCTTAGAAGAGAGAAATGCAAATAAAATAAGAACATCATTTAAATGGTTACTGAACAACTTAATACATTAAATGTGTTGAAAACAAATGAATGCTGGAATCCCATAGCTATGTAAAGGAAATAGAAAATTTTTTTCCTATTACTTTGTATCAAGCCAAATTATTTTATTTCTGAGCTAACAGAGCATCATTTATCTACTCGTTCGCAAAATAGTCTTTGAGTACTGCTACGTGCCACAAGCTGTGCTAGCCTTAGGACTGTGAGGATAAAGACAAAAGTCTTCCCTTTGGAGCACAGTAGGCTAGTAAGTGAGCAGAGGATTAAAAAAGTATGGTTATATAAGTAGAATAGACTGAAGTAAAGCAACACAGGAAGTGCTAGGAAGCTCAGAGAATGGACAACTAACCTCATCTGTAAAGAATTCATTCACTTATGTATCAATTTCTTTTTTTAAAAAATATATATATTTTATTGATTTTTTTAAAGAGTGCAAGGGGGAGGGATAGAGAGTCAGAAACATCGATGAAAGAGAGACATTGATCAGTTGCCTCCTGCACGCCCCCCACTGGAAAAGTGCCCTCAACCAAGGTACATGCCCTTGACCGGAATCAAACCCAAACCTGGGACCCCCCAGTCCACAGGCCAATGCCTTATCCACTGAGCCAAACCAGTTTCGGCTCAATTTCTTAAATGAATCTTTATTAAGGTGAACTCTGTGCCAAGCACTATGCTATATCCTGAGAACACCCAGTTTAATAAACAATATTAACGATGGCTAAATTTTATTCACTGCTTGCTATGTTTCAGGCATCGTTCTAAAACCTTTACATTTTTTTACTGATTCTCTTCATGCCATAGGGAATCTGGTATGTATTTTCTATACCCTTTTCTAGAACATAATCATATAGGAATACATTCACATACTCCTCAAAGAGTCATTGATCACCTACTACTGAAAGGCACACTATACTGTTAGGCACCAATTTGATGAAGACAATCTCTGTCCTTAAATCTAGTGGTAGAGACAGACATACCCAAAAATAACTACAATTTCAGGCTCTATGACGCCTATGGTCTTGCAAAGCCCTTGTCATAAGCATAAGTAATACATCTCCAAAGCTTCCTGAAAACATGAGAATCTGATTTTGAATACAAACAACAGAAATATGCTGAGGATGAAAATAACTAAAGAGAAATATTGTTAACATGCATAAGAAATAGATTTTCAAAATTACATTAAAAAAAAACTCACACTATCTGGTTTGGCTCAATGGACAGAGTGTTGGCCTGTGGATTGAAAGGTCCTGGGTTCGATTCCAGTCTAGGAGACATGCCAGGTTGCGGGCTGGACCCCCAGTAGGGGGCATGTAGGAGGCAGCCAATCAATGATTCTCTCTCATCATTAATATTTCAACCTCTCTCTCCCTTACCCTTCCTCTCTCTGAAATCAATAAAAATACATTTTAAAAGAAAACTCTCTTTTTGTGTGACTAAGGGCTATAAACCATGTTAACAGCAGGTCAATACCTGGGGTGTCAGTCAACACCAGTGTTTTCAAGCCACTAATGCTGGCATAAAGCATGGTTTCTCAAGATCTCATCACTGGAAATAAGAGCCCAGCATCAGAAGATGCTCATATAAATATCTTGAGTTATTGATGAACAGCATGACTTTGTCATCCATTAACAGCAACTATATATTGCAACACTTTCTAAATGAAGGCTTATAAATAACTGTAGTTTTAATTACTCAGGAGAACTACAACATCCATCAACACTCACAACTCCTATGAGGCATCACCATGGTCCTAAGAAGTCACAGTCACTCAAAAAGATTATAGCCACGAAAGAGTAAAGATTTTATACCTAAAAGAAAAGGTCCACTTCTATCAAGAAAACACAAATCTAGACTTTCTTGTAAGTGAAAATCAGGAAAGGGAGTGGGGAATCATATGCACTGGGGAGAAAGCAATAGGAAAAGAAAGAGTCCCAATCAAATCAGAGATGAGATTACTCAGCAGTCAATATGGGTAAAAGAAGAACAGAGTCCTTTGAGTTAAAGATAAATGGTTTGGTTGGTTTATTTTATACGTTTCATTAACTCCATTCTTTTTTTTAATGTATAAAATGTGTATCATATCCATTTCCAAACATGGGATTCTGGATTACGTACAAAGTTAGACACATGAAACAAGACAATAAAAATAAAAACAAGGTCAAATCCAGTTCAAAGAAGCAATGAAATAAATGCTAGCATATACTTGGAATGCACTATTTTTTTTGTAACTGAGTTCTGAATTTCGTTCTGTGTTTCCTAGCTAAGATTCTTGCTTGGACAAAAATCAAAATGTGTAGAGTTAAATAAATATTCATTATCCAACACAAGGAAATGGAACTTCGCTGACCTCTCTAGTTCAATTGTAACCCTATTCCACTCTGGCTACCTAGCCAGTGCTACCCCTATTCCTTCTATATTTTCCTTCAAAGCATTAATCAATTTTCTAAATTATATATATTTTGCTTATTTTCTGTTTCCTTATATTAGAATGGGAGTAAGGTTCATGAGAATAGGAGTCTTTGTATTTTTCTCACTATTTCATCTTGTGTTCCTAGAGTAGTGCCCGACACACATAGAATAGAGTGATTTTATCCTGAATATTGAATTCCAGAAGCAATGTATCATGTAGTCCCCTAAATAAACTACATCAGGCTATGAGGCTATGCTGGAGAGGGGAGATAATGGGCATGAGAAGCATAGCCTAAAAGGAACATGCACATGTGTAGTGACAAGGAAACAGAATTTGAAACCAGAAGATCTAAGTTCAATAACCAAGGTCACCTCCTCCTGTCCTGTGCGTTCTATCAGACAATAGGGCATAACTGTGAAGCACATGGACTCTGGAGACAAGCAACCTGGTTTTAAATCCTGTCTCTGAAAGCTCATAAGCTGTGTGACCTTTCACAATTTACTTAGCCTTTCTGTGCCTTAGTTTCTTTTTCTATAAAATATGGAGAATGATAATAAATTCTCAAGGATTACTCTGAGAATTAAATAAATTTATATATGTAAATCAATCAGAACATTGTCTTGCACATAGAAAAGCTAAGTACTGGAAGTTAATTTGAACTTGTGACCCTCAAAACATGGATAATAACTACCTTCAGTGTAGTAATGAGGATGAAATGATTTTAATACATGTTAATGTGCTTACATTTTTAATGGATGACTTTTTTTTCAGCAAAGTAGAGTAAGCTCATCATAACTTTTTCAAAAAGATGGAGAGTAAAAATTCTGTGTATATCAGTAAACAGTGACAACCACTATTAGCATTTGCTTATATAAATTTCCAGATTTCTTCCAGTGTCATGTCAGCATACAGATATGTTTTGGTAAAAATACTAGAGGCCCGGTGCACAAAACTTGTGCACTTGATGGGTAGGGGGATCCTCAGCCTGGCCTGTGCCCTCTCGCTGTTGAGGAGCCCTCATTGGATGTCTGACTGATGGGTAGGCCTAAGCTGCCAGTCTGACATCCTTAGCACTGCCACAGAGGTAGGAGAAGCTCCCGCCACCGCTGCTGCCTTATCCAGACTTGAGCCCAGCTTCTGGATGAGCAGCACCCCTCTGTGGGAGCACACTGACCACCCGGAGGCAGCCTCTGATGGTCACTGCACATCAATTGGCTCTCCAACATCCTCTGAGGGGTCTGGGATTGAGAGAAAGGCACAGCCCAGGCTGAGGGACCCCACCAGTGAATGATCAGGGCTGGGAAGGGACAGGAGGTTGGCCATCCAATGAAGGACTGCAGGAGGGCTTCAGGAAGTATCTGGCCCATCTCACGCAGGCCCAATCGGCAGGACCCCACCAGCAAGCTAACCTATCGGTCGGAGTGTCTATCCCTTGTGATCAGTGCATGTCATAGCGATTGGTAGAGTGGCCTTAGCATATCATTGGCATATTATGCTTTGATTGGTTGAATGGCCAGCCAGATGACCAGACATTTTGCATATTAGGCTTCTGTTATATAGGATAAGTTATATACTGTGTGTGTCCAACTATTATATACTGTTTTGAAACCTGCTTTTTAAAAACTTATCATGAGTGGTATTTCATATCAGCAAATAAAGATCTACATCTTTCTATGTAATAGCTGCCTAATATTCCATTGTCTGAAAGTGCCTTGATTTATTTAGCCAATACTTTATTCACAGTTAGATTGTTTCCAATTTGTGAAAGTGCTTTGTAAACTACAAGGTAATATACAAATGTCAACTATCATTTAAAATAAACATCTAAATTTCATCATTGAAACTCTTGAAAGATCTTCTTTCACTATTTCTCTAACCCTTTAGAAATGATGCTCCCCTCTAATTGTATTCACACTTTCATTCAAAATGCATGGCATTTAAGGATCCCATGTCTGAATAGAAAACAACATGCAAATTCCAAAATCCAGACCTAGAAGAGGTGATGAGGATTATACCCAAGAGTCTAGCTCACTACAAACAAGGACTGTGTATTTTCACCTGGCATACCACCTCACTCACACTCCTTCGCTCATAAAGGGGCATCACTCACTTATTGCTGCCTTTTCAGAATGCATCCATGGCTTCAGAATCTTTATTGACATTGAACTACAAATAACCATTATAAAACAATTGGAAAAGGCAGGAGAGATGAACTATCTGTAAGTATTTACTCAATAGCTACCATCTACAGTACACATGTTGAAAGTGGCAGATTTTGCAGCTATATTAATTTACATAATTGCCCCACCTTTATTCTGAGTTCCTAGAGATTTGAAAACATGCTCCATCTTTCTCAGTTGCCTCACCTTTGCCTAATAGAATGCCTTGAAGAGTAGTAGATAGTTAATGAATATTGTTCACTCAAGGAGAGCAGTTGAACTAATGGCTGAAGACTTTAATCTCACTATTTTACAATATCATTGATCAATAACTGAAATTAAAGTATAAATGCCAATGTATTCGCAGAAAATAAAACCTGCCATATTATTTCTGGTAGGCTGGAGTTCGGTAGGACATCGGATTGCATAACAACAAGTCATTTGGAATTGCTACTCTTTTTCTACAATAAATTTTCTCTATTAATTAATGCTGTGACTTAGAGCAAATGTGCATGGCAGGAAACAGAGGGCCCTGCTGATAGCAATTTTGCAAGAGAAGGTGGCTTGTACATTGAGATATATTGCAGATGTATGTCTTCCTGGCTTACGTCCCAGCTTGAGTTGGATGGGTTCAGCTTATAAAACTCTGGCCTTTCACCTTTTCAAGGCTACAATTAACTTCCCTATGAGCTTCATTCATTCGACAAATATTTACTGCATGGCCAAAATATACCCCATAAGCATGAGATTTAGGGAGGGCCAACATGACAAAAATTAATAGTTGAAATTCAAATAGGCTATCCATAAACATTTTGGGTCTCTTAACAATGGATCATCAAGACAAATAGTATTCATGACTATCAAAGCTAGGGCTTATATATTTTTACCTCCTAATATTAAAATCACAGTAACCAGGAAGATCTTTTTGTCCCAACATAGAGGTTAGCAAATAGATTTCATTGTCTCCTACCTGTCCCAACTATTTTATAATGGCCACCAGGAATTCATTGTTAAAAATGATGTAACCACATCTGAACCCTAAGGAAAATTCTGCAATTGATGAGTAATGTCTGACATGTATAAAGAGTCAGCCAAGTGTGTGCGTCAAGTAGTTGCCATTCCTATATCTTACTGGTATACGTCATACTGACCTGCTCCTTTGTCTTCTGCTGGCTTCTCTGAATAACTCCCTTTCACTAGCTCTCTGGGAGTTATTTGAAGACCCCCATCTATTTCATAAACAATGACCCAACGTGGTTAATATAGAGTCCCAACCCCAGCCACACTTCACCCTCTAGGACTTGATTAAATATCAAGTTTCACCATTCTCCACTTTCTTCATTCTGGGTATGTCTTAGTGTTTTAAGTAAAATCATGTAGCTCCTTGAGAGCAGCAACTTTTATCTTTATTCTTTTTAGCCTTGAAGTACACTGCTTAGCTCTATCAAGTGAGCTCAGCAAATTAACATTTTTCTTATGATTGCATGGAGAAAGGGTCCATTGTAGAGCACTGAACACCTGGAGTCATACACAACTTCTCCATTTTCCACGGACATGACTTCATGTGCAAATTCATGCAACTATTTGGGGCCTCAGTTTCCCCATCTCTGAAAGAGAGATGTGGCCATAGAAAATCTCTAATTTCACAAATCAACCTAGAATTCAATGGTTCTACATATTTTCGAGGACATTGTATTTCAAAGAGGACTTTTGTGCCTGGAAATATCTCTTTTCATCTAATAAAACAAAAGTGAGGTTTTTTCTTTGATAAACACGTGAATTGTGGATCTTCTTGAGAGGCATATCAGCTTTCCCTCACTCTCTATTTTAAGTTCCCAATAAATGAATGCTGATTCTGTCCTCTTGCTTCAGCCCTTAAAAAAAAAGCCCACTCTCAAACTAATAGAAAATGGGATTTGAGTGATGGCCCTTATACTAATTGGTCAGGAGCCCTAGATACAATATTGTTATTGACAGAATGTACTCCCTGCTCATGTGCTGATAAAGTAGCTTAGCAGACACAGAGTAAATGGAGGACAAAGAAAAAGTACCTGAAAGTTGCGTCAAAGTGGAAGAATTGAGTCAGCATTGTGGACTTCTTGCTAATAAGAGACCTTGCTAAGAGTATAGAACAGAAGCCATCATATTCAACAAGACAACGGGATAAGGAAAGTAAGCATTGCCAGCGCTGGGTGAGAGGTTAAGAAAAGAGAGAAGATCCAAAAGCTTGACTTGCTCTGTTCGACCCTGAGGTCTACATAGGATCAAATGTAAATGAAATCCTTTTACAGACCATAATTTTTAACTCAGAAGAGTAGTATGCATAAAGAAATCCCATCACAATCTGTCAGAAGCTATCGATTTTAAAAGATAAAACATAAACTGTTCAAAGGAGCATCATAAATATAATGGCATGGGTTAAGATCAAGTATAAAGAAGCTTCTACGATCGGACGGTATCCTTCTGTGGCTGGTGATGAACTAACTCAGTGAACTAACTCAGGAGCTTCTGTCTGCTATGACTTAATCTATCTCAATTTTAAAGAAACAAAAATGGAACCAAATGTTAATATCCGTATTAGTTCTCATAATGGTAGTTTGTTTATACTGTGTTCAAGCCTTCAATTTGCCATCCCTTAACACTAATAGAAACACTACCTGACCAGCAGCTTTGCAATGTGCTAAGAGGAATAGGACCCACAAGTGGGCAAGCAGTGTCTCTGACCCTAGAGTAATTTGATTCAGTCATAAATTCTCCAAATCCTTTCACTTTAAGTAGTGCTTAGACAAACCAAAGTTCATTTTCCCTGAAACCCTAGACTTATCTACAAAGAACCCTGAGAATATAGTTGACCCTTGAACAACAGAGTGATTAAGGATGCTGACGATCCCCTCCCCCATGCAACTGAAAATCTATGTATAACTTTTGACCTCCCCAAAATATAGTTGTCCCTCGGTATTCATGGGGGACAAGTTCTAGGGCTCATGACAGATACAATCCCCTATATAAAATGGCATAGTTCAATGCATACAATCAGTCCCTTACATCTGCAGATTCCTAACCACTGATCAAAAACAGTACAGGTATTTGTTGGGGAGGAAATCGGCATATAAGTGGACCTGCACATTTAAAGACTGGTGTTGCTCAAGGGTCAACGGTATTCTTCGGATTATTTTCTCTTCCCACCTCAACTTTCCTCCTCCCATCACCTCCTTTCCAACCCCCCACCAAACCTCAGAAAAGAAAAAAATTAGGGCAAGTTTTCCTGGAATTCGTTATATGGTCTCCTGTAACCTGTAATGCCATCATTCAACTTCTAGAATCCTCCTTCCTGCCTGCCCTCCTGAAATGACCAGAGCCAGGCCAGACTAGGATTCTTCACATTTTTCAAACCCAGTTGCAGCAAAAGAGATTCTGTTCCAGCCAGACTCAATCTCTGCTGAGGACATTAAGGCCACACAACCAGCCTGGGCTTACCCACCAAGCAAACAGCAAGTAGACACAATTCAGAGGACTAGGAGTTCTACTATCAAAAGGATAATTGAGTCCCACGCCACACACCCACCTCCCTCCTACCCACCCTGTCTCCCAGAGAAAGGAGTAGGACACACCACTTTGAGCACCGGGCAAAGGAACGATTCCTTCCTCCCACTCGCCACATTCTTCTGAGGAATGGGGCTGACTTTGATTCTTCAGATTACATTCACAATTAAATTCTTCAAGACTTTGTACTCTGGGAGAATAGTAAACAACCCAACTCTTGTCCTCAGATAACCAAGTGTGTGCAAGTGAGTGTGTGTGTGTGTGTGTGTGTGTGTGTGTGTGTGTGTGGTGGGGGTGGAGAGTGTAAGGAACTGAATTTAATGAGAAGGGACTCTTCAACTACTGAGAAAGTCTTCACAAACAAAAATGCATGTGAGTGAAACACTTGTAATTTAAAACTATGTTTCTCCTGATGGCCTCTCCAGTTCTCAGCCTAGAGCCAGGCCAAGCTTGGATTCGATTTGGCTGCCTTAGGTTAACAAATGCACTACTCCACTCCAGGGCAGACTCCAGGGTGCCGGTAGCTCCTTGTGAAAAGCCCCCTGGCAGGAGGAACACTTTTGTTTGGCATGTCACTGGCAACAACAGAACTGTGTCAAATGTTCAGAGCCCAGAAAGTGCAGGCAGAGGCAGGGGAAGGGTTAATAAGGCTATGTGTGCCTGGCTCTCTGGGATTTATTGTAAAAGGTCTTACTGCATGCAAGTGAAACTTTACCCATGCACATTTCATGGGTCATTGGGAGGAAGAGTTATTGGAACTCAGCTTTCAATAGGAAGCTCAATCTGGAAGTCCATGGTTTTAAGAAAAACATGGCATTTACCTAAATAACGCACCTCCGCTGGTCCCAAATTTGTGATGTGGTGCCAGAAACATTAGAGAACACTCTCTACATGTTTGAGCCTTCCCCATTACCCATCGACAGAGAAAGATAACTCGTTCATTCCACAGATATTTAATGTCTATCCACCATGTTGATGAAATTTTCCTCCCAGTTCAGAAGGTGAGCAGAGTAAGCAAGGATACCTAGATAATCAGGGCTGGATTTTGACCTTATGGAATTTTCAGCCTGATGGGGAAATCGATACACAAACACCAAAGATATTTCAGTGCAGGGAAGAAACATTGGGCAGGTTAGAAACTGGCCTCTAATGGACTGGGTGTTTGGCACTCGAGGAGAAATTGATTCCAGCTGGGGCAAAGTATACTGCTTAGCGTTGGTGTCCAACAGGAGGCAGGGAGCCCTCCACATCCCATCACGTGGAGCAAGGAGCATCTCTAAGACAACTGCACTTTTTTGCCAAGATATGCAGGTACACATCTATGTGTGGTCTGAATTTCTATAACTTTCTAGGGGGGTTTTCCTCCTTTCTTGCCTCAGTAACAGCAGGGGATAGATGTGTTCACACAACAGCTAAGCTTCATTTATTTTAACTCTTTCATGTTGTAAGAGGATTAGCTTTATTAGTTCAGTTAGTTCACTTTCCTTTGATTTTTAAAATACATTTATTGTTGAGAGTATTACAGATGCCCCCCTCCTATTTCTTCCCACCCCTGCCCTCCTTCACCTGGATACTGCCCCACCCGTCCCTGTTGACTGTGTCCATGGCTTATGCATATCTACACAAATAAAAGGGAAAGATGCAAATTGACCATCACTCCGCTATGCTACCAGCCAATAGGAATATGCAAATTACCCAACAAAGATGGCAACGCTCATAGCAGCCAGGTGGCCAGCAACCAGCAACCCCAAACCCCAGATTAGGGACACAAACCCACAGGGAGGCTGGCACCCTGCAGCCCCAAGGCCCTCAGCCAAGGCACTGGGGCTGCTGGAGGGAGTTGAGGAGGGAGGGGCAGTGGAGGCACAAATCTGCAAGAAACCTGTGGAAAGGGAGATAAACTATCATAACTTTATTTCCCTTTCCACAAGATGAGAAAACTGCCTCTGGTTTATTTAGTGATGTGGCCCACACCTTTCTATAAGCACAGGGTATATTATGACCTCTCCCAGGAAGGTCTGCTCAGAATACCGTCTCCAGGGAATAATGCTATTGTGGCAAATCATCTAAGGGTGGAAGCAAGCTTTTGTTGGGTTTATTCTGAAGGTCAGAGAACATGCCACCCCAACATATGCCGTGTTGTTATATTGATGATCTTGAGCTGTAGATGCTTGAAAAACAGCAAATGCATGCAGAGGCTTTCACTGAAGTCTCCTGATCTGCCTAAAATTGGACCCCCTAAAGGAGCTTAAATGTTACAGGTCCCCTTAATAGAAGAAGTGTCCTCAGGCAGAG
This sequence comes from Lasiurus cinereus, assembly GCA_011751065.1. Taxonomy (NCBI): domain Eukaryota; kingdom Metazoa; phylum Chordata; class Mammalia; order Chiroptera; family Vespertilionidae; genus Lasiurus; species Lasiurus cinereus. Next base: position 5,909,395 of record JAAGEH010002528.1, read on the forward strand.
AAGGCTGACTCCTGTCACAGGACAGGAGAGGAGAAGTTGACATCACACCAAAACTTTGTCACAAACTATTTCCCCCCACCCCCATTCATCTTTCCTAAAAATGATTTCTTCTTCTCTAAGAGGTCTACATCTTCTGTCTCCTTTCCCTAGGAAGAAGGTATTTAAATCTGCATTCTAGGCCACCTTGAGGAATTACTCATTTTTTCCTGGGATATCCCACATATACATGAGGTACACATGTTAATGAACTTTTGTTTTTCTCTTGGTGTTCTGTCTTTCACTACAAGGACCTCCACTTAGAAAGGTAAAGGAAAACTATTTTTCCCCCTCCATAATTCTAGCACGGGAAATCAAGTCCCCAGATGAACAATGAGGTTGGCTCAAGTCCCAAGCAGTCCCGGCTGATGGGAGGGAAGCTTTTTTCTAGGGAGAAATCAATGATATTGGCATCAAAGTTGGATGGAGGGCACACGCATGGTTGCTGATGAGAGTTTAAAGTGGTTCAACATTTTGGGAGAATAATTTGGCAGATTTGATAGAAATGTTCACAGTACATCCAAGAGTCTTCTACTAGAAATCGCATCTGCTGAGATAAGGCACAAGTGTGTAAGCCCTGGTCAGAACTAGGATGCTACTGAGGGCTCCCCTTCCATGATAGGAAAACCTGGGAACAACCTGCATTTTTAGGACAAGATGGCATCTGTACTAATAAAAGGATAAAATGCTAATTAGACTGAACATCTTCCGGATGACCTTCCAGATGTCCTTCCAGATGTCCTTCCTGACAAAGCCATATTGGTGGGGGGGCAAGGCAAAGGAGGTTATAGGTAATCAGGCAAGCAGGGGAGAGCAGTTAGGGGGATCAGGCCAACAAGGAAAAGCAGTTGGGGTGAACAGGCTGTCAGGGGAGAGCACTTAGGGGGATCAGGCCAGCAGGGGAGAGCAGTTAGGGGGATTAGGCTGGCAGGCAGGTGAGCAGTTAGAAGCCAGCGGTCCTGAGGGGTCCCAGATTGGAGAGAGTACAGGCTGAGCTGAGGGGACCCCTTTCCTGTGCACAAATTTCATGCACCGGGCCTCCAATATGCTTATAAACTCTTTGATTAATCTCTTTTTTTTTTCACCTGCCCCCTCCCTCTGAGATTCATCAGTCTGTTCCATGTTTCTGGTTCTATTTTATTCATCAGTTTATTTTGTTCATTAGATTCCTGTTCATTTATTTTGATTTATAAATTTAATTGTTGATAGATATGTATTGTTACTTATTGTTCATATTTTAACTCTTTTTTCCTTTGATTTTTTTAACATTAAAAACAAACCAGGAGTAAAAGCAGGAGTTGACTTCAACAGGCAGGCACTCACTCTCCGGGTTGGAGGTGAGGGCTTCGGCTAGCATTCCGGCTCTCTTATGTTTGTTTGGTTTACTCCTGACAGATACAATGGAATGCTTCAATGAAAAACACCCAACTCATTTTCCATCTATGAATGAACAGAAGGCATCCTGTGGCTAAAGAAGAATAAACATTCAGCCCCTCTGGAGGCCTGCTGGCTCACCCATGCTGCACCACTATTGTGCCCATTCTGGCTTCCACATGTAATTTACTGACATTTGTGCTGTTTGATGGCAGGTGATTTATCACTGACACCTCTTTGCCACTTCCACTGGGGGCCACTGGAATGGGGCAAGGTTCAAGGAAGTTGGCCGAAACTGAAACAGACATTTTATCAACTAACTATTGCGTTTTCTAATTCTTGACTTTTCCCCAGGAGCTTTTCGTTTTCATTTTGTTGGCTGCTGTTCACTCTTCTGGTGTTGTACAACCCCAGGTTATTTTTTCTGGAAGTAATAGAGCCTCTGGTATACTTGGGGCAGGGGTGGAGGGTGAGTGTTGCAAAGAGATATTAAGGTTCCTTGCCCCTAACAACTGAGTCTCACCATGGTTTGGAGGGTTAGAGAGATATTTCTAAAGACGGGAGATAGATGGGCAGACTGAGATATGGGATTGAGTTGAGAGTATTCTGTGTGCACAAATCAGCAGGGATGGCTGAGAAGCATGGCTGAATGCTTGACTCACCCACTTGCTAACAATCCTATATCAGTCTCAGTTCCTGTCACCAGGTCTTCACTTACACCATCATTCATTTATTTTTTGCATTTGTTCATTCATTCAATAAATGAGTGCCCATATGAGAAAGAGTACTGTGGAAGGACTGGATGCCCAGTATGGAAACAAAAAAGTAAATAAGATATGGGGGCTCCTCTCAAAGAATTCATGGTCCTGGAGGGAAAATCCATGTCAACAAAAATTTCTAAGGCAAAAAAAAAAAAAATTAAAAAAAAAATGGCTGCTAGGAAAGAAATGTGTCTAAGAGCTGTCAGAAGAAAAAAAAATAGAAGAACAACAAGAAGAAATAAAGGGAGTACAATGGGAAATGCATATATTTAGAAATACATTTCCAATATGCTCCAATTATACTGAAGTATATTGTTAACTTTACTTCCTGAGATGGGAAAGAGAGAGGAGCATCACAACCACGCCCTACATTTCCCCTGGGATACAATATTTCTAAAAAGTTCCCCTTTCAAAATAATGTTTCCATCCCCTTTTTTCTTAACTCCCACTCTCCACATCTTCTTTAGAGTTTCCTTATTTTTACTCTTGTTGAAGCCAAAGAGTTTTATTTGGAAGGACCACAACTCAGGAGAAATCATGTAATCTCCTGCCCAGGTTGGCCTACCCTCATTCTTTACTAAGGAGGGATGTAGCATTTCCAAGGCTGGGAAGCAGGCATAATTCTGTTTCCATACTTGCTCAGTCCTAGTCTCTTCTGGGCACAGGAAGAAATGATATCAAACTATGCTGAGTACTTATAGTGATTTTATGATGAAGATAATCATAGAATTAGATTTCACCATCGACTTTGTTTTATAATACTGTGAAATAGGTTAGACACCGAAGGGGCCAGTCTTTGCCTCTCAGCCTCCCTCTCTGTGTAGACAAATGCTTTTGTCCTATCCTTCCTTTGAGATTGCCTGGTCCACATTTTGAGGCACTATCAGTGCTATTTGGAAGAAGGGTTGCTCAATTATTGTCCACAGGAGATGCTCAAGTTTCTAAAACAATAAGTAAAGAAAGAGTCTTTTATTCTGTTTATTTTTCTAGACAGGCCTCCACAATCACAAGGCTCTAGGACAGATTGCCTTTTGCATATTCACACATCCATGTAGCACCACCCGAGGGCAGGGCCATGGCTGCTCATTGAATCCCCCATGTCCACGCCATCAAAGAATACAAGAGATGTGGCCACCATCACAGCCCTTTTGTTACACACGTTTTTCCCTGCCAGACGTTCCTGCTCCATCCTTCTTCAAACACCAGACAGAAGGAGGATATTTCTTCCCCTTTCCTTTCTTTCATAGAAAGGTGATGCATTCATGGTCATAAGAACAGAACACAATGGTTTCAAACAAAAATATACTAGGTTTTGAAAAGTATAAACTACTTGAACAATTAAATAGTTTAAAAGACAAACCTTCAAGTGTCCTCAGTAGAAATGATGTAAGCACAGTCTTCTCCTAAAAGGCAAACTGGAGAACTAAATAAGGGCCTGAAACCATTTTTCTTTTAATTGACTTTTCTAACATTCCTCTCAATACGAGTGATCTTTCACCACCCCATTGTCACCTACAGGAAACAATTATTTTTGGTCATCAAAAGAGTCATTTTGACCAATGAACTGTCATTATCAATCAATCTACGGTTGTCTGCATAGCTTTGCACTAAATACAAAGACAGATCGAATAAATCTGTAAGTGAATAAATTTTCTGCACACCAATCCCCGCAGGCCATGTGTTTATAAGTCAACAGCTTAAAATGAAAACATCTGATGAAGGTAATACACATGTTAAAAGAGCATAAAGTTCCAAACCCAATGGTAAAATATAAAGATTATAAAGCCTCTTCAAGGAGCCATCAAAGCAAACTATTAAATGAATACATCTGCTCTGTGCTAGAGTCTAGTTTATAAGTGCCACTCAAAATAAAAGAGATTTAGGACAAACATTTCATAAAAGGATGTGAAAAGCAGTGAAGGGAATGCGTTTTGAGGATGATGAGAGAAAATGGAATGGGTCCGGTGAATGAGAAGAGTTGACCTAAACTCAGTCCAGGACTCCTCCCCCAGACCTGGCTGCTTTTCTGTCTGTGTGTTGTTGTTGTTTTTGTATCAGTGGTAAAGTAGCAGCAAGATCCACCCAAGCCAAAAATATGGAGTCATCACTTAATTCTTCATCTTCATCCTTCTTATCCATTCTACATCCTCCTTTAGTTCAGGACCTCATCAACCTGACCCCAATGATTTTTCCAGAACATAGCTCTGACCACACTCCACCAGAGGACAGCCTGGCAGTGCCTCCACCTGGACATAGAAGGAGCTCTTTCACAAGGCAGCCAGGTGCTCTCAGAGCTGGTCCTAGCCCACACTTTCTGTCTGACATCTTATTACCCCTACCTCTTTGCTCAAGCTTTATCTAGATTCTCTTCTGGGCCCTCTTTCCCTATCTTATATCCCTTCATCTTTTAAGAATCAGCTAAGATGTCAGCTCTTCTAGGAGGTCTTGCTGACCCTCTGAGTTAAGTTAGATCTTTCTGCTCAGAGATTGGTATACTTGTCTACCACTCTCCCTAGAACAGTATAATCATTGGTTTATACACCTGTGTCCCCAAATAGATAATGAGCTCATTGACCACAGGAGATTTCTATATTCACTTCTATATCCACCATGCACATAACAACCATGGTTTGTACATGATCTGTCTCACAAAAACACATACATACATCTATCCCATGCATAGATATTTAATATATTAAATATAGTGTAATGAGAACTACATCTACATTTACATGCCAGTAAAATAAGAATTTATTTACTTCTTCACATCCTTTAAGAAAAGTTATAGTTTCTTTATTGGTTTTGTTAGGTTTTAACATTAGAGAAGAGGCTTTGAAAATAATCAAACATGAGAATGAGCTTTACCAAACTTTCTAGTAACAATAATAAGTAATAATCCTTGCTGAGCATATGCCATGTTGAAACACTATTCTGGTGTCTTTATATGCCTGGATTAAGTTGTACTTGCAGTTGTCCTGAATGGGGGTGTGGGGGTAGAGGATATAGTACTATTCTTTCCATCTAGTGGAAGGGGTAAAGCATTTTCTCTAAAGCCTTGAGAAAAACACATTCAAAGGCATACAAATCAGAAAGAATGGAATCAAGATGCAATCCAGGCCTTCAATTGGCCTCAGTCAAAATTCAACTCATAATGATTAACTTCTATAACATAATAGACACACCTTAAAACACCATCTAAGATGTAGGCCCAGTTAGTGGCAGACCTTTTGTGTCACTGAATGGCATATGCAAGTGTGGGGCCAGAGCTGAATTGCTTGGTCAATAGGGGTGATACTAATGCTGCCTCCAGAGGTCCTCCCACAGGCTCCATCATTTGGCTCAAATTGGTCCTGTCTCCGTTGCAGTGACATAGTATAAACACTATTGAAGTTCACTGGCAAAGACAACAGCAGACACTTTACCAAAAGGAAGAAGCATTGCATGCATGGCAAGGGGAGAATCAGAGTGGAAAAAGGATGTAGCGGCCCCAACATTAAAATCACCCTGGAAATGTCAACATTTCAATCTGTGTCCAAAGATTTCTACCTTTTGCTGCTGAGCATACAAACAACAATATCAAGAATAATAACTGGAATAACATCTGCCCCTTCCCCATAGCACTGCTTATGCCCCAGGCTGCCTTTCTAAGCCTCTTCTCATTATATCTGTTTAACAGCCCTATGAGGAAGGTACCATCATTATTACACTTTACAGCTGAATGTTAACAGATCCTGAATTCACCAAGTAAATCTTTAAACATCGCTGTTTGCAGATCCCATTGTCTGTCACTGCAGGGTACCCCACTGGATAGATTAATATTTCAGAACCTGGGACATCTTTTGAGGTGATATCATCTGAATCTTGGCCCAAACATTCTGTCATATTTACTTTTAAGTCCCCTAATAAGATTTGAGATTACTTCTCACTCAAACATAAAGATCATGCTCACTGCCTCACAAGGTTTTGAGCAAGGCAAAATCTCTCTCCACCACACAAGTGGCTGTGAATTTTATTTTATTTGCAGGGGGGGTATTTTTTTATTGATTTCAAAGAGAGAAGGAGAGGGAGAGAGAGATAGAAACACCAAGGATGAGAATCATTGGTTGGCTGCCTTCCGTATGCCCCCTACTGGGGATCAAGCCCACAATCGGGATATTGCCTTTGACAGGAATCAAATCTGGGACTCTTCAGTCCACAGATTGACCTTCTATCAACTGAGCCAAACCAGCTAGAGCTAAATTTGACTTTTGGTGTGGTAGCCTCTTCCTTCCCACAAGCCTCATGCAGCTGACTACCATTATGCCGAAACCTGTGCACACAGGACAGCATATAAATAATAAATAACAGCATAGAATTCAGGCGTTTGCTTTGCCCCATCCAAAATGCCAATCCTATCGTGGGCAGCAGTGACTTCTCACTGCTGACATTTAGGTACATGCTGACGGACTGTTGCTCTAACTAGGACTTCAATGCACTTCTCTAATATCTTAAAGATTAATCTCAGCAGCAACAACAACAAAGGAAGAGAATTGTATCCATACAAGGTGTACAAAAAGAAAGGTTTTGAAATATGAACAACCATCATCATCGATTTTTTTTTTAAGCCCAAAGAGCATATACCACAGAAGCTTTGGGGACAAAAATAAAATGTTGCTAAGAGGCTGTTCAAATGGGGACCCTTCAATGTCCAATAGACTTTTTTCCCCCTTTTTCCTCCCCTTCCCTACCTAGACTCTCAAGGGTATGAAGTCATGTAGGAAAGTGATCCAGGAAAGAATGGGTTAATAAAAGCCACACCGTGCCCTCAGTGATGCCTTAAATAATCGTCACATGGCCCCTATAATCTGTCCCATGCTGTCAGCACTGGGTTAGTCATAATACTATCAGATAAGAGCTGCTCAAAGTGACACACTAACCAACATGAGAGCCACATGACTTTCTGGCTTGGCTACTGCCCTTCAGCTGAACTTTGGCTTAGAACGAAAGACTCCCAGAGGCTGTCCTGCACATGCCGCCACCTGCAGTGTCTGGTGGCATTTTCCGTTGCTAGGGCCTCTGTTGCTTCACAATCCCGTCAGGGGCAACTGGGGCTCAGTCACAGGGAGTTGCAGACCCACCCCCACCTCTGGGGACACGCAGAGGGGCTCTGTGGCTGTGGCTGCCTTCCTGAGCCGATGTTGGGACTCCCTGTCCCTGCCACAGTTGATTAGTTTTGCAAATGTGTGTGTGGCACATTATGCCAACTGCCACAGCAGGGAAACTCGGACCCCCAAAGGGAGTTTGTGCTGGAAGAGGGTAGAGGTGGAATGTGACTCTTGCCCAAGAGGACACAAAGGCAAGGGCAGGAGAGGAAGGAGAAAATAGGAGAGAGAGAGAGAGAGAGAGAGAGAGAGAGAGAAA